>CM053654.1:7328571-8550000 GCA_028654395.1 Scutellaria barbata
TATGTTGTTAGTTGTGATAGACAACACTTCTGCAGATTCATAACCAGTAGCAGCTGCAGCAGTTTCTAAAGTCTAATTAGCTTGATTTGGTTGGTTCTTGTTCTATTCTTCTTGAACTACTTATATTTTATACAATCCTTCTTATAATGGCCTGGTTTATGGCAATGAAAGCATGCATTGTTTTCCACATCATCAAAGGTGTTTTGAGGTTCTTTATCAGATTTCTTTGGTGCAGCCTTGTGTTCTTGTTTCTGGAATTTCTTCTTCTGTGAGTGTTGCTTAATAGTTAGGCCTTCTCCAACTGGTTTTTTCTTTCCTTCACTGCACTTTGATAACTCCTTAGACTTCAAGACAATGATTACTTCATCAAGGATAATTGTATTTTATCTTCCATATAGAATGGTATCAGTGAAATTCTCCAAGGACTTTGGCATTGAACTCAGCAACATGAGAGCTTTACCTTCTTCTGTCAAGGCCACTCCTATGTTTTCAAGATCATTAAGAATCTTGAGAAACTCTCCAAGTTGACTTGTGATGGATCTATCATCAACCATCCTATAAGCATACATCTTTTTCTTCATGTACAATCGTTTAGCAAGTGTCTTTACCATGTAGTGACTTTCCAATTTATCCCATATTCCTTTTGCAGAATCTTCCTTTGACATTTCCCTCAACACCTTGTTCCCTAAACTTAGAATCAAAGTGCTATATGCCTTCTCCATAATCTGTTGTGTCTCCTCATTTTTCATGGATTTAGGGAAAGAAGCCAAACCTTTCAGAGCCACAGCCAAACCTTGTTGTACTAGTAATGCCGTGATCTTCAACCTCCAAAGGCCAAAATCCCCTTCTCCATTGAACCTTTCAACATCAAATCTTGTTGCTGCCATTCTTGAATCTTCAAACGGTTCCCACAGATGGCGCCACTTGTCAGCAATTGAAATTCAAGAATAACCAATGAAACTACTCTGCAAAGCTATCTTCAAGAACCGAATTCAAGAAAATCTACGCTTCACACTTTGCAGCAATGAATTTGAATAGAAATCAAACAAGAAAACACAATGCACACAATCTTACGTGGTTCGGCTTAAAGACCTACATCCACGGGCAACAGGAGAGGGATTTTTATTGATTTGCAATCGAATTTACAAAGTATACAAGAAACTTGAAAAACTGAGTGGCAACCTATCTTTCTCTCTCTGCTATCTTCTATATGAACTATGAAAAACTCTCTCTTAAGATAAACTTGTAAGAAAGCTATATATAACCAAACTATTACAACTGAAATGTGATCAAACCATCAACTAACAAGTTTCCGGTGTTGATTTGAAACTGCTAACATGAATCTTGAAAAACTGAAGAAATCTCGTTTCTGAAGCTTGAATACCTTTCTGTTAAATCTGTTATGTAACCGTGCTTCTCTCATCCCGATTTTATAAGTTGAAAATAGCGACTTAATTATTCCAGTGTTTGAACAAGAAATAAGAAGAAAGCGTGCTTGGGCAAAGGCGACTTCATAAGTGAAACCACGACTTTCCTTACTTTTATTAGCTGAACCAAAACCGCGCTAACGTGAACCTCACTTTTATAAGTAAAAATGCGATTTTCTCTTTGAATTAATGGACTGATAATCTGAACCAAAACCGTGCTTTTCGATACGTTTTATGAGTCAAGCACATTTTCTTCTGTACCTAGCAAATGCAAGGCTGAAGCATGCTAATTCTTATCAGTTACGTTCAGGTTATTATGAGAATTATAAAATTGCCTCCCAATTTATCATTATTTTTGTTTCTTTATTAGGTTCTATTTTATTGTGGTTATTAATATTTCTTGTTCGAATTCCCATCTTTTAATATTTTATTTATAATCATAATAATTATTAAATATTATATAAATTTGTGTGAAAGTAAAAATTAAATTTTCGGAAACTTCTTCTAATTTAAATAGTAGATTAATTATGATTTATAACCTAATTAACTATTTAATTTCAACACTCAATTTTATCTCGACTACCAAATAGTAAGATTTTAGATTTATAACCAAAGTAAAATCAGAATAAAAATAAACAAATTAAATCATGATGACCAGTCCGAGCGTCTTCCTCAAATACTTCAAGAAAGTATGTTTACAATTTTTTTAGGAATACGTATGTTGTAGTACATACCTTCTTGCTCTTGGGAGATAATTTTCTCTGAAGTAGACCTTGATGTAAGTTTAGAAGCATTTAGCACATTTGGACATTTGCTGCAATTGTATGTGTATTAAAAAAATCCAATAAAATTAATTTTTGATAAAAGTTAATTATCTCTTGAAATAAATATGTTCCTAAAATATACTATAACATAAATATGCATCTAGCTCTTTTTCACGCACATGTTCTTATATGTCACTACAAGAAAATTCACCGACAGTGACGGAAAAATCCGTCACTAGTTTTGTGACGGAAATATCCGTCACTAAAACCATAGTATTGACCTTACTTGTTGGTTGAGAGTGACGGAAAAATCCGTCACAAGTTTTGTGACGGAAATATCTGTCACTAAAACCATAGTATTGACCTTACTTGTTGGTTGAGTAGTGACGGAAATTATCCGTCACTAGTTTTGTGATGGAAAATTCCGTCACTAAAACTATAATATTGACATGGTATGATGATGATGACATGGTAGCCACATCAGCATGACACGTCATCATACCCGCCATATCAGCATGCCACGTGTCAACACCCAATATTATGCATTGTCTGGCCATTAGACCACTAGACCATTAGTACTTTATGTAATAATATTCTACATGTATTTCTTTTATAAGTATTTTTAATATTTTTAATATTTCTTTTATAGTGATGGAATAATCCGTCACTACATAATTGTGACGGAAAATTCCGTCACAAAGATAAATATCCGAGTTTATAATTTTTTTAAATAGAAATTCATGTAGTGTGAATATTTTGGTGTCATCCTGTTTCACCTCTTAGAAATATATATAAGAGGGTATTGTGAAGGGTCATAACATCCAAAAATTATGCATTATTCTATATTGGCCCTCGGAATGAGCACTAACAATAATATCTTGTTCAAACCCAACATTATCATTATTTCCCTCAATCCAAACAGCTACAACTTGATCTTCTGTCGGAGCATTATAAACTAGTTGATCTAATCTCACATCTTTTGTGACACAAAATTGCACTCAATTAGTTTTCTAAAGATTTTGGTATATGGGTTCTTCTCTTGTATTTCAATGAGCTTCCGCACAATTCCTTTGATACATGTGAATTAAAACACATTTTATTGTTAATTTCAATATCAAAATTGTTTAGCTGGTTTGTTTCCATTAAGACTCAAATTTGGGAGATTGTAATAAATCATACCTTGTACTAGAAAAGTGAAACTCCCTATCGAGACGAAACAAGCTTTTTATCCAATTTCACTTCAAATGAAGTGAATGAGAATATGTAATTGTATGAACGTATATTTTTTCAAAAATCAATAGACTCTTCCAACTGAGAAGTGTATAGTTCATACAATTTTTCTAGGACTTCTAAATGTGCAAGTTTAACTTTTCCATTATCACAACAAAAAATGGGAGACTTATACTCAAATATTGTTGCTCCACAGTGAATGCATTTTGGCCTCTTTTTTAGTTTATGTTCTTTATACATTAAAATTCATAATTAGATAAATATATTAAAATACAATTTTCAATTTTAAATGAAAGATGTACTTTAATATAAAATTTAAAGAATATTAAAAAATATACCTTTAGAGTTACTTAGATTTACTTGAACTTGTAAATTACATGTTGCTTGTCTCTTTTCATGATTATGCAAAATATATTCTACATAGATTTTTTTTTTCTTAGCATCATTAAGATTTACATATATTCTCTTTTGTCCAACAAGTTTCCTTTGACGTCATTTACATTTGGTGTCAGATTGTTCAAACATACAATTATTTAAAAATTAATTAAATATAGAATGAAAACGTAACCAAATAAAAGTAATACAATCATTCAAAACAGAATTAAATATAAAATAAAAACGCAACCAAATAAAAGTAAACAAAAAATGTTTGATCTACAATCTAAAAATCCAAGAAGGTTAAATAATAATAAATAAAGATAAAACTTAGAAATTAAACATTCCATTCAAACAAAGAGTGAAGATAGGTTTTACGGTTGTCACCAATTCTAGGATCGTTATCAATTCCACGTGTCTCAATAATTAATATTGTGTTGCACCCAGAACAAAAACGAAGCATAATTGATTAATTAAATAAGTAAAACCTTAATTAAAATATCTTATGTGTATTAATTTTTAATTGTTTAATTTAATTACGTGCGTTTCAGATACGTGTTTAACGACCGGTTTTAAATGGATAAAATTTATAGACATGGAACATAAAATATTGTTATACCATTAGATGCGTAACGGAAAAATGAGAAGATAGAAACGAACTAGAGGTCAATCGGACACTCGTAGCTCAAACGGCGAAGAAAAAGGCAAAATACAAAGTTTCGGAAAAATGAGGAATGGAATCTCGATGAACAGTCACCGAAATCTTATCGTGAACAGTAACCTAGCTACATGAACAGTAACCCTAGATGAACAGTAATTTTCTATAAATAGGCCCTCATTCGATTTCATTTTCACCATTTTTTCGAACGAGCCAAAAAGCGCCGAACACACGTAAGTCTTTCTCTCATCTCTCTTTATTTTTCAGTCCTGCTTTCTGACTCCGGCGCGCCGCCGAGCCGCCGCCGTCGGAGTTGGCCGGAAAATTTCAAACTCGTTCGTTTCAGCTGATTTTCGTACACAATGTAGCCCTCGACGAGATGAATCTAGGACAACTTTCGGAATTCAATTCCGATATTCCGTTCGCCAGAAAACGGCAAAAAATCATCTCTAAAACCCTAAACCCTTACTTCTTGCCACCTTTTCTCTCTCCCGTTTTCTCTCTCTCTCACTCTTCTTCTCGCGGTTGCAGGCATCGGAGGGGCTTCCGAGGTTGTGGGCTAGCTATTGGAGGGGCGGCGCTGCCTTGGGTGGCGGTGCCGGTGCCGGAAAATGGGTTGGGAAAGGGGCTGTTGCATTGAGTTGGTGTAATTCGTGTGTGACAAAGGGTTTTTGAGGCTATTTTTCCGGCACTATTCATGCCGGAATCCGGCGAAGGATGACCGTATATGGTAGCCGACGGTGTGGTCTAGCCGGAAGACTAAGGGTCGATGGCATAGGGCGGCGCCGTCGCAGTTGGCGGTGTCGGGAAGTAGGTTAGTCGAGCAGGTTGACGACCGGAGACCTGGGCGAGAGGTGGGGCCGAGGCTGCCGAGAAACCTCGACAGCTACCGAGAAGTGCTGTCCCGCTGTCGAGAAGACTCGACAGCCGACGGGGGACGCCGGGGAAATTTTTTTCCCATCGTCGGGAACGCGCGTGACGTCATTTTTTCGATTCGATTTTGATCCGAATCTCGTTTTCTTTTCATCATACTTTATCATTGAGACGTTGCCAACAAAATATCATTGACCGGGGGTCGTGGGTCCTGGTCGAAGTCAACCCTTTGATCAAATTACCGAAATACCCCTAAATCTTAAACGCTCCATTCGAGCTCGTTTCAACTCCGATTGAGCTCATTCTTTTTTTGTTGTGATCCAAAATTCATTCTCTTTTACCTCAGCTATATAAACTGACATTTCCCTCTTATTTCTTCAATCTCAATCGTTAGGCCTTCCGTTCCGATCCGATATTAGTTAAATCTTTAATTATATTTAATAAGAATATAAGAAAACACCGTAATTTATGTAAGCTACCTGTTGGATTGAAGCCTTGCGATACATGATCTTGGATACTTTCTGCTCAAGTGGTAACCACCGAACAAGGTGGGGGTAATTTCTTGTTACGATATTTATAATTCTTTCGAAGTATTTAAATTACGAACTATTATACTATATAAAATGAGTTGGATATACGTGCTGAATGCATGAGATGTTATATGTGATAATGTTATGATATGATGAATGTGAATGTGATTGCAGAATGATTTAGGGTTAAGTGATGGATTTTGATTATTAATTGTTTTAGATGATTGATGGAAATTATGATGACTGATGAATGCTTGTATAATTGAATTACGTAATTATTGATTGTGATCTTTACGGGATGTGAACGTTTTACTATAAATGCAAAAGTGAAGAATGATGTGAAGTTAATATTTGCATATGTGCAAATAAGATGTGTTTTTATGGCAGTTGAGAATTGCAACTAAGTGCTATGTTAAAATAATGTGCTTTTATGTGTATACTGATGTGTGCATGTGCATGCGTATGAATGACGGCTGATCACCGTATAAAAAGATGGTTAAATACGTCGAAAAAGGCGGTTAAGACCCGTATAAAAAGATGGTTAAGTACGTTGTAAAAGGCGGTTCAAACCTGTATAAAAAGACGATTAAGTACGTCGAAAAAGGCGGTTAAGACCCATATAAAAAGACAGTTAAGTACATCAAAAAAGGCGGTTAAGACCCGCATATGTTTCCAAGACGGCTAAGACCGTAAAAATGTTTGTATAGCGGCTAAGAACCGTAAAATGCTTTCATGGCGGCTAAGCACTGTAAATTATGTGAAAAGTGATGTTTGAATGTGAATGATGGATTATATGTTTCCAGGGCGGCTAAGACCAGCATATGTATTGCAAACCGTAAATGTGATAATGAAAGTGATATGTTTGAATGTGAAGGATGATTGATTTGAGATGGATGCTTACATTATAAAATGATTTAAGTCACGTAATTGAAATGATCTATTTTCTATGGTTTTTATTAAAAGACAAACGTTTTACGAAAATCTGTTTGATGTGATAAAATCGTGGTTTAACAAGTGTGCTTAAGTCTTTAAAATTTTATTATAATAAATTGATGAAAGCAGATTAAAAACCTTTTAGAAATTATTTTATGTCATCCCGAGTTTCTCCACCCCACTAAGTGTACTTTTGTCACTCACCCCTCTTTTAAAATGTTTTCAGTTTAAGGATTTTAGGGCATGGCGCGCTAGCGGTGGATGCTGGTAGCCGATGATCAAAGGTTCCAGAAGAATTTTTCTTTTTATTTAAAATGATTAATTTCATGTATTTAAGAAATGTATATTTCGGATTTATTCTTGATTTTATTTATCTTTATTTTTACTCAAAGAGTGAATTTTTATAAGTGAGTAACGTCTCGGTTAAGATTTATTTACAAAAGAATCGGGGCGTTACATATTGTCACTTTTCTTTGACTATATTTCCAAAAAAAAAAAAAAGAGTTAATAAAAAAATTTGGAAATAATTTCAAATTAATATGCAACATGTTTAAACATACATTCATTCATGTAGTAAGATTGAATATGTTAATTCACACGTATGGATTATTTATTAACTATTTTAATTGAGAGGGTAAAAAACTATTTTGGTAAATAAATAGATTCTCAGCTCTCTTTCATCAACTTTGTTTTTATAAATGGGAAGAAGTACTGGTAGGCAGCACTCAAACCCATTAATTATATGACAATGTTTTTGTTATCAAATAATAAAAAATGTAACAGAGTCGGAAAAATAAAATCGGTAACACCCGAAATAAAAATTCAACTACATAAAATATCTCGAGAATTTTCTACAATTAAAATGAGATATATAATAATAATAATGATAATAAAAATAATAATAATAATAATAATAATAATAATAAATTTTATTATACAAATTTTGAAAAAGAAATAAAAGAAATAAAAATTTTACATATATATATGCATACGCACCCAATGCATACATATAAGTATAATATATAAAATTATTCTTATTTATATATATATATGCATATAAGTATACATTATACATGTTATCTTATTATATGTATATATATATACATATATGACAAATAAGGAATGAAGATGATATTGAATTGAAAAGTAAAAAAAAGAGGCTCTCTCTCATTTTTTCTCAGCTTTCTCTCTCTATTCTCTCTTCCACCCACGTCTCTCTCTCTTTTCTTTTATTTTCTTCTTCTTTCCTTCGGCTGTTTTCTCCTGTTTTTGCTGCCCTCTCGTCTTCGCATCTTGAGGTCATCTACTTCAATTGGCCGGGGCGGCTTGTTACATCGGTAAGGACGGCTGGAGGCTCCGGCGGCTGGGCTTGGTGGTGCCGCCGGAGGAGCACCTACGCTGCTGTGCTTTTGGTGGGGTGGTCGGCGCCGGTGAGCGCCGGCGGTTGTTGCTGGGCTAGGCGGCGCCGCTAGCAGCGGCGTCGATTATGGTTGCGCTGTGGACCGCCGCTTCTAGCGGCGGCGGAGGTATATATATATATATATATATATGTATGTATGCAGTGGTGTATATAAATATACATTTGAGTATGTTGTGGTGCTTGTGTGTGTGGGTATGTATATATATGTGTGTATATATCTTGGTGGTACATGGTTGGGCCGAGGTGGAAGGGTGGCTGTGGCCGGCGGTTGAAGGAGAGACGGAGAGGGCAGGGACGGGGAAACAGGGGGGTTGCAGGGGTGATTTTGGGTTGGGGGTTTCTTGTGTAAATTTGATTAATTAAAGGGCTTAATTGCAAATCTTATAATTATGTATATTAATGTTTAACCTTATAGTTTTGTATATTAATGTTTGACCCCCAAAAACTTTATGAATATTACATTTTTTTCACTAATGATTTAATGGATAATGAGAAGCGAACCCCTAAATTTATTGATATTAAATAACACTCCCTAAAATTTGACAATAGTATGTTTTACGTTTTAGAATTTCTAAATATGGCAAAACGACCCTATAGATGTTGAAATTTATGTGTTTAACCATAATATGTTAGATTTATAAAACGGACCTTAGACATTATCAATATTGCTTTAGAGATTTAATATATATATATATATATATATATGAATAAATGAATTAAATTCAATCTAATGAATTAGGTTATAAATTAACCTTAGAGATATTATAATAATTAAAGAAGGTACAATATAATAATTATCTTAAATTTAGGTTTTAAAACCCTAAATTCACGTCTCGTTAATCCCATAATTCTTGAGAGATTATAAATATGGACCTAAATATAAATTAAAAATCTCTCTTAATTTAAATGACATTTTGTCTTAAACCTAATTATAGAAGTTATAGCTTGATCTTTATAATTTAATAAAACCAATGACCTAAATATCAATATTACACATTTAGTTAAATTCTCGTATTGTTAAAATGACCAAATGACCTTAAATTAATTATGGACTTTATGTTTTTATCTTCATACTTTAATAAATAAACCAAAGGCCTAATTATAAATATTAAACATTTAAATAAATTTTCCCCATATAGTTAAAAATGAAATAATGATCTTAAATTAAATTATGAACTTTACAATTTAAACCTCAAAGTTAAGATCCAATTAAATATCAAAGTAAATATTAAATTCCATTCTCTTAAACAATAATTAACTAAACATGTTGTTATGCAATTAATTATATTTCTTAAATTAACCTATAATTTCAGTTAATTGAAATCATGTTTATAATTTAAATTATATAGTTAATCTAAATACGTCATAATCATAAATATATTCAATTTTATTAATATCTAAGTTAAATCATAAATTACATAATTAGATTTTCTAAAATTATTTTAAATGTCTTCAAGAATTATTTGAAGCCAAAAGTTTTATAATTTACTTGTTTAGAATTATTATCAAATCTTCAAGATCTAACCTAAACCATAATTTTATAATTAATTTTCCCGAAAACTAACATAAGTATTTCAAGACCTAAATAAAGTCTAATTAAGCTTTCTAATTAAAGTCTAATTAAGTTTTCTAATATTTTAATAAACGCATTTTCATTATAATTTCATTTAAACCCTATATTTACTTTAAAAATCATTCATTTTACTTTTAAACCACAACCTTGTAAGAAATCAAGCTTTAATTAAATGACAAAGAGAAATTATAGTAATTAAGTTATATTATTTAAACCTCTTTATATGTCGATTAAGGTATAAAATCTTAGATCCTTATTGAAATAATTAAGGAAACTTAATTTCAGGTCGGGTTTTGGGTTGAGTGTTATCACCCTAGCATATTACATTAATACTTAATTTTATTTCAGGTTAACCCTGTTAAATAGTCTGTTAACAGAAAAGGTTCTACATTAAGAATGTATTTTAATTAATAATAGTTTGATTAAATTCTAAAGCGAGCAATTACGCTTTGTAGGAAATACGAAGGGAGAAAAAAACTAAGCTCATATAGAAGTAGACGCTTTGCAAGCTTTCTCAGTAAAAGGTGGGGAAAAGTGCTAAGTCGGTATTTATATTACTTTCAAAATATTTAAATTACGAATTTTATTATGCTATATGAAATGTGTTGGGTTTATGTGCTGAATGTATGAAATGTTATTATATGATGAAGGTGATTTTTATTCTATGTGAAAGGTGACATATTGAAGTGCCTATGAATAAACGTGTTATGACGTATGATGACTGGAAAATTAGTGTTTTGTTCAGTACATGTGCTTCTATGTGTATGTTTGATATGTGAATATGTGATGAAATTATGTGCGTATGTGCATGCGTATGCAAGGCGGCTAGAGCTCGCATATGACGGTTGATCACCGTATTATGACCGTTAATAACCGTAAAAATGTTTTCACGGCGGCTAAGAACCGCAAAATATTTTCACGGCGGCTAAGAACCGCAAAATGCTTTCATGGCGGCTAAGCACCGTAATTATATGAAAAGTGATATTTGAATGTGAAAATGAAGTGAAATATGTGCATGTGCATGCGTATGCAAGGCGGCTAGGGCTCGCATATGACGGCTGATCACCGTATTATGACGGTTAATAACCGTAAAAATATTTTCACGGCGGCTGAGAACCGCAAAATGCTTTCATGACGGCTAAGCACCATAACTTTGTAAATGATGGATTATATGTTTCCATAGCGGCTAAAAACCGCATATGTTGCAAGACGGTTAAAGACCGTAATTGTGGGAATGAAAGTGACATGTTTGAAGATGAATGATGTTGATTGTGAAGAATGCTTATATTTGAATTAATTATAAGTCATGTGATGGATGCTTACATTTTTGTTAAAATGATTTAAGCCAAGTGATTGAAGTGATCTATTTTCTACAGTTTTTAGTAAAAGATAAACATTTTACGAAAATCTGTTTTATGTGATAAAATCGTGTTTTGGTATATGTGTGTAAAATCTTCCAAAATTATTTCATGTCATCCCGAGTTTCCCCACCTCACTGAGTGTATTTCAAACACTCACCCCTCTTTTTAAAATGTTTTCAGTTTAAGGAGTTAAAGGCGTAGAGTACGAGCGGTGGATGCTGGTAGCCAATAGAAGAAGGTTGTAATTATTTTTATTTTAAAGTATAATATTTTTTATGAATTATGGAAATGAATTTTTATAATAGAATTAAATTTTAATTTATCTTTATTTTGTTCCTAAAAGAGTGATGTTTTTATAAATAAGTAACGTCTCGGTTAAGGTTTAATTACAAAAGAATCGGGACGTTACAAAATCCATGATAAATTTTTTATTCTTTTTATCAAATAATAAAAAATTTAACAGGGTCAGTAAATAAAATATATCCAGTAATATTCTAAAACATATTAATTAAATATTAAATTTGGATCTATTATTTACATTTATGTATTTAATTAAAACTTATGTAGTCTAATTAATCACGTCCATTGAAAATTTATTATATATATATATATAATTTTTAATCTAATTTACACTAATATTTTGATTGTGAATATTTGTTTCAAATCCCTGTAGGGATATTAAAAATAAATAATCAATTTAGATAGTAGGGAATAATTTATAATTCAAATATATAATCACTTAGTCAAAAAATATTCATGTTTCTCCAATATACAACTTTCTATATAACATATATATTTTTTGAATCCTTTTACATGTTATATTTTTATACATTCTTTTAAATTTTTTTATTTAAAACTCCAATCTTTAATCACTTGTTAACACGCATATGTTATTATATCTAATTCTATAAATAATACAATCTTTAATTACCCGTGAAGACGAATTAAATTAGATATAGAGAATTTTCTTTGATTAGGATATTAATCAAATTATATGAAAATTTTTAATTTATATGAACTCTAAGAAAGAAATTGTGAATTTTTTCTTTAGTTAGGACTTTAATCAAATTAAATGAAGAATTGTGATTTGTATGGACTTTAAGAAGGTTAAAATTGACATTATGAAAAATGAACGAAACATCCATACTTATATATATGGCTTAATAGAAAAAAAAATCCAAAGCTTTACATTATTTTTGTATTTTAGCTAATTCATTTAAAATTATCGATTTTAACAATAAGACAACCAATTGATTTCAGTTTTAGTCAATAAATGACTTTTGTTAAAATTAGATTATGTGTGTTGTGATGAGGGTGCCACATAAATAATATATAAATGATACATCACTTAAAATTAATTAAGTCTAATTCACTGTGAATTAAACTATTGTAACCTAAAAAAATGAAAAAAAAATAGAAATAATAATTTAGGAAAACAACACAACATAAGAAAAACAAAAAACAAGAAATTAACTGTAGTTTTATTCACTTATACAAACAAATCCAAAATTATAATAGAAAAATAATACAAATTCAAAGCAATTACATACAAAAAAATTAGATCAAAAAAGAAAAGGTGATCAGTATTTTAAATATAAATAACTGGAAAAAAAATGTTTTTATAAAATCCAAACCCAAAATTAATAAAAAAATTAAAGCAATTTTAAAGCTTAGTGGGTATGGACTGTGGAGCAGTTCATATGGTTTGTTGTGCCAAAAGTTACATGCTAAACTATGTTGCAAGAAGATGTTATTGACAATATTTTGAAGTTTTTTTTTTATTGTACGTGTGCTTTTGTTTCATTAATTTTTTTTCTTATTATTTTAATTTGTTTAGGTTAACATAGTTAAACCATAAGTAATTAGACTTAATCATGATGTATCATTTACATATTATCTACGGAATATTTACATCACGACACACGTAATCCAAATTTAACTTAAATCATAAATTAGCTAAAATTGAAATCAATTGATCAATTTATGGTTACAATTGATAATTTTAAAAGAATTGGCTAAAATAGAAAAAAATTATAAAGCTTTGGATTTTTTTTGACATTAACACTATCTATATATAATACTATAACGTCCCGATTTTTTTTGGTAAATAAATCTTAACTCAGAGACGTTACTCACTTATAAAAACATTACTCTTTAAATTTTCAATAAAAAATAAAATAAATAAACTTTAAAATTCAAGATTTATTATAAAATATACATTTCCATAATTCATAAAATATTATACTTTAAAATAAAAACAATTACAACCTTTTTCTATTGGCTACCAGCATCCAGCGCTCGCACTCCACGCCTTAAACATCCCTAAACTGAAAAACATTTTAACAGAGGGGTGAGTGTTTGAAATACACTCAGTGGGGTAGGGAAACTCGGGAGGACATAAAATAATTTCCAAAGATTTTACACACACACCAAAACACCATTTTATCACATATAACAGATTTTCGTAAAACGTTTGTCTTTTAATAAAAACTGTAGAAAATAGATCACTTTAATCACTTGACTTAAATCATTTTAACAAAATGTAAGCATCCATCACATGACTTATAATTAATTCAAATATAAGCATTCTTCACAATCAACATCATTCATCTTCAAACATGTCATTTTCATTCCCACATTTACGGTCTTTAACCGTCTTGCAACATATGCGAATTTTTAGCCGCTATGGAAACATATAATCCATCATTCACATTCAATCATCACTTTTCACATAGTTACGGTGCTTAGCCGCCATGAAAATATTTTGCGGTTCTTAGCCACCGTGAAAACATTTGCGGGTTTTAACCGCCTTTTTACGGTTGTTAGCCATCGTAATACGGTGATCAGCCGTCATATGCGAGCCCTAGCCGCCTTGCATACGCATGCACATGCGCACATAATTTCATCACATTTTCACATATCAAACATACACATAGAAGCACATGTACTGAACAAAACACCAACTTTCAAGTCATCATACGTCATAACACGTTTATTCATAGGCACTTCAATATGACACGTTTCACATAGAATAAGATTCACCTTCATCATATAATAACATTTCATATATTCAGCACATAAACTCAACACATTTCATATAGCATAATAAAATCCGTAATTTAAATAATTTGAAAGTAATATAAATACCGACTTAGCACTTTTCCCCACCTTTTACTGAGAAAGCTTGCAAAGCCTCTACTTTTATACGAGCTTAGTTCTTTCCTCCGTTCGTATTTCCTACATAGCGTAATTGTTCGCTTTAGAATTTAATCGAACTATTATTAATTAAAAATACATTCTTAATTTAGAACATTTTTTGTTAACAGACCATCTAACAGGGTTAACCTGAAATAAAATTAAGTATTAATGTAATATGCTAGGGCGATAACACTCAACCCAAAACCCGACCTGAAACTAAGTTTCCTTAATTATTTCAATAAGGATCTAAAATTTTATACCTTAATCGACATATAAAGAGGTTTAAATAATATAACTTAATTATTATAATTTTTCTTTATTATTTAATTAAAGCTCGATTTCTTACAAGGTTGTGGTTTAAAAGTAAAATGAATGATTTTTAAAGTAAATATAGGGTTTAAATGAAATTATAATAAAAATGCGTTTATTAAAATATTAGAAAACTTAATTAGACTTTATTTAGATCTTGAAATACTTATCTTAGATTTAGGAAACATAATTATAAAATTATAATTTAGGTTAGATCTTAAAGATTTGATAATAATTCTAAACAAGTAAATTATAAAACTTTTGGCTTCAAATAATTCTTGAAGAGCTTTAAAATAATTTTAGAAAATCTAATTATGTACTTTACAGTTTAACTTAGATATTAAGAAAATTGAATATATTTATGATTATGGCGTATTTAGATTGACTATATAATTTAATTGCTAAATTGAATTCAATTAACTAAGATTATATTTTAATTTAAGAAATATATTTAATTGCATAACATGTTTAATTAATTCTTATTTAAGAGAATTGAATTTGTTATTTACTTTGATATTTAATTGGATCTTAACTTTGAGGTTTAAATTGTAAAGTTCATAATTTAATTTAAGATCATTATATCATTTTTAACAATATGGGGAAAATTTATTTAAATGTTTAATATTTATAATTAGGCCTTTGGTTTATTTATTAAAGTATGAAGATAAAAACATAAAGTCCATAATTAATTTGAGGTCATTTGATCATTTTAACAATATGAGAATTTAACTAAATGTGTAATATTGATATTTAGGTCATTGGTTTTATTAAATTATAAAGATCAAGCTATAACTTCTATAATTATGTTTAGGACAAAATGTCATTTAAATTAAGAGAGATTGTAATTTATATTTATAATATGGCCTTTGGTTTGTTCATTAAATTATGAAGATCAAACATAATATTCATATTTATAATTTCCCAAGAGTTATGGGTTAACGAGACGTGAATCTAGGGTTTTAAAATTTAGATTTAAGATAACTATTAGATTGTACATATTTTAATTATTATAATATCGCTAAGGTTAATTTGTAACCTAATTCGTTAGTTTGGATCTAACTCGTCATTTAATATATATATTATGTATCAAAAGCAATATCGGTAATATCTAGGGTCCGTTTTATAATCCCAACAAATTATGGTTAAAAAAAATATAATATCAGCAATTGTAGGGGTCGTTTTAGCAATCATAATCAATTCTATATGGCAATATATAATATTATCAATTTTAGGGAAAACTATGTAATTTTATCCAATTCAAGAGTCCGATATTGATATTCATAATTTATGGTGCTTAAAGCATAACTTCATAAACTTAAGGTTAGAATTTTATAATATTTATAACTATTGGGGTCAATATTGGTTTTTCAATAATTTTAGGGTTTAAAGTATCATAAAAATATTCAGAGGCCTTAAAACATGTTTTTAAATTCTTAAAGGAGTAAATTGAAGTTTCATATAATTGCTAAGGATTTAATTATAATTTCCTCAAAGATTTTAACCCAAAGGAACAAAATTCGTAAGAATCAAATTAACGTTGAATAGATCGGCAGAGCCTTCACCCATGGACAAAAGATTCATAAAGCCGCCGGCACTCTAATCCAACGCTAGACAGTAAATTCCTTCAGCCTAAAATCAAATCGAAATGTGCAAACCTAACAGCCTCTCGCACATACACACAACAACCATATCCAGCCGCCCTGCAGAGTCGCTGCTCCTCGCACCTCTGCCCCCTGCCGTCGCTACAGCCTCTGCCCCCTGCCGTCGCTACAGCCTCTGCCGGCGACTCCTGTCGCCGGCAACCTCACACCCGGCAACACTCACAACAGATATATACATACATATATTTACATACTTATGCCCATCAGCCACAGCCACACCGCCGCTCCTCGCGGCAGTCTATAATCCCGCACGCCGGCGCAACTTCCGACGCTGCCCCCCCCCCCTCCTTTCTTTAAACTCGTCGGAAAATTGCTTCGATTGGCAGCAACGTAGTTTGATGGGTGATGTAGAAGGTGACGGTGATGAGGAAGAAGAGGGAAACATTTTTGCAGAGGGGTTTGTGATATGAGAGATGAGAGAGACATGTGATAATAAAGAAGAGAGGGAAGAAAAATTGACGTGTATTTTATCCTACATCATTCCAAATGATAAATATCTTCTAATCTCTTATCTATTTAATATTACCCTTATTTTTTATTATTTTTAGTCAAGCTTTTTGATGACTTTTGGTCACAACCATTTATCTTTCTACAAGTGTAATACATTATAATCTATATTATGTATGTTAGATATTTTGTGCACTTCATATATATATAAGGTGTGTTTCTATTCATATGTAATATATTTTGGATATAATATATATATATATATATATATTTTTTTTTTTCATAGTTTATACTTAATTGACATTACATTACTATTTTGATTTCATTTTAACTATAAAGAATTCTTATTATATTTTATGTAATAAAATTTTATTTTGAGGTGTTACAAATACAATGAAGGTGTATGGTAGAAACTTAACCAAGTACTTCATGAACAATAAAAATAAGTAATGATTTGGTAGAAGGTCGCAAAGACCTAATATGTTTACCCGAATTGTTTTTAAAATATTTGCTAGTTTATTAAATATTCTTCCGCTGGAAATAACTCTTCGGTTAGTTAAGTTATTTTCTTTAATTTTGTGATGCATTTAAATAGATCTAAAAAGGCATATGAAGTCATTAGCTATAAACACAATTTTCTTTTACAATCTGATGTTTAGGGAGACATGAAATATAAAAACAATTTATTTAATCAAATGTGCAAAGTACATGATATTAGAACATGAATCATAGATAATAAAAAGAAATTTTCTGAGAGAACGACTTTGTTTAGTTGTTTCCCTTCCAAAATTCCTTTTTTGGTAAGATAATGGGTATTTGAGATAATATTGATGTTGACTGGTTTATAAATAATAAGATTGATGGTCGAATGTGTTGAAAGTTCTAATAGTAGATTGACGGTGGAGGAGGTGACTCATATTTATAAGATGGCGGTGGGGGTGGAGACTTGTAAACATATGGAGGTGGTGGTGGTGATTCATATTTGTATAGAGGAGGTGGGGGTGATTTGTAGACGTATGAAGGTGGAGGTGGAGATTTGTAAACATATGGAGGAGGAGGTGGAGATTCATATTTATACGGTGGGGGTGGAGGTGACTCATACTTATAAGGTGGCGGTGGCGGAGACTTGTAGACATATGGAGGAGGTGGTGGTGACTCATATTTATAAGGTGGTGGTGGTGGAGACTTGTAAACATAGGGAGGTGGTGGTGGGGATTTGTAGACGTATGGAGGTGGAGGTGGAGATTCATATTTGTAGGGTGGGGGTGGAGGTGACTCATACTTGTAAGGAGGCGGCGGTGGAGATTTGTAGACATATGGAGGAGGTGGTGGTGACTCATATTTATAAGGTGGTGGTGGTGGAGATTTGTAAACATATGGAGGTGGCGGTGGAGATTTGTAAACATATGGAGGGGGAGGTGGCGATTCATATTTGTAGGGTGGTGGTGGAGGTGACTCATACTTGTAAGGTGGTGGTGGCGGAGACTTGTAGACATAGGGTGGAGGTGGTGGTGACTCATATTTATAAGGTGGTGGTGGTGGAGACTTGTAAACATAGGGAGGTGGCGGTGGAGACTTGTAGACATATGGAGGAGGTGGTGGTGACTCATATTTATAAGGTGGTGGTGGTGGAGACTTGTAAACATAGGGAGGTGGCGGTGGAGATTTGTAAACATATGGAGGAGGTGGTGGTGACTCATATTTGTAAGGTGGTGGTGGTGGAGACTTATAGACATATGGTGGAGGTGGTGGTGACTCATATTTATAAGGTGGTGGCGGCGGAGACTTGTACACATATGGAGGAGGTGGTGGTGACTCATATTTATAAGGTGGTGGTGGTGGAGACTCATACTTGTAAGGTGGTGGTGGTGGAGACTTATAGACATATGGTGGAGGTGGTGGTGACTCATATTTATAAGGTGGTGGTGGTGGAGACTTGTAAACATAGGGAGGTGGCGGTGGAGATTTGTAAACATATGGAGGAGGTGGTGGAGACTCATACTTGTAAGGTGGTGGTGGTGGAGACTTATAGACATATGGTGGAGGTGGTGGTGACTCATATTTATAAGGTGGTGGCGGTGGAGACTTGTAAACATATGGAGGTGGTGGTGGGGATTCGTACTTGTATGGAGGAGGTGGTGGTGACTGATATTTATAAGGTGGCGGCGGCGGCGACTTGTAAACATATGGAGGTGGTGGTGGGGATTCATATTTGTACGGAGGTGGAGGTGGTGATTTATAAATGTATGGAGGTGGTGGAGGAGATTTATAAACGTATGGAGGGGGAGGTGGCGACTTGTATTTGTAAGGTGGTGGAGGCGGTGATTCATACTTATATGGTGGTGGTGGTGGGGATTCGTATTTATAAGGTGGTGGAGGAGGAGATTTGTACTTGTAAGGTATAGGTGATGGTGATTCATATTTGTAAGGAGGTGGCGGCGGTGAGCTATAAATGTATGGCGAGTCATCGGCACTCGCTGTTGCCGCAATGGCGGAGAAGAGGGCCAATAGAACCCACATCCTGGGTTCCATGGTTGCTAAGCAAAAATGAAGCTATGTATGTTTGAATTATAATTTGGTTTCTTTATCACTTCATATATATACCCATTTTTGTACCTACTAATTGAAATGGTCTTACAATTACATGCTTACCACTTCCTCTGCTTTTATATTTTTTCATTATAAAGTGGTTGTTGCTTATAAGAAGTAGTCAGTTTATTGATAACAGGAATTCATTTTTCTAATTAATATATATTAATTAAACGTCGTCGTTGGCTTGATCCATCTCTTCTTAGAAGACTTAGCCATATAATGGATCCAACTGCTCAATTCTATATAGTGAATTCAATGTATTGTACGGTTGGAAATTAATTTAATTAATTAAATAATTTAATCAACATCTATGTTGTTAGTAACTCTCAATCGGACATTGCCAAGTCTACATCCATACTCATGTCAACTGTATATACAAGTCCATTATATTAATCCAAACTATTTGCCTCAAATATCCAAGACGTGACTTTTTTTTTTCGATGTATAGAACATTATAAAAATTGCCCCATCAACTTAGCAAACTCCAAGCACATCGTTATAAACCTAGCAAATATGTAATTATATTTTTGATACTTTCATTAGCCCAACAATATCTTTTCATTATATGCATGTTCAAATGTCAAAAATATTCATATTATTTATTATCACACATTAATTTATGTCACGTCATAAAATCTTATCGGAGACTGTTCAAGTGTATTCGAATTTACCATTTTGTTAATATGAACTTTAAAAAAATTTGTTTAGATGTGACTATATTTTTTGATGTTTAGGTATATCTCTTATATATTAATTATTAATTATGATACTTCGAGGGTGTTTGGCTAAGCTTTGTTGAAATAGCTCATAATTACCTCTAATATTTTATATGATTTTAGAGCTTTTAAAATGTTTTTTTTTTTTTGGGTTTAAAAGGAAGTTGTTGAAGTGTTTGAATAAATATGATTGAGAAGCTTATAAGATGTTCATAATGTCTATTATATTCTTTAAACGATGATCAAATTTATAGATGTTTTTAAAATTGGATTTTATTTTTGAAATAAGTTGATATCACTTAGTTGTAAGACAACATGAGCCGCGTATAAAAAAATATCTATTGGCTATTTTATTTTTTTTTCCAAACCAAACATTACTATTTTGGTATGATTTTGTAGATCTTTCAAATCCGACCCGTCTACAAACTCATATATATATATATATATATATATATATATATATATATATATATATATATATATATATATATTTTGCCCTAATTTGCAGCCTTTATTTATTTTCAAATCTCCACAGCAGCCGCACTCTTCTATTCTCTTCCTCTTTCTCTCATTTTCTTATTCTTCTTCTCTAACGCAAGGTAAGGATGGAGTTTGAGTATTGTTTTCATTGTATGGCATCATTTTTCTTCTTTATATGGGTTCTCATCTTCTTTCATATATTCTTTCCTCATTCTTTGTTCATATTTGTTGTTTTTTTCAAATCACAATTTCATGTTTATGATTACTTCTTCTTTCTTTTATTTTTCAACTTTGTAGATTTAGATGATTGATTATAAATCATGATTTCAATACAATGTTTCCAAGCATTGGAAATCAATTATACTTGAAAGAGGGAATTTGAGATCAACACTTTTTGGCCACCTGTTTTTGAGCCGGTCTTACACGAGTAAAGCTAAACTGATGTCTCCCTTCTTTACAATCATGTAAGATTAATTGTAGAAAATTTGAGAAAGAAGATGCTGAAAAATCGCATTTGATATTTTAAGATGTGTGTTTGCTTCAATGATTGATTATATCCATGGAGTAATGAGTTGGCTTGAATAAATGAGATAAGCTATCCATCCATCCTCATGGGTAGCCATATCAAAGTGATACAATAAAACTATTACCTTAAGAATATATAACTAATACTTTTCACTAAATGGACAATTAATACCTTATGAGTATACAACTAATACCTTAAGAGTATAAAACTAATACTTGGTGGAATGGAAGTAGGTGTGAATGAAAGAAACATAAGAATGGAATGGTGATGGGAATGAAATGGTATAAAAATATTTATGATTGGTACCGCAGATAAATAGGAAATGAATGAAATAATCATTATGATTATATTTCATAATTGATAACTACAAATAAAACATTAAATCAATTTTTATTTGACCAAATTATCGTTCACTATAATTTTATTTTATATTCTTATTCCATTTAATTTAAATCATATGGTATATTTAATTAATTAAAAAATTAAAAAATATTCTTAATCCATTTAATTTAAATAATATGGTATATTTAATTTAATTAAAAAATTATGAAAAATTAATCATTGCACTAATTAGGGGTGAGCATGGATTCAGAGATAACCAAATTGTGGAGAAATCCAAACTGAAATACTTCGAATCGGGAAAGAACCGTTAACTGACTTTATACGAACCGAACTACTGTGAATATTTTTTTATGTCAAACCAAACTGTATTGAATCGAAGAACCGAATTTAGAACCTAATAGAGCCGATTTCAAGAAAGTGACTATATTATAAATTTATATATATCATTTACTTCATTTTTATGTATTATTATAGTGAATTAGTTATAGATTTGATTGAATTTTAATATTACTTAATACAATTAAAATTTTAAGACTTCATAAAAGAAATTGACAATTAAATAATAAAGTAAAATACTTATAATGAATAATATGGAAAAAAAATGTATTAACTACAATAGATATTAATTAAATAATTAGTTTATAACTTACATAAACTAATTCATGATATATTTAATTATAGGTTATACCTACCTTCAAATTTTACTATAAAAATGTATATTTTCACTTTCAAAATGGAAAATTTCTAATGACCATTTATGGATTTTGAAAATTTTTAATGACCACTTATGAGATGTAGATTAAAAATATTTCAAAAAATAAAATTTGAAGAAAAACTTGAATGTAATTTATTGTTTTCGAGAAGAGATTACCGTTTTAGTAAATTGCCAAGGTTATTTTATTAGTGTATGACTTGTTTGATTAAATATTTGTTTTATATTGTAAAATTATGAATCTCCGAAATCCAAATTGATCTAATCCTCAATACCAGAATCTTCGAAAGGAACTGAACTGATGTGACGGAGCAATTTCGGAGATTGTTTTTTTTTTTTGGAATTCTCTAAAAATCTCTGAGCTTAGGAGCAATTTCGGAGATTATCTTATCTCCTAACTTGCTGCAGACTGTACTCACCCCTAGCATTGTTGGTGAATGTAGTGAACCTCGAGCAGAAAGTAGATCTCATTGGGAAAGTATCGAGAATAAAGGAGTATCTGGATGTCTTTCCGGGGATTTACCTGGCCTCCACCTGAAAATAGGTTGAATTTAGTATAGATCTGGTGCCTGGATCAGCACCAGTATCGAAAGCGCCATATCAAATGGCACCGAATGAGTTACAAGAATTTAAGGTGCAACTGCAAGAGCTTTTGGAAAAAGGCTTTATTGGCCCAAGTGTGTTTCCTTGGGGAGCTTTAGTATTATTCGTAAAGGAAAAAGATGAAACTTTTTGGATGTGCATAGACTATCGTGAACTGAATAAAAGGACTATTAAGAACAAGTACATGTTACCTCGGATTGAAGATCTATTTGATCAATTAAGAGGTGAAAGTGTATTCTCAAAGATCAACATGAGATCTGGATACCATCAAGTAAAGGTCAAGAGTGAAGACATACTTAAGATAACTTTCAGGATAAGGTATGATCATTATGAGTTCGTAGTAATGCCTTTCGAGCTCAACAATGCGCCAACAGTTTTTATTGACATGATGAATCGTGTCTACATATGTCGACCGTTTCGTGATAATATTTATTGATGACATTCTGGTTTACTCACCCAATAAGATCCAATATGAAGAACACCTGAGATTGCATTGAAAACTTTGAGAAAGGAAAAGTTGTATGCAAAGTTTAAAGAGTAAGTTTTGGTTGGATATGATGGCTTTTCTCGAACATATTATCTCTTCAAAATGAATTGAGGTGGATCCAGCTAAGGTGGAGGCAGTTAGTTACTGAAAGACACCAATCAACGTAAGTGAAGTACGAAATTTTCTTGGGTTAGCTAGGTATTACAGACGATTCATTGAAGGATTTTTTAAGATTTCCACCTTATGACTCGACTAACTCATAAGGATGTGAAATTCCAGTGAACAGATCAATGCGAGAAAAGCTTTTAGGAATTGAAGAGGAGATTAACGGCTGCACTAGTTTTAGTAGTCCTAATGGAACAAAGGGATTCGTGGTCTATGATGACATATCCAAGCAAGGTATGAGATGTGTGTTAATGCAATAAGGGAAAGTGGTAGCCTATATGTCGAGATAATTGAGGACACATGAACAAAACTACCTAACTCATGATTTAGAGTTAGCTATTGTAGTGTATGCCCTCAAGATTTGACGACACTATTTGTATGATGGAAAGTGTGACTTGAGCTGAAATTTAATTGTAATATTAGATTAAAAAAAACATTTTTAATTATATATAAATATTATCAAAAATATTTAATTTTTGTTATACGATACTTATAGATAATATGTACATATAGGAATATTTCCATAACTGTAGGACACTCACAAGAATTATGAAATTTACTAAGTTGGAATGTGCCTAGGAATGACTGGTTAATTTTATCATATAGGTTTTAACTTAAATTAGTTATTAAAACTATAAAACACGTGAATCTTACCCAAATAGTGATATGATAATACATGAGCATATAACACATAATTTAGCCCTTCTAAAATTATTTACAAGTCTCCTAAGATCAATTTAAGTCTTAATTTTGTAATTAGTTTTCCTAAAACTAAATCAATTCTTTTAGGATCTAATTTAACCTTGATTAAGTTTTCTAATATTCTCCTAACACCTTTTTCGTTATAAGGTTTATCAAAGGTTCATATTACCCTTGAAGTTGTTTCCTTTCTTTCTATTATCCATCAAGTCGTCAAAAGCCGCATCACACATTCTGGTGATCAAAGAAAATGCTAAAGATCATATTTTAATTACTAGTAACCTTAGATTGCAAACTTATAACTAGATAATGTATTATGATCTTTTTAATGTTCGATGTAAAAAATGAGAAAAATGAACTATCTAGGCTTACTTGACAACTTATGAATAGACGCCCAAGCTTTTCCTAAGGTAGAGGTAACTTCTTTAAATTTGCATTTATGAATTTGGTATACTCAAGTATGTGATCTTTATGAATATATGAGATGAGATTGCTCTTATTATATGCCGATGTGATTGTTACCCAATCTTGATGTTGTACTTTAATCTTATCAATGCAAATGTGAAGAATGTTATGGTTAAATATGTTATTGATTGTAAAGTAGACATGTGTGTTTGTGAACCATAATCAATGGCGGCTAAGAACCGCTTATAAGTGCTTTGTTTGATTGATATAGTTATGTGTACCTATGTGATTTGTATCCATGATAAGTCGAGCTAAATCCTATACCTATGTGATTGTGATTGTGAAGCGATATTTCCATGTATTTTTGTTACATTTTATTTATTTGCATTTATTTAGTATTATCCGGGATCCCCACTGAATGTATTTCAAACACGCATCTAGGTTCCATGCACTCGGGTCAACCCAACCACCACTCGAAGCCACGCACTGCCACGCGCCGCTAGGTCTGCGTACAAACTCGTCCAAACTTCTCCCAAGTGTCATACATTTATGTTATATTAGTCATACATTTTAATAGTTATAGTCATACCTTTAGTAATGTTAGTTATACCTAAACATTTTTTTTAGACATGCATATTAACTTTTCATACATTTTAATTATGTTAGTTGTACTTATATATATATATATATAAGTGTGACTATGTTGATACAAAATATAAGTAATATCACATAAATATATGAGTAATTTCACATAAAGATATATATGTACAAAATGTGGCGAAATTTGTTTTTAAAGTTAAAATATTAAAAAAAAGGTTATGATATTCTTACATAAATGTATAATTAATATAATATAAAGGTATGACTAATTATAAAAGTAAGCCCAAAAACGAAAATTATGATATTGTGCATAAATGTATGACTAATATAACATAAAAGTATAATTAATATAACAAAAATGTATGTTTAATATAATATAAAGGTCACAAAGGAAAAACAAAAAACAAAAAGAGCGCGGATCCGAGTCGACCTAAACCTGGCCAGAGTATATGCATGCACCAAGTGCGCAAGGGACAACTTTTGTAATATTGGTTTGCAAGAACTGAAGAGATAGATGAACAGCTAAGAGTCCGAATATCAGCCCCAACATAGCTTTGAAACTTTATTTTAGAACATGTGGTATTGGAAATTGAAAAAAATATATATAATCTTTCAAAAAAAAAAAGAAAACATCTACTAACATCAAACAAAATTTCACAAAAACAAAACAAAAATTATCATTGTACTTATACAGACAAACAAAAATCAGCACAATCACCTGACAGAGAGGGCGAATTTTACATTTCCAAATGTATGATATATTGAGCAATGAATTCGTGGTCATGGAAATTGATTGCAGTTGTAGAGAAATTTCTAGGGTGTTTTTTTTTTTTCAGAAAATCATGGTGTGAAATATTGGAAAAATGTGGGTCGATGATTCATGGGAGAAGTAATCGCTGAAAATCAAAATAATATGGACACAAAATATTTATTTGGATACACAGTTAATTTCTATAAAAATTATTAAATTTTTATAAAAATTATTAAATTTTGTTAATTAAGGAATTACATTTAGTCTTTTAATCCACAATAATTAATCTTTAAATAAAGAAATACTAAGGAATAGTTTTTTTCCCTTTAAAATCGATGCACGATATTAGAAAAGAAATATCCATTTGGAATATGAAAACATCCAATTATAACAAATTGGTCGACCCAATCTGGCGGGGCTTTTCACGTGCCCAATACACACTTCATGCGCCCACACGCACGCTCATTCGCCCTAGGTTTGCTTTCAAACGCTAGTTATGTTTGTCTAATCTTTATGTTATGTTTACATAATCTTTATGTTAAGCTAGTTTAACCTATTACAAAGTGTTGGTCCCAAGTGGTCTCGAAGGTTTAGAGGAGGTGAATGAACCATAGTAGATTTTACAAAATCTTTTAAACAAGCTATAGTGCAAGTTACTTGAACTTACAGCACAACAATAAAATAAACTTACAACACTATAGAGTAGTACTATCTGTTGTATCTAAGAGTTCTTACAGCGGAAATATCTTTTGACAGAAGGTTTGTTGTAGAACATTTTTCTTCAAATACGCTTTCTTTCAGAAATTGTTTAGGTAGAATGATAAGATATAAGCATGCAACATATAAACATATATAAAACAGTGAAAGCACTTATGGTCCTATAGTGGTTCGAAAGTGGTTTAATCATTCTACGTCCACTCTACTC
This sequence comes from Scutellaria barbata, assembly GCA_028654395.1. NCBI lineage: Eukaryota > Viridiplantae > Streptophyta > Magnoliopsida > Lamiales > Lamiaceae > Scutellaria > Scutellaria barbata. Next base: position 7,355,334 of record CM053654.1, read on the forward strand.
GACTGTTTCCCCAAGTAGAAACTTTGTTAATTAAATTTAATTTACAGAGTACAACTAACAAACTAACAACTTAACAAGTTATCCACCTATTAGAACTCAGCTCACACAGCTACTATAAGTTTTAAAGGCTAACTCACACAGGATTCAAAACTCCCACACAGAATAATTGTGTTAACCTAGACAACTATAACAAACAGCAAGAATACAATCCTATCAACTGTTTGACACCAATAAAATAACCTAGCACACAACAAATAGGTAAAACTATATTAAGTTTCTTCAACTGATGTTGTGAAGTAGTCTCTTTGCACTTTGAACTTTTAAGTTTGATTTACCTACTTCACGAGGTTGAGTGACTGAAATAAGATTTTGTTTGCTTGAGAGTTTTAGCTTGATTCTTACTTAGACTTTTGAGAGCATAAGTTTCAATTACCAATTTCAGTGCTACTCTTCCTCTATTTATAGTTGTAGAAAAAAGCCCGTTGAAGAAGACATTCTTCATTTGAAATCGATGTACTTCTTTTTGGTGTGACATGCATTAAATGTTAATTCACTTTGCTTTGCAGATTATTAATGCGGCAGTTACAGCCTGCAGCTTTCTGCAGTTTGTCAGGCCATGTGTCTTCTTCTAATTAAGTTTGGAGCTGCAACTTTAGTTTGTCTCTACAGACTTCATTTTAATGTGTTGAGGATTCCATTCCTCGTATTGCAGTTAATCTTCCCCGTATTGCAGCTTAAGTTGACTCTATTGTTGTATTCAATGTCTCTTCCTAGCATGCAACAGGTTTACAACTGTTTTGTATCGTGCGTCATAATTTATTGTATCTTTAACTTACAGCACTTTTGTAACCTCCTCTTGGTTACAGTTAAGCTGTGTGTTCTTACAGCTGTATCTTTTCAAGCTGTTCTTGTAGAGTCTTCAATTCTTCCTTGGTTGTTGCATACAAGATTTCCTTTCAAATACTTCATTCTTCAATCTTAAAAACTTACAAACTCAAATCTAGTCTAAATTTCACTTAAATAATGTAAAAAAATGGGGTACTCTAAATTCCTATTACAAGGCTAGTTTGTCTCATCAATATCTAAACATTAACATCCTAGCACAAAATATTATACTATAATATCTTTTAAACTTTTATGTTACAATAATATAACTTTTATATTATTTTTTTAAGTATATAAAGGTTACGATATTTATACATAAAAGTTATACTAATATAATATAAAAATTAAATTATTATAACATAAGGTTTTTTTTTTACCGAAAAAACACCTTACGGGGTGGGGGTTTAGGCAGACCCCCAACCTGTATATAAACCAACTTGAAAGTATACATCGTCAAGCAAAAAATAAAAGAAAGGAAAAACAAAGAACATAAAATGACCAAAATAGATGGTCAGAAACAACTGCCGACACAAGGCACGACTAAAAACTAAACGAGGAAAAATAATCCATCCTAAGAAAGAACAAGGAAAAGAAAAAAGGTGCATCAAGGAAGAACACCACCACAATCTACACGGAACGACGGCCATCCCAACTGATCAAATTTGGATAACACCTGGACCTATCGAGGCAAAGCATCAGGGGGGATTATTATAACATAAGGTTCAACTATGCTACATATATTTTATATTGAAAAAAGTTTAAGTAATATCACTTAAAAATTATGATATTTATACATAAGGGTTATACTTATATAACATAAAGACTATCGCATAAATTTAACAAAAAAAATTAATATGAGTGCAAATCTGTGCCAAACTGGACCCGACCTACACACATTTAATTGCACGGATCTAGATCCGTGCACCAGGTAATGTAACAATACTCTTCAATAAATTATACACTATTTAAAAAAAAAACCATTTATCATTTCTCAACGACACTAAGTTGACTTTCATCTTCAATAAATTATACACTATTTCAAAAAAAAAAAGAAATTATCATTTTTCAACGACACTAAGTTGACTTTCCTGATTGAGGGAATTAATTTGAATCTTAATAGCAATTTAAAATTCTCAATAGCAATAGCAGCCGGGCATACAAGTAATTGTTCGCACTTCTTATTCACTTTTAGCGACCATCTTCGACAATACAAGTAAACATAAGTTGCACTTGTCATGTTGATAAAGTAAACTCTAATTGAAAATGAAGAAAAAAAATTAGGTAATGAATTTAATGAACTCTAAAACTTCAAAATAATTTACTCCTCTTAACATTATACATATGAGCAGCTTTTGATTGGATTTTACGACATGATAAATTGTAAACTGTATATAATAGACATTATGAACATCTTATAAGCTTCTCAATCATATTTATTCAAACACTTCAACAACTTCCTTTTAAACCCAAAAAAAAAAAAACATTTTAAAAGCTCTAAAATCATATAAAATATTAGAGGTAATTATGAGCTATTTCAACAAAGCTTAGCCAAACACCCTCGAAGTATCATAATTAATAATTAATATATAAGAGATATACCTAAACATCAAAAAATATAGTCACATCTAAACAAATTTTTTTAAAGTTCATATTAACAAAATGGTAAATTCGAATACACTTGAACAGTCTCCGATAAGATTTTATGACGTGACATAAATTAATGTGTGATAATAAATAATATGAATATTTTTGACATTTGAACATGCATATAATGAAAAGATATTGTTGGGCTAATGAAAGTATCAAAAATATAATTACATATTTGCTAGGTTTATAACGATGTGCTTGGAGTTTGCTAAGTTGATGGGGCAATTTTTATAATGTTCTATACATCGAAAAAAAAAAGTCACGTCTTGGATATTTGAGGCAAATAGTTTGGATTAATATAATGGACTTGTATATACAGTTGACATGAGTATGGATGTAGACTTGGCAATGTCCGATTGAGAGTTACTAACAACATAGATGTTGATTAAATTATTTAATTAATTAAATTAATTTCCAACCGTACAATACATTGAATTCACTATATAGAATTGAGCAGTTGGATCCATTATATGGCTAAGTCTTCTAAGAAGAGATGGATCAAGCCAACGACGACGTTTAATTAATATATATTAATTAGAAAAATGAATTCCTGTTATCAATAAACTGACTACTTCTTATAAGCAACAACCACTTTATAATGAAAAAATATAAAAGCAGAGGAAGTGGTAAGCATGTAATTGTAAGACCATTTCAATTAGTAGGTACAAAAATGGGTATATATATGAAGTGATAAAGAAACCAAATTATAATTCAAACATACATAGCTTCATTTTTGCTTAGCAACCATGGAACCCAGGATGTGGGTTCTATTGGCCCTCTTCTCCGCCATTGCGGCAACAGCGAGTGCCGATGACTCGCCATACATTTATAGCTCACCGCCGCCACCTCCTTACAAATATGAATCACCATCACCTATACCTTACAAGTACAAATCTCCTCCTCCACCACCTTATAAATACGAATCCCCACCACCACCACCATATAAGTATGAATCACCGCCTCCACCACCTTACAAATACAAGTCGCCACCTCCCCCTCCATACGTTTATAAATCTCCTCCACCACCTCCATACATTTATAAATCACCACCTCCACCTCCGTACAAATATGAATCCCCACCACCACCTCCATATGTTTACAAGTCGCCGCCGCCGCCACCTTATAAATATCAGTCACCACCACCTCCTCCATACAAGTACGAATCCCCACCACCACCTCCATATGTTTACAAGTCTCCACCGCCACCACCTTATAAATATGAGTCACCACCACCTCCACCATATGTCTATAAGTCTCCACCACCACCACCTTACAAGTATGAGTCTCCACCACCTCCTCCATATGTTTACAAATCTCCACCGCCACCTCCCTATGTTTACAAGTCTCCACCACCACCACCTTATAAATATGAGTCACCACCACCTCCACCATATGTCTATAAGTCTCCACCACCACCACCTTACAAGTATGAGTCTCCACCACCACCACCTTATAAATATGAGTCACCACCACCTCCTCCATATGTGTACAAGTCTCCGCCGCCACCACCTTATAAATATGAGTCACCACCACCTCCACCATATGTCTATAAGTCTCCACCACCACCACCACCACCTTACAAATATGAGTCACCACCACCTCCTCCATATGTTTACAAATCTCCACCGCCACCTCCCTATGTTTACAAGTCTCCACCACCACCACCTTATAAATATGAGTCACCACCACCTCCTCCATATGTCTACAAGTCTCCACCGCCACCTCCCTATGTTTACAAGTCTCCACCACCACCACCTTATAAATATGAGTCACCACCACCTCCACCCTATGTCTACAAGTCTCCGCCACCACCACCTTACAAGTATGAGTCACCTCCACCACCACCCTACAAATATGAATCGCCACCTCCCCCTCCATATGTTTACAAATCTCCACCACCACCACCTTATAAATATGAGTCACCACCACCTCCTCCATATGTCTACAAATCTCCACCGCCGCCTCCTTACAAGTATGAGTCACCTCCACCCCCACCCTACAAATATGAATCTCCACCTCCACCTCCATACGTCTACAAATCCCCACCACCACCTCCCTATGTTTACAAGTCTCCACCACCACCACCTTATAAATATGAGTCACCACCACCTCCTCCATATGTCTACAAGTCTCCGCCACCGCCACCTTATAAGTATGAGTCACCTCCACCCCCACCGTATAAATATGAATCTCCACCTCCTCCTCCATATGTTTACAAATCTCCACCTCCACCTTCATACGTCTACAAATCACCCCCACCTCCTCTATACAAATATGAATCACCACCACCACCTCCATATGTTTACAAGTCTCCACCCCCACCGCCATCTTATAAATATGAGTCACCTCCTCCACCGTCAATCTACTATTAGAACTTTCAACACACTTCGACCATCAATCTTATTATTTATAAACCAGTCAACATCAATATTATCTCAAATACCATTATCTTACAAAAAAGGAATTTTGGAAGAAAAACAACTAAACAAAGTCGTTCTCTCAGAAAATTTCTTTTTATTATCTATGATTCATGTTCTAATATCATGTACTTTGCACATTAATTTGATTAAATAAATTGTTTTTATATTTCATGTCTCCCTAAACATCAGATTGTAAAAGAAAATTGTGTTTATAGCTAATGACTTCATATGCCTTTTTAGATCTATTTAAATGCATCACAAAATTAAAGAAAATAACTTAATTAACCGAAGAGTTATTTCCAGCGGAAGAATTTTTAGAAAACTAGCAAATATTTTAAAAACAATTCGGGTAAACATATTAGGTCTTTGCGACCTTCTACCAAATCATTACTTATTTTTATTGTTCATGAAGTACTTGGTTAAGTTTCTACCATACACCTTTATTGTATTATATATATATAGTGTTAATGTCAAAAAAAATCCAAAGCTTTATAATTTTTTTTTATTTTAGTTAATTCTTTTAAAATTATCAATTGTAACCATAAATTGATCAATTGATTTCAATTTTAGCTAATTTATGATTTAAGTTAAATTTGGATTACGTGTGTCGTGATGTAAATATTCCGTAGATAATATGTAAATGATACATCATGATTAAGTCTAATTACTTATGGTTTAACTATGTTAACCTAAACAAATTAAAACAATAAGAAATTAAAGAAAAATTAATAAAACAAAAGCACACATACAACAAAAAAAATAACTTCAAAATATTGTCAATAACATCTTCTTGCAACATAGTTTAGCATGTAACTTTTGAGCACAAAATCCATATGAACTGCTCCACAGTCCACACCCACGAAGCTTTAATTTTGGGTTTGAATTTTATAAAAAAAAGTTCTTTTTCAGTTATTTATATTTAAAATATCGATCACCTTTTCTTTTTTGATCTAATTTTTTTGTATGTAATTGCTTTGAAATTTTTATTATTTTTCTATTATAATTTTGGATTTGTTTGTATAAGTGAATAAAGCTACTATTAATTTCTTGCTTTCAATTTTTGTTATATTGTGTTGTTTTCCTAAATTATTATTTCTATATATTTTAATTTTTCATTTGTTTTGGTCACAATGGGTTAATTCATAATGAATTAGAGTTAATTATTTTAAGTGGTGTATCATATATATATTATTTATGTGGCACCTTCATCACAACACACATAATATAATTTTGGTCAAAATTATGTATTGGTTAAAATTGAAATTAATTGGTTATTTTATGATTAAAATTGATAATTTTAAATTAATTAGCTAAAATAGAAAAATAATGTAAGGTTTTGTGTGAAAATATCATCACTACACACAATTTGCGAAATGAAAAAACCTGCAAATGTGCGAACATAAGGTTTTTCAGAAACTAGAAACATCAAAGTCTAACACAGTTGATGTTTAATCGTACAACAAAATCACACAAAAATCATAGTGAGAATGTGAAATTAGAGTCCACAAAGCAAAAAGTGCACGAAGAAATGAAGATAAGGAAGCGGAAAAGAAAGTTTTTTATTGATTGTTCTCAAATGGCATGGATTTAAAATCCAAGCACCAATTGTATAAAAAAAAAATTGTGTTTAATTTTACCTATGTTAATTGAGGCATTGTATACTATCAATTGTGCAATGCTTTAATCGTCGTGTAATATATTGAGTACGAGATAAAAGCTCGATTCAATAAAAAAAACAAAAATGAATTAAAGCGTATAAGAACCTAATATTTATAAATGAAAAATAGGGATCAATTCAGAAAATATTGGAAGTATAAGAGCCCAAATAAATATGTACCACACCTAAATATAATATCCACAATTAATAGTGCTAAATGCGTAAAAATAAACATAAAGCATTGATGTTTTCCATTTTACTAACTTTAACTTTTTTTTTTATTCGATTGCAACCTTAAATTTTGAAATTCATTTAAATGCAATCAAATTTACTTTTTTTGTCGTTTTTTTCATACAAGATTTTTTTTCACTTCGCAATCTAAATTTTGTTTATCTTATCCAATTGCAACCTCTAATTAGTATATTTTTGATAAATTTCAGAATTTGAGATTGCAATTGGATAAGAAAATAAAGTTTAGGTTACAAAGTAAAAAATTAAAACAAGTGTGAGTCACGTGATCTCCACTTTATCAAAAACATGATTGGAAAAATGTTTTAGATTGTATTTTGATAAACACCAAAATTTCAAAGTTGCAATCAGATTAAAAAAATATTTAAGTTGTAAAATGAAAAAAAAATTATTCTTTAGATTGAATTGTATATCTAACCTCAGTTAATATTATAACATTAATATAGAATTAATGCACAAAACCCCTTATAGTTTGGAGAATCAACATGAAACCTCTTAGGAGCTAAATATTTATATTGCACGAAAGTCATTTGTGGTGAGTATAATAGGTCTGAAATCCCAATTCCATAATTTTAACCAATGTTTTCATAACGAATTGGTGGCCAAACCGACCTGGCCACCGGTTGATGGTTCAACCGGTCGGATCGGTTGAATCGGTAGTTCAATCGGTAAAATGATCTTTATCTATTTTTTTTCAATATTATTTATGTTACATTTAAAAAGTTATGCACTTATATGATTCATATTTGTTGGGATATGGAGTCTGAGTTAGATAGACTTTAGAACTCCTGATCAGATAAGACTTAGGACTCCCAGTCAGATTAGAATTGGGATTCCTAGTTATAAAGGCATTAGAACTCTTCCCTATAAATAACCCTTTGACTCATTGTATTTAAAAACACAAGAAAATTAGTAAATTCTCCTGGCTTGGTAGTGCCCCCAGACGTAGTCAATTGACGAATTGGGTGAACAAATCGTTGTCTCTTATTTTTGTTCATATCAAATTCTCTATAACTGTTCTCAAAATCCTAACAACTGGTATCAAAGCATCGGGTTTAGTAGATCTGGTGGGAGCAATTACGATGGCTGAAGGGAAATCGCCTGTTGAGAAATTTAATGGATCAGATTTTGAATTCTGAAAACTGCAGATCAAGGCCTACCTGTACGGTGAAGATCTGTATCAACCTTTGGGTACAAAGCCCGAATCTATGAAAGACGATGAGTGGGCGCTGTTGGATAGAAAAGCGATGAGTGTAATTCATTTATCGTTATCCAGGAACGTTGCGCTCCACACGGTAAAGGCAAAAACCACAAAGGAGATGTTAGAGATTATGACCGAGATGTACGAGAAGCCATCAGCCGCGAACAAGGTTCATCTGATGCGGAGGTTGTTTAACCTAAAGATGGCAGAGGGTGCTACGATGGTCAATCATCTAAATGAGTTCAATATGATCATTGCACAATTGAGCTCAGTTGAGATCAATTTCGATGATGAGATACAAGCCCTAATTTTGTTATCCTCTCTACCAGAAAGTTGGAGTGGGACGGTGACAGCCGTTAGTGCCTCGGCCGGGAAGGTGAAACTCAAATTTGATGAAGTTAGAGACCTGATCATAAGCGAAGAAATTTGCAGAAAAGAATTAGGTGTGACCGCAGGATCAGCCTTGAATATAGGAAACAAAGGCATATCAGAATCAAAATCGAATTCAAATCGAGATAGATCGAAGTCGAGGGGGAGAAATAAGCCGAAGAAAGACAAGAGTCAGATTGAGTACTACAATTGTCATGAACTCGGGCATTATAAAAATCAGTGTAAGGCACCAAAGAAGGATAACGAATCAACAAACGCACCACTGAGGAAAACACGAATGTGATAATCTTGAGCGTAAGCAGTCCATTAGAATCTTGGGTATTAGATTTTGGAGCATCATTTCATTCATGCAGCAGTGCTGACGTAATGGAACATTACATCCCTGGAGATTTTGGAAAGGTTTATCTTGCTGATGATGAGCCTCTGGAAATTATGGGAAAAGGGAATGTTCGGATCAAGGCACCGAATGAAACTGTTTTGCAGTTGCGTGATGTGAGACATATTCCTGGATTGAAGAGGAATTTACTTTCCGTTGGGCAGCTTGATGATGAAGGTTACGTTGTGACCTTTGGTTGTAAAACATGGAAGATATCCAAAGGAGTTATGGTGGTGGCTCGAGGCAATAAAGAGGGAACGTTGTATATTACAGGCAACACCCGGGACAGCATTGCTCTTGCAGGTGCAAAGAACGATGCAGATTTGTGGCATTGTCATTTGGGCCACATGAGTGAGAAAGGGATGAAAGTGTTGTGTTCGAAAGGTAAGCTGTCAGCCCTCAAAACTGTTGAAATCGGGTTGTGTGAGGATTGTGTATTCGGAAAGCAGAAAAGAGTGAGTTTTTCGAAAGGAGGCAGAACCTTGAAGAAACAAAAATTGGAGTTAGTCCATAGCGATTTGTGGGGACCAGCACCGATGACATCTCTTGGTGGAGCATCTTATTACATGACTTTCATAGATGACTCAACGAGAAAGATATGGGTTTATTTTCTGAAAAATAAATTTGACGCTTTTGATATTTTCAAGAAGTGGAAGGCTCTTGTAGAAACTGAGACGGGTCTCAAGGTGAAGTGTTTGAGATCTGATAATGGTAGAGAGTACGAGCTCCGAGAGTTCAAAGAATTTTGTGCTGTAAATGGAATGCGCATGGAGAAAACTGTTAAAGGAACCCCTCAACAAAACGGCGTTGCAGAACGTATGAACAGAACGCTATGTGAACATGCTAGAAGCATGAGATTGAAGTGTGGGCTACCGAAGATGTTTTGGGCAGATGCAGTTAACAATGCAGCTTACTTAATAAATAGAGGAACCTCAACTCCCTTGAAAAATTGCCTATCAGAGGAGGTCTGGAGCGGTAAAGAGGTAAATCTGTCATTTCTTCGAGTATTTGGTTATGTTTCATACGTGCATATTGATGTTACTGATAGAAGTAAGTTGGATGCTAAATCTGTTAAATGTACGTTTATTGGATATGGTGGTGATGAATTTGGCTATCGATTTTGGGATGAGACGAATCAAAAGGTAATTCGTAGTCGTGATGTCATATTTAATAAACAGATATTGTACAAAGACAGATTGGGTGCATCTGAATCAGTTGGTTTCGAGAAACAAGTTGTCGAGTTAGACATCACGAACTCGGGTGGGAGCAAAGTGGCTGATGATAATGAGGTGTTAGGTGACGAGGAACCACACACACCACAGTCGATAATTTCGCTGCGAAGGTCCACCAAAATACATAAATCACCTGATAGGTATTCACCTTCTCTTCATTACTTGTTGTTCACAGATGGTGGTGAACCAGAATATTATGCAGAAGCAACATGTGGTGAACACGTGAGCAAGTGGAAACTAGCGATGAATGATGATATGAATTCATTGAAGGCTAACGAAAAGTGGGAACTAGTTGAGCTTCCAAAAGGAAAAAAGACGTTGCATAACAAGTGGATTTACAAAATTAAAGAGGAGACTGATGGAAGCAAGCGTTACAAGGCAAGACTGGTTGTAAAAGGGTTTGAGCAAAAATATAGTATTGATTATACTGATGTTTTCACCCCTGTTGTGAAATTAACCACCATTCGATTAGTTTTGAGTCTAGTGGCTGCAGAAAACTTGATGTTAGAGCAGATGGATGTGAAAACAGCCTTTTTTCATGGAGATTTGATAGAAGACATCTACATGGAGCAACCAGAAGGATACTTGTCAGAGGGGAATAGTAAGCTTGTTTGTAGATTGAAGAAGAGTTTGTATGGCCTGAAATAAGCTCCATTGCAGTGGTACAAGAAGTTCGATGGATTCATGCATGAGATTGATTTCTATAGATGCGAGGCTGACCACTGTTGCTATCTCAAGAGGTATGACAAATGTTATATCATTTTGTTGTTATATGTTGATGATATGTTGATAGCAGGTTCTAGTGCTCAAGAGGTGAGCAAGTTGAAGAAGCAGTTGTCTGACCGGTTCGCAATGAAGGACCTTGGAGAGGCTAAGCAAATTTTGGGCATGCGCATTGAGCGTAAAAGGGTGGCAGGAAAGTTGTATCTTTCACAGGCTGAGTATATCAAGAAGGTTTTGAAGAGGTTCAACATGGAAAATGCAAAGCCAGTTCATGTCCCTTTGGGTAGCCAGTTCAAGCTATCCAACAAGGACTCACCCAATAGTGAAGAAGAGCGTGTTTACATGCAGAAAACTACATATGTCTCTGCAATTGGCAGCTTGATGTATGCTATGGTGTGCACAAGACCTGATATTGCACATGCAGTAGGAGTAGTTAGTCGTTTCATGGGTAATCCGGGGAAGCAACATTGGGAGGCAGTAAAATGGATCCTCAAGTATTTGAGAGGTACTGCAGAGAAAGCTTTGTGTTTTGAAGGTAAAAGTGTCGAATTGACGGGGTATGTTGATGCAGACTTAGCTTCAAGTGATCTTGACAAAAGAAGAAGTACAACCGGATATGTGTTTACATTTGGTGGTACAGCAATCTCTTGGGCTTCTAAGTTGCAGAAGATTGTAGCACAGTCCACTGCAGAAGCAGAGTATGTAGCACTGACCGAGGCTAGTAAAGAGATGGTATGGTTGCAAAATATCTTAATTGGGGAAGAAGCAAAAGGATAGTATTTTGTACAGTGATAGTCAGAGTGCTATTCATTTAGCAAAAAATCCAGTTTTTCACTCGAGAACGAAGCACATTAAATTGAGGTATCATTACATTCGTTACCTCATGGAGAATAAAGTCTTGCAACTGATGAAGATTCGAGGAAGTGAGAATCCTGCTGATATGTTGACTAAGGTTGTGACCTTAGAGAAGTTGAAGTCATGCATGGCTTCAACTGGCCTTGGAAACTGAGATGAAGGTCTGGTACTACTACTAGTGAGAAATATTGATGAAATGGAGAAGACAAGTTACAATTGGAAGTCAGTCTCCAGGTGGAAAATTGTTGGGATATGGAATCTAAGTTAGATAGACTTTATGTTGGTCCCAAGTGGTGTCCGAGGTTCAGAGGGGGGGTGAATGAACCTTGGTCGATTTTCAGAATCTTTTTAAAACAACCGTTCTGCACTACAAGTTACTTGAGCTTACAGCGATAGATGGTTACTGCTTGCAGCGCTAGGATGCAGTGCTGCACGCTGTAACCTGGAGTTTTATACGCAGCAGAAATTAACTTTAAACACAAGGCTGTTTTTCTCAAGAATGCTTCTTTCAAAATGTTTTATGCACAGAGATAAGAGAAATGCAGAATATAAGCGCATAGATAAAGAAAGCAAATAAACACTTATGGCTTATAGTGGTTCGAAGGTGGTGTAATCCTTTTACGTCCACTCTACTGCTCCTCGAGCAGGAACTTTGTTAAGCAAGATTGATTTACAGGACTCTCCTAACAATCTATCAACTTTACAAAGAAACCACCTACTGAAGTCCAGCGTACACACAGCAACTGCAAACTTCAAAGCTAACCCACACAGGGTTCAACACTCCCACACAGGGAAGCTGCTTAACTCTAGACAACTAAACAAACAGCAAGGATCTCTCCTATCAACTGCTTGACACCACTAAAACAACCTAAGCATACAGCAACAAGGTTAAAAGGATAAAAATGTTTTTCTTCAACTTGTGCTTCGAAGTAAGCTTCTGAATCCGTAAGGAATCCTTTAGCTTGAACTTGCTTCACTTCGGTAGGTTGAGTGACTGAAACTGATCGTAGGATTGAATGCTTGAATCTTGTAAGCTTTGAGTATTTTAGAACAGTGATAGATTTCAGTAACCAGCTTCAGTTCTCCTCGACCTCTATTTATACTTGTAGGAGAAGATGTCCGTTGAAGGAGACATCCCTCTTTTGAATTTAAAGTAGCCTAGCCAAAGCATGGTTCGCATTTAATGCGACTTGACTTTTTCTTTCGGAGCATTTAATGCAGCAATTGCGGCTCGCAGCTTTCTGCAGCGCGTCAGTCCATGTGGCATCTTCTTATTGGCTCTGTGTCTGCTACTTTGACTTTTTCTTGAACGGCTCTTTTTAATCTTGCTTGAATCTCCGTTCCTCGTACTGCATTTATCATTCCTAGGATTTGCAAGATACTTCGTTTTGTAATTGGCGCTGTATGACTCAACTGACTGTAAGTGCTGCGCTGTATCCTTGGTCTTCGTGCAGTTGATACTTTCTTTCAGTGCTGTTGTAACTTAAACCTGGTTGCAGTATCTTCTGGCAGTGCTGCTGTAACTTCTTTCTAGCAGTACTCCTGTATCCTTTTCTTGCAGCGTTGCTGTACGCTCTCTTTTCTTACTTTGCTGTATAGAAGATTTAACTCATTGATCTGTTGTTGTATCCTCTTACAACCAGCAATGTTGTATCCTTATCTTCTTGCAGCGATATTGTATCCTGCCTTCTTGCAACGATATCTTTCCTTAAAACTTAGATGCAGCTTTATCCTTGTTTAACCTTCATTTTTCAGCGCTTTATGCAAGACTCAATTCTAGTCTATTTATTCACTTAAACAATGTGAAAAATGGGGTACTAAAAACTTCCTATTACACATTTGGTTTGTCTCATCAAAATCTAAACATTGAAATCTCAACACTTTAGAACTCCTGATCAGATAAGACTTAGGACTCCCAGTCAGATTAGAATTGGGATTCCTAGTTATAAAGGCATTAGGACTCTTCCCTATAAATAACCCTTTGACTCATTGTATTTAAAAATACAAGAAAATTAGTAAATTCTCCTGGCTTGGTAGTGCCCCCAGACGTAGTCAATTGACGAACTGGGTGAACAAATCGTTGTCTCTTATTTTTGTTCATATCAAATTCTCTATAATTGTTCTCAAAATCCTAACAATATTAAAATAATAAATACAATAAAGTCATAAAATGTCAAATTATATACCCCATAATTCATAATGAAGTTTCAAACTAAAAATTAAAATATTAAATACTAAAATTTAAGATAGATAAAATGATAAAGTAAAATATTTTGAATCTTGATGATCATATCACAAAGGATCGTCCTTTTCTTTACTTCTTTTAGTTTTTTTTTTAACTTTTGAAGTCCAATTTGAAAGCTCAAAGATGAAAGATCATTATTTCATAGCCCAAAACAAGAAGTAGATGTAATTAAAAAAAACTGATTTTCCAGTTTTTCGGTTCTCGGTTATAATCGGTTCAACCGGTTTTTGACCGATTCTTTTCAGTTTAACCGAAAAAATGGTTAATTTGGTGTATTTAGATCGGTTTCCGTGCCGGTTCTCGATTGAATCGACCGGTCCGGTCCGGTTATGAAAACACTGATTTTAACAACAATGAATAACTGATGGAGGTGCCCTTGTTTTTCCTTTCACTTTTTTATGTTTAAATGACTGTATTGCCCTTATTTAACTATATACAAGATCACTTGACTTGTGTATAGGATCTTCTATTTTAAGTTGGTGTTTCATCTTGTATTCCATTATTTTTTATTTAAGTCATGTGTAAATTGATGATGTCATTTTTACATCTGACATACACATGACATGAATTAAAAGTAATGAAATATAAGATGAAACACCAACTTGGAATAGAGGATCATGTTTGCTTGACTTGTGGGTGTTTTGCACGCCCATTTTTCAAACAATAAAGCGTTTCGTGCATTTAATTTTATAAAATACTCCTTGACTTGTGATTATGTTCTACAAAAGTAGTATTTGTGTGAACTAAATGCATGGATCATAATTCATGTAATTACATGTGCGTTGGGTTAGGTTTTGTCTAGCCTGGATTCATGCCCAATTTTTTTTTTTAAATTTATGTCATAACCTTTATGTTGTAATAGTATAATTTTTATATACATATTTCATAATTTTTCAGTGAATAACTTAGATTTTTTTTTTGCTATATAAATTCATATAATATGATTGAACTTTTATGTTATAATAATTGAATTTTTATGTTATATTAATAGAATTTTTATGTACAAATATTAATGTTATGTACTTAAAGAATAATATAAGGTTATATTATTACAACATAAATGTTTTGAAAGGTATTATAAATTTGTCGTGCACTGTAAAAGATTATGTGGACATAACTAGAAGGTTATGTTTGCTAAACTAAAATATTAGGTCAATATAGCTGCAAAACTAAAGTTTGAGCTAGGATTTGGACGCATATTGACGTGTGTGGAGCGCGTGAAATACACCCTCGAATTGGATCGACCTAGTTACATAAATTTAGAATCTGTACACTTGACGCATATAAATAATTGTGTTTCTACAATCTGAAAATCTTTCTTGAATTGATTTTTTTGTTTCTCATTTTAACTTCGACTTTTGTTTTGGGGATCACCACATATTTTATGATTTAGTTTCAACTTTGATCAAAAAATAAAATTGCAACATTACAAAAATATTCCTACTTCTTATAAAAACATACATATATATTTTCTAAATAGATTACAATGCAATAAAGTAATGAAATTAATTGTATGTTATGAAAATAAATTCTTAAATTAATTAAATATATAAGCATGGTAATCTGAAAAAAAATTCTACCAAATCAACAATATATTTAAAATATAATATATAAATATATATGTAGTTATTAAAATAAAATTAAAACTTTGGGAGAAAATTAAAAGTTTCCAAGTTTGGGGATGGGTTTGCAATTCTATACTTTAAAATAAATTGTAGAATTCAAAATCAAAGAAAAAGAACAATTAACCATCAAATCGTTTATGAAAATGAAATTCATTACTAGAGAATTAAGTTGGAGTTCCAGTGATAAAATACCCTCAACTAATTCAAAGAAAAAGAATGAAAAAATGCAAAATGTTGTAACGAGTTTCGATTTGAATTTCTCAGACAAGCTTTAGTCACTTTTTGTTTTGTTGCCGAGTTCAGAAAAATGGAAGTGGGAAGAGAATGTTTCTCGTCATAACACATTTTGGGATGGTAAATTTTTTTCTGGTATGATGAATATCATCTGGAAACTTACCAAGGGTAAAACGGGAAATGTGATAAAAATTAACATTGTCATTTTTATTTAATTTTTTTGGAAAATGGGAATGTCTGCATAATAAACCATAAGGGTATTTCGCCTAATTTCTAAAGCATAGGAGTTTTACGACAATTTTTGAAACCACAAATCCTTATATGAGTACAATTCCAGTCCCTATAAAAATGCTTGAAATTAACTCGAATGGTTACTAACAAATTTTCCAACAATGAGACCTTTACAATACGCAATACAATATGCTAGGTAAAGTGAAAGATATTGAACCTTTGGTACAGAGAGAGAGAGAGAGAGAGAGATGTATTAAAAAGAGCAAAAGATTGTGTTCCAGCCAAGGTCATCTACAATGAAAGAAGAGGGAAGATAATTAAAAACAAGGCTCTTAATGAAGAGATTATAACCGAATACATAATCCACAGAACTTGAGTTCAGTACTAATCTTCAACAACATAGCGATTCCTTCGAGCACCAAATGCAAGTCTCTATGTAATTAAGAAAGTGAAAGAAAAAAGAAAGAGATGGAAAGGGTTAGATTTGAATATCAAAATACAGAAATTATTAAGTTGATGTATGATGTGTCTCTTAACTGAGAATATCTGGGAATAGGCTTTTAATCCAGTGAGGAAACGTATGTATGTTGGTTTTCCAGATCCACTTGTGGGAATAGATCTAATGTTGGGAACTAGGTATTTAGCAACCTGGTATAAAACTCAAAACAGAAAGATCCTGTGAGAGAGAGAGAGAGAGAGAGAGAGAGAGAGAGAGAGACTGAAAATACTCACCTCTTCAGCTGGTTCAGCCAAAACATTAATGAAAAACTTGGCCTGGAAAATGCAGAATTACTTTGATTAATATCAATATTAGCAGAACAATAGGACTTGAAAAAGATTATGAACAAAATCCACCTGCTTTGTGTTAGCACCAGACATGA
This sequence comes from Scutellaria barbata, assembly GCA_028654395.1. Classification (NCBI taxonomy): domain Eukaryota; kingdom Viridiplantae; phylum Streptophyta; class Magnoliopsida; order Lamiales; family Lamiaceae; genus Scutellaria; species Scutellaria barbata. The sequence goes on from CM053654.1 coordinate 7,372,185, forward strand.
GCAGATCTGTTGTAACCATTCCCGGCTGCACGAATGGGAAGTAAAATGTGTGAAATGAAGAGAACTGTTACTATATTATGACTTATTAGACATACAGCCTATGGGTGCCACGTGCTTAAAAATGTGGGGATTACTCCATTTAATCACATAGGGAACAACCTCCACCACTGGATATTAAGATAGAAAGATAAAATTAACAAGGATAAAATTACCTCTGCCTTATTATTTACATTCATGTACAATAAACCATAAATCAAGGAATTAAGCAGGGAAAATAAATTCTCCTTAAATCCCATCTTTAGTTCTTCACATTCTTTTAGTAGTAATTGCTTTTAAACATCAGAAACTTTGCACAGAAAACTGATGTTGGAAAAATTCTAGACCCAGAATAATCTATTTCATACCAAACGTTATTGTGAAGTAAAGATATGTAGCCTCTTTGAAAGTTGAGAACTAAAGGACATTGATCCCAACAAGCTCTCAGATGGACTAATCTATTTGCAAGAAATGACAAGTTGACAAAGACCTTTAAAAATAATAATTCCACTACGTTGTGCTCATCTAGCCAAAGAGTAAGTTAAGGACCCGTTTGTTGGTTGTTAATGGCACGTGGAAAATTAACTTAATTGATTTGAAATGTTGTATTTGCTGCAAATTGTGAAGAACGTTTGAAAACCCACCATCACAACTAAAATCAAGGAATTTCATTCCTAATTCACAGTGTCCCTTGACTAAAAACTGCTACATGAGTATGTTAGAAGTCGTAAGTTACTAGCTAGCAGAGCTAACTCCTTGTTTAAGGAGGATACTAGTGAGGTCTACAGATTGACAATGTAGAAAATGTATTCCAGATAAGTTAATTGAGACTGTAATAAATACAAAATTTGACAAAGCACACGTACCGAAAGGTTATGCACTATAACATTTTTCATATCTTGCATCCTCAATTCTGCCTGTAGAGAAAAGAATAAGTATCCTGTTACTTGCACTCTACAACAAAATATAGGTACTTGTTTTGCCAAATATTAACAAGTCCAAATGCATTTGATAACAAAGAGAATTTGACATCAAAACAACTGATTTCTATATTTTGGTGGTCTGAAGGCATTTATTGAAAGACTTATAGGCAATTGTAAGAAGCTGGAAATATAGAACTAGATTAGAAGAAGAATGATTGGATCTATAAAATTCTCTGTAGATATTCATATTCATGAGAGTGGTTTTGTAACAGTCAAACAAAAATGAAAACAAAGCTTGTGAAAGTAAGAGGTGGAAGGCACACAAAGACACAAAGGTGATCATGGCACAAAGAGGCTTGTTCATTTTGAACATGACCCCCAAAAATCCATAACATGAAATGTGTATACTTAGAAAATTTTGATATATTAAATTGTTGGAACCGTATTAAATTTCAAGAAAATAACGAAAAACAAGTATTCTAACTTTCAAAATGTAGTTCTGACCGATCTTAAGTTTTATTCAAGAAAAAAATAAGTCTATAAGATCTTAAAGATGATCTTAGAAACGTGTTTGGGTTTGAGGGTGGCCTGTGATCAAAAGGCGCACCTAAACACACAAAAAAGGTGCAGAACGGTGAAAGGTGAATGCCACATGAGCAGCACCCACCTCTTGCTAGTAGAGGTGCTATAGCCTACATCCTCTGTGCGCCGCCCAAGGCACGCTTCTAAGAACTATGAGTACCACATGCACTATAAAATATAATTCGCTAGAAGAAAAGTTAAATAAATTCTTATACAGGAAACCTTCTGACACTTGACACGATGTATGCATCTATCTTTCTTACAAAAATGAATCAAGAAAAAAATATTCAGACAGAAATTGAGTTATTTGTACCATTCAGATATTTAAGGTGTCACAAGACAATTTATTCGGAGTCAGGACATGCCTGTAAAGATTTCGTAAGATGCACCACACTTCGTTTAGTTGCCCCGTAAGCAGCAAATCTGGGGGACATGAAAAGACATTGGGAAAACACTTGTACAGAATGGCAGGAGAACACAAATGAACAATTTATTGGCATTCAAAATGAAATCAAACCTTGGAGTTGGTCTTCCATCTGAACCAGCTCCATCAATGTTAAAGATATGACCACCTCGAGGCTGTGTTTGCATCATATTTATTGCCTAAAACAAATCGTGCATTAGCTGAATAGCATCTGTATACAATAGATGTGGAATATGCAAATGTTATTTACCTCTCGACAGCATATCATCAAACCAAGGGTATTTGTAGAGACAACTTCACTGCATTGGAAATGGAACCCATATAAATAAAGAAAAACACAGAAAAATAATTAAAAAATTGTACTAGGAACTCACATTAGATCGTCATCTGATGCCTCCATCAACGGTTTGTAACTATATGCATTTGATCCTGCATTATTTATCTGCATCATTCTGAAGATGGGGTAAGAGAACACAAGTGGACCATGAATCCACCAATGTCATTTAGAATAAAATATGAAACATAAATATACATGATTAGAAATCACAACGTAGAACAAATACAGGAACTGAAGAATAAAAATGTCAGGTATTGTAACTACAGTGCATTATTTAGATGGTAGTCATCTCTAATGATTTATTTGTGCTGATTGTAAGATGATGACAACAATAACTAGGCCTGTAACCCACGATGTGTGATCAGCATGTGAATCATATCCTGCCATTATGTATGGTCAAGTATAACATGTTCAGCTGATTGTTAGATTTAGATATGCGAAACTGATAGTAGCTAAAACTGTGAACCATGCCACAGTCAAAACAGCAGCATGTTGTGTCTTCATACTGCTAATGAAGAGACTCATAAAGCTGAAACACAGCCCACAATAGAAGATCCCTGTCTTTCTCTGTATTCTAAGATTCCACTGCATGCATTTATCAGCTGCTAATTCCAAATGAATTCGTACAAGCTAGGACCACCAAATAAGATCCAAAGTAATTACCTTTTTTTTTTTTTTTTCTGTAAAACAGTTCTTCAATTACTCAAAAACAACTTCATTAAATTTCGACTTACAATAATCATTCTGAAAATTGGCTTATCAACATTTTAAAAAAAAAAAACTATTCCATCATCATATGACTAGCATTGATGTGTAAAGTAGAAGTTTGATAGAGCACCGCCAATTATTAAGGTGTATCGACGTCGAGCTTCAAGGACAGCAGGCTTATTAGACTTATTGGACTAGTTTAATTATGCTTTACTTCTTTAATTAATGTTTTAATAATGGGCTTTGTGCATGGGCCTTTAGTCATATATTTAGGACGTTGAAACCTAGTGGGGGATTATTCAGTTTCCTACGTATTCAGCAACATTGCTGTGGCAGAGTTTAGATCTCTGGGGTCTCTTTGAGAATATTTTCTATTGTTCTTCTATTCGTCATAAATTCTCCTGTCTTCACTCTATCAAAGTTACATAAGCACTTGAAAACCACATAGATAAGAAAGCATTGGCAATATTAAAATTGAAATCTTCAAATGAAAAGTAATGTACATTATGGTCTTTGTAAGTAGTCCATCAACAAAAGTTCAGTTGCTAAAAAAAACTAATATATAAAAAATTGAAGACCGAAAACATAAAGAATCAAGTATCACCGATTCACCATGGCTTGCTACAGTAGATGCTAAATTTACATGAGATGTAGGGTAATGATAACATACCCATATATCAATGTATTTAAGTTGTTCTTGTGCAAAGGAAACTAAATTCTTGACATCCTCCCCCTCTCTGACATCACACTTGGTACCCTGCATAAGGAAGAACCATTCATATAAGCATAGTCAAGGCATAGATACACATATGTAGTTAATCTTATCGAGCTTCATGTAAATGTGGTGTGTGATGAGGCTGGGGATATAAATTGAAAAAGCAAAACCAGTCCAATCTAAAGTATTATTGTAGATCATTAACAAAGTGGATGCCTCGTAGTAGACTCATTTAGTATGTTTGGAACATACTTGTTAGAGGCATGAGGCGCACAGGGAGATGAGCTTTGAGGAGGCGCATGGGTGAGGCGGGAGTTAAGGAGGCGCTCACCTTTAATGCCTCTACCTAAGCGCCCTAAGTGCCTCAGGCGTGCCTCTGTGCCTCTCATTCAATCTTTTATCTTTTACTTTTCCCAAACACACTTTATCGAAACACACTTTATCTTTTATCTTTTACTTTTCCCATTCAATCTTTTATCTTTTACTTTTCCCAAACACACTTTATCGAAACAAACACTTTTTTTTTTTTTTTTCAGTTCTCTTCCAAGTTCCAATGGTAATATTTAACCATATATATCAGTCAAACATATTTGGACAACTAGAGCTCGGAGAAGTTAAAGGATCAAAGGAAAAAAAAAAAGAGAGAGAAACAAAACACAAAACAGAGCCTCTTCAAGTAGTTAGATGATGACGAGCTTAGTGTGTTGAAAATGAACTTTAAGTGTGTTGTATGAACTTTAAATTAGTTATTGTGATGTTTTCTACATATTGTATTTTTGTATTATTTTTCTATCTTTTGCACCCTTGTTCAGAGGCGCTCACCTCTCACCTCTAAAAACTATCATTTTGGAGAACTATTTCAGAGTAAAACAAAAGCAATAAAAACTATACAGCACCGGGCATAAAATGTAGAGCATAATGAAGTGGTGGAGGAGGTACCCACACATGCTGCTTCCCCGTTTCCACCTGTAAGCTTTTAAGAGCAGATTTCACTCGTTCCACTGTAAAAATATAAGCAAGTTGGTATATCTAAGTTGTGTTCCTAACAAAAGCAACAGAACTTATGTGAAAATTTATAAAACTAATCAAGAACTAGTATAGAGTCGAAAACAAGGGATAAGACTTTATCAATTTATAACTTTAATGTTAGAATGTACAAGCACATTAAATTTGTAACCTCAAACCAAGCACGCAATCACGATTATGCAGCCCTATTGGAAGTAAATAAACATCATTCCCATTGATTAGGAAATACTATAAACTAAATCTAATCTAAACTTCCAAGGAAACAAATAGCTTACATAGATAACTTACCCGATCGGGAGCATATGATTACGTTGTCTCCAAATTTCAGAAACTCTTTTGCAAGTGCATACCCTATTCCTGTATTCAAATGGTATACAACAGTAAATCCTATCCAAGAATGGAAAAGAGCTGAGGGATCGCATAAAAGGTATAATCAACTATGCACCAACTTAGTTCACACTTCACACACGCATCTTTAACTTATACCCTCAGTTTACAAACAAACAAACAAAAAAAAAAAACCAAAAAGATATAAATTCCCTTTCTGAAAGTTATACATAAGAACAGATACTTCTAACAACATAACAAAGATCTGCTAAGAAATGTCCATCAAATACATCAACAAGCTGGAAGCAGTTCCCAGCAAGCGCCTATTCTAATCAATTAATTTAACCACTTGAGTGTAAACTGTAAACCTTCTTATTACTTGAGCCAGAAAGAAAGTAACTGGGGGGGAAATACTGACCTTTACTAGAACCAGTGATCAAAACATTATATGGTGGAACCATTGGCTCAGTTTCAAGTTCCTTAGGAACAGAAGGAGAAGAAGAAGAAGAAGAAGATGCCTTGGTTGGAAAAATGGATTGTGGAGGAGGGGGATTGCAGCGACTGGGCTTCGTTTTGATGGTGAAATAAAGGGTTGGATAAGTGTAGAGGTTGAATTTTAAAATAGGTTGAGTGTGAAGTGGAAGAATAGGAAGGGAAGAAGTCGAGGTCGCCATTGCTGTAATCATCGTACTAAGAGTGAAGAGCAATGGCGAAAGAATGCCGATATGTTCCACCACCGTTAAAAGCTTGCCTTTGTACCCTCCAATTCAAAGATAACGCATAACAAGTGTGTGTGTGACTATGTGTAAAAGTTGTGTTTTGATTGATATCTATTATATTTATATATAAAAGTGTGGATATTTCTTACAAAATATGAATTATCGAATATATCTCTATTATAAATTATTATTTAAGGTTATAACAATAATTTAGAATTTTCATACTTAAATAATTTTATATTAGAATTCTAGCTAATTCAAAATCTTATAAAATCATATTATAATTAAAATTCTAATATAAAAGTGATATATACAATATTTATATTATTTTTTTCTTTAATTTAAATTGATTTCCACGTGCAATGCACGTGCTCTAAAACTCGTTCATAATAAAAACAAGTGTTTTTATCCACTATATAACAAAAGAAATATTTTACAACTTTTTTCCACATGTCTTAGACACAAAAACTTCTATAAACCTGATCGGATCGATCAGATCTGAGATCTTTTTGTAATCACTCTCATTATATACATTTTAATTATTATAGTGATATTTATGTTATATGAAGGGTCTCACTATCCACACTCCATCTTCTTCTAAACACACCCCCATTTCTTAACACACCCACTAAAATGCAAAAATAACTTACAACTTCCTAAACACACCCCACAACATTACAAAAATATCATTTATTATAAAACATTTAAATAAAATATAAAATACAAATTAAATACTAAACACACTCCCTCTACACTCAAACCCTAACACAAGAAAGGAAGAAGAAGAAGTAAAAAAATTTGAAGTTTAGAATCGAAAAGTGTTCGACCTCAAATCGAACAAATTTTAGCAAGTTCAATTTCATATAAAGAACTCTACAATGGATCCACACCAACAAAATGAAATTCCAAATAAATAAAGTTTTAAAGATTTTGAAGATAAAATTATGAATTTGATGTGTTAAATTTGTTTAATATTGTTTAAAATATAATGTAAGTGTTTAGAATTCATGTTTAGAACGCTTTTTGATGAACAACAATGTTTGGTTTGATGAGAAATCGATTTTTTTTCAATCGATTCGCGCTTGTATTTTTCATTTCTGAAAAAATCTCATTCGACTCTAGTTGTTGAACAGAGTGTAATGTGTTCGACCAGTGACCGAACATAGTATGATGTGTTAGACCACTCGCCGAACACTTTGTGTTACGTTCGACCACTAGATGAACGATTTGTTATGTGTTTGACCAGTGGTCGAACAATTTGGATTTTTTTAATTTTAGAATAAGGGTATAATTGTCTTTACACATTATATTTTATTTTTATTTTATTTTATGAAGTGTGTTTAGAAGGAGATGAGGTATGGATAACCGGACCGTTATATGAATTATACTCTTACATTATATTAATGAAATATATTATATATTTTAGTTAAGAAAAATTGATAAAAATGACCCTTAAATTTGCCGACTTTAGGAAAATAACCCCTAAATATTGACATTTTTAAAACTAATCTGTAACTAAAAAAAGTTGGTAAAAACATCATTTGACAGACTCCAACAGATAACTGTTCTGGTTATCAGCTTATTTGTCTTTTTTCTATTCATTTTTTGAAGAAATTAAATTCTAAAACCATGAAAGAATTATTTCGAACAATCTAAAAGATGCAATGTTTTCATGGATGTAAGAGCTTTTATATGAATGGACAAATTAATGTGTAGAGTGTACTATTTGAAGATATCACAATTGAGATTTGCCTGATTGGTCGAATACTTTTCCTTTTGTTTGTCAAGACGTTTCTGATTAACCACATGATGAGCACCAACAAGTTGCACACTCATTGCTATGTACTAATATTAGCTATGTCACTTGAAGCATGGATTTTTCTCCAAAATAGTGAAGCAGTTATTTCGTACATGTTCTAATGCAGGCCTCATCGTCTGTGGCAAATATTGATGAGTGGAAATGGAAACTTAGCATGTTGCTACGAAGTGATAAAGATCATTGGTTGGGAGGTTTTCACTGTTGAGTGACGGTGACGTATATGGGAAAGTGGTAGTTGCCAGCAAGGTTCCTCTTCCCAACTATAGAACAGATCTCGAAGATAAGCGACCTCAAAAGCACTCTTGATTTTGTTAGTGCCTTGTAAGTACTTGTGTTAATTCTAAATGACATCATAGGCTCCAAATACTGTGTTGTGCAAGAATGAACTGATACACTGCTGACGATGATCTTGTCTTAATGCAGTTATAATAGCACATTTCTTTAAAGCTACCTTATATTTGTTTGTGTTGCCATTTTCCTGAATTTCATAGATACATCATAATACTCCTATCCAAAATTAAGTTTCCAGTTTCTCACTGGAATGCTAGACGCCCCTAGATTATGTCATACCCGAAGCTATGTTTTTCCCAAAAGTACACTGAATTAGAGTAATCATGTAACCCTACTAACTCTCTCAGTTACTTTTGATGAGTAAAATATAAAGATACTTAGGGATTTCTCCTTTTCACCTCTCATGTGGAACTCAATGCCAATTCATAAAGTTTTCCACTTTTAAACGAACTGTGTCTATGCCCTGTAGTGTGATGAGGATGCTTCTATAATTAAACGCCTCTTTTATTTTGATTTACACCAGTACCAAAGAAATGCACATATGATATACTAGATTTCTGTTAGGATTCTAACTAATTTTGTACTTGTAAAAATTGAGCTTGCAGAGAAGGGTAGAGTGTTTGCTCCAGGAACATCTTGATAGAACAATCTTGAACTCTGAAGCACCTTCTCAAGCTCCAAATATATTTTATCAGATGAAACTGCTTCTAACATCGTTGAAACCAACTTAGCCAAACACCTTCTAACACATCATTTCTGACACCTAATTAATATAGTATTATCTGATTGTTGGTTCTTCGGTTCAATTTTACTTTCTCAATAATGCTTATGAATATATTTTTTGTGATTGGTTAGCTGGTAATTTCATGTTGCTTTTAACACAGGAATCACCTGAAGGCAGAAGGATGCTGGATTTCAGGAAGTCTCTCCCTGCATTTAGGGAGAAGGAAAGGCTCCTTCAAGCAATTGCGTGGAATCAGGTTCAGTTCTAGATCGAAGGTGTTTCTCTGTGATTTCTATATGCATTAGGACAAGTGTGATCAGCATGATTCTATGATAAACAACCCTTATAATTTCTAACAAAATGAATGTCCAGAAAACAGGCAATCAAGTACTGTCAAATGCCGCTATATTTCTTAATCGCTCTTTATGTGAGGACTCCTTGTTCTGTTTGTTACTTGTCTGTTGAGTTGAATATAGATTTATTTACTGGAGACTCCTTTTGTTTTTTGGCGAGCGCATCTTTGTTGCAATAAAATTGCATTCGTTTCTGTTGATATCTTATACTATTCTTTTCAGGCTCCAACTCCTAATTGTGAGCCATGGGTTGTTGATGTTTCTTGAAGGAACTGTACAGTTCAAAGTATAAGATAAAAATACGTGTGATTCAGCAACTGTTGACAATGTTCAATTTGTGCTCTAATTGAAGCTTATTTCTGGAGAAACAAATTTCAAGAAATGCTTTGTTGGCTGAATGTTGATGAGATTTGTTGTGTAAAACACTAGTCACTCTCACATGTTTTACAATTGTCATATCATCCTCACGCATAGTACATTCTTTCTTCAAGATGCATTTCTTAATACTGTGCATAGAGGTCAATCCTTCTTATTTTCTGTAGAAAGAGGAGACTGACAGTGACCACCATTGAAACTCATAGAGACCCGTCTTAGTGTCTAGCATGAGCAATATAGACAGCCTTACTGAGGCAGCAATTCCAGACACCTTTACTTGAGACCATTATTTTCATTCTTTTTTTTTTTTTTTTTGGATTCAATGCTATGCTATCATGTGACAATCTTCTGGGATACAAATACAGTTTGAACTTCAAGAATTATACTAATACTCATTGTTATGTGTATAACATTCTTAAGTTATGTTTACATATATAAGTAACTTTTTTCCTTGTACAAATAGGTGGTTGTGATTTCTGGGGAGACTGGTTGTGGTAAGACCACCCAACTTCCTCAATTTGTTCTGGAGGCAAATATAGAGTCTGGTCGGGGAGCATTTTGTAGCATAATCTGTACGCAGCCTCGAAGAATATCAGCAAATGGCCATTGCAGAAAGAGTTTCCGCAGAGAGGGGAGAACTTCTTGGCGAATCAGTAGGCCCTGCTTCATTCTCATCTTTTAAGATGTTCTTTTTCAAATTCAAGTGGACAATGCTGAATAGATTATTTCAAGTTACCAAACTTCTTTGTTCTAGTTGCTGCACTTTAACAGAGATTTTCTTGATAGGTTGGATATAAAGTTTGACTAGATGGAGTGAAAGGCAAGAATACACATTTTCTCTTTTGTACCAGTGGGATTTTGCTTCGTAGACTATTGAGTGATAGAAAACTTGATGGTATAACTCATGTCTTAGTTGATGAAATTCACGAGTGAGGCATGAATGAAGGTCAATATTTATAAGTACATGGTTTTAGTTATCATTGTTATTTTATATTGTTATTTGATTCTTGACATGCTATTCCCTTTACCAGACTTCTTGTTGATTGAATTGAAGGATCTTCTTCCACGACGGATGGATTTGAGATTGATTTTAATGAGTGCCACTCTGATCTATTTTCTAATTATTTTGGTGGAGCACCCATGATTCACATTCCTGTAAGTTAAGGTTGGTGTAGCCTAAAAGTTTAAGATACTGTGGTGTCAAAAAGAAATAATTGCTATATTTGGATAGTCTTTATGTATAAAACTCGATGCGCAATTTCAAAGAAGGAACTAAAAGCTGCCTCCGTGATCTAGTCCTAGTAGAGTGTACCTCCTTTTTGCTCTGCTGTTTCATAGTAGTTCTTATTTTGCTTTTTATACCTGTTCTCTTTCTTTCCTATGAATTCTTAAGTATTTCAGAGGCCAATTGTAATAACTAAACAGCTTAATTTAACTTATAAACCAATATTTTTTTTTCCCTCTAAGCATGTCTTAAAAGTTCAGGCACTAAGCCAAGCACCTAAATCTCACCTAGGCAATGCTGCATGTCGGAGGTGTGCCTTTTCCGGCTACGAATAAAGGATGGGTTGCATAATACTTCAAACCACCCACATTGTGGTTGCTTATGTTTACTGAGGGATTTAGAAGATTGAATCTGAGATCTAGTATGCACAGGATTGCGTGCTTGCAGACTATCTGATGGCCTAACAGAATTCTTAACAGTCTCTGTGAGTGACTATTGGGCTGGGTAACTAAAGCTTATAATTTTGAATAATTAGTTTGTCCATGGACAATCTCATCATATTGAGGGTTGGGACTAAGGAAAATATAATGAAGAATACACCCAGAAACTCTCTTTAGCCTTATACTTCAATATAATGGAGATTTTCCTAATTCATCTTTGGATATCATTCTTCTATCTAACTAAAGTTTTTACCATTATTACTATCTTCATCATCTGTGAGAAAGGACCTCTTTCTTTTGTGGAAATATAACTTTTAATGGAAAGATGTAGATATGTTTTATGACAATTACATATACTGAGCTTGATTAATAACTGTTGGTTTGATTCAGAATTCTGTGAATGCACGTTACCAAACAATACCATACCCGTGGATGGCGTTTGGCGAGAAGGTGAAAGTCTGGAGTGTCTGATTCTCCTCTTTGGTGGTAAACTGGCTTATGGCACTATGGAAATATTCTTCACAATCAAATACTGTTGCAGAATTATACCTTGCCTTTTCAACTGATTTTATTCTGAATTTGGTTTTTTTTTTTTCTGGTGTCCTTTTCAGTCTGGGCATCTGAAAATGTTGGAAAGATATGTTGACTTTTTTATGGATCCAAACTTGGCCAAGTGCTATGTGAAACTAAAGGAAGAACTTGATAGCTTTTACAAAATAAGGTATATGTGCTGGTTCCATTAGCATGTTTTTCTTTACTTACCTTTCCAGCAACTTTGTCATTTTTGGCAATGCACATTATCATATGACTTTTAGCGGATAACTTTTAAATATGAGATGGTGTTTTAGTGATTAATAATCACAGACTGTAATACTTGATTTTAATCATGATAAGCAGTCTATGTTACTTACAAATATTTTACTTTTAGTCTGTTTTAATCAGGGGTGACAATTGTTGACAGACACAATATCATCATATATATAAATAGGGGTGACAAACGTTGACACGACACGATATCATCATATATAACTCAGAACTTGAGTCATAGATCAGTGACATGATATGTTGTGTCTTCATGTCACACAACATTTCAAATTTTATTTAAATAAAATTTACTCATATTTGTTTATTTTGTGATCCTAATTTTAATGAAATCAGCAAATTGACAAGATCTGGCAATGCTATTACAAATTTATCATTACTATGGCAATCTTATGATGTATGACTGAGATTAAAAGATCATGTATTAACCTGCCAGATCTAACGACCTGAGAAAAAGACAAAGGGGTCACTTTGCAATATATAAGAACTTTAAGGGCTTAAGAGAAAACAACAATTGTTGTTCTTCTGAAAAAGTGGAATTTGCATTTAAATCAAATATATGCTAGGGTGATGATTTTACCACTCAAATGATTAAATTTAAGATTGCAGCATCAATATGGGGTTTCCAGAGCAATAAATATTCTTAGCTATAAATGTTGTATCCATCAACATATGTTGCAACTACTGTAACTTATATTTGTCGTAACTTAATAAAATACAACATTGAGCAAACTTTTCTCTTCATACTCTCTTGTTGTATCCTGACATAAATGCAACATTCCCCTTTATTATATCTTTTTTTCACAAGCTGTAACATAAAGCTTAAGTCTTTCCTCTCATAACTTGATAATCTCAAGTTCATTTTATAGCATGGAAGGTTGCAACACTGTTAGTTGCAGTAGTGAAAGTTGCAACAGTAAGGGAATCTCTGTAAGATTCTCATTGCCACCGTTGTTGTTGCTGTTGTCCGACATGTTGTTATCACGTCTTAAGATTGTTGGTTACAACACAGTGTAAAGGTCGACCCTGTCGAATACGGAACCAAACAAAAATAAAAGGAGATATATCTCAACATACTTTATTACAAAGTTATAGCAATAGAATGGAACAATAACAGAATGAGCTTCAAGTCGAGTCGAGGAAGTCCTCTCTTTTTAAGATGAGATACGCTTAGAGTAGTGTTCATTGGATCATGCGTATCATCACCTAAAGATAAAATGATTACGTCTCTTGAAATGTAGAACCACAGTCTCAAAAGCTCCGGCGAACATAGGTATTTAGAGAACTAAACAAGATGTAAATGAAAAGCTTGATGTTTCGTGTTTTTCATAAGTTGAAAATCATGTATGATGACCTCTATAACCTGAGAATTGATGGGAAGTAACTACCCAATAACTGATCTTTTAACGCAAGAAAACAACTTGAGAATTGATGAAAAGCAGCAAGATGTATCCTCGACCGAGTGCTGCAATGCAGCAACCCATTCCCAGTGTTGCATCCTTAGCCCCTGTCCAAGTCCAGCCCACAGTCCAATTTCCATGGGCCACGATCGAGGTTGGGTCTAAGACCAGGACTGGATAAGGTCGAGTAGCATTGTGCCGTGCCGAGCCGAGCCGCACGCGCGCATGTGTGTTGCACAAGCATACCACTTCAAGAGTGTACTAATTACTAAGCCACTTCACATGGCTTCTTTAATACTTGCATTTCCAAGGTTCATCTTCCTATGTAAGATAATTAAGTTTCTTTCCTACACCAAAAAAATTCATATTCCCATTTCAAGTGGCCAATTTAAATGCTTAATTTCTCACTTACCAAAAATTGGTTTTGAGTGATTCAAAATGCCTCTATTATCTACTCTAAATGTAGATTAATCTTTTGACATCCAATCTTTAAAAGAATTAACATTTAGTCACTTAACTATTGATTATAGTGGTGCCAACCACCACTTATAATAACCAATTTTCCAATAAAAAGGACAAAGATACTCTTTATGTTGATAAGTAGTTGTAATTGATGTTGAAGTAGTTATTATGGAATAATCTTGTTGGAAATGCTATTTGAAATTGTGATATCTTCCATGTCCAATTATGCGGTAATTTGATCTCGTGGTGTTGATTATGTTAACAAAATTTGAAGGGAAATTACTTACTAATCCTTATATCCTTTAAGATATCGGACTCATAAGAAAGTAATTGACATAAGTGTTTTGTTTCTAATATTTTTGTTTGTTTTTTATTTTTTACAGCTTCTTGTTCCATGTTTAATAAATTTTTCACAATTTTTTTTTTGTAATTGGTGTGCTAATCTAGGATCCGTATAACTGACCTAACCAGATCCACACGTCGCTCCACGTGTCCTTTACACATGCGCACGTGCTCCCATGCACCTGGGTGGGTACGCTCAAACCCACCAAAATCCGCTCTAGATGTTATATCTTTATGTTATGTTAAACATATATTTATGTTATGTTAATCATACTTTTAGGGCTTTTATATTATATTAAGCATACATTTATGTAATGTTAAGCATACCTTTATGTAATGTTATATATACTTTTATGGCTTTATGTTATGTTTAGCATAATTTTAAGATTTTTATGTTATATTAAACATACTTTTATGTTATGTTAAGCATACATTTATATTATGTTAATTATACCTTTTAATTATGTTAGTTGTATTTTTATGTATTATATAAATGTATAACTAATATTAATTAAAGTTATACATAATATCACATAAAGGTATGTATATACAAATTAGGGTTTTTTGTGTTGAAATTGTGATTTTTTTTTGTCAAAATTAGGGTTTATTTTTTAAGTTAAAGTATTACATAAAAATATGTTTAATATATTGCAAATGTATGACTAAAACAACATAAAAGTTAGAGAAAAAAAAATGCGCGAATCCAGGTCGAATTTGGTCCAACCCGACCTGAATTGTATGGATTTAAAATTTATACAACAGTTGCACATAAGTGCAACTCTACTTTTTTATGGTTAAAGCAAAATATTTGGATATCAACAAGAATGAAGATTTGGTAGTAATTTGAACCTGTGAAAAGGAAGAAGACGCATGCTACTTGCATGACCAGTCATATATTGGATATCTCGAAGAAGGGGTCCAATAATATGGTCATTTAACAACATGGCTCCGATTACCTCGAACGCACCAAAAATAAAGGTGAGGCGGGAAAAACTTAGAAAATAAAGATGAAAAAAAAATTGAAAGTGAAGGTGGAAAAAATTTAGAAATTATAATGTATGGGGCAAAAGAGAAAAAGGAAATTTAAAGTGCAAGGGCAAAAAAATGTGTATTAATTCCCTTACATGAAAGACATGATTATGTTGGGGAATTAGTATGAATTTTTTCGGGTGTAATTTAAATTAGAAATATTATAAATCTAATCTTGTGATTATTCATCCTAATACATATTATGAAATATGATTCCCAATTATTATTTCCCATGTTTAAGATCTAATGTCAATTAATTAATTTAAACTATTGACTGCTTTAATTAATTAATATCTTTATTTCTTGGGAAAGGAAAACTCAACATTATTATCGTACCGAAAATTAATCTACTGGCATATTTGATATGATAAACTCTGAGCCCACTAAGGACATCTACATCAATTCATTTTGATGTGTTATTAATTAAAACAAAATGTGTATTAATTAATGTAGGTGTGTTTTTAAGTGTGTGTTTTTGTGTAGTTAGTGTGTGTGTTAAGTTTGAAGAATGCATTTTTGTCCCCTACTTTAATAATTGGCCAATGATTGATATAATGACACATCATCAATTAATCCCTTTTGCTTTTTTTTTTCCTCATCTCATCTCAATATATTTATTTTCTTTACTTTTTCTATACAAATAAATTATTTTCTTTTCTTTCCTATACAAACAATTTATCATTTTTATATTATTTATACATTTTAATGTGAGTTGAAATTTTTTAATGTAATAATTAAAAAATTCTCTATACAATTTGCACTAAAATTAATATAATAAATAAAAAATTAATTTGAATTGATATAAATAATAGAATAAGAATGGTAGATAGTAACCACCCTTCCTTTGAATTTGGTAGAAATTGAAATTGTGGTTCAAACTACAAAAGATAATTCAATTGGTCAAATTTATTACTCCACTTTCTCAAGTGAAATTGTAGATACACCTAATTTCCAATTGTAAACATACCTAATTTTCAATTCATAAAAATGATGGATAGTAACCACCATTCCTTAGAATTTTACTACCAGTATGGTTCTTTTATTTAAACTAAGTAATTATATGTAACTTTTTAATTAATAATTTGGGCAAATGTTTTAGTTAAATGTTTTCAACTTAGACCACTAAAATGTAAGTTCTTGATAAATATAATGAAATGAATATTTCAAGCATTATTATTTTAAATCTAATTACCTCAATCAATTGGATCAAAATAATTTATATTAATTGTATGTTAAATGTATTGTAATGTCAATTGCTTATTTTCAATTAATTGCTAGTTATATCTATGTCTTTTTTTATATAATTAATTTTTTAAAATAATATTTAAATATTATTAATTATATTTTAATGTGAATTGAAACTTATTAATATCATAATTAATTAATCCAACATACAAACAATAAATAATTACTTTAAATTGATATAAATAAAAATAAAAAATAAAAAATAGTGGATCATGGGACTCACGTGTAATGATTGTATTTGTGTTAAATTGATTGAAATTTGTATTAAATTGATGTAGATGTGTGTTTTAAAAAAATAGATGTTTTTAATTAGTGTGGTGGCATGTGAGCCCCACACTAAAATGGTGTGCTAAAAACACATTGATGTGGATACTCTAAGGGGACATTATCAACCTGATGTATCAATACACGATTTTCTGTATTAATTTAGTAATTTGTCATATAATTAATAATATTGCCCAAAATACAAAGTATTGAATCTCATTGATTCTCTACCCATAATAAATCAAAACAATATCAATTAATTATTTACAATCCCAATTAAGTGACAGATATTAACAAATCAATAACCAGATCTAATTCTTCTTTTGTAATCTGTTGGTCAAGACAATCCAATCTGAGCCTTAGACTTCAACTTCTACAAATGAATTATTCAATTTCATTTAAGTTGTGAATTTTAAGGAACTGACAATATGATCTTCTGTGATCTTCTACACACCACATTGTCTATAATATAAAACATATTGAACATTTATGCATTTAAATAGATAACATTTATAATATTTAATGCAAACCGTGATAAAAAATTTATTCTCATGAAATGTAAAAATCAATATATATATATATATATATATATATATATATAAATATATAAAAAGTAGCATTAAAAACATACTTTTCAGTATATTCCAAATAAATTATGTGACATTAATTTGGTTTTCGAGCAAGCTTCGGCCTTCATAAGGTGATTGTAGTATTGAGCAATTCTTTATGCACATTATCATGAGCACCTCCGGCCAGTGTGATGTGTTGTGTTGCAGCATATTTTACACTAAAATTGTTATGGAATTTTACCCACATTGAGCTCTAAAACTTAAATGTCAGTTGTTTCATATAAGATCTTAAATGAGATCAAGTTTTATATAACTTTATATGAGATCAATTTGATTTTAAATGGGTTAACTCATTTTTATAAATTTATATAAACTTCGTTTAATATAAAATTTTATGTGAGACAGTCTCACGTAAAACCTACTCTAATATAAGATCTTAAATGAGACCAAGTTTTATATAACTTTATATGAGATAATTTGATTTTAAATGGGTTAACTCATTTTTATAAATTTATATAAACTTCGTTTAATATAAAATTTTATGTGAGACAGTCTCACGTAAAACCTACTCTAAATCACTTAAAGATGTTTAAAATTATATTTATTAATTTACAAAACATATATGAATCATCTTTAACATTATTTTGCTATTAAAAGAAATGTCATTTATGCCATTTGTGTGCTCATAAAAAGGGAAAAAATGTACACGTAATATATTTATTTTATAAAAATTTAAAATGATTATATAATTTCATCAAAACTTCTTTGCAATCCATTTTCTCATGCTCTCACAGTATCCCACGTGTTAGGTTGTTCGAACCTACGCTCAAGACGTATTTATATATGTTATATCAAATAAGTAATATATTTTAATTATATGGATATACATTACAGTTGTACAAGTAATACATTTTTGTTATGCAAATAATACTAATACCTTTGAGTATTTTAAGTAAAATAAGATAAAACCTTTAGCTAATTTTAGTAAAATAATATCTTTGAATAAATGCATTATAATACCTTATGTTATAGGGCTAATGCATTTGCGTGATACAAGTAATATCCTTTTATTGTATTTCAGTAAATGAAGTAATACATTTATATAAATTGTATAATATCTTTATGTGATACAACTATTACCTTTTTTTGTGAAATAATTGATTTTTAATACTTAACATCTTTGTAACAAAACAACTCTCAACTCAAGAGTCACAATTTCATGTTTGAAATCAATAACATACGATACAGAAAAAGAAGAAGAGAAGAAAAGGAGAGGAAGGATCGTGCCGTGGATGAGAGGAGGAGAAAGGAAAAAGAATAGTTTCTAGACCCCCCCAATACAATTGCAGGAGGGGGAAGAAGAAGACGAGGAGAATATCCATCCAATGAAAAGAAGAGAAGATGGGGAGTTGAAGAGAAGAGGAGAAAAAACACTATGAAGAAGAGTTGCTATTGATCTACGAGAGTGCAACTCTTATTTTGACGGTTGTAAATAATTTTCATACTTTATTATTTTTAAAATAGATTTCAGTTTTTTTATTTATACTTCCAGACCGTCAAATTTGCATAAATTTGGGAAAAATAAGGTTTAAAGAGTTTGCAAAAATATTGGACACACAAGTGACATACACTGATACACACAACATAGCAGATCTATCAACGTGGTACGGCACTTGCGTAACCCGGTAATCGTCTCACTATATATATATATATACCTTTCACTCTCCCATCTTTCCCGCTTCACACTAAACCCTTCACCTCTCTCTCTCTCTCTCTCTCTCTCTCTCTCCACACGCTGCCTCTATATCAAAATCTTCCCCTTTTTCCCTTTTGATTTTGCTCTTTTCCACCTTAAGTTTGTGCCAATTTCTTAACTTACGCTTCAGAATTTCACCTTTTCTTTTTTGTTCTGAAATAAAAAAAATCTGCTGCATTATGAACGCCCCCATCATTGGTAATTTTCGTTTCTTTTCTTTTCGATTTGTTTCGCTTTGCTTACGCAGTAATTTTATTATTTTCTTTGCCCTTGTTTTATCTGTTGGGGTTGTTTTTTGTTTTTTTAAGTTGTGAAAATGTTTTCTTTTCTGTGTTGTATTTAGATCCGTTGCAGGGGGATTTTCCGGAGGTTATAGAGGAGTATCTGGAGCATGGGGTTATGAAATGTATTGCATTTAATCGCAGGGGAACCCTTCTTGCTGGTATAATTTTATTGAGTGCAATTATTTCGATTAATTGGTTTTTCCATTTATTTAGTTATTATTATTTTGCTGAATCAATAATGTGGGTAAATGGAGTGGCTGAACAGCAAATAATTTCAGTTATTCTACTGAGGTGCATGAGCGCATAATGTATACTTTACAAGCTTTTAACTTAGTATGGCGTTTGTGCCTGGAATTTTATCCTGAAATGTGTCCAGATTATTGCAATTTGTTTATTAGATAATAATGGTTGGTTTAAAATGTTGTAAGAAGCTCAACAAATAAACTATTCCCTAATTTGTCTTAAGTATAAATGAGGAATAAGCATAAAAGATTGAGATGGGATACTGATGAAACTTTGGATTGCTTTATACATAGTTAATCGTGATTTCCTTTCAGTGGTGCTGCTTATCTTTATGTAGGCATTGCTTTTCCGGACTTGCATTTATAGGAAGTTCTCCTATAGTACTTCTTTCAGCTTAACTATATTGCTAGCTCAAATGAGCTTCTTCAACCTGCGCATAAGTTCCGTACAAGAATTTCCTAAGTTTCCTTGCAGTTCAACTGATTATTCTTTAAAGAATTGAAGAATTTTTTTCTGGGCAGATACTTTTTTAATCAGCCAATGTTGTTCGATTGAAAGATGGCTTAATTGAATCAAGGTAGATTCTACAGATTAAATGGAAGCAGCATATATTGGTTGATATTAAATTGGAGAATGGAAAAAAGAAACTAGTATCTTTTTTTTTTTTTTTTGTTACAAGCTTTCTTGGAATTGATAATGAAATAGTTACTGGTGAGTGTGTCCTATGCTTTGTAAGTTATCTTTTATTGGATGCATACTCACTTGCTTAGGACTGGTGGCTCTGGGGTTGCATATTTCTCATTGAGAAATCTTCTATCCATATGCAGAAACTTCCTAACCTTGGATATTGAACTATGTTGGTAGAACTGAGACAAAGTTACTTACCTGAAAAATAGCTTCATCTTCAGTTCTTAAAGACCTGAAGATGCAAGGACAAGAGCTTTTAGCTTTTGTTCCTTTGCGTTAAAACTAGCACTTATGTTGATGACCATTCTAATATATTATCACTTTTTGATCCAAATGAGCACTCAATTATTGCTAGTGCATCCTCTTTGTAGTGGAAATGGTAAACATGATGTAGGTACTCAACTGTTGATAAGATCTCCCCTGTCAAAATTAGCTCTTTTTGCAACTTCAAACTTGTTATATTTAAAGTATACAGAATTTTCTGGTCATTATTGTTTTTCTTATTCTTTTCCTTCATCTAAATCTAAGTATCCCATGTATTTTGGTTTTATACATTACTGATATCTCTCTCTATCATATCACCATATGTCCTTGATTGCATTACTTATATCTCTCTCTATCATATTACCTTATGTTTCATGATTATTAATTTTTTGGGGGTCAGCTGGGTGCTCTGATGGAAGTTGTGTTATATGGGATTTCGAGACCAGAGGGATTGCTAAAGAGTTAAGGGATAAGGATTGTGTTGCTGCCATAACAAGTGTTTGTTGGTCCAAGTATGGCCACCGCATATTGGTGTCGGCTGCAGATAAGTCGTTGACTCTTTGGGATGTTGTCAAAGGAGAGAAAATTGCTCGAACAACTCTGCAGCAGACACCATTACAAGCTCGTCTCCATCCTGGTTCATCCACTCCGTCTCTTTGCTTAGCGTGTCCCCTGTCATCAGCCCCAATAATTGTTGACTTGCTTACAGAAACCTCAAAAGTACTTCCTGTGTCATTAGTTGATATAGGAAATTCTGTTGAACCTCCACCACGTAACAAATTTTCTGATGGATCAGCTCCCTTTACACCTACTGCTGCCTGCTTTAACAAGTATGGTGATTTGGTCTACGTGGGAAATTCCAAAGGGGAGATACTAATTATTGATCATGAAGGAATTGGAATACGTGGTTTTATTTCTATTCCAGGGAGTGCTGTGATAAAGAATATCATATTTAGCAGGAATGGTCAATATCTTCTGACAAACTCTAATGATAGAACTATCAGAATCTATGAAAACCTTTTGCCATTGAAGGATGCTCTTAAAGCGCTGGATAAATTAAATGAAGAATGTGGTGAGGAAGGTGAAATGGAAAAGTTCAAAGCTGTTGGATCAAGGTCTCTGGCTCTCTTTCGTGAGTTTCAAGATTCAATAACTAAAGTGCACTGGAAGGCTCCATGTTTTAGTGGTGATGGGGAGTGGGTTGTCGGAGGTTCTGCTAGTAAAGGAGAGCACAAGATCTATATATGGGACAGGGCTGGTCATCTTGTAAAGATCCTTGAAGGTCCAAAAGAAGCAGTGATAGATTTGGCATGGCATCCTGTTAAACCAATTGTTGTTTCTGTCTCTTTGATTGGTTTGGTCTATATCTGGGCCAAGGATTATACTGAGAACTGGAGTGCATTTGCTCCAGATTTTAAAGAGCTTGAGGAAAATGAGGAGTATGTGGAGCGAGAGGATGAATTTGATTTAGTGCCTGAAACGGAAAAGGTGAGTAAAAAGTCATGGGCATGTGTGCTTTTTGTTTTTTACTTCTTGTCTTGCTAGTTTCTGTCTAATATGTTTATATGGTTACAGGTGAAAGATTCAGATATCAACGAAGATGAAGATATTGATATCGTTACGACTGAGAAAGATTCCGCTTTTAGTGATTCGGACATGTCACAGGAAGAAATACGCTATTTGCCTGCTGACCCATGTCCGGATGCTTTGGAGCTGGAGGACGGGCATGTTGTAAATACTTCGAAGGAGAGAGATTTTAGTGGATCTGAATCTCCTCTTTCTGAGGAGGCAGGGCAAAATGGTCATTTAACTAATCACGACTCCAGTCCCCATGAAGGTAAGAACTTTTATTTCTTGTAAATTCAATCAAATGCTTTTTCTTTCATCATCAGCATTATTGTGAAAATTAATATTGGAGTTTTAGTTACTCTAGCAAATCTTAGTAGTTTTAATGCATATCATATGTACAATAGTTCAACCTCTGTCAATATCAAGCATAATAAGCATATTCTTGCGCCTGTAACCCTCTGGAGATATGGAAGGCCTGTTATGAGTAATGCTTATTTAACGAGCTCTTTAAGTTATAAGACAAATAGTGTTTAAAATTGTAGTTACAGTGGACGTTGCAATTGGTCCTTTGAAAATAATGGCCTTTTTTATGTATGACTTTTTGCTGTATGGTCTCTTGCTTCTTGTTAACATGAGATTATTTTTATTAGGATTTTCAGTTCCAATCACTTCTTTCATTGAGGGATATGCAGTTAGATGCCAAAAGATTGTTGAACTATTTAGATATTATAAATGATTTAAAAATTTAAGGCTATGCAATTATTCTCTGAGCTTGCATTTTTTTATCTTTTGTGTCATGTATCATATCCCTTAGTACCTATCCCACTCCCCCCTCTCCATTGAAGCTATTGTAATTATTCTGCAGAGGTCACAGGAGGAATTCGCATAAAAAGAAAGAGGATGCCTTCAGAGAAGTTATTGGAGTTTGAAGCAGAAAATGTTAAGAAGCCGCCATCAAAGTAGAAAGCATCAAAACTAATGCTCGAGACTGTAGGATGAGCTGTAGTTGAGGTATAACTAGTCTTAGCATTCATAAAAGATGTTAATTCTTTTGTCATATGAGTAAAATCTCCGTCATGCATATTGCCTGGACATTTTTTGTCTTTTGCATCTTACAGAACTGTAGCTTACAACAGTTCAACCTGAGAAACAATTAAAAATTGAAACTGTTTGAAACTGTGTGGTGGAGTATATGTCAGTTCTGTCACCTATCATGTACAGATTTTTTTACTTCATTCAGATTTTTCATAAAAAGTCTCAAGGTAAGAAAGACAATTCTTTTACTTGTGGATTTCAAAAAGACTATGAAGGACCTCATGCACTTATGCTAGGGGCAAGTTTTAATGTTATTTTCTTTCTGGTCTGAAATTGATGACAAGAGAAACACTGATTTTAGATTCATTAAGTTGGAGCTATTCACCACATAAATAATTTTTCTCGCACTGATTTTGTTTGATATGATTTACTTGTTTAAAGTTGAAAGGTGATGAGATTATGGTTTATATCATCCAACACTTCTAACTAGAGTTGAAAAGACATGAATGGGTTCTGCTGCTTTTAGTTGGCACTTTGAATAACTTTTATTTTCTTTCAATATTGTCTCTTTTTACTTTGTTCGTTTTAAGATAGACCTTAAGTGGTCAATTTGATTATTGCTGGAGGTAGATCTTTGCTTTAAAAAATGGCCATTTTTTCCATTTTTTGATGAAATTATGTTGATTTTAATCGTTCATTCTCTTGTTTTGAAAGAAAAGAATTGAACTTTGTTTGCCTATCAAAGAACGATAAAGATAAAAGTTTAAATTCTAAACATGAATTAGTAAAGGTGGCATAGAGTTGGTTAGCTATAGGTTAGATGTATTAAAAAAATTATTACACGCATCCTAGAATTCTAAAGGTAATGAGAAATTTTTAATACCAAGTAAATTTTTGAATAAATGGTTCAAGATTTGTATCCTTATAACAAGATTGTAGCTTATTCAGCTCAACTTTCTGACATCCTTATTTTCTTATTACCAAACTATCTGTGCTTGGTATATTATGAGATGAGTTCTAGCGTTTCTGTGTTGACAAATCTTATATCTCACTTTGGTGAATATCCAATGCTTCTGTTTTCTGTATGCATTTTGTTAGGAGTTCAGTTGGTGCATCTAGTTCTCTGCTGGATTTACTAATAAATGGAACCCGCAACCATTAAAATCTTAACCTATGGTAGTTGGTTAGAATGTTCATTGTCTTCTGAAATGGAACACGTAACAGGATAACTGTTTTCATTGAGTTTGAAGTTGATGAAGGCTTGTTCGTTATATTCTGGGGTAGGTATTAGATTGTTTATGGGGTTCTGCATGGATGGCATAAGAATGATGCAGAGGTGATGAGTCTAAAAATGCTGATACTCCTACTGCAAACAAGAAAAACTAATATGTAAATCCGTTATCCTGTATTACCTCTTCTTTTCCATTTATTCTCTTCTAGGGATGAATAGGTGATCTATTTCTATTTATGTGATGATGTGATAAGCATCTTTGTGATGGGGTTCAAGGACTTTGTACTCCACATGCTAATTCTTAATGTAGCAGATGATAATAATATTATTTATATGAATGTCCAATAAGAAGCTTTTGTCTTTTCCTTCTTACCCAGTCTTTCCATCTTTCCATTTATGATATTTTTTTTAATCAGTATACATTCTTATGGAATACTCTGACATGAACAGGTTTAAGCATCATGATTATACTCCAGCAAACAGACAATACTGGAAGGCACAATAAGTAGATAAATCAGTGGCTGCTAGAAGCAATCTCATAAAAATCATTTGCGTAGCAACAATTTCATGGGTGGTGATGATGCTAATGACAGGTGGTTCGGGAAATAAGGTTGATATAGCTATAGCTCAGACTTGCAAGAAGAAAATTGGCTAATTACTTCGGTCAATTCAAACTGGAGTGAAGATGTTGCTCTTTCCTATGTATTTTCCTAGACCAAGAATGATATTTTGGTATTAGATGTATGTATATTATGGAGCAGATGTATTTTTAGGGAGTACTAATGATTGGTAAACAAATGGACCATGATAATTGGCCTCCGTTGAATGACCTAACTTGTTCGAAAATGTCAATATTCCATGTATTAACATTTCAAAGGGAAATTTCCCCTGTTCATTTTTGTTATTACGGTTTTGCTGGTAGTTGAAAATATATTTCTCTGATTTAGGATGAGTTATCCCATTTGTATTTCTTGATTTACTTTTTGTGCTTTATACGGTCATGGACTAGAGTGCTGTAGGTGGAGTACGCTTACTGAGATTGAGGGTCTGGATATACATCTTAGTTATTCCATCAGTTGCCAGAGAATTTATTTATCTGAGGCATTTACTTGTTTGAGTCTGACGCCTTGGAATTTCTTTGTGCTCTGGTAGGATTTAAATTGGTGGTTTCTATGTGATTAGATATAGTATGCCTTCAAAGAGAGTATAAAATTTTATTATGTAGATGAAAATGGTAATTCTGATTTTCTGTACTTTTTTTCATCAGATATACTGTTTATGGAGCTCTAGATAGCTGAAGAACTTATAAGCAATGTGCCTTTTATTTGTCAACCTTCTCGTATACTTTTGATTATATACACAAGTTCATTATACAGAATCTAGTTTTTATCTTTTGCAGATGCAAACCTGTACGTGATGTATGAGGTGAGTGCCACAATAACAAGCATGGCGACCCCCATATTCATCAGCAATTGCCTCTCTTCATTGAGCCCAGTCAGCCCTTTCACTACCTTCTGATGTAATTCTTTGTTGTGTTCGTTTTTTTTAGGGATAACCGTCTCTCCATGTTTCACCAATTTTGTCTTCTTGGCTGTTTCAGCTTCAGGCAATTCTTTACTGTCAATGGTTTCCTTACCTTCCTTGTGCACTGCCGTTTTCCTTACATCATTTTGTCTCTCTAAAGCAATATGTGTATCGTTTGGAACTACAGTTTTGCCACCCCTGAATGGGGTAGAGCTTCTAGCTATTTGATCACCATCTCGTTCATGTTCTTTTTCAGGATCACCTGATGTATTTTCAGGTTCTAAACTTTTCTTGTCTGTTGATTGATTAGTACCAACTGCTGGAAAATCTTTGTCTTGGCCCGTTTGAGGGGTGGGTACCTGCTTTTGATCACTAACATTGCTTGATGGTTTTTGTGGTTCTGTTCCTCTCTCATCTGTTGCTTGGCCAATACTAGCTTCTGCAATAACTTTTTCTTTACCCTTTTGAGGCGTAGGTTGCTTCTGGATATCATCAATGGCTTGAGCTTTTTGAGGATGAGCATCAACTCTCATTTTAGGAACTGTAACAGTAAGAATTCCTCCTTGATACTTTGCACGAATCGAATTCATTACACCGTTTTCTGGAATTTGAAAATCCTCCTGAAAGCGGTTCCATTTGTTGCCACCAACGAGGCGTTCTCCTCGAACCCTGATGGTATTCCGGCCTTCTGTGGAAACATTGATTTGCTCCTTCATAAAGCCTGCACAAAATGGTAATTTTTAGCCATTAAAATCTTGAAAGAATGATCTACTTTTCTCATGTAGTTGAGTCCAACAAGAGGTTTTTCCTCCTAATGTGGCAAAGAGAAATTAGCAGTTGAGAAAACCCATTGTTTAGCTATATAATAAGGAAATTTCGTTTTGCATACCAGGAAGATAGACATTGAGAATATGAGATTCATCAACTTGTTGCCACTCAGACATTGGCTTGAAATCTTCGTAGACTGGGCGGACGACCCCTGACCTTGCTCCTCGTTTAGGAGCACCACCACCATTGCCACCTCTTGGCCTCATCGCCATTCTCGTTACAGCTACTTTCTTCTTAATATGGTTTGATTAGATGTTGCTATCTTTATCTTGAATGTAGATTGCGGATGAACTTAGTAGTCGAAGGTATGTTTGTGCATGCGTGTTTATATATACGTTTGGAAGTGGGAAAGGTTTTTATATATAGATTTGGGAAGGCTGGGAAAGAGTCAAGTACCAGGTATTCTTCCTACGTGGTTACTTGTACATGTTGTGTTTGTGGGGTTTGATGCAATGTATGAGGAATCTCTTGGGTGTGAAGACAGAATTAACTTGACCATGCTAACTTTGTTTGCCTTATACTTTTCTAAGGAATGACTGTTTCTCCATCATTACTTGGCCTTCTACACCAAGAAAGAATATCCATATTCTTCCAAAGGAGTCAAAACTTTGAGGATAAGACACTGTTTTTATCCTTTTTTGGGAATCAACCTTTTTTTGTTTTCCTTTGTGTGCTCACCTTTAGATATTTCATATGTTTATTTACATTAATACCTAAAGTCGTCTTCATGACATTTTTTATTTCAAAAACAATGTTTCTATCTCAAGTTTAATAGAATAAAATTACATAGTAAAATCTTTGGTGAGATTGTCTTACGGATCTCATTATATGGGACGGGTCGGCTCGAATATAAGAATTATGTAATAATTTTGTGCGTATTAGGTAATATTTCTTCATATATTAGGTAATATTTTTATATTATATGATGTTTTGGGTTGGATCGGATAAGAAGATATGTAGTATTTTTATATATATTAGTTAATATTTTTTTATACATCAAATAATATTTTTGTATTATATATATGCTACATAATGTAACACAAAAATAATATTTAATATAAAAAAATATTATATAATATATATAAAAGTATTATATAATTTTTATATCCAATTTGACCAGATTATCTCACAAAATAAGATCCGTGATGAGATCTTTACGTAAGATTCACTCAAATCACATTGGGTACGGGGGTGTTTTTATTAACATAAGAACTTATATTATGAGAGATCATCACTATCACTTACTTAATAATTCAATGAGATGGAGTTGTAGTGTTGTAGCTATACACAAATCATATCCATTTTTCATTATAACAAATTAATGTTCAAGTTTTTATTTTCACCATTATAGTTACCATGCTCCTTTTTTTTTTTTAAACGGTTATAGATACCAAACCTTAAAATATATAACATTGGTGATTTTAGAGTTTAAGCGTGTGCGGTAAATATTGGTATTAGATCTTATATTAAAACATTTTTATTGAAATATATTTGTATTATATATATTACACAGTGAACATATATTAAAATTTTGGATTTTTAATATTCTTATAATAAATCTATATTAATGGTTTGATATTAAAATGATAAAACTTAAAGGGCAGTGTTTATGTGCACCAAGTGCATGAGTCATGATCCATGCAACTAGGTACGTGAGTCAGGTTGGGTCTGGTTTAACTTGGATCCGCGCCCAAATATATATATATTTTTTAAATTTATGTCATAACATTTATGTTGTAATAGTATAATCTTTATGTATAGATTTCATAACATTTTTAATGAATAACTTATACTTTTTCCATTATAAAAATTCATGTAATATAGGCGAAACCTTTATGTTGTAATAATATAATCTTTCTGTACAGATTTCATAACCTTTTCAATGAATAACTTATATTTTTTTCACTATAAAAATTCAATATATCCGAAACATTTATGTTATAATGATATAACCTTTATTGTAATAATATAATCTTTTCAGTAAATAACTTACTTTTTTCACTATATGCACTGCAAAAGGTTATATGCATATAACTAAAAGGTTATAAGGATAGAACTAAAATGTTAAGTTCACTAAACTAAAAGGTTATACTAATATAACAGCAGAACTAGGGTATTGTGAGACTTAAATGTTGGATATTTGAATAATATATATATATATATATATATATATATATATATATATATATATATATAGATAACCAAAAGTATAATTTACACATATATAATTATCTAGAAAACTTACACCATCAATATTTTATTTTTATTATGAATTGTTTTCTAAAATGATTAAAAAAATAAATAACAATTTATTATAAATATGAAGATATAAAATTTGTTTGAAAAATCATTAATATACATGATTGATTTTAAAATAAATATATTATATAAGTCCCGAGGTCCTGGGACTCATTCTGACTAAAACAAGGGGCGGAAGTCTCGAGCTCCACAAATCAGTAGGCTAGCAATTCAAAATTGAAGGTTTTGACCTTTCCAAGAACAATCCCTTTCAATTTTTAAAATGTCGAGGGGATGGACTGCCTCTTGGACCTCATGTGGCCCCATCTCTCTCTCTCTCTATATATATAATTTAAGTTTGGTGATTATATCATTATATGCCAAAAGTTGGAATTGATTTGTTATGCAACGTTTAACTGTTAAATTTATTGGGGCGATGATAATAAAAGGAAATTGTATGTGTAGATTGAGGGATGATAACTCAACACTATATTGCTTGACTAACTCCAAATTCATTACGATTTCTCCAATTTCATCACGACACTTTTTTTCTTTATAAAAAAACAAGGGTCACACTGTATATAGTAGAATATAAATTGGATACGATTTAATATTCAAACATATCTTATTAAATTAATTAAGAAATTGACTTATCAACTTTTATAAGTTGTTTATCCTCATATAATTGGTAGTTCTATTACTCTGAATTATTAATTGGTTCAACCAAAAATCAACTAATTGTATTAGACTGCGAAACTATATAAAAAAATCGTAATTATTGAAAAGAGAACCCGATGAGAATCGGTCAAACCAATTCAAATCGATTCAATGAAAATAAATCCAGTTCGAGACAATCAAAATTAAAGAATTTAGTATTTATTTTTGAAAACATAGTATTTAATTATATTATTTGCATATACATGGATCTCATGTTTATTTATCACGTTTGATCAACTAACTTATCGGACAGTTAATCAATTTAACTGTCTGGTTGATTATAATACAGTTAAGTAAATTGGAAGGTAACATGGAATGGATCTGAATCTTAAAACATCTTTTATTACACAAATTCTTATATAGTCCTGCGAATCTCATTTCATCCAAGTTAAACCAGTTATTTGGATCATCCATTTGAAGATATATTCACACGGTATTTTTTTAATTAATCACAACTTAACTATTATTATAGTATTATAGGTTTGGCAGAAAATACTAAATTGCACGAAAAATAAGTTTACATGTAGAAATAAGTTGGTTTAATATTAACTAGATAATGACACAAATTTGGATTCAACATAACTCTGTCTCGAGTAAGTTCAAACTTACTAAATACTCAATTTGCTGGCTATGTGAGCTTTATTGAGTTAGAGCTTTAATATATATATATATATATATATATATATATATATGAGTCTAGCTTGCGTGCAACAATTGCACGGATCCTAGGATCCGTGCAACAAAGATCCCACCCGATCCGCCAGGAATATATATATGCGTCTAGCTTGCGTGCAACAATTGCACGGATCCTAGGATCCGTGCAACAAAGATCCCACCCGATCCGCCAGGAATATATATATATATATATGAGTCTAGCTTGCGTGCAACAATTGCACGAATCCTAGGATCCGTGCAACAAAGATCCCACCCGATCCGCCAGGAATATATATGCGTCTAGCTTGCGTGCAACAATTGCACGGATCCTAGGATCCGTGCAACAAAGATTCCACCCGATCCGCCAGGAATATATATATATATGAGTCTAGCTTGCGTGCAACAATTGCACGGATCCTAGGATCCGTGCAACAAAGATCCCACCCGATCCGCCAGGAATATATATGCGTCTAGCTTGCGTGCAACAATTGCACGGATCCTAGGATCTGTGCAACAAAGATCCCACCCGATCCGTCAGGAATATATATATGAGTATGACTGCTGTACACCTGGTGTACATACAATCCGAATCGATCCGGGTCGATCCGGATCCGCGCACTTTTGCTTTTTTTTTTTTTGATTTTTTTATTCCAAGACAAAACCTTTATGTACAAAGTTGGTGACCTTTATATACAAATTGTGTGACCTTTATGTATAAATTCTGTGACCTTTATGTTAAATAACTTAGAAAAAAATGAAGAATTTCAGCAAAATTTGTACATAGATACTTTTATGTTATATTCATATGACCTTTATGTATATTTATGTGACCTTTATGTATAAATATTCATACCTTTATATATCTTTTATATATTACATAAAGGTATGAATATTTGTACATAAAGGTCATATAAAATGTATATAAAGGTCACATGAATATTACATAAAGGTATTTATGTATAAATTTGGCTGAAATTCTTCCTTTTTTTTCTAAGTTACAATGCATAATGGTCACAACATTTATACATAAAGGTCACAACATTTGTATATAAAGGTCACCAAATTTGTACTAAAGGTCAAGGCATAAAATTTATAAAAAAAAAAAAAGAAATTCCTGAATCCGGGTCGACCCGACTCGGATTGCACGGATCTTAGATTCATGCACTAGGTGCACAGGAGAATTTGTGTATATATATATATATATATATATGAGTCTAGCTTGCGTGCAACAATTGCACGGATCCTAGGATCCGTGCAACAAAGGTCCCACCCGATCCGCCAGGAAAGCTATATATAATTTTTTTTTAATAAATGCCCTAATTACACCGCAATCTTTCTCCCACACCTCTCTCAGCTCGCAATTGGCTTCAATCTCCTCCACGAAAGTCTGTTATTCCAACCTTCAAATTACAAACGAAATCATGGAAAGTGCAGGTAATAATCAATCTATTTATGCAAGATAATAAATTATCAGATATTGTGTAAATGGCCTCAATCTCAAAGTAGAATTTTCCATTATGAAAAGGTTAATTGATATTGTGTTCTTAATCGTGTATCATAGGTGAAACTATACCCAACCTTCAAATTATTGATTTGTCAAGTGGAGAAGATGAATTTTCTGATGCAATTGATATTGTTTCTGAAATAAACCAGTTTAAAGGTATTATTCATATATAAATGTATAGTTAACTATATATAAAGGTATTCTTAATAACATTTAAAGGTATACCTAATAAATGTTTTCACTGTGACTTATTATAGTTCTGTTTATAGAGGTATGCTTAAAAATACTTAAAGGTCTCCTTATTTAAATATATAATTAACCAAATATAAAGGTTTTCTTATTTATACCTAATAAATGTCTTGTATGTTTTAACTGACTTATTATAGATCAGTTTATAAAGGTATGCTTAAATAATACATAAAGGTATTCCTAATAATACTTAAAGGTATATCTAATGAAAGCATTCACTATGACTTATTATAGTTCTGTTTATAAAGGTATGCTTAATAACACTTGAAAGGTCTCCTTATTTAGACATAAATGTATAGTTAACCAAAAATAAAGGTTTAATTTATAATATTTTTTTTTTCAGATGACACAAATGAATTATATGATCTAACTGGTTCTTTAATATATATATATATATATATATATAATAACAAAAGTCAGTCAGGAAAAATTGTAATTTTAGTAAAAAATTAGGGATACTTTCGTAAATATTATATCAAAAACCGTTTACAACCGCTTTCTAAAAAAACTGATTCACATTCAGATTTTTTTTTAATTTTTTTTAATTAAACTTAAATAAAAATGATAATTTTGTTTATAGATTTAAGATAGATCTTCATCTCTCTGTTAACCTCTTCGATATTCCGTCTCTATATTTTAATAAACATATGAAATCTCTATCAAAATATATAATATTAGTATTATGATTTCAAATTCCATTTTTTTCTTTTTTTCCACGATAAAAGTAATAATTCTCTGTTAACCTCTCCGATATTCTCTCTCTATATTTTAATAAACATATGAAATTTCTATCAAAATATATAATATTAGTATATATTTTAATTGATCCATTTTTTTTCTTTTTTTCCACGCGTTTCTTCTCTCTGTATTTTAAAAAAACATTAAATAAAAGTATAATATTTTATATTAGGATTTCAAATTATACATCATGTGGAATAACTATTCCCACTTATTTCAAACTGCTAAACTAAATCTCACACGTAATTTCTCACGTATATTTTTTCAGTTGTTCAATCTTTGTGATTTCAAATTCCTATGTGGAATAACTGATCCATTTTTTTCTTTTTTTCCACACGTTTCTTCTCTCTGTATTTAAAAAAAATTAAATAAAAGCATATAATATTTTCTCACGTATATTTTCTCAGTTCTTCATCTTTATGATTTCAAATTCCCATGTTGAATAACTAATCCATTTTTTTCTTTTTTTCCACATGTTTCTTCTCTCTGTATTTAAAAAAAAATTAAATAAAGAGTAAGGCTTGTGTGCATGTGTTACATGGATCTTAGATCCATGCAACGCGGGTCGGGTCGGGCTGAATCCGACCCGGATCCGCGCACTTTTTTTATTTTTTTTATTTTTTTTTATCCTGACCTTTATATTGTGTTAGTGGTACTTTATATTATGTTAAGTATACCTTTATATTATGTTAAGTATACCTTTATATAACAGTTTAGTTTTTAAAAAAAACCCTAATTTTGGCAAAAAAATCCTAATTTTGACGAAAAAATTATAATTTCAACACAAAAAAATCCTAATTTATACATATATACCTTTATTTAAATATTACGCATATCTTTAATTAATATTAGTCATACTTTTATATAATATATAAAAGTATAACTAACATAATTAAAAGGTATCACTAACATAGCATAAAGGTATATTTAACATAATATAAAGGTATGTTTAACATAACATTATAACTCTAAAGGTATGCTTAACATAACATAAAATTATAAAGGTATGACTAATATAACATAAAGGTATACTTAACATAACATAAAGGTATACTTAACATAACATAAAGGTCTAATGTAAAAGACTTGCATAAAAGTATGCTTCATATAATATAAAAGGTCTTAAAGGTACACTTAACATAACATAAAGGTATACTTAACATAACATAAAGGTACACTTAACATAACATAAAGGTCTAGCACCTGGAGCGAATTTGGGTGGGTTTGAGCGCACCCACCCAGGCGCGTGGGGGCGCGTGGGAGCGCGTGGAGGGCGCGTGGAGGCGCGTGGAGGGCGCGTGAACCGGGTCGGATTGTTGTGCATGGATCTAAGATCCATGCACAAGGTGTACAAAAGTTTTTGTGTTAAATAAAAGCATATAATATTTTATATTATGATTTCAAATTATCACGCTATGTGGAATAACTGTTCCCACTTATTTTAAACTGCCATGTTTATATCACAAACTAAATCAAACGCATACTTTCTCACGTATATTTTTTCAGTTTTCAAGTTGTCATAATTTTTATAAATTAAATCTCACGCGTATTTTCTCAACAGTTCTTTATCTGCTTCTACGAAGTAAATTAAAGGCGTATTTTCTTAGCAGTTCTTCATCTATCGATACTGCCAGAAGACTCTGGAGTCTTCGTGTGCGATGTATTAGGGCTTATGATGTTCCTGCATTCGAAAGTCAAACAGAACTATACAGTTTTGATTGTGTTTTCAGAGATAAAATGGTTATTTATTATATTCATTTTTTTTATGTGTGACACCCCGAAGTAAAATTCAACTATATAAAATAACACGAGAATTTTTTTATTAAAATGAGAATTAATTAAAAATGATAATAATTATTATAGTAATAAAATATGAAGGGAAAATTTGAAATAAAATTCTATTATATGTAAGTATATATACATACGGCACACAATATATATATATATATATATATAAGTATGACATATAGTTCACCTTGTTATATATATATATATATACACCTATGCATAATTTAATAGGATAAATAAGTCAAAGGATAAGAATTGGAAAAGAAAATATCTTCTCTCTCCCAATTCCCTCGGCTCTCTCTCTCTCTTCAAGCTTTCTCTCTCTCTCAACTCCCTCTCTCTCACTCACGTTTCTCTCTCTCCTCTCATTTGTTTTCTCTCATTTTCTTACTCTCTCTTCTTTATTATCACATCTCTCTCATCTCTCATCTCACAATCCCCTCTGCAATTCTTTTCCTTTTCTTCCTCATCACTGCCACCTTCTACATCACCGATCAACATTGTTGCCATCGATCGAAGAAAATTCCGGTGAGTTTGATGGATGGAGGGGGGACCGACGCTAGAGTTGCGCCGGTGTGACTGATTAGGAGCCGCAGTGTATGTGGCTATATATATATGCATATATTTGTTGGTGTTGTGTATGTATGAAACTGTGTGTGCGTGTGTTGTGTTGAGGGGTGGCAGGAGGCGGAGAGGGGACAGGGGTAGAGGCCGAAGTGACCGGTGCAGAGGAGTTGCTGTGCGCGTGTGTCGGTGACGGGGGAGCTGGGAATGCTGCAGGGAGGGCAGCGGGCTGCTGCTGCCGTTGCAGTGCGTGAGTTGCTGCTGTTTTTCAGGGTGTCATTTGGTGTGTGTTGATGAAGTGTTTGTGTTGGGTGTGCCATGGTTGTGTTGGGCTGTAAACGGAGGGTCGTCGGAGACGTGAGTCGCCG
This sequence comes from Scutellaria barbata, assembly GCA_028654395.1. Taxonomy (NCBI): domain Eukaryota; kingdom Viridiplantae; phylum Streptophyta; class Magnoliopsida; order Lamiales; family Lamiaceae; genus Scutellaria; species Scutellaria barbata. The sequence goes on from CM053654.1 coordinate 7,407,583, forward strand.
GCAACAGGCGGCCGACGGCGGCAGAGGAGGCTGGGCAGCAGGGGTGGTTTGGGTAAGGGTTTGAATTTGAGAATTAGATATAATTTAGGGGCTAAATTGCAAATCATATAAGTAATGAAAATTAATGATTTAATCCATAACCATTAAGTATATTGGATATTAATTCCAATAAATTTATGAACTATGATATAAGCACCATGAATTATAAATACTTATATCGGACCCCTAAAATTTTAAATAAAATTACATTATGTAACCTACAAATTGATAATATTATGTATTGCCTATTAAAATTGCTTATTTTTGCTAAAACGATTTCTAGAATTTCCAAAATTGTATTTATCCATAATTTGGTGGAATTATAAAACGGACCTTAGATAGTACAAATATTGTTTTCGAGAATTAATATAAATATATATATATATATATATATATATATATATATATATGAAATAATGAATTAGATCTAAACTACTGAACTAGGTCACAGATTAACCTCAGAGATATTATAATAATTAAAGTATGTGCAATTTAATAGTTATTTTAAATCTAGGTTTTAAAACTCTAGATTCACGTCTTGTTAACCCCATAACTCTTGGGAAGTTATAAATATGGACCTAATAATAATTATGAACCTTATGTTTTGATCTTCATAATTTAATAAATAAACCGAAGGCTTAATTATAAATATTAAATATACAATTAATTTCCCATATTGTTAAAAATGATCTAATGATCTTAAATAATTATGAACTTTATAATTTAAACTTCAAAGTTAAGAATCAAATTAAATATCGAAGTAAATATCAATTTTAATCCTCTTAAATAATAATTAACTAAACATGTTATGCAATTAAATATATTTCCTAAATTAACTTATAATTTCAGTTAATTGAATTCATGGTTATAATTTAAATTATATAGTTAAGTATCATAAAGATATTCAAATTTCTTAATATCTAAATTAAACCGTAAAGTACATAATTAGATTTTTAATATTATTTTAAAGGTCTTCAAGAATTAATTGAAGCCAAAAGTTTTATAATTTACTTGTTTAGAATTATTATCAAATTTTCAAGATCTACCTAAATCATAATTTTATAATTAATTTTCCTAAATCTAAGATAAGTCTTCTAAGATCTAATTAAAGTCTAATTAAGTTTTCTAATATTTTAATAAACACATTTTCATTATAATTTCATTTAAACCCTATATTACTTTAAAAATCATTTATTTTACTTTTAAACCACAACATCGTAAGAAACCGAGCTTTAATTAAATGACAAAGAGAAATTATATTAAATAAGTTATTTTATTTAGACCTCTTTATATGTCGATTAAGGTATAAAACCCTAGATCCTTATTGAAATAATTAAGGAAACTTAGTTTCAGGACGGGTTTTGGATTGAGTGTTATCACCCTAGCATATTACCTTAATACTTAATATTATTTCAGGTTAACCCTGTTAGATGGTCTGTTAACAGAAAATGTTCTAAATTAAGAATGTATTTTAATTAATAATAGTTCGATTAAATTCTAAAGCGAGCAGTTACGCCTTGTAGGAGATACGAAAGAAGGAAAGATTAAGCTTGGATAAGAGTAAACGTTTTACAAGCATCATCTTCGAAAGGTGGGGGTAAATTCTTAATACGGTATTTATATTCTTTCAAAGTATTTAAAATATGAAATCTTTTACTTGATTGACGTGAGGTTGATATATATGTGTTATGTGATTAAAGTGCTATGAGCTAAGATTGTTATTTAATGAGAATGTGATTGACGAATGATTTATAGCACGTGATGGATTGTGATTGTTTTCGGAATGTGAACGATTTACTATGAATGCAAAGGTGAAGAATGGTGTGAAGTTAAGATTTGCATATGTGCAAATAAGATGTGTTTTCATGGCAGTTGAGAACTGCAACTAAGTGTTGTGTTAAATTAATGTGCTTTGATGTGTATGGTTGATATGTGTATGTGTGAAGTAATTATGTGTGCATGTGCATGCGTATGCAAGGCGGCTAGGGCTCGCACAAAGACGGCTGATCACCGTATCATGATGGTTAATCACCGTAAAATGTTTTCACGGCGGCTAAGAATCATAAAATGCTTTCATGGCGGCTAAGCACCGTAAAATTATTTGAAAAGTGTTGTTTGAATGTGAATGATGGATTATATGTTTCCAGGGCGGCTAAGACCCGCATATGGTTGCAAGACGGTTACAAACCGTAAATGTGATAATGAAAAGGATATGTTTGAAGGTGAATGATGTTTGATTTGTGAAGAATGCTTACATTTAAATTGATTATAAGTAACGTGATTGAAGTGATCTATTTTCTACGATTTTTATTAAAATACAAACATTTTACGAAATTCACTTTTATGTGATAAAAAAGTGGTTTTGTAATGCGTTTAAATTTATAAAATTTTATTATAATGAGTTGTTGAAAGCCGTGTAAAATCTTTTAAAATTATTTTATGTCATCCCGAGTTTCCCCACCCCACTGAGTGTACTTTTGTCACTCACCCCTCTTTTTAAAATGTTTTCAGTTTAGGGATTTTATGGCGTGGGGTGCGAGCGGTGGATGCTGGTAGCCGATAAGCAAAGGTTACGGAAACTTTTTATTTTAAATGATTAATTTCATGAATTTAAGAAAATGTATATCTTATAATTATTCTTGATTTTTTATTTATCTTTATTCTATTGAAAAAGAGAAATTTTTTTTAGTGAGTAACGTCTCGGTTAAGGTTTATTTACAAAAAGAATCGGGACGTTACATTATGTATATCATATTGAAATGTAATCTCTAATTTCATTTTTTTTCATATTATTTTTAGGGAGATACAATTCATGGAGTTGCTCGAAAGCCTCACCTTGAAAAGATTCGTAACAAGGTTGTAGAAGGAAGATTGTACGTACTTTCAAACTATCACAAACTAAATCAAACGCATACTTTCTCACGTATATTTTTTCAGTTTTCAAGTTGTCATAATTTTTATAAATTAAATCTCACGCGTACTTTCTCAACAGTTCTTTATCTGCTTCTACGAAGTAAATTAAAGACGTATTTTCTCAGCAGTTCTTCATCTGCTTCTACGAAGTAAATTTCACACGTAATTTCTAAGTTCTTTATCCAAATGGCTCCAGTTTGGAATATATATCGATACTGCCAGAAGACTCTGGAGTCTTCGTGTGCAATGTATTAGGGCTTATGATGTTCCTGCATTCGGAAGTCAAACAGAACTATACAGTTTTGATTGTGTTTTCAGAGATAAAATGGTTATTTATTATATTCATCTTTTTTTATGTATATCATATTGAAATGTAATCTTTAATTTCATTTTTTTTCATATTATTTTTAGGGAGATACAATTCATGGAGTTGCTCGAAAGCCTCACCTTGAAAAGATTTGTAACAAGGTTGTAGAAGGAAGATTGTACGTACTTTCAAACTATCACAAACTAAATCAAACGCATACTTTCTCACGTATATTTTTTCAGTTTTCAAGTTGACATAATTTTTATAAATTAAATCTTACGCGTACTTTCTCAACAGTTCTTTATCTGCTTCTATGAAGTAAATTAAAGGCATATTTTCTTAGCAGTTCTTCATCTGCTTCTACGAAGTAAATTTCACACGTAATTTCTAAGTTCTTCATCCAAATGGCTCCAGTTTGGAATATGATTCGAGATATCGATACTATCAGAAGACTCTGGAGTCTTCGTGTGTGATGTATTAGGGCTTATGATGTTCCTACATTTGGAAGTCAAACAGAACTATACAGTTTTGATTGTGTTTTCAAAGATAAAATGGTTATTTATTATATTCATCTTTTTTTTTTATATATATCATATTGAAATGTAATCTGTAATTTCATTTTTTTTCATATTATTTTTAGGGAGATACAATCATGGAGTTGCTCGAAAGCCTCACCTTGAAAAGATTCGTTACAAGGTTGTAGAAGGAAGATTGTACGTACTTTCAAACTTTATTGTTTCAAAGTAGGACTCCACCTTAAGGACATCTGAATCAAAGCTGAAGTTCCAATTTTATGGAAAAACTCATCTTGAGGAGTATCAAGACGATAACTTTCCTAATAATCTTTTCATTTTTAAACCATTTGACGAGATTATTACTATGAAAGCCAGTGATCAGACTGTTTTATTTGATAAAGAAATTCATTATTTAATGAAATTAGTTTATTTTATATTTTTTATTGTTAATAATAATTATTTAATATTTTTAACAATATTAATGTAGATGTGGTGGGAAGAATTGTTGCATTTCATCTGCCGAGAAAGACTGAAAGTGGCAAGAGATTGATGGAAATTATAATTGAAGATCTACAGTATTTTTTTTTGATATATATATACATATATATCAAATTATTTTATTAAATGTATTTTATTATGTTAATTGTATTTAGTAATCATTTGATATATGTTAGGAAACTACAACTCACTATTACTTTGTGGGAGGACTGCATAGATACAATTTTTCCAGATATAGCACTGGAAAATAAGGAGCCTAAAATCCTAACTCTTCAATTTTGTAGAGTGATCAATTTTAAAAGTAAGTATACACTGTTATGACTAATATATTTTTTATTTTTAAATTTCAGTAATTTAATATTATTTAATTTAGTTTTACAATTACGATAATCTGATTTAGGTGTTGATTAATGATATATATTGTTTAATCTCATTCGGATAAATTATTTTCGGTTGGAAATTTTATTAAATATTTTCACTACTGATTTTCTCTTTCACAGTATTAACATGTGGTTCACTAGAAATTACATTTTTAGGGATATGAAAAAAATTATCCAGATTAATGTAAGTACACTGTCGGGCTTTAAAAATTACAATATATATTACCTTGAGATCTCTTGAGCTATTGTATATGATTTGATTAAAATAATAGATCATGTTGATTTATACATTGTAGAACATAATCAAGTTAGCAACGCATTTCATGTTACCAAGTGTGTCATCAATTCCATTGATCCTCAAACAAAAGAATATAATATTAGTATATATTTTAACTGATCCATTTTTTTTTCTTTTTTTCCATGCATTTCTTCTCTCTGCATTTAAAAAAAACATTAAATAAAAGTATATAATATTTTATGTTAGGATTTCAAATTATACATTATGTGGAATAACTGTTCCCACTTATTTCAAACTACCACACTTATATCACAATCTAAATCTCACACGTAATTTCTCATGTATATTTTCTCAGTTGTTCTTGTGATTTCAAATTCTCAACTGATCCATTTTTTTCTTTTTTTCCACACGTTTCTTCTCTCTATATTTAAAAAAAAAATTAAATAAAAGCATATAATATTTTCTCAGTTCTTCTTTATGATTTCAAATTCCCATGTGGAATAACTGATCCATTTAGTTTGTGATAATATAAAATATTATATACTTTTATTTAATTTTTTTTTAAAATATAGAGAGAAGAAACGCGTGGAAAAAAAGAAAAAAATGGATCAGTTGTTCCAAATGGGAATTTGAAATCACAATACTAATATTATATATTTTGATAGAAATTTCATATGTTTATTAAAATATAGAGAGAGAATATCGAAGAGGTTAATAGAGAGATGCACAAACATCTGAAAGTTCTATTACAAATGAGTTTGTTATTGGAAGGACTGTTATGAAGTCTATCAATGACATTGAGAATTTAAGAAAAGACTTATGTGAAAAAAACAGTTCACTTATTTGTTAGGTTAATAGGTTTCAGATTTTTTAATTTAAATATTATTACTTGGTATAAAAAATGTAAGTCTTATTTTTTTCAATGCCAAGCAAATGATGACCAATAGTTGTTGGTATCTATCAATTCTTGAGGTCGAAAATTACAATAGTTGTTGGTATAGGGTGCTTTAAAAAGGTTGATTATGTTGATGGGAAATTGATGTGTACCAAGTGTGGTGATGTTAATTTCAATTAAAAAAAATTATAATTTACAACTTTCAAATTTATTTTTAATTTAAATATATTTCGACCTCAATGAAGGTACAAAATGAAATTACGTGTGGCCGACCATGATGACAATGCATTGTTTTTTCTTTGAATTTAGAATCATATACGATTTATTTATCATTTATCCTCAAATAAAAGAATTTAGAAACAGATACAATTTATTATTCTCAAATAAAAGAATTTAAAATATGTATGATGTTAATAATATACTTATTTATTTTTCAATTTATCCTCAAATAAAAGAATTTAGAAACATATACGATTTATTTATAATTTATCCTCAAATAAAAGAATTCAGAAATAGATACAATTTATTATCCTCAAATAAAAGAATTTACAATATGCATGATATTAATAATATACTTATTTATTTTTCAATTTATCCTCAAATAAAAGAATTTAGAAACATATATGACTTATTTATAATTTATCTTCAAATAAAAGACTTTAGAAACAAATACGATTTATTATCCTGAAATAAAAGAATTTATAATATGTATGATATTAATAATATACTTATTTTACATATTTACATCCTCAAAATTGAAATTTACATCCTCACAAAACACACTCATTTTCATAAGAAAAAATGAAGATTTATATTATATTCTTAAAAAAGCTCCCCGTTCATCCTCATAAAAAAAATTAAGATTTACATTCTTAAAAAAACTACAATTTATCTTAATTATAAAAAACCTAAAATCAATATGACGTTCTATATTAGTTATACATGAGAAACTTACAAATAACCATCATACATAAAAAATAATCTTCAGCCTACCATATTAGAAAAATCCATAGATAATCGTCATTGTCACGCCCCATTTTCGAAATAGAATAAAATATAAAAATTTAACATTTCGGACGTCCAGCAATTTAAAAAAACTACATAATTTACATAAAAGTTTTAAAATGATCAGAAATCGCAGCAAAATATAAATACAGGCCATCATACTTTTACAATTCTTCAATAACTTGTTTAATTATTACAAAATTATGTACTCGCATCTTTCTTCACATTCGGCTCCCAACGTCCGAATCTATAAAAGAAAACATGAAAAAGGGGGTGAGCGTATATAATACACTCAGTGGGATCACGCTGTATAAGGTATCATTTCATAAAATATACCAAAATAAACACATTCCATTTCATGACATATAATTCATTCAAGTATAACCATTCATCGCAATCAAGCTTCATTTAATCAATATCATTCATCTCAATCACCTGTAAACATATCACATTCATTTTCATCTTTATGGTTTTTAACCGTCTTGTAACATATGCGGTTCTCAGCCACCATCATAACATATTACGGTTATTAACCGCCATAAAAGCATAATGCGGTTCTCAGCCGCCATCATAACATATTCTTTACGGGTAATACCCGTCATAATACGGTGATCAGCCGTCATATACGGCCCTAGCCGCCTTGCATACGCATGCACATGCACACATAATTTCATCACATTCACATAATAAAATTTCACGTAAAAGCACATCTTGATTGCACATACGAAATATCATATCCACCTAGTCATATCATCACATTTCATATATTCAGCGCATAAGCCCAACACGTTTCATATTGAATATAATTCGTAAATTTAAATACTTGAAATGGAAATATAACATAACACTTAGCACATTTTCCCCACCTGAAGAGCAGCTGAACAAAAGCTGTAGGCTTCCAGACTATCTACGACGTAAAACCCGACGTATTGCCTACAAACATAATGTTTCGACTTAGCCTTTACTCAAATTATGATTGATTTAAAATAAATTTAATACTTTTAAACTAAACCCTAATTTTGGAAATTAATATAACTTATTTTGTAATTTAAAAGTAAAATTCATAATCTATATAGATCAACCTGAATTTAATAGTTCGGATTAAAATAGATATAAAAATTAGGGTTAATTATCCTTAATTTAGGATTAATAATTAAATTGTGAATTAATTCAATTAGCATAATATTTATAAGTTTAAAATTTTTAGTCTCGAAAGTAATCTTGCAAAACATAGATTTAAATTATAATTCCAAATAAAATCTTTGGTTAAAATTTATAATAATATCACAATATTACTTAATTCCCAACTCAAGCTTACATTATAGTTTCTTAATTAGTTTAATAAAATTTATAATGTTATACATTATTTAATCCTACAATTAGATTCAAGTAACATAAATTATTTTATATAATCTTTCTTCATCACTTAAAAATTTTAATTCATCTTATTTATCAAATTTCATTTACCTATGAATAATAGCTATAAATTCAATATTTTCGAGAATTTACAACGTTATTTTCATGAATTCAATAATTATAGTAAGAATTTTATAATATTCTCAAATCATAGAAAGTCTACCCAATTATGATACTTAAAGCATAATCGAATTAATGTGCATTATCTTTATTTATTAATTAAAGCTTGATTTTTCTATAGTTAAAATTTCTATTAAGTCTATGATAACATCTATAATTCATATATATAAATTCATGTTTAAATACAACATATCATTATCAAAATTTCAAAAATTCTAGAAATAATATGCATGATATCATCAATCAATATAGAAAACTATGTAATTTCGATAAATCTAAGAATTTGTTTATCATTATTCATATTTGATGGTCTCCATGCATGTTTTTAAACACTTGTGGTTTCATAAGCCATTCCATAAGCTAGTTAGGCTTTAATTAAATTTCAGCAACATTCCATAAGTTAATTAGGCTTTAAATTAAATTTCAGCAACATCAAAAATTACTTTTATGCCCCCCCTAGACATTAAATTTTCAAAATGCAAGAATCCCCCCAACACTACCCTTTCCAACCTTCCCCTGCTGCCGTTACTGCCCCAGCCGTGTCTGCCGTCGCCGGTCCACCACTGCCGGCGACTTTCAGTCGCCGGCGACCACCAACAACCCGACCCCAACCCATTCAACTCAGCCCACAAGAACAACCCACCAACAGCCACAACCATCACTCCATAACCCGACACCCCCCCAACATACAGACACAAGACAGCCAGACAAAAGCCAGCACAACCGCCGCTCACAGCGGCGGTCACAGCCCAAAACACCAGCTCGAGGTTCGCCCAGCCCCAACTTGACTTAGTGGTGGACGACGACTTTAGCAACGGCTTGGAACTGCTTCAGCAACGAGAGAGTGAGGAAGGAAAAATCAGAGAGTTAGCAGCCTCGAGAGAGAAAGAAAGAGGCCGCAGCTTGAAGTTCCGAACCGTCCTTGAGACGAGCTCGACGTTTACAACTCTTCGGTCCTATTACCTCTCCGGAACTGATGATCGGCGGATGGAGAACGCAGCAGTCACTCAGCTGTTGGAAGGAGAGAATACAAAAGGAAGAAAAACGGAAGAAGATGGAAGAAAAAAAAATGGAAGAAAATGGAACTTGGTTACTTGCTTTGGCTGCAACTTTCGTACAAGAAGAGTGAAGGAGCATGGCTTCCCTTAACATTCATTTAATGCTTCTAGAATATCATTGACCTAAGCCCTAACCTACATACCTAAGATAGTCTTGTAATCTCATGCCACCTTACATACTATGCAACTTATGATATATATATATATATAAGCACTGTACGTGGCCTACTTGATGCATAAACTAAGATAGCAAATTATATTATAAGTAAGTCATGCATATATATATTAATTATGTAAATTTGCTTTAGCTTAGGTTATAAATTTAACAGCTTAAATAATACTTAGGTTACAATTATAATTTATTAATTTTATATCTTAATATTATATAATCTATATCATATATAACATATATTTCAAGTTCATACTATATAATTATATATATATATATATTAAGGTAATATATTATATAGTTAAAAAAAAATATTCTTGGGTGCTACAGTCATTGATCAGAATAAATCGCACAGATAACCGTCTTTGATTAGAATAAATCTTAACCCTGCTGCATAGTAGATGAAGTATTCAGTCTGCAAATAATCGTCCTAAATAACAATTTTCCTACATCAGAATCATTACATCACTATCAAAGTAAATGAACTATTAAATCCTATATCAGAATCTTCCTACATCAGAATCATGATAAAAAAAAATTATATTTAAATCCTCAAAATTAATATTTACATTGATATTAAGATTTATATCCCAAAAATACGCTGCAATATAACTATCATTCATTTTCATAAGCAAAATTAATAATTACATCCTCACAAAATACGCTCATCCTCATAAGAAAAAATAAGATTTACATTATATTCTTAAAAAATTCCATATATATACCTCCCGTTCATCCTCATATATATAGCTCCCGTTCATCCTCATAAAAAAATTAAGATTTACATCCTTAAAAAAAGACTACAGTTTATCTTAATTAGAAAAAACCGTAAAATCAATACCAAATGAAGATTTACGTACATTGATATTACACTCAAGAGTAGTGTTTGTGTGCACCAGGTGCATGGGTGATGATCCATGCAACTGGGCATATGGGTCGGGCGGGTCCAGTTTAACCCGGATCCTCACCTTTTTTTTTTTAATAATTTATGTCATAATCTTTATGTTGTAATAATATAACCTTTATGTTGTAATAGTGTAACCTTTATGTATAGATTTCATAACCTTTTCACTGAATGACTTATACTTTTTTCACTATAAAAATTCATGCAATATGTTGGTCCCAATGGTATAAAGTTAAGAGGGGGGGGGGGGTGAATTAACCTTATCAAATTTTCAACTTTTGCTCCAAAGCATGTTAAGTCCCTGATGAACAGGTAGCTAGTAAGCTTACTGCTCGATAGGTTCCTGCTCAGGCAGTGACCTCAGGACTTAGACAGAGAATGTAAGGCACAGCGGAAATACTTATGTTTTTCGAAACACGCTTTTAATGCAGTATGCTCAGATGCAGATAGATGGATAGAAAGCTATAAATGACATAAGCAAGCTTATAGAGGTTCAAGGGTGGAGTAATCCCTCTACGTCCTCTCTACTCCTTCACAAGGATGAACTTTGTTAAAGCAAGTTTGATTTACAATAGACTCAGCTAACACAAACTATACTCTAAACAAACTGTCAGCTCTATCCACGCAGGTAGCTGCACAGTGACCAACTATCGACCCACACAGGATCTCCACACAGGTTAACCGACCCACACAGGATCCTTTCTCTTCTTCAGAGAGATTACAACTTAGCAGTTTCAATTCCTACCTAAGCGACTCCTATCAGACTTAGAATAAAGTGAAAGATTTAAACACAATCAAATGCAGCAAGCTCCTTGAACTTCAGAAGATCACAAAGGTAGCTGGCTTGCTGCTGCTCAGTCTGATTAATTTGAGAGTATGAACTTTTGCTTGTAAGAGATTTTCTTCGCGTCTGCAACTGCTTTGTCCTTTGTCTGCGCAACTTCACTCTGCAGACTGCTTGTACTGTGTCCTTACTGCTTTATCACACATGGCAGATTCTGATTTGTTGGAACTGGAGTGACTCTACTGGCTAGTCAGGTTGCACTGACTCTGATGTATCTGGTAGTATCCTCTTCGAGTAAGTTAGCTTCCTTAACTATCTCCAGGTTCCTTGTAGCATCCTTTTCGAGCTTTGCTTGCTGGTTGCTTGATACAGTATGCAGGTAGCAGGGACTTCGGCTTCCTGGCTGCTTGGCAGAATCTTCAAGTCTTTCCAGCATTGTCACGCCTCATTTTCGAAATAGAATAAAATATAAAAATTTAACATTTCGGGCGTCCAGCAATTTAAAACAAACTACATAATTTACATAAAAGTTTTAAATTGATCAGAAATCGCAGCAAAATATAAATACAGGCCATCATACTTTTACAATTCTTCAATAACTTGTTTAATTATTACAAAATTATGTACTCGCATCTTTCTTCACATTCGGCTCCCAACGTCCGAATCTATAAAAGAAAACATGAAAAAGGGGGTGAACGTATATAATACACTCAGTGGGATCACGCTGTATAAGGTATCATTTCATAAAATATACCAAAATAAACACATTCCATTTCATGACATATAATTCATTCAAGTATAACCATTCATCGCAATCAAGCTTCATTTAATCAATATCATTCATCTCAATCACCTGTAAACATATCACATTCATTTTCATCTTTACGGTTTTTAACCGTCTTGTAACATATGCGGTTCTCAGCCGCCATCATAACATATTACGGTTATTAACCGCCATAAAAGCATATTGCGGTTCTCAGCCGCCATCATAACATATTCTTTACGGGTAATACCCGTCATAATACGGTGATCAGCCGTCATATACGGCCCTAGCCGCCTTGCATACGCATGCACATGCACACATAATTTCATCACATTCACATAATAAAAATTCACGTAAAAGCACATCTTGATTGCACATACGAAATATCATATCCACCTCGTCACATCATCACATTTCATATATTCAGCGCATAAGCCCAACACGTGTCATATTGAATATAATTCGTAAATTTAAATACTTGAAATGGAAATATAACATAACACTTAGCACATTTTCCCCACCTGAAGAGCAGCTGAACAAAAGCTGTAGACTTCCAGACTATCTACGGCGTAAAACCCGATGTATTGCCTACAAATATGATGTTTCGACTTAGCCTTTACTCGAATTATGATCGATTTAAAATAAATTTAATATTTTAACTAAACTCCAATTTTGGAAATTAATATAACTTATTTTGTAATTAAATGTAAAATTCATAGCTCATATAGATCAAATTAAAATTAATAACTCGGGTTAAAATAAATAGAAAAATTAGAGTTATTTATCCTTAATTTTAGAAATAATAATTAAATTGTAACTTAATTCAATTAGCATAATAATTATAAATTTTTAGTCTCAAAAGCAATCTTGCAAAATATAGACATAAAATATAATTCCAATTAAAATCTTTTATTTAAAATTTATAATAACAACACAATAATAATTAATTCCTAACTTAAGCTTACATTATAGTTCCTAAATTAATTTAATAAAATTTATAACTTTATACTTTATTTAATCATATAATTAGATTCAAGTGATATAAATTAATTTACATAATTCTCTTTATTGATTAACTCGTCTCATTCATTAAATTTTATTAATTATAAAATAACATTTAAAATTTCATATACATTAATAAATAATAAAAATTAAAATGTGATTTATTGTAATTCTCACAATTTTTAAGTACAATTTTATGATATCGTCATATTTTAAAGAAGATTACGTAATATTTTTATCCGAATTCCATGTTCGAAATTCATATATTAAATTTCTAGTAAGTATATTATAACTTTTATACTTCCTAATATTTTACAATATTAGATGAAAATATGTATCATTAATATAACATTTAGAAATCTAGGAAAACAATTACATAATAACATTAATAATAATAAAACTATGTAACTTATATAAATTTAAGGGTTCGATTATCCTCATTCGTATCTTCAGGTGGTCTTCATACATGTATATAATTAATTAGGTTTTATAAGCAATTTAAAACTAATTAAACATTAAAATAAAAACAGCAACACAAAAAGACATTTTTGCCCTTCATGCACACTAAAATTTTCAAAACATAACCCAGCCCCCATGCTTCTCTTTTCCAGCCACCAGCCATTCTGCAGCAACCTCCCATCTCTCACTGCCCTGCCTACACGCCGCTGCCGGCGACTGGAAGTCGCCGGCGACTATTCGACCCGGAGCACACGAACCCCCACCCACGCAAACACACAACCACAAGACTAAACCTAACAGCCTACCAGCTCACAGCTCACCCGCTCCACTGCTTCCTTGTCGGCGCCGGAGTTGCGCCGGCCACCCTCGACTTTCCCCGACCAAGACACAGCACACCACCAACACTACAAAAAAATACCAACAACTACGTACACCCGCAGAAAACGCAGCCAAAAACAGGGCATGTTTCAGCCCAACACAACCGCCGCTACCCGCGGCGGTTCCCCTCCCCGACGCGCTGACACACACCCCCGCCAGCTCCGATATGACACAGCGGCAAAGGCAGCGTTAGATAGGGCAGGGACAGCCCCCGACACAGCTAAGCGAGCTGGAGAAAGAAGCATAGCAGCTGATGTGTTCAAGCTTCGAACCGTACTTGCAACGAGCTCGAAGTGTCCTACTTCTTGCTCCGTTTACCTTGCTGCGAAGATGAAGTTCGATGGTGAAATACGGTGGTCAACTTGGCTGCAAACTTGAGAGGAAGAAGAGAAAAGAAGGAAGGTTTGGGTTGCTTGTGTTCGAAAAGAAGAGGATGGAAAGAGAGTAGCTTGGTTATGTCTTGGCTGCAGATTTCGTACATGAATAAATGAAAGAGTGTAACGACCAGTTTTAGATGGATAAAAATTATACACATGGAAAATAGAATATTTTTATAACATTAGATGCGTATTGGAAAAACGAGAAGATAGAAACGAACTAGAGGTCAATCGGACATCCGTAGCTCAAACGGCGAAGAAAAGGGCAAAATACGGAGTTTCGGAAAAACGAGGAAATGGAATCGGGATGAATAGTGAACGAAATCTTATCGTGAATAGTAACCTAGCCTAGAGAATAGTAACCTACCCTAGATGAATAGTGATTTTCCATTTTCTATAAATAGACCCTCATTCGATTTCATTTTTCACGTTTCTTCGAACGAGCCGAAAAGCGACGAAAACACGTAAGTCTCTCTCTTTTCTCTCTCGTCTCTTTATTTATTTTTCTGTTTCCGATCACCGCTGCCGCCGCCGGAGTCGCCGCCGCCGCCGCTGCCGCTGCCGGAAAATTCTAAACTTGTCCGTTTTTGCTGATTTTCGTACACAACGTAGCCCTCGACGAGATAAATCTAGGACAACTTCCGGAATTCAATTCCGATTCTCCGTTCGCCGGAAAATGGCGAAAAACCGCCGCTGCCGTCGCCGGAAAAAGTCAAACCCGTCCGTTTTGGTTGATTTTTGTATATAACATAGCCCTCGACGATACGAGTCTAGGGCAACTTCCGGAATTCAATTCCGATTCTCCGTTCGCCGAAAAACGGTGAAAAACCATCTCCAAACCCTAAACCCTTATTTTCAGCCACCTTTTCTCTCTCCCGTTTTTCTCTCTCTTGCTCTTTTTCTCGAGGTTTCAGGCTCTGGAAGGGCTGCCGGAGTGGTGGGCTAGCCACTGGAGGGGTGGCGCCGCCATGGGTGGTGGCGCCGGTGCCGGAAAATGGATTGGAAAAGTAGTTGTTGCATTGTGTTTGTGTAAATTGTGTTTGACGAAGGGTTTTCGTGGCTGTTTTTATGGTACTATTCACACCGGAATCCGGCGAGGGATGACCGGATCTGGTAGCCGGTGATTCAGGCTAGCCATAGGACTAAGTTTCGGCGGCAAAGTGTGGCGACACCGCCGTCGGTGGCGCCGGGAAGGTGGCTGCTGAAGCAGGATCGCGCCGGGAGCGTTGCCCTGTTTTTTCTCCCGCAGGACGCATCCTGTAAATTTTAAGACGCGTCCTGCACGCTAAATTGAACTGGACAGAATTGTAGTCTCTGTTTTGCTCGCAGGACGTGTTTTGGAAATATCAAGACAGGTCTTGGGAGACGCCGGGGAGTTGTTTTTCTCCCGTCTTCGGGAACGCGCGTGACGTCGTATTTTCGATCCGAATCTCGTTTTCTTTTCATCGTTCTTTAACATCGAGTCGTCGCCAATGAGATATCACGGACCGAGGGTCATGGGTCCCGATCAAAATCAACCCTTTGATCACATTACCAAAATACTCTTCAATCTTAAAACGCTCCGTTCGAGCTCGTTTCAACTCCGATTGAGCTCATTCTTGTTTCGTTGTGATCCAAATTTCATTCTCTTTCACCTCAGATATATAAACTGATATTTCCCTCTTGTTTCTTCAGCTCCAATCGTTAGGCCCTCTGTTCCGATCCGTCTCGTTTCGATCGATGGCATCCAATTCGATATCGTTTAAATCCTTAATTATATTTCATAAATATCTAAAAACATCGTAAACTATGTAGGCTACCGGTTGGATTGAAGCATTGAGATACGTGATCTTGGATACTTGCAACTCACATGGTAACCACCGAACAAGGTGGGGGTAATTTCTAACTCTTTATCTGTTTACAGTTTTCCCTATTTCAAGCATGATTGAGGAATACTAAATGCTGTGATTATACTTGCTGTGACATACATAAACTGTGAGGGGTGGCTCGCTGAGGCGCTCCTTTATGCATTCGTCCCTAACCTCCATTCTTCTATGAAAGGTTTGGTGGTCCTTAAAATGCACCAGCGGTATTTGAGACCGTTTTATGGGATAAGACGGGTGATGCCTGCACCTATTCGTCCCTTACCATTTCTAATATCTGCTGTGCATATTTCGTGCTGTGTTCTGTGATGATTATATGTATTTCTGGTTTAAATATGTGTCGAAGGTAAAGATGCGGATTTTATTTCCCACGAGTGTATTCAACGCACTCACCCCTTATTCTGTAATTCACATTACAGGAGGTGATGAGCATTATAAACCCTAGAAGGAGAGAGGAGGTGCTGTATTTCTGGATCTGTAATTATTTTTAATATGATGTTTATCAAACTTTCTCTTTATAAAACAATGTTGTAAGAAATTGGGATGATGATGTGTATATGGGATATGAGATCCTGAGGTTTTTCCGCTGCAAATATTATGTTTAAATCGATTGAACCGATGGTTATTATGTAATATTTTATATTCGTCTCCTACCTCTTTTCTTCTTCCTGCACGCCCGTGTGGAAAACTCTGATAAATGTTTTGTAAGAAATTGGGGCGTGACAAAGAGCATGGCTCCCCTTTCCCTCAATTAATGCTTCTAGATGAATATTGACCTAAGCCCTCAACCTACATGCCTATGCTTCAATTCTTTAAACTTCCAAGTTGTAATACCTAAGTTATGCAACTTATATTATTTATGTAAGTAATCTACGTAACCATTTGCATCAACTAAGATAATAATTTATGTCATAAATATATCATGCATATATATACATATATTTGGTACGTAAATTTGATTTAGCTTAGGTTATAAATTTAACAACTTAGATAATTCTTAGGTTATAATTATATTTTATGAATTTTATATCTTAATGTTATATAATCTATATCATAAATAACATATATTACGAGTTCATACTATATAATTATATATATATTAAGGTAATATATTATATAGTTATATTTAAAAAAAAAAATTTCTTGGGTGCTACAAGCATCCTTGCCTTAGCATATTTATAAGTAAAACATATCCAGATAGCTAGAGATCTAGTCTATTACATGTTTTGTCTCATCAAAATCTATTACATTTCATCCTATCAATTTCCCCCTTTTTGATGATGACAAAACTCCTTAACAGGATCAAAGAATCATATATTATTAACTTGGAACAAAGATGCAGAGAAATATAATCATTTAAGCATGCATCAAGTTCACAAGATGTGAGCTTTCTTCAACCAGAAAGCATCGAATTCTCATTGATCAGAATTAAGTACAAGGCATATACATACTCATGCAGATAGCAGAAACAAACAGAATCTTAAGCAGAATAACAAAATAAACATAAGCAAAGAGCAAAACATCAAGTCTTCAACCAACTGGCCTTCTTCTTCATTTCAAACTTTGTGCCTTTCCACTAGTTGGCAATTGAATCTTGATAGCTAGGTTCCATCATTTTCACCATTTCTTCAGACTCCTCAAACCTGAGCCAGAAGTCTTCACTGTATGGTATGGGCTCCTTTCCAAGTTTCTGCTTTAGCTTCACTTGGATTGGAAGTCCACCTTTCTTTGTTAGCTCCAGGAACCTCTGCAAAGCCTCATTGTTCGTCTTGAATCCTCTGAAAAGAGCAGATTCCTTACAGAGGGTGGTGAAGTACTTCATTAGCTCCTTTCTTTTGAAAGCTTCAATCTGGAAAAAAGGATGGGTTGATCTCAGTAGGAAGAGTGACCTCCGGAACTTCTGGGGCTAGGAATCTGTCACTCCTGGGATCCGGGCTTGCTTCCAGGAAGCTTCTGAGAGTGGCACTTGCTACGACATCAGGGCTCTGCAAGTTTTTCTCCATTTCAACCATGCCAGGCAGCTTGTGCGGAGGGAAGATCTTGTCAAGGTCAACCCTGGGATCTGATGAAAAAACAGCATCCAGGTTGCTTTTCAGCTCTGCTTCAGTCCTCCTCCTTTTCTCTTCTCTCATATCAGCACCCTTCCTGAAGCCTGGATGAACAGACCCAGAAACAGCATCTGATTTTCTTTTAGCGCTGCTGTCTGAAGGGCCCCTAGATCCAGCTCCCTTGTGTCCGCCATCTCCAGAGTCATCTCTCCTCCTACTGCTCACTACCATCTGTCTACAGGCAGCAGGGTCCTGTCCAGCCTTCTGTCTGCCTTCAATCCTTCCTTCTCCCTTTTTGTCATCATCAGCACGCCCAACCGTAAAACTGACCATGGAGTGAATTTCAGACAAGGTGCTTGAGTGATCCCGCAGGGTCTGAGATTGGTTGAACTGCTCCCTATCCATCCGGTCTACTGCAATGACTAAAGCCTTCTGATTGGCCTCAAGAGAGATCATTTTCTCCTCTTGCCTGTTGAGTTTCTCCATCACGCTTTTGACGACTTCCACTGCAGCATCCTCCTTGGGGGGTCGGTAGACAGCAATCATCTGAGTGAGCTTTGACAATGTAACGTTGAGGGAGTCCATGAAAGAATAAGTCTTCACAGAGTGGGAGCGGGTATCCTTGTGGATTTTCCTGCTTGCTTTCACCAAGGACTTCCCCATTTGTTCAATTGCTGTCAGCACCTCGTCATTTGATCTGGCAGGCTCTTGGCGTTCTCCTGCTTGTGCCTGTTCATCAGAGACAGATGTTAGCGCTTTGGATTTTTCGGCTCCGATATCACCCTGTTCACTGGGTGACCCTTCATCGCTGCTGGTAGGGCTACTGGATCCTCCACCTCCTGATCCAGTGTTCTTAGAGAGTGTTTCCTCTTCAGCATCCTCCTCAAGTACCCCCAGCTTCTTGTCCTGTTCAGCTACCTTACCCTTGCTGAACACCATTTCGGCCTCCTTCTTCTGCTCTATCTCCTCTACCACTTCCTGCACTACATCCTCCTGTACTTCAGCCTCCTTCTGTACAACAGGCTCCTTTTCTCCACTTTTGTCTCCTCCTGCCTCCTGCACTTCCACCATCTTTCCACCTGCAGCTACTTCCCCCTCAGCGACCGTCTCTCCCTGGTCCACCGATTTGGCAGGTGTTATCTCCTCCACCTCCATTGGAGTAGCTGCATCAGGTTGCTCCTTCTCCATGGGGGCAGGTTCCTCCACTGCTTCAGCTTGAACAGGTGCCTCCTGCTGCACATGTTCCCCCTCAGCCTCTACCTCCATTGGTGTGGGAAGGGTAGTCTCCGTGGTGTCATCGGCGGCTGCTACTGTGGATGGAACTATCAGCTCAAGAGATGCCACAGCAGCGAGGGTTTCCAACTTCTTGGCCTTGGGAAAGTCAGTTGGCGTCGAGCTCCTCTCTTTCATCGGCGTCTGTACATGAACTTCAGGAAGAATGATCAGGTCAGTAAGGTATGAGAATTCCTCACCATTTTTCTCCGCTGGTGAAGGTGACCGCCTGCTGATAGGTTCAACCATCAACGCTGAGCAGGAGGATCCTTCACCTATCTGTGGTTCCCTTACTGGCCTTCTCATTCTGGTATCTGCCAGGCTGATATCAGCAGCCTGCTTCAGCATCCTCTCCATGGCTTCCTGCTCCCCATACTTTGCTATCTGGGCCTCAGCAAAGCCCACATCATCGCCTGCTCTGACCTGGTCAGCAGCAGCATCCAGTATCACTTCCTCCCGGTAGAAGTCTGGCTGGACAACAGCTTCTTTCCCCTTCAGGCTCCTGGGGCCAGGCAGCTGTGCGGCAGCTTCCTTCTGCTTCCTGGCCTCCAACTCAGCGGCTATCTCCGCGTTTTCAAGAAATTCCGACCATTTCATCTTCCTGAGATCCTTCAAGAATTTCTTTTGGAGGATCTCCTCCAAATCATCCATGGCGACCCAATTCAGCGCCCATTCCTCCTCAGTCTTCCAGTCTGCCCACTGGATGAGTTCCTCCTTGGGCAGGTGCCTGAACTGCCACCAGGTGGTGAATCTTTCCATCAATTTACCAAACTCCACCTCCAGCTTCGGTATGCTGATGACGAACTCAGCCACATCCTCCTCATCCACTTCTTCCTCATCATCATCATCAACAGCAGCATTCCCTGCCTGTTCCTCCCTTAGTGAAGAGTCAATCTCCACTTCCACTGCAGGCTTCTTAACAGCCCGAGTTGTGACGATCTTTGGTTCATCATCAGAGATGACCAGTCTCCTCTGCACATCTTTCTTGTGCTTGATCTTCTTTGGCACAGCAGGAGCTGGTGAGGGCTCTGCAGGCTCCTCCATCCTCGAGCTGCTTTCAGGCGAAGAAGAGGCATTGTCGCGGAATGCCTTCCTTGTCCTTGGAGCACCCTTGAGGTCCTCAGAGACCTCTCTGGTTACTGGGGATGACCGAGCAGTGGTCTTCTTGGTAAAGACCCTACCCGCACCGATGAATTTCCCTTTCTGGATAGGCTTCCTCTAGGACAAATCCACCTTCAAGTGACCCAGAAGGGTGTTGATAATAAGCCCATAGGTAGGCTTACCTACCTTCTTCTCCACCTCCTCCACCAGCCTGGAAAGCAGGTAGCTGGCCCAGTCCACCTTCTCTTTCTTCACAATGGCCATCATCATCCTGTACCGGAAGTTGGTACACTTATCAAAGGAACCA
The DNA here is from genome assembly GCA_028654395.1 of Scutellaria barbata. Classification (NCBI taxonomy): domain Eukaryota; kingdom Viridiplantae; phylum Streptophyta; class Magnoliopsida; order Lamiales; family Lamiaceae; genus Scutellaria; species Scutellaria barbata. Next base: position 7,428,393 of record CM053654.1, read on the forward strand.
GAGCGGTTCTCTATGATATGACAGCAGATATCATGCAACAACTCAAACTCCAGAAGGAAGACCTTCTTGCTGCAACTCTGGGACATCCCCACCGTGTCCTCCTTCCCGGTGAACGTCATCCAGAACTCCTCCAGTTGGTCTTCTCCGTAGGTAGAGAGGTCACTGGCGTTCATCCCTTTAGTAGGCAGAGCAAACACCTCTTCCAGAAGACCGGTGTCCACCACCACTGTTACTCCACCAACCTTCGATGTGATCTCTGACCCATCTGCAGAGACCTTCGCCCTCCGGTAGAATTTCTCCACCTGCTCCTCTACGTAAGGGGTTTTGTGATAGGAGCAGAGTCTGAGAAGTCCGGTCTCATAGAGGCATTGAAGGATATTTTTCATGACCTCCTTCGTGTTTCCTTCTTCCTCCACCATCTTGAGAAGGATCTTGCGGTCCACTAGCCTTCCATCAACAACTTGGGATGTTTTTGATGCCATTTCTGAGAGAGTGAGAGATCTGAAACTGGAAAGCTTTGAGAGAGAGAAAGCATGAGAGATTAGGGTTTGCAAGAGAATGGAAATGTTTAAGTGTGAGAGATGAGTGAGAAGAAAGACTTCTTTATATTTGAATTTTGGTGAGAGATGATCTGACGGTTCTGATTGGTCTTGAATTTGAAAAGACCCTTAATCCAATGGTTGAGATTTTTGGCGCGGTGTACGTGTGCTTAAGGACTTGATGTGATATTTTGTGGATATCGAGGAGTTTTCCTGCAAAAACGGCTGCTAACCGTGGGGTAACTGTTTCTCTTTTCACGCGCTTCAGTTGCTGGACCCTGTAGGTAGCTCAGAGCAGTATCATTGCATCCAGCAACTGTCCAGGGACCTTGGGTAGTAACCTTTAGGTTACTGTTCTACTTTCGTCCTGCTTATGGTTCCCCCTGGACATTATAGTCATTTCAACAGAAAAACATAGAGTTATATAGAAAATTATCACAAATTGATTATTCCCAGCTCGTTTCTTAGAAACGAAAATCTTGATTCACAGAGTGGCTTTGTGAATATGTCAGCTAGCTGTAGATCAGTATGCACTTTTTCCAAAGATATATCTTTCTTTTCAACGTGATCTCTGATGAAGTGGTGTCTGATATCAATGTGTTTGGTTCTTGAATGTAGAACTGGATTGTGGGTGATAGCTATTGCGCTTGAATTGTCACATAGGATAGGTGTTTCATTTTCTTCGATTTCGTAGTCCTTTAGTTGCTGTTGAATCCATAGAATTTGTGCACAGCAGCTTCCTGCAGCAACATACTCGGCCTCGGCTGTTGAGGTTGCTATAGAGGTTTGCTTTCTGCAGAACCATGATACCAGTTTGTTTCCTAGTAGCTGGCAGGTACCACTGGTGCTCTTCCTGTCAATTTTGCAACCTGCAAAATCAGAGTCAGTATAACCAATAAGCTTGAGTCCTCCTTCTCTCGGGTACCATAGACCAGCTTCCTGGGTTCCTTTGAGGTATCTGATGATTCGTTTGGCTGCGATCATATGTGACTCTTTTGGAACTGCTTGATATCTTGCACACATTCCCACTGAGAACATGATATCTGGTCTGCTTGCTGTCAGGTAGAGCAGTGACCCAATTAGTCTTCTGTACTTTGTAACGTCTACTGCTTTGCCATCAGTATCCTTGTCTAGGCTTCCTGATGTTATCATCGGTATGCTTACTGTGCTTGCATTTTCCAATCCAAATCTCTTTATCAATTCCTTAGTGCTTCCTTTGGAGTTGTCTCCGAAGATTACTTTGGGTTCTTTGCACTGTTGAAAGTTTTTAAGGATTTCTTTGTCTCCAGTCATGTGTCTTGAACACCCGCTATCAATGTACCATACTTCCTTGCTAGTTCCTACTGTAGGTACCTGTGAAATAGAGATTACTGGTTCTTAGGTACCCATACATGTACGGGTCCTTCTTTGTTAGTACCTTTTAGAATCCAAACTTGTCTCACAACAATTATTTTGTTGTAGACTTGGTGGTTTCGTCTATAAGAGGTATCCTTCAGATACTGAATTGTGTGTGCAACCTGTGTGTACCAGTCACTTTTGAAGTGAGGTCCTCTACCATACTTCCCTTGAGCATGAGCTCGTTTAGGTTTAGACATTCTGGTCTTAGTATTGGTGGGATAAAGGTTTCTGTTCAGCATCCTTGTAGGTTGCTGTTTTTTCTTGTTTCTATCAACAGATTGATTCTGCTGTAGCCAGCTTTTGAAAACAGGCTTATCCCCTAAGGATGTGTACATGGATCTCTTGCCCTTGTCTATTGTGTTCTCCAAGCTTGCTGTTGAGTTATTGGATAACTCCTTTTCTTTTGGGGTTCCAGCTCGAATGAAAACAATAGTTTTAGATGACCTTGCTGTTCCTTGAGAGGTTTCTGCACAGTATCCTAGGCCTGTCCTATCAAATGGACTTTTGCCCGAATTCATGCATTCATTGGCTTCTTTAGCTGACTTGCTAAAGGATCCTATAATCGCTTGAAGATCACTCTTCTCATTCTCAAGTTTAGCGATTCTCAGATTGAGCTTAGATGCCTGCTCTAGGAGGTCACTGCACTTTGAGCTATCAAGCTCATATGCAGATAGCTTTTCAGCTAGCTGTTTGTTTTCCCTCCTGAGCATCTCATTTTCGAGTTTTAGCTCCTCATGAATTGAGTTTATCTGTTCGAATTCGCTCATGATTTGTTTAAGGGAGAGGCTTGTGTTAGACTTTTCCTCTTCCAATATGGGCTGGTTAGAATATATTACCTCATCATCCTCGCTGTCCTCAGCTTCCTGTGCCATCAGGCAGATAAGTGCTTCATCTTCCGAGGATGAGGAATCACTGTCATCATCAAAGGAGTCCGCATCTTGCTGAGCCTCCTTGGAAGGTTCCTTGCCCTTTTCCATCTCACTTAGGAAGGCTTTGATTCTCCTCCGTTCCTCTCTTCGTTTTTCCCTTTTCTGGGACGACTCTCCATTGGGGTACCTGTTCACCTTAGGATGAGGACACTCTTTGGCATAGTGTCCTGGTTTTCGGCAGTTGTAGCAGAGATCGGACATATCCTGGTTTGATTGCTGAATAATGGGTTGTTGGGGAGGTGCCTGGTTCTTCTTAAAGTCATCTCTTCTGTTGTATCTGATAAATTTCTTGAAGTTTCTTAGAAGAAGCGCCATTTCATCATCAGTACCCTCGACAGGTGGCTCTTCCTGCTTACTGCAGATAGCTCCAGTGTCTTTTGCGTTTCTGGCTGTCAGGGTAGTTACCTTTATGCTAGATTCTTCAGTTTCCTTCTTCTTTCTGTTGATATCATATTCGAAGGCTTTTAAGTCAGAGAAGAGGTCAAAGGTACTCATTGACTTTAGATCCATTGACACCCTTATTGCAGTAGTCTTGCTATCCCATTCTGCATGTAGTGCTCTTAGCACTTTCATATTTTTCTCCTTCTGAGTGTAGAATTTGTCCAGGGATTCAAGCTCATTTACAATGTTTGTAAACCTCAGATCCATCTGCTCCAAGGTCTCTTCAGGGAGCATCTCGAACAGCTCGAATTTCTGGGTTGCTGTAGACACCTTGTTCTCCTTAGTTAGCTCTGTTCCTTTGCAGATCTGTTCAAGTTTGTTCCATATATCCATTGCTGTCTTGCATGTCTTGACCTTGCTGAAGGTTCCTTTATCCAGAGTAACGAATAAGGCGTTCTTGGCTACATTGTCCAGGTAAGCTCGTCTTCTATCATCAGCCGGCCATTCTTCCCTCGGTTTGTCAATCATAGCTTGATGGGGAATGGCTCCTGCATCGCCAGCTTCGGCAGCTCTCGCAAATATTGGATTAGGTTTGGTGATCCTTGGAGGTCCATCCGTGATAACCATCCACATTTCGTCATGCATGGCTGAGAGATGTGCCTGCATTCTAATCTTCCAATCGTCATACTCTTCAATAGAAAACATAGGAAGTTTGTGCGTGTCCATGATATGATGAAAGCGATATATGCAGATTTTCGAAAAACAGGGATCAGGGATTTGACCAGACAAGTTGGGTTTTTAATCCAACCTGCTCTGATACCATTTGTTGGTCCCAGTGGTATAAGGTTAAGGGAGGGGGGTGAATTAACCTTATCAAATTTTCAACTTTTGCTCCAAAGAATGTTAAGTCCCTGATGAACAGGTAGCTAGTAAGCTTACTACTCGATAGGTTCCTGCTCAGGCAGTGACCTCAGGACTTAGACAGAGAATGTAATGCACAGCGAAAATACTTATGTTTTTCGAAACACGCTTTTAATGCAGTATGCTCAGATGCAGATAGATGGATAGAAAGCTATAAATGACACAAGCAAGCTTATAGAGGTTCAAGGGTGGAGTAATCCCTCTACGTCCTCTCTACTCCTTCACAAGGATGAACTTTGTTAAAGCAAGTTTGATTTACAATAGACTCAGCTAACACAAACTATACTCTAAACAAACTGTCAGCTCTATCCACGCAGGTAGCTGCACAGTGACCAACTATCGACCCACACAGGATCTCCACACAGGTTAACCGACCCACACAGGATCCTTTCTCTTCTTCAGAGAGATTACAACTTAGCAGTTTCAATTCCTGCCTAAGCGACTCCTATCAGACTTAGAATAAAGTGAAAGATTTAAACACAATCAAATGCAGCAAGCTCCTTGAACTTCAGAAGATCACAAAGGTAGCTGGCTTGCTGCTGCTCAGTCTGATTAATTTGAGAGTATGAGCTTTTGCTTGTAAGAGATTTTCTTCGCGTCTGTTTGCTTCTTAATTCTCTCTTAGTCGAATGTGTAGTTCGTTGTGTGTTCTTGTTGTAAATCAGACTTCTATTTATAGGCATCAGATAGTTTTCTGCCCGTTGGGAACACAGTCCTTTGCATGATGAGGTGTCTCTTCCTGATTGGTTCTGCCGATCTTCTGACACCTGTTCTGAAATGCCTTCATTCTGTTCTGCAACTGCTTTGTCCTTTGTCTGCGCAACTTCACTCTGCAGACTGCTTGTACTGTGTCCTTGCTGCTTTATCACACATGGCAGATTCTGATTTGTTGGAACTGGAGTGACTCTACTGGCTAGTCAGGTTGCACTGACTCTGATGTATCTGGTAGTATCCTCTTCGAGTAAGTCAGCTTCCTTGACTATCTCCAGGTTCCTTGTAGCATCCTTTTCGAGCTTTGCTTGTTGGTTGCTTGATACAGTATTCAGGTAGCAGGGACTTCGGCTTCCTGGCTGCTTGGCAGAATCTTCAAGTCTTTCCAGCATCCTTGCCTTAGCATATTTACAAGTAAAACATATCCAGATAGCTAGAGATCTAGTCTATTACATGTTTTGTCTCATCAAAATCTATTACATTTCATCCTATCACAATATAACCCAAACCTTTATGTTGTAATAATATTGTAACATCCCTGACCAAAACATACACGTCATTTGACATTCATTTCATGCATTCACTTCATACATTCATTCCATAATACATTTAAAACATAGCATATAGGCATTCATAAAGAATTTGAAATAATACTTGGTTTGAAAATAAATAGTAGAAATCATTTAGAAATATAGAAAAGACTACAAAAAATATAATGTATCATATATAGTGTATTTGTTTATCTAATTGCTAGAATAATTATTAAAAAAATTAAACAAAAAGAAAAATATGTAAAGAAAAGAAAAGTCAATCACTTGAAGTCCTATTAGCTATATATATATATAAGTATCTCTCTCTAATCTTAGTCTCTAAGATAAGAACAAGTAGATAGAAAGAAGTAATAGAAGAAGAAGGGAAAAAAAATGAAGAAAAAGAAAGGAAGAAAAGGGTATCAACAAGGGTGTGACAAGAAGAAGAAGAAGAAGAAGAAGAAAAGAGTAAGAAAATTATGTTTTGTTTTGCTTCATGATTTTCGGAGAATTCGAGTTCGATTTTGTTAAGTTGTTAAACACGAAACTTGTAGATAATTATGTCTTTTAGTTGGTTGTAAAATTTCAAAATATTTGGAGTTAAACTTGATTTGTTATGATTTTTCAAACAAAGTGTGAATCTGGAAGTTGGTTCTGTCGAAAATAATCTGTACAGCGGATTGTCGAATTTTCTGGTAATTTTAGAGACGGATTTGGGGAAAACTTAAAACATAAACGTTATATCTCTATTTCTTAGCTAAATCCAGAAAAAAACCGTGAATTATTTGGTTAAGTATTGAGGGAGATCTTGGCAAATTACAGAGATGGGTTTCATACGACTCTGTTTCGAAAAACTGTTATGTATGCTGTAATTGTAGCTTGATTTTTAGCACGTTGAAGGCTGAATTAGGAAAAGTGTTAAACATAAAAGTTGTAGAGCTATGTGTGAAGGTTCCACAGAAATTTACCTTGTTCAAATTGGAATTTTATAGCTCAAGTTATAGGGTAAATACGGAACATGGTCGAGTATGTCGAAAGAATTAAGATTGCTAGAATCTTATATTATATGTATATATGCAATAAAGGAAATTAAACATACATGCATTGCATTTCATTGCATAATGGAAATAAATATATTAAGGGAACGATTAGGCTAAATTGCATTGAATCGTATAGGGGCACGAGCTGTAGAAAGGGAGAAGGAATTAGAGCGGTGAACGGATTCATTATCCTAGTCGGGTAAGTATAAACCATATATGCGACTTATATGCTATGTGATTTATATGAAATGTGAGTATAAACTGTATATGTGATTTATACGCAATGTGGCGTGATTTATATGTAATGTTGGTTATATGTGATCTATAAGAAATATGTATTGATATGAATTGTCATTGGATCAAAGGATATATTGGTAAATGTATATCGGATTATATGTTCAGAATGATTGATATGTTGCATTACATATGGCATGAAATTAAAAGGTCTGTGACTGTCTTGCTATGGATCTGTATATACAGTGGAGACCTTCGGGTCAAATTCATATTGGAGACCTACGGGTTTATAGCACAGTGGAGACCTTCGGGTCATAATCATATTGGAGACCTACGGGTCTATAGTACAATGGCATATTGGAAATCCCGGGACAGATCCAAGCTTGAGCAGCTCACAGAATAATAAATTGGACATAGTGGCATTTGCACATGTTTGATTATGTTGTGGATCAATGTTAATAATTGCTATTTGCTTGTTATTTAATTAAAGTAATGGTTTATATTTACTGAGTTGCGACTCATAAAAATCGCATATTTTTTTTTAGGTTCGATAACTCTTTTGACGTGGATTGTATATATAAATATCACGCTATACCAGGTCGGCCGGCTGATGCCTCATGCAACCTTCTCCTCTCCCTCATTTTGCATTTTGGAACGCATGTATCATGATTGTATTTAATATGTATTACAATGGGATTCTGGTTATGTGATATAATCTTATACGATATTAGTCGTTAAATAATATTTATATGCTTATATAGATAAATGAAACGTCAGTATAATTTGCCTACATGATAAATGTTAAATTGAGAGATATACGTCATAGGGGTATAGGGTGTTACAAATATAACCTTTATGTTGTAATAGTATAACTTTTTCAATAAATAACTTATAGTTTTTTCACTATAAAAATTCAATATAGCCGAAACCTTTATGTTGTAATGATATAACCTTTATACTGTAATACTATAACCTTTATGTACAAATTTCATAACTTTTTCAGTGAATAACTTATACTTTTTCCACTACTTAGCACTACAAAAGGTTATGTGCATATAACTAAAAGGTTATAAGGATAGAACTAAAAGGTTAAGTTCGCTAAACTAAAAAGGTTATGTCAATATACAACAGAACTAGAATTTGAGTTAGGGTTTGGGCGCGTGGGGGCGCGTGAAGCGCGTGTGGGGGTGCTTGAAAGGCACTTTGGGTCGGGTTGACCCGGTTGCATGGATCTAGGATCCGTGCACCTGGTGTATAGAAACAATTGTGTACACTCAATTTATCGTATTATGCAACTAATCAATTACTTTAGTTTGATATTTCGGGCACTGCTCGAATACATACATTGATATTAGACTCATTTTATCGTATTATCCAACTAATCAATTATTTTAGTTTGATAATCCATTTATTTTGTTTGTTTTTTCGTAACTTGAATCGGTTTAATTACTATAAATATAAATTAAAATAATATAAATATAAACTATATAAAAAATAGACAATTTTTATATTTAATCCCGTGCATCGCACGGGTGCACTGCTAGTTGGATTAAAAAGGAAAACAATTGAGGACATGTACCAACTCTATTGCAAGCATGCTCGATTATTAGGATTTAATGTTCGTAAGTCTATCAGTAGATTCTCTAGAAGAGAAAAACCCATTGAGTTGGGCAAGTTGTTTGTATGCTTTTGTTTGGGATTAAAGAGATCATGTCCTATTACAACAGTCAAGAGAAAAAAAAACTGCAATAATAAGAATAGATTGTAATACATTAATGACTGTAAAGATGAATGATGAAGAGATATATGAGGTGTGGTTAATCATGTCCTACTACATAATCATCCATTTACAAGAATTGAGAGAATCATCTACACCGTTCAGAGAGAAGTATCACAAATGGAAAAGGTAAAACCATTGAGAACATGATCTCGGTGGGAATGACTACAACAAAATCTTTTCGTTATATGGTCTATGATGCTGGAGGTGAAGATATAATAGGACATACAATGAAAGATCATTTGAATTTTGTCAATCGTTTGATAATAAAGGCCATTGAAAGTGGTGATACACAAACAGCTATCGATATGATTCAAAAACAACAAGATGACAGTGCTGATTTTTACTATAATGTTAGATTAGATGACGAGGGAATATTGAACAATGTAACGTCCCGAATCTTTTTCTAGATAAAACCTTAATCGAGACGTTACTTATTTATAAAAATATCATTCTTTTAACAATAATAAAGATAACTTAAATTCAAGATTTATTATCAAATATTCATTTCCATAATTCATAATAATATTACACTTTAAATAAAATCATTTACAACCTTTTATTATTGGTTACCAGCATCCACCGCTCGCACTCCATGCCTTCAACTTCTTAAATTGAAAACATTTTAAAAGAGGGGTGAGTGTTTGGAATACACTCAGTGGGTGGACTCGAGATGACATAAAGTAATTTACAACATTTGAAAACCATTTGGTAAAATATATTTTATATCCCATTTCAAAGGCATTATAAAATTAAAAGATTTCATTCGGCATTTCTCAACGCATTATAACACAATTTTTATCAGAAAAACCCGATTGACATAAAACGTTTATTGATCACTTCAAACACGTGACTTAAATCATTTTAAATTCAAGCAATCATCCCAATCAATCATCATTCACATTCAAACATATCATATTCATTATGATTCTCAACCGCCATAGATACGGTTCTTAGCCACCATTCACATAATTCAAGTACGTCACATATTTTCATACTTATATTGCATGAAATAAACATTTAATCATCCATTCATTATATAGGGACTCAAACCCGTTCAATATAGGGACTCAAACTCTTTCATTATAGGGGCTCAAACCCGTTCATTATAGGAGCTCAAACCCTTTCAATATCGGGGCTCAAACCCGATCATACTCATCAATCACAAATACCTCAGTCAAACAATCCAATCAATCAACATTTACAAACAATTACATTATTTAAATCATCAAATAAAACAATTAGTCATCTCAATCTATCATCAATTATATGACTTAAATCCTTCAATAATATAAACCCCCAATTGTTTATAAATCACTAGAATTTTGATGGGTGTCGAATCCAACACATAATAAATCTTACTCCAATTATATAAATTTGAGATAGCGGTGAGTAAGGTCGAATCCACAGAGATTGGAAAAATGATTGTTCTTTTACACACTTGTTAAAAAAATAAATTGATTGGGGGGTTTTGAGATTTTTGTAATTAAATAAACTAAATTGAAATAATAAAAATAAACTAAGATGAATTCAACGAAAAAAAAACATCTACCCAAGAGACAAATTCAAGAATGATTCCCACGTTGATCATAGATGCAATGATTTCATCTTTTCTTCAAAATTAAATTGGTTATAATCGTTGGTACCACCTAACGATCTAATCTTTCCTTGAGGTTCGGTAATCAGGATACGATCTCTAATTACTACCATAATTAGTAAACAATTCTAGATACCATCTTAGAATTTAATTTACCAATTGCATTAAAATTTAGAAAGACCCAATTCTAGTCAACAAACACACATGTAGGTTTATTTAAACTAGATCATATATCTTCAAAGCAGAGAATTGAAAATCTTTTTATAATCAATTATGCTAATTGCCACAAGAATTAGAACAATTAAACAATTACGGATTCAACGTTCTAATTGGCGATATATTATTCTGACAAATTGATAAAGGATCCTATTTGATCAATTCACCAAAATAATAATAAGCAAGATGCACAGAAGATATATGAATAACAAGAAAGAAAGAACGATAAATTAAATTAGATCTCACAATAGTGGAAGAACCAAGTCTTGATTATCTCTTGGATAGAAATAAAATCTAGCACTCCATGGAGAATTTAGATTATAGAAAATAAAAGTTGCAGAGTTTTTACGTAGAAAAAGAGTTAAAAATCCATCAAAGTCTTCAATCCCTCTTATATCTCTCCCTCAATAACTCCCCCTAAGATAAATCTAATTGGCAGTTAAAGAAAATAACTTCCACAGATTTTATCTACGTCTCCTTCTTTTTGCGATTTTCAAATGTTAAGCGTGCCCACGCTTGAGGTTGAGACTTCTGCAGTTTTTGAGAGTCAGACTTGAATTACTTAGGCGTGCTGACGCTTAAAGTACAGACCGTCGCATAATTTGCAAGTTTTGAGGACTCCACTAAATTTCTTCCAAATCAATCCGAAAAGCCTTAATATCAATTAAATCCTTATTTTGTCCTACAAATCATAAAACTTAATCAATATCAAGACTAAAAGACTAATTGACATTTAAAAACAAGGGAAAATATCATAATCAAACTACAAAAAATAGAACTCATCAAATTTCAATCAAACAATTTAATCAATTAACAATCATAATCCATCACGTGGATTAAATCATTCAATAATGCAAGCATTCATCAGAATCATTCACCAATCATTAGAGTTTCCATCAAATACCTCTATCAATTTATAATCACAATCTATCACTTAACTTTAATCATTCATCAAACACCTTCGCATTTAATAATAATCTTAAAAAATTGCATATATTAATAGCATATACTTTATAATATCGTAATATAAAGAAATTACTCCCACCTTTCGAAGATGATGCTTGTAAAACGTCTACTCTTATACAAGCTTAGTTCTTTCCTCATTTTGTATTTCCTACAAAGCGTAAGTGCTCGCTTTAGAATTTAATCGAACTATTCTTAATTAAATTACATTCTTAATTTAAAACTTTTTCTGTTAACGGACCATCTAACAGGGTTTACAAAATAAAATTAAGTATTAATGTAATACAATAGAGTGATAACATTCGATTCCAAAATCCGACCTGAAACTAAGTTTCCTTAATTATTTCAATAAGAATCTAAGTTTTTATACCCTAATCGACATATAAAGGGTTCTAAATAAAATAAATAAATTAATATAATTTCTCTTTGTCATTTAATTGAAGCTCGATTTTCATATATCAAATTCTATTTAATTATAGAATAATATCTACAATTTTAATATATTCTAGGGTTCGTCTTATAAGTCCAGATAAATTTTTGGGCAAAACCGTAATTATTCATTTTAGAAATCAATCGAACCATTATCAATTTAAAATAAATTCTTCAAGTTGAAATTCTCTCTCGTAAAAAGAAACGTCTAAATTATAAAGATGAAAAGTTCGATTTGAACTTAAGATTATGGGGTTTAAACTAAAATTTTAGAAATTCTAGGGGTCATTTTACAATATTCATCAACTCTAAAGTGCAATACATAATATCATCAAATTTTAGGGTGTATTATGAAATTTCAGTATGTTCGGAGTTTTAAATGTCATATTCTAAAAATTCAGGGGTCTTATTGCATATCTCATAAAGTTAAGGGGCACTTTTATAATTCAACAAAAGATAGGGTTTAAACATTAATTTCACCAAATTTTAGGATTAGCACCTTAGCCCCTAGGTTATTTCTAATTCTCAAAATCAGCCCCCCTTTCCAGCCGCTGCCCCTTCCATCTCCAGCTTTCGTTTCCGCCATGGCTGGCGACGGCGTAGTCGCCGGCGACCCCTAACACCAACCACAACTCCCTCGACACACAAGCCAACATCAAACTCACACACACACATATATATACACATCAGCATACACACACATATATATATATATATATATACCCACGCCCTGCAGCACCGCCGTTGCAAGCGGTGGCTCCCAATCAGCTACGCAGGCGCAAGCAGCGCCGGCAACCCATACCCCCAACCTGCTGGATGAGCTTCGATCGGTGGCAACAAAGGTGGTCGGTGGTGGTTTGTGAGGAGGAGAAGAGAGGAAGAGAAAGAAAAGAAAAAAACGTGTAGCAGGTAGAGAGAGAACAAGAGAGAGAGCCGAGAGAGAGAGAGTGAAGAAGAGAGAGAGACTTGGGAGAGAAGATATTTTTCCTCTTTTTGTATTATTATCCCCTTATTATATTTTCATTTTATATAATTAATATGCTGAAAAAAATTTGGGTGCTACAAACAATATCTTTCGGAGAGATTCCATGATGAAAGAGTATTACAATATATACGGTGATGTTGTATTTGAGACAACATACAGAACAAACAAATACATTTTAGTTTGTGCTCCATTTGTTGGTGTAAATAATCATTGGAGGAATGTCATGTTCGGTTGTGCATTTCTGGCCAATGAAAAAGCGGAGTCATTTGAATGGCTTTTTGAAGTATTTAAGAAGTCAATGGGAGGAAAATGTCCATTAACTTTATTTACTGACCAAGATTTGACAATTTCAAATGCAATAGAGAAAGTATTATTCTAATCTCAGTAAAGGTATCATAAACGTTGAATAAAGGTATACTTAAATGTATTAAAAGGTATTGTTATTTTGACTATAAGATATTATTTGTGTTATAGATTTTTCCTACAACAAGGCATCGACTATATCTATGGCACTTTCAACAGAATGCAGTTAGCAGGTTTGCACAAATCAAATGTGACAACTCGTTTAAAGATTCATTCAACAAGTGCTTGTTAGGATTTGACAATGAAAACGAGTTCGAGCATTGCTTGAAAAACATGATATCTACATACAAATTGGAAGCACACCCTTGGTTTGTAACATTATATAATTTAAAACAAAAATGGTGCACTGCATTGAACAAAAACTTCTTTTCAGCAAGGATACGATCTTCATAATGAAGTGAAAGTACAAATCATGCTATTTCATTCAATGTCAATAAGACTACAAGCTGAACTCAATTCTACACAATTTTCAAGGAAACGATCAACAATTGGAGGAGCAAAGAACGCGAAGATGAATTTCATTCTTCAAGATGCATTCCTGGATCAATTCTACCATTAATTGGATTGTTGAAGCATCCTTCCGAGGTATATACACTACCACTTTTCAGAAAATTTGAGGAAGAATTTATCAATTGTATTTCAGGCTTCAGCTACTTTCACAGTTGTTGAAATTCAAGACAATACTGTGATTTATGATGTTTCATCTTCTGAAATTGACAAACATACCAACCATGTGATTTTTAACAACAAAATGAACTTGATTGCATGCACTTGCAACAAGTTTGAAGAGTTTGGTATGATGTGTTACCACTCATTGAGAATACTTCATATCAACTCTATAGACAACATATCAGCTTCTTATGTACAGAAAAGATGGACAAAATAAGCAAAATCACAGATTTGAGATAGTTTTGAGGTTTTTACTACTAGTAGCCCAAACAAGCCTCGTGATTGTGTTCTTTGGAGGCATGAGATGGCTAGTAAATGTTACAATCTGATTTTGAAATGTGAAGACAATGAAGATGCAAGGAGAATACTTGAAGATGTTTATGACAAGAATTCTTCAAATGTTAACAAGATCACTTCAACAAAATCAGCAGATCTTGCTTGTTCCAATTCATCTAACATTGTCCTTGATCCTGCTCATTCGGTCACAAAGGGACGAAGATAGAGAATCAAGGGTCACTTTTAGAAAAAAAAATCACAAAGAAAAAACAATAGCAAAGGAATTTGGTTCTAAAACACCAAATGCTCGTTTGTTTTAGGAATATGATCAAGATTGTTTTATCGATCCTTGAAATTTGTATGACCTTTTACTTATGATAAACATACCTTTACATTGTATTAGTCATACATTTATGTTAAGTTAGTCATAATTAATAAATGTCTTGTATGTTTGACTTATTATAATTCTATTTATAAAGATATGCTTAATAATACTTAAAGGTCTCCTTATTTAGACATAAATGCATGGTTAACCAAACATAAAAGTTTTCTTATTTATACCTAATAAATGTCTTGTATGTTTTTATTATAGTTGTTTACAAAGATATGCTTAATAATACATAAAGGTATTCTTAATAACACTTAAAAGTATGCCTAATGAATGTCTTCACTGTGACATTATAGTTGTTTATAAAGGTATTCTTAATAATACTTAAAGGTCTCTTTATTTATACAAAAAAGTATAGTTAACCAAACATAAAGGTTTTCTTATTTATGCCTAATAAATAAATGTCATGTTCGACATTATAGTTGTTTATAAAGGTATGCTTAATAATACATAAAGGTATTCATAATAACAATTAAAAGTATACCTAATGAATGTCTTCACTGTGATTTATTATATTTATTTATAAAGATATACGTGATAATACTTAAAGGTCTCCTTATTTAAACATAAAGGTATAGTTAACCAAATACAAATGTTTTTCTTATTTATACCTAATAAATGTCTTGTATATTTAACTGACTTATTATAAATCAATTTATAAAGGTATGCTTAATAATTCATAAAGGTATTCATAATAACACTTAAAGGTATATCTAATGAATGTCTTCACTATGACTTATTATAGTTGTTTATTAAGGTATGTTTAATAATACTTAAAGGCCTCATTATTTAGACATAAAGGTATAATTAACCAAATATAAAAGATAAAGAAACAGAAATGCTAAAATGTATATATATTACAAAATTTATATACCTACTTATTGCACAAACTACCATGGAAGCATCCAAATGTATATACACATCAACATTACGAAAACCATCACAAAATGTATATACCCACCAACATTACAAAAACAATCACAAAATGTATATACCAACACAAAACTCTCAATTTCTCTTTCTTCTATATGTCTTGTTAGTTTCCATGATAGATTTAGTCTTTTTCTTCATAAAATTTACATTTCTCTTGTCCTCCATCATCTTAACTTTCACATCAGGTTTGCTCGTGTAGAAATCATAAACTTTGCTTATATCATCTTGTCTCAGTTCATTAAGATTTGAAAGAACAATCATAGCACATATTTTAGCGCGAAGTGCACGCCGTACAAAAGCCTTCAAAACAAAAGAAATAAGAAACTACTTAGTATAATGAACAACAGAACTATAACAACTTATTCAAAAAATAAATAAGAAATCTGACAAAATACTTGTCAAATCAAGACTTGAATATAGAACACCATCAAAGAATTTCACATGATGCATCATATAAACCCCACAGTCAAGATCCTTGTTGGTAGTTTGCCAATTAAACAAGACATTTTCAAATTGATAATCCAAAATCTCCTCAACTTTGACATGTTTTCTACCTTTAAGAAACTTTGACATCTGTACTTTCTACAAAAAGTAATAAAAAAATAAAATATTAATATCTCATCACATAAACACACATAAAATATTTTACCATACTTCAAAACTTACCAGAATTTCTGCACTCTTAAAGAAATCATTTTCAGAATTTGAATACTTCATGGTATCCAAGTACTGAATTTTCTTTTCAGTAAAGTTGATGGCTATGGCAGCATAGTGAAAATTCAAATAAAATGTAACAAAAATCTACATTGAAAAAAATGTATATAAATGATCAGTTATGTTAACTTTTATATTCAAATAGTTATACCTTTAAGAACACATATATATACCTTTCAAGTATAATAATACTACTAAGTAAATTAGTAAAACAAGTGATACTTTTATACTATAATAGTCATACTTTTAAGCACACATATATATACCTTTATATATGAATAATTGTACCTTTTGTCACGCCCCATTTTCTTATAGAGAATTTATCAGAGTTTTTCACACGGGCGTACAGAAAGAAGAAAAGAAGTAGGAGATGAACAAAAAATATTACATAATAACCATCGGCTTCAACTGAATTAACATAATATTCACAGCGGAAAAACATCAGGATCTCCCATCCCAAACACACCTCATCATCAGGATCTCACATCCCGAATACACATCTTCACCAGGATCTCACATCCCTGAATACACATCATTTAACCACCAAACATGGATTTCTTACAACATTGTTTTATAAAGAGAAAGTTTGATAAACATTATATTACAATAATTTACAGATCCAGAAAAATATAGCACCTCCTCTCTCCTTTTAGGGTTCATCATGCTCATCACCTCCTGTAACGTGAATTACAGAATATGGGGTGAGTGCGTTGAATACACTCGTGGGGATAAAATCTGCATCTAAATCTTAACACATATATTTGAATCAGAATTATGTATAATCATCACTAATCACAGCACGAAATATGCACAGCAGACATTAGAAATGGTAAGGGACGAATAGGTGCGGGCATCGCCCGTCTTATCCCATAAAACGGTCTCAAATACCGCTGGTGCATTTCAAGGACCACCAAACCTTTCATAGAAGAATGGGGATTAGGGACGAATGCATGAAGGGGCGCCTCAGCGGGCCCACCCCTCACAGTAATAAGTATGTCACATCAAATATATAATCACAGCATTTAGTATTCCTCAATCATGCTTGGAATAAGGAAAACTGTAAACAGATAAAGAGTTAGAAATTACCCCCACCTTGTTCGGTGGTTACCACGTGAGTTGTAAGTATCGAAGATCACGTATCCCAAGATAGGTAGCCTACATAATTTATGGTGTTTTTAGATATTTATGAAATATAATTAAGGATTTAAACGATATCGGATCGGATACTATCGATCGAAATGAGACAGATCGGAACAGAGGGCCTAACGATTGAGGCTGAAGAAACAAGAGGGAAATATCAGTTTATACAGCTGAGGTGAAAGAGAATGAAATTTGGATCATAACAAAAAAAGAATGAACTCAATCGGAGTTGTAACGAGTTCGAACGGAGCGTTTTAAGATTGAGGGGTATTTTGGTAATTTGGTCAAAGGGTTGACTTTGACCGGGACCCACGATCCCCGGTCAACGATATTTTGTTGGCAAAGTCTTGATAATAAAGTACAATAAAAACAAAACGAGATTTGGATCGAAAACGAATCAAAAATACGGCGTCGCGCGCGTACCCGACGACCGGGAAAAATCTCGACGGCATCTCCCGTCGGCTGTCGAGTTTTCTCGACAGCGGGAGAAGCATTCTCGGCAGCTGCCGAGTTTTCTCGGCAGCGGGAGCACGGCCTCTCGGCAGCTGCCCAATTTTCTCGGCAGCCTTCCCCCGGCTTGTGCCCTGGTCTCCCGTCGCGACCCTGCTCAACCAGCCACCTTCCCGGAGCCACCGGCGGCAGTTTCGCCGTCCTATGCCGCCAAAACTTAGTCCTCCGGCTAGCCTGCACCACCGCCTACCAGATCCGGCCATCTCTCTCCAGATTCCGACATGAATAGTGCTATAAAAACAGCCTCAAAAACCCTTCGTCACACACATTTCACAAACTCCTTGCAACAGCCCCCCTTTTCTAGACCATTTTTCGGCACCGGCGCCGCCACCCATGGCGGCGCCACCCCTCCAGTGTCTAGCCCACAACTCCGGCAGCCCCTCCGGTGCCTGCAACGACGAGAAAAAGAGCGAGGGAGAGAAAAACGGGAGAGAGAAAAGGTGGCAAGAAGCAAGGGTTGGGGTTTTGGAGAAGGTTTTTCGCTGTTTTCCGGCGAACGGGAAATTGGAATTGAATTCCGAAAGTTGCGCTAGACTCGTATCGTCGAGGGCTATGTCGTATACAAAAATCAGCCGAAACGGATGGGTTTTACATTTTCCAGCGACGACAGCGATGGTTTTTCGCCATTTTTCGGCGAATGGAGAATCGGAATTGAATTCCTGAAGTTGCCCTAGACTCGTATCGTCGAGGGCTATGTTGTGTAGGAAAATCAGCCGAAACCGACAACTTTGAAATTTTTCGGCGAACTCTGGCAGAATGAAGACGGGAAAGAAAAAAAGAGAGGAGAGAGAAACTTATGTGTGTTCGGTGCTTTTCGGCTCGTTCGAAGAAACGGTGAAAAATGAAATCGAATGAGGGCCTATTTATAGAATTTGGAAAAGTTACTATTCATGGTAGGTTTACTGTTCATCTAGACTAGGCCACTGTTCATGATAAGATTTCGGTTACTATTCACGATAAGATTTCATTTCTCATTTTTCCGAAACTCCGTATTTTGCCCTTTTTTCGCCGTTTGAGCTACGGGTGTCCGATTGACCTCTAGTTCATTTCTATCTTCTCATTTTTCCATTACGCATCTAATGGTGTAAAAATATTCTATTTTCCATGTCTATGAATTTTATCTATCTAAAATCGGTCGTTAAACACGTATCTGAAATGCACGTAATTAAATTAAACACTCAAGAATTAATACACATAATATATTTCAATTAAGGTTTACTTATTTAATTAACAAATTATGCTTCATTTTTGTCTTGGGCGCTACACCTTTAATTAAATCAGTAATATATACATATCATCTCAGTAATTTTCAATGTATCTTTATTGGAAGCCATCCAAAAATCCCAACTTTTTCTTAACAAACTCTCATTCTCCTTAACATCACCAACACCTTTTATAATATTTTGCAAGTTTGACTAATAACAAAAAATAAATATTAATGAGACAATTTGTCATACAGTAATATATTGAGAACAAACATAATATTATAGTAAAAACTTACAGAGTGTTCCAAGTGAAAGACAAATCGTCTTCATCTATCTTTGCATTCATAATCACCATTCACAAGTAAGAACCAACAAATTAAGACAGATTGGAAAATTTCAATCTTCGAACACAATGATAACATGTCCTCCTTAATGACAAAATTAAAGTAGCCATTCTTGAACAATTCTTCACCAGTAACAGATCTTGAAAAAAAAAACATTGAATTAAAAAAATAAGTAAACATCATTTAAAAAAAATAGAACAAACTGCTTACTTGTCATCCTTTTTCGACTCATTTATAAAGAAACAGTAATCAACAACTTCTTTCTACATCTAATTCAAATTATTCAAACACTTGTTCGAATAAGTAATAAAATCAGAAAGATATCCGACATCCTTAGTTATCTTCTAGAAAGATTCCAATTTCTTATCTTTAGGCACACCTTCCATTGAGCCAGAAGCAACATTATCTTCCTCAATTGATGTAGTTTGTTGTTCAAATAAACTGGCTTCCACACCTTGATCCTCAAGTGTAAGCAGCTCAAAAGAAGGCATCTTTGATGCCAGCTTATTCATGGCCAAGAAATTTACAACAACACTATCAATATAGTTGCACAGATCTACATTTGAAAAGAAGGCTTGAGAATTGCTTTGACCCTGAGTATCTGGAACTTCAGGAGTTGTATTAGATTATTTTTCCTCCATATATTTCACACCCATCAGCTTTTGCATATGATACTTGGTCACCACAGAAATATCTCTTTGAAATAAAAGCAACGATTCATGAGTAGCCTGCACAGTAACATATAAAAAAATAAAGGTATGACTAATGTAATGTAAATGTATGACTAATGCAATGTAAATGTATGACTAATGAAACATAAAGGTCTGTCTAATGAAACTTAAAGATATAACTAATGAAATGTAAAGGTTTGACTAATGAAACATAAATGTATAACTAATGCAATTATAAAGGTATGACTAATGAAATATAAAGCTATGTCTAATGAAATATAAGCTATAACTAATGCAATGTAAATGTATGACTAATGAAATATAAATGCATGACTAATGAAACATAAATGTATGACTAATGAAACATAAATGTATAAGTAATGCAATTCTAAAGGTATGACTAATGAATCAAAAATGTATGACTAATGAAATGTAAAGGTATGGCTAATGAAACATAAAGGTATAACTAAAAATAAAGGTATCAAGGTACTTACATTCTTGGTCATTTTTTGATTTCATTATCATCCGGTTCACCTTCCGACAAAGCAAACTTTACAAATCTAGAAGATTTATCTTTCTCAGCAACATCAGCATCATCAGTAGCAGTAGCATCATCTTTCTCATCTCCATCAGAAATATCAGGCTTTTAAAAATGTTCTCACCGACTTTGTAATTCCTTTAATACACCCTTTTTTAGACAACGAAAACACATTCCACAAAAGCTCTGCATCACCATAAGGATCAGAATTTGACTCTTCATTACACCTTTTATCCATTTTATCATCAGTCCAATGTTGTATCAGTGGTAGGCTGCGAGGCTCTTCAATCCCCTGTCACTTAAGCCTATGCAAATACACCATTTGTAATACTAGAACACAACAACTCAAACAATTTGTCTTTCCCATATGAAAGTTGGTAACGGACTCATAAAGTCTCTTTAACACATACGTATACCAGTTAAAGTTACGAATACTCTCTATATCCAATACAGACTTTAAAATGCCCATGCATAGTAATCTATTCGAAGAGGGAACAAAAAAAAATAGACATCACATACAAAATAAACACCCTCTTGAAATCATCCCCCCATCAACTAAAATAGTAGTCATCACATTATGTAACACCTTCACAGGTCATCCAACCTGAATGTTATAACTATCCTTAAACCTAGCAAATATTTCATCATCTTCTTTCTTTCAAAACTTGACAATATTATGACTTCCTCGTGGAATCATAAAAATATCAAAAACATCATTAGCAGTTACAACAAAATTACGTTGTCTATCTAAAGTTAACATCCTACTACCACCATTGAAACGATTAACTAACCACGTATTTATCATCAAGTTAAGCCTATTCAAAGATAATTTTAATAAACCTCCAAACCTTATACTTTCCACATCAGCCCTCTACTTATCATTCAAACATTGGACAAGTTCAACAATATCACTCGGTCTGCAAGTTGTATAAATTAAACTGTAAATGAAAACATAACATCTCAATCACTAATTCAAAAACATATGAAACAAATATAAATACATACATTGCACATATTATAAAACATAAACATAAATACAACCGGAACAATAATATTTACACCTTTAAATTACACTAAAACATATATTTTACATAAACTAGTTATACCTTTATGCTACACATACCTTTTGTATAAAATAGCATACCTTTATGTTACACTAAACATACATTTTATATAAAATAGGCATACCTTCATATTACTTTAGTTATACCTTAACAGTAATTTAATGAACAATAATTTAATCATATATTTAGATTACATTAAACATACCTTTTGTGAATAATAAACATATCTTTTATAAACAAACAAAGCTGACATTCTAATTAGATAAATGCAAAGTATATACATATCCTTATCAACACAAGGAGCGTCGAAAGCTCTCCTAGACCTCTTTCTCACAATCAGCTCTCAAGAACAACCACAATCTCTCTCTTAGATGCCATCTAAACACATGCAGAGATTACATTAGTGTTGGGATTTCAGTGTTTAGATTTTGATGAGACAAACCAACTTTGTAATAAGAAGTTAGAGTACACCATTTTTCACAATGTTTACGTGAATACATATAGACTAGAGTTAGCCTATAAGCTAAGGTATGAAAGATGTAAGAGCTCAGAGTAGAGACTTGTTGTATCTAGTAAATCAGATATGAAGAAACTAGAAGACAAGATAAAAGCAATGCAGCTGGAAGAAGAATTTATAGCAACGTTGCAAGATGAGGTTACAACATCGCTGCAAGAATAAGTTACAACTATATAGTGAGATCAAGTTACTGCAAGTAGTTTCAGGATGCAGCACAGAGTAAAGACTTGTTGCATACTCCAACAAGACTTAAATACAGCTGCAGAAGCAAATCAACCTGCAATCCAAGGAAGAATAAATACAGTACGAGGAACAAAGATCAAAACAAATCAGAATAGAGTTGGTTGAGACAAGGTCAAAGTTGTAGTTACAGAGCCAATGCAAAGATGACACGTGGCCTGACAGGTTGTAGAAAGCTGTGAGCCGCAACCACCACATTAAATGCACTGAGTAGATAAATGAAGAAGTATTAAATGCAAGTCATGCATTTGATCAGAACCCTAAGTTCAAACGAGAGATATCTCTTTCAACATATATCTTTCTACAAATATAAATAGGAGTCGAACTGCGCTGAGACTGGTTACTGAAACATTTACGCTCTAAAGATCAAGCATTATCAAGCTAATACTCTCAAGCATTCTTACAAGTTTCAATCACTCGACCTGGTGAAGTGAACAAGCTCAACTTCAGTGATTCTAAGAGGATGTAGAAGATCACTTCACCGCACTAGTTGAAGAAATACAAACATATGCTTTACCTATTTATTGTGTACTAGGTTGTTTTACAGTTGAAAGAATTTATCCTTGCTGATTGTTATTAGTTGTCTAGGAGAAAGACAATTTCCTTTTATGGGTATTTAGAAATCCTTTGTGGGTTTGCCTTTAGAACTTGCAGCAACTGTGTGTAAAACTGAGTTCTGGTAGGTGATAACTAGTTAGGTTATAGATTGTTAGGTGATACCTTGTAAACCAATCTTACTTAAAGAAGTTCCTGCTAAGGAAAATAGTAAAGCTGACGTAAAAGGATTACACCAACTTCGAACCACTATAAGTTCATAAGTGTCTTATTCGCTTTATAATTTGTGTTGCATCTTTGTTTACTCTAATCCTAAACATAAAAGAATCTTCATAAGAAAGCATTTTGGAGAAAATAAGTCTTCAGTCAATATATAATTTTCAGCTGCAAAAACTCGAAGATACAACATAGTACTACTTCATAGTGCTGTAAGTTGTATCAGTTTGTGTTGTAAGTTCAAGTAACTTACAGTGTAGCAAGTTTGAAATGATTTTTAAAAATCGATGAAGGTTCATTCACCCCCCTCTGAACCTCCGAGACCACTTGAGACCAACAATTAGTGTTAATATAAAGCAGAACAAACAAAAAATACAAAAAATACACAGAATAACAAATGTTGAAAAACAAGAATGAAATACAAATCGAAAATACTAACACTAATTCTAGAAAATAATTGAAAAGAACAAAACATCATACAAAACACTAATTTCAGAAACAAAAAACTTAAATCAGATTGAAATATGCAAACATGAATAACAATAAAAATTAAACAAACAAACAAACATCAAACAAAATAAAAATCAAAATAAAAAACACAATAAGATCGAAAAAAAAACCTATAAACGCTGTAGGGATTCGAAAATGTCTCAAAATGGAAACAAACTTCACAACAACGTGAAATAACACGAAGTAAAACCGCCAACTAAATACGAACTAAAGGAAGAGAAGCATGAAAGATAAGGAACACAAAGTGCAAAGGAGAAGAGAGCAATTGCGTAAGGTAGAAAAGAAAAATTGCTTCAGTGTGGAGAGACGAGAGAGTGGCGCAAAAAAAGAATGAAAATTCTATTTATGTATTTAGAAAGGGGTCGGATATCCAACCGGGTCTAATCGGGTCGGGTCAGGTGTGGTGTATGTATCTAGAATCCATACACAAGTTGTATAAAAGTTTTTGTGTGTATATATATATATATATATTACTAATATAAAAGTGTGGATGTTTCTTATATGAATTGCCTAATATATTCTTAATAAAGATTATTATTTAAGATTATAATAATAATTTAGAATTTTCATATTTAAATAATTATAAATTAGAATTCTAATTCAAAATCCTATAGTATTCTATTATAATTAGAACTATATTATATTTGAACTCTAATTTAATATAGATTATATATCTTTATTAAAAATTATTGTTTATGGTCATAATAATAATTTAGTATTTTAATATTTTATATTAGAATTATAATCCAAAATTTAATATAGATAATCCAAAATCTAATATAGAATCCTGATCCAAGTATTTTTGCATTTTCTAATTTTATATAGAATCATAATTCTACATAGGATATTCAAAAACCTATAAAATTATAACCCTGATTATGTACATTAGTATATATCAAATTAATACAAATAATGTTTGTGTACAGGGCCAATATACCACAATTTATATAGTAGCATGCCTTTTCTACAACAATTGATATAAAATGGAACTTTTCTACCACAAAATTATAAGTTTGGTTGTTTTTTTACCTCTTTTTTGACTTTTGGTGATGTGAATAGTGGATCTGGACCATGGTTGATTGATGACTTGTACTTGTGCATCATTGACCGATTGACTTGTGAATGGTGTATGTTTTTGTTCTTTTTAACCACTATAATGTATTTTTACTTGAATTGTTTTCATTTTTCATCTCAACATACAAGTGAAATTATCTTGCGTTTGTAAAAAGTAATTGCCGTGAACAAATACAGATTTGAGGTAATATTTTTTCCCTCACAATTATTTAGTAAATTATATGTTTATAGTTGTGCATATTGTTGGTAGAAATTGTCGTTCACTTAATCAATTTATAAGACAATTATGCCGAAATTGTCCTTTAGCCGTAGAATGGGGATAAATATGTTTGAAAATCCTATTTTGGGGGTAAACGACAATTTTTATAAAAATTTGAGGGGTAAATGACAATTTTACAATAATTGCCCGTTTACCCCTTAATTTTTTTTAAAATTACCATGTAACCATAATTAGTGGGGAAAAAGAATGAAAAGCCATATGTAGGGTTAAACGGCAATTTCGGAAAAATTTGGGGGTTAAACAGCAATTTTAAAAAAATACCGTTTAACCCTATTTTTTTGGTTTAAATTGCCGTTTACCCCCCAAATTAGTGTAAAAGGCTAAAAATTCAAATGTAGCCCAAAACGACAATTTTTTACGAAAATGTAGAATTAAGCAATAGAATAATTGGTGTTTAGAATAATTATACCCGTTAATGTAGGCTAAACGGCCCTGACATTCGTCACGAACCCAACGAAAAGCCATCTACAATAAATGTACACAAATATCTTATTACTTATTAATCACAAATGATTTTACATTACAAAAAAAAAGGCCGTTTTAGGGTTACACGGCAATTATAGGGGGTACACGGCAACTTTTTTGTAATTATAATTGCCGTGTACCCCCTAAAACTTCGATTTTTTGCCTCAAAACACATTCAAATGTCGATTAACCCTAAAATTACATGTATACATATGTCTAAATTGCAGTTTAGTACACAACATGCAACACATGCATTCATAAACTTGCAGCCTAATTCATCACAAATTGTAGAAAAATCAAACACAATTGCAGCTCTAATTTAATGAATAAATTGCAAAACTTTGAAACAAAAATCAGATAGAAATAATTGCCGTTTACTAACCCTTACAATGTGTGCTAATCTTCACGAAATTTGGGCGATTTTTGAACTCAAAACCTCTCCAAGCTTCTTCACGAAATGCCGTTTAGTTTTAGGGAGGAAGAAATGGAAAAAAAATTTGAATGCTTCTACACGGCAATAGAGAATTAGGGTAGTAAAAGTTAGTACATATGACACAAAATGCCAAACAACTTTACCCAAAATTAACATGCATGTGAATAAAATCTGACTTGTACTTGTAATGTCAATTCCGTGCAGTGTGATGTGGGTCCAATTGAGTCAATTTTGTACTTTAGGGTAGAAAACATACATCTTATATGCATTGTGGTAGAAAAGTACATTTACTATATGAATTGTGCTAATTTGAACACTTATCACAATAATGTTTTATCATATTATGATTAAGACTTTATTATATTAGAACTATAATTTAATATAGATAACTTTATATATGAGATATTTGTATTATTTATTGTCCAATAAATTTTAGGGTTAATTTCAATTTTAGTCAATTTTTTCAATTGTGGTCTTGTATGTTTCAATATTTTCCAATTTAAGTTTAATTTTGATCAGAATTCCCAAATCGTAGATATCACGTTAGATTTTTCGACAGCCATACATTTGATCAAAATTGGATTGAAATTGAAAAAAAAAATTGAAATATACAAGACAAAAATTGAAAATTTTGACTAAAATTAAAAAAAAATAGAAACATATAGGACCAAAATTGAAAAAAAAAATTGAACTATATAGGACACCAATTAAAAATATATATTTGATTGTTAAAAAATAAAAATAAAAGTTACATACAAGATCAAAATTGAAATTAATTAACCCTAAAAAATTAACCCTAATTTTTACTTGGAGAATATAATTATATATAACAACCTTTAGTTATCATGACCAATTTACTCAATAAAATTCACGAAAATAAGGCCACTGATATATTTATGTAATTATAAATCCAATGCCAAAGACCCAGAACTACATAATAATTAAGGCCACTAATATATATATCTATGTAATTAAAAATCCAATGCCAGAAGTACATCAGCTGAAAAAAATGACTTGCATTTGAAAATTGTGGAACTAATTATTACCTTTGTAAAGTATAATTTTAAAAATCCTATTAATATGTAATTATAACTATTAATAATGAGTAATTTTCCAATTATAATTTTATGAAACACTTCAGATTATGCATATAAATTTCAACGTTAGAAATACATTATTTGAATGTCAACCTTTTTTTTTACTTTCTTTTGTCTAAAAACAATATATTGCAACTTTCGAGAACATGCCTGTCACGCCCCATTTTCGTATAAAATTAAAACGCGGATATATATATATATATATGTTTTTTTTAAAACAAAACAGAGTGCAAACGCAGCATCTTCATAGGGTGTCCAGCAGAATTCCTAAACCGTTGAAAATACAAAAGGTTTATATCATTGCAGCGGAGAAAACGTTCTTGTTTAGATCAAATCACATAAACATTGTTTTGTACATAATCGGGGTTTCAGAAAATGCCGAACATCCATATACATTCTTATATACATACAAAAATAATAGGCATTTATGTTCATTCCTCATCGCTTCCGAAATTTTCTGTAAAATAAAATATAAAAGAGGTAAGTGCCAAAAGGACACTTAATAGGTTGATTTGTACAGTAAAAGGGGTACACGTAATATTTCTTGAATACTATACATATAATACACGTTGTAGACTCCCGAAGAGTCCCAATGCAATCCGTTGAATAGGTTTCCGAAGATGACCTATCGAGGCTCCAAGCCGACCCCATTTTGGGTTGTTACACCCTTCATGTTGGGATTCCATAGAATATCCCCTTGTTGGGTTTCCGACGAGGAATACCTTACTTGACATGGCATGCACATGCACAGTTAAATTATCATAGAATAGTTTCCACATAACACATAGTACACATTGATCACGTTTACGTTAGCCACATAATTCATACAACACATAGGTAAAGAAATCATTTGACATATGTTGGTTTCTAAAGAAACTCCTTTTTAGCGGGTATTATCCCGACCTATCATCATTTGAAACCATTTGCATTTGTGTCACTTGAAATCAATAGCTCTCAAAATCATATAATTTACTCGAATACTATTAACATAATGAAAACATTTCACTTTAAAACGACACTATATCATGACGAGATTTAAATCATGTAGTCACATTGTTTTCCATAAAACTGTACAATTTTAAAACATAAATAAGTTTTTACCCCCACCTTGTTCTATGGTTACCACGTGAGCAGCAAGTATCAAAGATCACGTATCCCAAGACTTCAATTCAACAGGTAACCTACATAATTTATAATGTTTTTCTTAGATCTTTATAATCTCTAATTAAACATTTAACCGATATCGGATCGGATACTATCGATCGAGATGAGACGGATCGGAACGAAAGGCCTAACGATTGAGGCTGAAAAAACAAGAGGGAAAGATCAGTTTATACAGTTGAGGTGAAAGAGAATGAATTTTGGATCACAACAAAACAAGAATGAGCTCAATCGGAGTTGAAACGAGCTCGATGGGAGCATTTTAAGATTGAGGGGTATTTCGATAATTTGGTCGAAGGGTTGACTTTGACCGGGACCCACGACACCCTGTCAACGATATCTCGTTGGCGACGACTCGATGATAAAGTACGATGAAAAGAAAATGAGATTTGGATTGAAAAATGAATCGAAAATACGGTTCGCGCGCGTTCCCCGCGACAGGAGAAAAAACAGGACAGCGTCTCCCGTCAGCTGCCGAATTTTCTCGGCAGCGGGAGCGGCATCCTCGACAGCTGTCGAGTTTTCTCGACAGCGGGAGCAGCATGTCTCGGCAGTTGCCCAGTTTTCTCGGCAGCCTCGGCTCGGCTCGCGCCCAGGCCTCCCGGTGTCGACCTGCTCAACCAGCCCCCTTCCTGGCTCCACCAGCTACGACGGCACCGTCTTGTGCCGCCGTTACCTCATCCTCCGGCGAGCCTGGACCACAGGCTACCACCTCCGACCATCCATCGCCGGATTCAGGCATGAATAGTGCCATAAAAACAGCCTCAAATACCCTTCATCAAACATGCATATACTAACTAAACCCCAGCCTTTTCAACTCCGGTCGGCGACTTCCATTCACCGGCGACCCTTCCCCGACCACCTGGGATACTGGCCGGCGATTTTCAGTCACCGACAACCACCAATACAACCCCCAACAGCATGCATACACAACACACACACGCACATATACACTACACAAAACCCCATTCAACCGCCCACTTTCTAGCCCATTTTTCGGCACAAGCGACGCCGCCCCTCCAGTAGCTAGCCCACAACCTCGGCAAGCCCTCCGATGCCTGCAACCATGAGAAGAGAGAGAGAGAGAGAGAGAGAGAGAGAGAGAAAATGTGGCAAAAAGTTAGGGTTTAGGGTTTGGAGATCGTTTTTCACCATTTTCCGGTGAATGGAGAATTGGAATTGAATTCCGGAAGTTGTCCTAGATTCGTCTCGTCGAGGGCTACGTTGTGTAAAAAAATCAACTGAAACAAATGAGTTTGAATTTTCCAGTGAACTCCGACGGTGGCTCCGGCGACGATACGGCGGCGCCGGTGTCGGCGCGCTGGAGATAGAAAAACAAAGTGAGAAAGAAAAAGAGAGGAGGGAGAGACTTACGTGTTTTCGGCGCTTTTCGGCTCGTTCGAAGAAATGGTGAAAAATGAAATTGAATGAGAGCCTATTTATAGAAATTGAAAAGTACTATTCACCAGGGTAGGTTACTGTTCATGTAGCTAGGTTACTGTTCATTATAAGATTTTGGTTACTATTCACGATAAGATTTCGGTTATGTTCATCACAATTTTGTTCTTCGTTTTTCCGAAACTCTGTATTTTCCCATTTTCTTCGCCATTTGAGCTACGTGTGTCCGATTGACCTCTAATTTGTTTCTATATTCTCATTAATTTGTTACGCATCTAATGGTATAAAAATATTCTATATTTCATGTCTATATATTTTATCCATCTAAAACCGGTCGTTAAACACATATCTGAAACGCACGTAATTAAATTAAACACTCAATAATTAATACACATAAGATATTTTAATTAAGGGTTTACTTATTTAATTATTATTTAATTAACTAATTATGCTTCGTTTTTGTCCTCGACGCTACAATACCAAACAAATTTTATTAAACATTCTCCAAAATTTTCATATGAGCTTGACTGTACATGGTTTTGAACTTTGTTTATTTATATTAAATAGTAATATAATTTAGATATCAATTAGAAGTTATTATTTCAATATTGAATATACTTTAAACTTAAAATAAATATTTTTGTATTTAATATTTGACCTCATGAAAATCCATCTTGCATCAAATGAGTAGTTGTGCTTTAATAATTTCATAATCACAGAAATATGCGTATTGTGTCAGAAATATCTTGAAAAAGAAAAAATTCGGCAATGAAAAGTACATATTCAAATGTTAGTACTATGTAGAAACAAAAATATATTGATAAATAGGAGAAAAACAAGTTAACGTGTCAGTTGAACAATGAGTTGTAGAATTGTATGTTTGATTTAGGGGAGATTATCCGGACCCAATTCTTTTCTAAGCACATCTCATAATTAAATAAATGAAAAATAATTATTTAGTAAATATCTAAAAAGTCCTTGTGTATCAATATAAAGATAGACATCTCTAAGCACACCCTATATTTTCTAAATACACTCTGTTTGCACTTATCACCCCCACTCAACTCTTTTCTCCATTTTCATTTCCCATTTGCAAGTTTGAAAGAAAAAAATTTGGCGTAGCAAGCAAATTTTGGCGTTAAAAGTGTCAATGAAACATGAAGAGACTTGCGAAATGAGCAATATAAGTTGATAAATTCATTTTTTACAGTTTTTAGTGATGTTTTTTAACGAATCGAACTTTAGGGTTTAGTTTGAAAAATCCTGGTGGAGAGTCACGTTCGACCACGTCAGGTCGAACAAAACACAGAATGTTTGACCTAAAGAAGTCGAACAAATCATAGGAAGTTCGATCGTCCCATTCGAACAATGCATGAAGTGTTCGATCATGTCGGTCGAATGAAACCTTAAGTGTTCGAACAGACATGGTCGAACAAATCTCCTAGAGTTCGATCCGTAGGGTCGAACAAGTCATATTTCATTCGGCAGTCTTGGTCGAACGGGGTGTGATCTGTTCGTCCTTCGTAGTTGAACATAGTATGTTTGATGTATAATTTAATATTTCACTCTAAACAATATATTTATTATGTTACTTGTTCATTGTTTATTAAGTGTGGTAAATCCCGGGAAGGAATACGTTCATGATGTTGAGGTGATGGATCCACTGTATGAACAAGTTGATTATACATTGGAGTTTACCACTGATTCAGTTTTTGAAAATCGAACGACGTTGGTCGATTGGGCAAAAGGAGTCGGACATAGACTGAATATGGTGGTGTTAGTGAAGCGATCTGAAGGGGTGGCCAGTGGTAGGCGGCCTAGAGTTTATCTGTGTTGTGAAAGGAGTGGAACATACCGTCCAACTAAACCAAATATGCAAAGATCAAATTTGGGTGCCGACAATGAGGACGTGCCTACAACAAGCTCTAGAGGGAGAGTAACCAGTATGAAGAAGTGTGATTGTCCTTTTCTGTTGAAGGGCATTCAAATCAATGATGTTGGTGAATGATGTCTAACAGTTTTATGTGGGTCTCATAATCATCCGATGGGGGCTTACTTAGTGGGGCACTCGTATGCCGGTTGATTGACAGAGTTAGAAGATCGTTATGTTTACGACTTGACGAAGAATAACACTAAGCCCAATAATATCTTGAGTAGTTTAAAAGAAACTTTTGTTGATAACGAGTCGACGCAGAAAACCATATACAATGCTCGTCAAAAGCATCGTATTGTTGAGCATAGAGGTCGTTCGTAAATGTAGTATCTGTTGGAGAAATTGAGTCATCATACGTATTATTACCTCAATAATAGATGCTAGCAGACCGATAGGGTTAAAAATCTGTTTTACGCTCACCCTACCAGTGTCGAGTTGTTGCGTGCATTTCCGAATGCCATATTGATAGATTGCACGTATAAGATCAATCGGTATAAGATGCCTCTTTTAGAGATTATTGGTATCACATCCACATATATCATCTTCTCAATTGCGTATGTATATCTGGAGTCTGAACGACAGGAGAACTATATTTGGGCGTTGATAATTTTGAAGGGTTTAATGGATCAATCAACACTGTCGGGTGTGACTATCACTGATCGGGAGATCGCATTGATGAATACCATCGAAGTTACCTTTCCAAACTCCAAGCATTTGTTGTGTCAGTGGTATATCAGCAAGAATATCCTAACAAAGTGTAGACCAATGTTTCATACCAAAAAAAAGAAGTGAGATTCATTTAACAATTCATTCCACTTATTGATGGTTGCTGAGAATTTGCCTAAATTCAACAAGTTGTTACAGAGGTTGAGGGATGACTACACCGACTACCTAGAGGCCGTCAATTATGTCATTGACAATTGGATAACACCATACAAGGAGAAGTTTGTCTTATGCTGGACCAATAACGTTATGCACTTTGATAATATGACAAGTAGTCGGTACGTGCGTAATTATATTACCTTATCATCATGTTTCATTTCTTTCATTTATATTTTGAGAGTATTTGTACCAAAATATGTTTTTCTTCATTTTGTAGGGCGGAAAGTGCTCATTCAAAATTGAAGAAACAACTTGGAACCAACCAGTCGAATTTCAAAATTTCTTGGGAGAGGATTCATTGACTGTTGATCGTGTCTCACAACATAATCAAAGCATCGTTCGAAAAGAGTTCAAATGTCATACATCATCGCTACAAGTCCACTCTTTTCAAGATAATATGAGGTTTGGTGTCACATGTTATCCTGCACAAGATCTTCGATGAGCTCGAAGGTGTTAACACATGCGGTGTGGATTCCCTGTTATGTGGGTGTGTTTTGAGAAGAACCTGTGGGCTGCCATGTGCACATGAGTTGGTGGAATTGACTCGAATCGGGGCACCAATCATGCTAGACATGGTTCATAACTTTTGGAGAAAGCTAGACTATGAGCCATCCAAATGTGATGTTAACATTGATGAAGAACTTGGTAGTCGGTGGCAAGAGACAGTGGGATGCGTTAACAGCGTGTTCGAGATGTCAATAAAATTCCAACGATTACTGTTGCTAAAAAGACTTTGAGAGATCTCTTTGCCTTCCACTTCCTCGTTATTTGAGCCTGAGGTTCAGACGCGTGTTCGTGACAGGCCCAACAAGGCTAAGATTTATGCTCAGAAATCAACAATTGAATACGTAGAGTCGATATGGACAGTTGTTCACCGATTGATCAAAGTACTAAAATATCTGGACCATCATCGGTAGGGCCTTCGTTTGTCAAGACCAAACGACAAAAATAATCGATCTAACATTGATCTGCCCGTATAGCGTCTGAGACACCCCTGATCGAACTAATCCCGACTTTTTGGATATCTTAAATCAGTGGCACAACTAATGTGAAAGGAGACGATTATTGCGGGTTTCGGTGCATAGTTGATGTACTTAGGTTGGGAGAGCATTCGTGGCCGAAAGTTCGT
The DNA here is from genome assembly GCA_028654395.1 of Scutellaria barbata. Taxonomy (NCBI): domain Eukaryota; kingdom Viridiplantae; phylum Streptophyta; class Magnoliopsida; order Lamiales; family Lamiaceae; genus Scutellaria; species Scutellaria barbata. The sequence continues at coordinate 7,461,748 of CM053654.1, forward strand.
AACGACCTTATTAGGGAGTTAGAGGAATTCACGTCTCTATATGCTAGTGTTTGGCTTGATCAGTCAAGGATTGAACAGATGTTGGTGATGCTGAGGTGTTTCAAAGATGAGGTCCATGATTGCAAATATTGGTTTGTATACCCTAAGACGTACAATTTAGCAGTATCAGTCTACAATATGGTGTTCGTACATATCTCACCTCAGCAGAGCCTGACATTTCTACCACTACGTACGCCAGTGGCGATGAATCCACAGAGTGTGTGCATAGCACTCATAGGAAATAATCATTTCATCAGGGTATTTGACACCAACCTAATGTGTACTTCTATTCATTATATTGCATCATGTCTGACACTACCTAATTTTCTATGTAGGTAAAGTTGGTAGATGGTGCACCGCTACCACCAATTAGCACAACATGGTACGGTTACCATTACTCATGTATCGAGGGTTGGGCAGTTCTCCACCAACAACAACTAGCAAAGTATAATAGTCTCACTGCGTAGGATAAAACATCTGCAGGGGTTGCAAATATTACACTAGATGATGATTGACTCTCCGAGCATTATATTTGTGGACTGTAAACTAACATGTTGCTTACATTTTACCATAATTAACATGTTACTATATGTAGTGTAACATCCTCGACCAAAACATACACGTCATTGGACATTCATTTCATGCATCATATGCATTTCGTATTATTTATATGTTTTTAGGTAATTAGTGTTGAGAAACCCCTACTATAATTAATTAAGACTCGAGTAATTTTCGAGTACATAATATAAATTATTTGATTAATGATGATATAAATTTTGTTTTTTGCAAAGAAAATAAATCTAAATTATATATATAAATATATATATATATATAAACAGGTATTATATATATATATGTTAGCCGCAGGTATACAATATATATATATATATATATATAAGTAATGCATAAGTTAATTTAATATTATAATATACATATATATAAGTGATGCAGGTATAATTGTTAGCGATATAAATGGGAAGGATATTACTATATCATAGTTTCCTTGTATATTTGATTTGTTGTAATCTTGATTGATTTGTACAACCTGTATATATTGAATACAATACGCACACCATCAATTGTGGTGACACAAATCTAATCTTACATGGTATCAGCCAGGCTATCCTAAACCCTAATCTCTGCGCCACCGTCTTTCTTCCTCCTCTCTTCCGCTGTGATTGCCGCCCTCATGGCCTCCGACGGAAATTCCCCCCTCCCGTTTTCAACCCTCATTCACATGATTACTATCAAACTATCTTCTTCCAACTATCTTCTTTGGAAGAATCAGATTCTCCCTCTCTTCGAATGTCAAGATCTCATCGTCCATATTGACGGTACTGGCGCTATTCCTGCCGAACAAATTTCCGGCACCAACGACACTCTCGTTCCGAATCCTAAATATCTGGAATGGAAGCAACAGGACAAGCGTATTCTCAGTCTTCTCTTCTCTACCTTGACTGAAGAAACTATGCCAGAGGCTATCGGTTGCTCTACGGCTCGCGCTCTTTGGCTCGCACTCGAGGGTGCGTTCAGCAACAGTTCCAAGTCCAAGGAAATCTCCCTGAAAGATGAATTGCAGTTGATGAAAAAAGGTACACGCACGATCTCTGACTATGGTCGTCATTTTAAGAATCTTTGTGATCAATTGGCAGCTATTGGCAAACCTGTTGATGAGACGGATAAGTCTCATTGGTTTCTAAGAGGGCTCGAATCTGCTTTCTCGGGTTTTGCGGCTGCACAGATGTCTCTCACTCCGCTACCCACTTTTCGTGAACTCCTCTCCAAGGCTGAAAGTTACGATCTCTTTCAGCAATCCCTTGATGGTGGCTCCGCTGTCAACACGGCTTTCACTGCTTCTTCCAACTACCGTGGCAAGGGTCGCGGTCGTGGCTCCTCCGCCAACACCAGCAACAATCGCGGCGCTCCCTTTTCAAATCACGGACGTGGAACTTCGTTCGGGCGTGACGGTCGTGGTAATTCAAATTGCCGACCGCCCCGTTGCCAAATCTGCCGTTATGAAGAAAATCCTCATTATGAAGACAAGTGTCCTCGGCGTTATGAGTCTGCTGACTCAGCTAACCTGGCGCACGCCTTTCATTCCTCTTGCAATATACAACAGCCGTCCTCAGATTGGTATGTCGACTCCGGCGCGTCTGCCCATATGACTCCTTCCACATCTGGTTTGGACTCCGTTCAGCATTACTCGGGCCAAGACACTGTTGCTATTGGTAATGGTTCTACCCTCTCAATCTCTCATACAGGTCGACGGCCTCTTAACTCAGATTTACAATTATTAGATGTTTTGGTTGTGCCTCATCTTACGAAGAACTTATTATCTATCAGCAAGTTGTGTTCTGATTATCTTGTGGATGTGATCTTTTCTAAAAATTCTTTCGTCATACAGAATCGCACCATCAAACTGGTTCTGGCAAGAAGACGGCGTGAACATGGGTTATATATCCTGGATTTTGGACATGCTGCCTTTTTATCTGCTTTATCAGCAAATAATCTTAGAGCTTCTTATTCGTTATGGCATTCTCGTTTGGGCCACGTGCCTTTTGATGTAATTTCTCATTTGAATAGACTTGGTTATTTACATGTTATGTCTATTTTGCCTACTCCTGGTTTTTGTTCCTCATGTCAAATGGCCAAGAGTAAACATTTACCATATGTTTTGAATGAGAAGCGTGTTGTTTTTCCACTTGAATTGATTCATTGCGATTTGTAGGGGCCAACTCCAGTTAAATTGGTTTCTGGTTATGTTTATTATGTCATATTTGTGGATGACTTTTCTCGATTCACTTGGTTTTATCCCATGCGGAACAAGTCTGAATTTTTTGATATTTTTATCAATTTTCAGAAGCTTGTTGAAAATCAATTCTCCAGGACTATAAAAGTTTTTCAGAGCGACGGTGGAACAGAATTTAATAATAATAAAGTTCGCTCCCATTTTTTATCCTGTGGCATTTGGCATCAGTTTTCTTGTCCTTACACTCCGGCGCAAAATGGTCGTGCCGAACGGAAACACAGACACATCACGGAAACCGATCTAGCGATGCTTTTTCATGCTCATGCGCCGTCTTCCCTCTGGGTTGAAGCTTTCTCATCTGCTGTTTATGTTATTAACAGGTTGCCATCTTCTGTTCTTCAGCGTGTTTCGCCGTATGAAACATTATTTGGTGCTGCTCTTTATTACGCAAACTTTCATCCATTCGGCTGCCAAGTCTTTCCATACTTGCGTGATTACTCTTCACACAAGCTTGCTCCACGGAGTTTTCCATGCATTTTTCTTGGTTAGAGCACTCAGCATAAGGGATTTCGGTGTCTTGATCCGGCTACATCTCGTATCTATATCTCTCGCCATGCGCAGTTCAATGAAGGTGTTTTTCCCTTTTCTGATAAAAATGCTCCACGGACCTGCTGCTCGGATTTTTCGGAATTCATAGAGCCTTTTACTACAACTGTTCAGCCTCCCTTATCCAAGCCGTCTGCTGCTGCTTCGTCCATCCCATCATGCAAAATGTGCCCCGCTGATTCCGAGCTGCCTCATACTCCTGTTCCGCAAACTGCTCCTGTTCCGCCACTAGAAGAGCCTCTTCCCGCACCCGATTCACCTGTTTTGTCAAACCACGTTCCCCGTCACCACATGATCACTCGGGCTCGAGCAGGGATTTTTAAGCCTCGCCACATAGCTGATGTTGCACATCTGTCAGGTTCCCCTCTTCTTACTGCCCTGTTATCTCATACGGAGCCTAAAGGTTTTAAAAGTGCAGCTAAAAATCCGGTTTGGCTCGCTGCAATGGATGATGAGATGAAAGCCCTTCGTCGAAATGATACATGGGATCTGGTGCCACGCCCTTCTGGCTCTAATATTGTTGGATCAAAATGGGTCTTTCGCACCAAATTTTTGCCTGATGGTTCAGTGGATCGATATAAGGCACGGCTCGTGGCGCAAGGTTTCACGCAAGTTCCGGGATTTGATTATGATCACACATTTAGTCCTGTTGTTCGAGCCGCCACTGTTCGGATAATTCTGGCCCTTTCCGTTATGCGACATTGGCTCTTACATCAGTTGGATGTCAAAAATGCCTTCTTGAATGGGTATCTTTCCAAACCCGTATATATGGCGCAACCACTTGGTTTTATCGACCCCAGGTTTCCCGATCATGTTTGCAAGCTGAAACGATCTTTATATGGATTAAAGCAAGCCCCATTGGCGTGGTTCCAACGGTTTAGCACATTCCTCTACAGTCTTGGTTTCTCCGGTAGCAAGGCGGACTCTTCTTTATTTTTCCTCCAGCGGCGCGGTATCACTCTTTATCTCTTGGTCTATGTGGACGATATCATCCTTACTGGAAATAATTCTCAGGCTATTCGTCAACTTCTTGATCGTATTAGACAGGAATTTGCTATCACTGATCTTGGCAAGCTAAATTATTTTTTGGGATTAGAGGTCACTTATACTTCTACTGGCCTCTTTCTCAGTCAAGCAAAATATGCACGGGATATATTGCAGCGCGCTCAGATGCTAGATTCAAAGCCGATTGCTATTCCTTTTGTTGCCGGCTCACAATTATCTCGTGATGGTAATCCTTTCCAGGATCCAACCTTTTATCGCTCAATCGTGGGAGCTCTCCAATATCTCACTCTGACGAGATCGGATCTGTCATTCGCTGTGAATTCGGTTAGTCAGTTCTTGTAGGCACCGACTGATGATCATTTTTCGGCCGTCAAGAGGATTCTTCGCTATGTCAAGGGTACACTTTCTTATGGCTTATCGTTTAATCGCTCTTTCTCTGATGTGATTATTGGATACTCGGATGCTGATTGGGCGAGATGTCTTGATACTCGTCGTTCCACATATGGCTACTCCATTTTCTTGGGTGATAATCTCGTATCATGGAGTGCCAAGAAACAGCCGACTGTGTCTCGATCTAGTTGTGAGTCAGAATATCGGGCAGTTGCTAATGCCGCCGTGGAGGTTGTTTGGGTTAAAAACTTGCTGCATGAAATCTCTGCTTCAAACCTGGCGGTCCCTCTCTTGTTTTGTGATAACAAGAGCACGGTTTTCCTTACTCAAAATCCCGTCGCGCATAAACGGGCAAAGCATATTGATATAGATTGCCATTTTATCCGTAAGCTTGTCACAAATGGTGTGCTTCAAACTAAGTTCATTCCTTCCGAGTTGCAAATTGCAGATGTCTTCACAAAAGGCTTGCCGAGGCCTTTGTTTGAATTTTTCTGATCCAAGCTTCGCGTTGGTCCGAATCCCACGCTCAGCTTGAGGGGGGGTGTTAGCGATATAAATGGAAAGGATATGACTATATCATAGTTTCCTTGTATATTTGATTTGTTGTAATCTTGATTGATTTGTACAACCTGTATATATTGAATACAATACGCACACCATCAATTGTGGTGACACAAATCTAATCTTACAATAATAATATAATAATAATAATATAAAGGAAAAAGCATACATCTGTTAAGAGAAAGACGGTGATTCAGTAAGTGACTGAATAAGTAAGTAATAAAAGAAAAAAAAGAGAAGGCAGAAAAACAGAGAGTGCAGCGATAGAAGAAAAACAGAGAGTAAGGGAAAAAAACAGAGAAAGAAGAAAAGAATAAAAGAGAAGAGTTTGTGATTTTGGTTTCGTTTCTTCATCGATTTTCTTCAAAATTTGAGGGGGAGCTCGTAAGGACGTGCTCTTCGATTTGATCGGAGTGAATTCTCAAGATTTTTCCCGGAAGGTATAAAGAAATTAGTGAATTATATATATCTCAAGTTATTGTTATTTATCGGATGTTTTGGTAGTTTGGTAGGCCGAATTAGGAAAAGCTTAAAACATGAAAGTTATAGTTCTATCTGTTAGCTAAACTCAGAAGCAAACCGTGGATAACTCGGTTAAATATTGAGTGAGATAATTCAAAATTACAGGGCTTGATCAAGTTTGAAAACGGTTAATTATGCTGTGTTTGTAGCCTAATTTTATGCAGGTTGGTGACTGAATTAGAAAAGGTGTTAAACATGAAAGTTGTAGAGCTATATGTTAAGTGTCTACCGAATTTTACCCTGCTCGACTCGGGATTTTATAACTCAAGTTATAAGGAAAGTAATGAACATGGTTAATCAAGCATACATGCATTGCATTTCATTGTATAATAGAAATATATATTAAGGGGACGATTAGATTGAATTGCATTGAATCGTATAGGGGTACGAGCCGTAGAAAGGGAGAAGGAACCAGAGTAAAGAACGAACCACTTATCCTAGCCGGGTGAGTGTAAACCATATATGTGACTTATATGCTATGTGATTTATACGCAATGGGATGCAATTTATCTTTAAGGTTTGTTATATGTGTTCTATAAGAAATATGTGTTTATATGAAACTGTCATTGGATCAAAGGATATATTGGTAAATGTATATCTGATTATATGTTCAGATGATTGATGTGTTACATTACATATGGCATGAAATTAAAAGACCTGTGACTGTCTTGATATGGATCTGTATACAAAGTGGAGACCTTTGGGTCATATTCATATTGGAGATCTACGGGTCTATATACACAGTGGACACCTTCGGGTCGTAATCATATTGGAGACCTACGGGTCTATATACACAATGGCATATTGGAAATCGCGGGACAGATCCAAGCTTGAGCAGTTCACAGAATAATAAATCGGACATAGTGGCATTTGCACATGATGATTATATTGTTGGTTAATGTTAATGATTGTTATTTGCTTGTTATTTAATTAAAGTAATGGTTTATATTCACTGAGTTGCGACTCATAAAAATCGCATATTTATTTTTTTAGGTTCAATAGCTTTTTGAAGTGGGTTTGTATATATAGACGCCACTCTATATCAGGTCGGCAGCTGATGCCTTGTGCAACCTTTTCCTCCTCCGCATTTTGCATTTTGGACATGTGTATCATAAGCTGTATTTAGTCTGACTTATGCTGGAATATGGGGTTGTGTGTTTTAATTTTATATGATATTCATTTTTAAATAATGTTTTTATACTTATATGGATAAATGAAACGTCAGCATGATTTCCTTATATGATGATTATTTTATTGTGAGATAAACGTTATAGGGGTATAGGGTGTCACATGTAGACTCGTTTTGAAACCTAAACTTATGTTGCGTATATGTTTGAAAAGTTCATATTACTGTTGGCTTGAATTTCCTTGTGCAACAGGACCAGATTATCAAGAATCGAGCAGGGAAAACGGCTTTGTTTGAACTCAAAAGTCGAACAGATAAAGGGTCGTTCGACATTACTAGCCGAACCAACAACTGTATGTTCGAACTCCCTGATAGAACAAAATGAAGGGTGTTCGACCTCAATGGCCAAACAGAATTTATATGTTAGACCCTGGAGGTCGAACGGTGCTTGATATGTTTGGCCGTTCGGATCAAACAGAGTATTAAATCGGCCATTTACAGGACCTTATCCTCACACTCCACACATTCTATCAGAAGCCAATCAACGAGAATATGCTAATGAAAAGAAAATCGTAAACACATCCAAAACTGAATCCTCCATATTTCCACCAACAGGTCGATATGAGCGTATGCTATATGAATCATTTCCCAAGGTTGAGCTCCTTGACTCGAGCTGGAGGCATGTACAGCAGTTGACACGTGCGCAAGATTCTACACCCTCGGACGTGATGCAGTGGTATACCAATCCATGTAGTCCTCTGAGCATTCCCAAGCAAGATTCGTATGAAGGCCAAGATGCTCAGCAGACAGTAGATGACTACTCCACTGTCTGAAGTATTCCCCAACAAATGAAACGCAATCCGGTATTGTGCTTCTGTATTACCACTCCTCGCTCTGCTTGATACGAGAGGGTTCTCAAAAATCATCTAAACAAATCCGAATTGTCGTAAAACACGATCGGGATGATAAGGCTCAACTATGTCGAAGGCACAGATGCATTTGACATATAACATAAAATCTTCATGGGGGTACACATTCTGCATCCCAATATAAGGAGTCCAAATAACCTACAATATGACATTCGATCAATTTTTATACGGTCTCAAATCTACGAAATTGATTTATCGTAACGATAGGTTTACTTACATTACTGGCAAAATACGTGTCTAGTATCTCTCCAAGTTAATATACGGTCAATCGATGGTCCGGGCAAGGATTGTTGGACCCATCACGTGGCCAATTGATTCCCACTTCGAAAAGCGACATTGTGAGTTGGCCTCGTCACAGGAAAGTATTCGTATATCCATGCCTACATCAGAAAAAACATTTGTCAGAAATGTAAATAGATAACTAACATATCAAATGCAAAAGGTGTTCCAACTAACCTCCAACAATGTCAAGTACCCCGCAATCTGCCTCACTCCATAACGAGATGCCAGCCCCAACTGTCGATACAGATAAGCAAGTGCAGCTGTGCCCCAGGCATAAGTGTGCACTCGACGCACATTTCCTAACAATCTCAGAATATTGGTCGACACTCTTGAGCCGCTCATATCCGAGAAGAGTGTGCAACCAAGCACATACCATAAATATGCTCTAGCTGCACATCTTCTTATTGCCTCGTCTTTAGAAGTGACATCTCCACTGAATCGTGATCGGAGCCACTCTAACTTAATAGAAGAACCTCTGAAGCCATGCAATGCCCTCTCAGCGGCATCTGCTTCTATACAAGTAAGCTAGAAATCATCATTGACGTGGGGACTTATGGCTCATCAGGTAACACAACCGGATGCCCCATCACCGGAAGTCCAGTTATCGTGCAGATATCATCTAGGGTGATGGTCATATCCCCAAACGGTATGTAAAAACTGTTGGTCTCTGGATGCCAATGTTTTATAAAGGCGCATATCAGGTTCTTATTCAGGTTTTTTATAAGATATGAATTGTAAATCGTAGATCTTAGATCGATTCATCAGTCTCAACCAATCGTCATATTCTCCTTCTAACTTCCACGACTCAATCTTCGTCGTATGGCACCAAAACTTGAGCACTTCACGTTCCTGATTGAACCAAATCTTCGAAGCCACGTGACTTTAAAACTCGGAATCAATTGAGGGTTAATGGACCCCCCAGGAAATGGTCCCGTCAAAACCTTCTCCTCAACCTCCTTTTCAAGTTCATCATCTTCGTCCACGTCTCTACTAACGTCAGCATCTCCAGGCAACTCACGTTGCTCGATCAGATTGATCGGTTCTTCTTCTATAATCACTCCTACTTCTTCCTCTTGCTGGGGATGGGGGGAATGAGGAATCTCTGGATGGGTCAGAAAATCTAAGGCAGTTAACTCTTCGACACGATGCTTTCTTTCAGATGCTGTTGGTCGCTTCCTCGTGTATATCTTATTTGCATCAAAATGAAAAATATATATAAAAACATTTGGCTATGAAAACACTATTATGCATGCTTAGTTGCTGAAAATAACAGGAATGTTCTGTCTACTCGGCCAATTCAACTGTGACATTGACGATAAAATTCACCGAACAAATCAAGTGTCTGTTCGATCTATGGAGTCGAACTTTCCACAAACTGTTCGACCCATAGAGTTGACAGCCTACCTGTTCGGCTGACCCTAATCGAACAGTTCCACCGACGTTCGACCCTAGTGGTCGAACAAGCTTCACAGGGTTCGAACAACTAGGTTTGAACGGGGTGTGTGCAGAATTGCCAAAATTTGTCCGAAAATTTCGATTCCCATCTCCAATTTTCCCACATACCACTATGCATATACATAAAATCCTATCTACAAGCCTTAGTGCTTAATTTTGCACAGAAAATTTGCAACACCTATCAATTCAATCAAACAACATGTATGGAGTTTACTAAGTAAAACACCAAAGTGAATTAGGATAATCACTAACCTTGGGAGTCCATTGTGCTTGTTCGATTCTCTACAACGAAGGTTGGACGGCTTGGTTCGATTCTTAGGTGTGGTGCTCTTCTCCTCTTCTTCTCCTTCTCTAAATCCTAATGTGTTGGGGTGTGTTTGGAAGTGCGTGTTGTAGTGGGGTGTGTGTTGTATTTTTGGTCAAATATATGCAAAGGGTAGAATTGGAACTATGTGGGGGTGTGTTTAGAGATTAATAAAATTGAAATTTGATAATGTAGGGTGTGAATAGAAATTGGAGTGTGCTTAGAAAATATTGGGGTACGGATAGTCTCACCCTTGATTTATATGTATACTATGCAACTTCATTCATGCATATTTGCTATAACTTTGGTATTTGAATGATATATTATCTTAAGCATGTCTGGCACTATATGAATGTGTACAAAAAGTATACTATGCAACTTCATTCATGCATATTTGCTGTAACTTTGGTATTTGAATGGTATATTATCCTAAGCATGTCTGGCACTATATGAATGTGTACAAAAAGTATGAACTATGAAATTATTGTCAATGTCATTTTTATCCATGAACCTTTTTTTTTTCAAAAACTATGAATTCTCAATGTGAATCTAATTTTAATGATATATTGGTGTATGATTATTTTAAGAGGTTGGAACTTAAACGTTCAAATATTTTGACATTTGTCATTACAATGAAATTATAAAATATGAATAATTTTATCATTATTAACCATTTAATTTTATTTTTATTAATAACCTGATAATAGTTGTTTAGCCCAAAGCTGGATGAGGTTAGAGTTATTATCTTTCACTAGCATTGCTCTTATGCGTTGCATGGATCATCATATTTTTTTAGTGGATTTTACTATTATATAAAAATTTATTTCTTGCAGATAAATTTATTTTATTTATTATTTATAAACCTATTAAACTATTGTTTTAAAAAAAAGTACTTATATATGGTTAATTTATTTTAATAAAAATGATATTATATAATTATTAAGTAGTTAATTGACAACGCAATTTTTTTTTTTACACATTTCTCATTTCATATAAGATGTCGTATTAGTTAATATAATATCTTTTTACGATTATAGAGTATAAAACTAATTGAGAAATCATATTTTTATAAAATATATTAGATTTACATAAAACAATTCTAATAATTTTAGTTTTAAACAAAATTATTCGATTTAATTTTATATATGTGATCTATTAAGTATGAATTTTTATAGGACATCTCCATTTGTATTTTCTGACTCTTGCATTTTAGTTTAAAGCTAAAACAAATGACTCAAACCACTTTGATATATACACCAATGTTTAAACCCACAGAATATGCTTATTATGAGAGATGTTGAAGGTAAATTTTTGGTTAGATTCTGTAGATTTTTTGGAAGAGTGAGGCTTGTGTGTAACTGTTGTATGGATCTAAGATCCATACAACACGGATCGGGTCGGGCTGAATTCGACCCAGATCCGCGCATTTCCTTTTTTTTTTTTTATCCTGACCTTTATGTTGTGTTAGTCATATCTTTATATTATGTTAAACATACATTTATATTATGTTAAGCATACCTTTATGTAACAGTTTAGCTTTTTAAAAAAAACCTTAATTTTGGCAAAAAACCCTAATTTTGACGAAAAAATTATAATTTCAACACAAAAAAACCCTAATTTGTACATATATACCTTTATATAAATATTACGCATACCTTTAATTAATATTAGTTATACTTTTATATAATACATAAAGTACAACTAGTATAATTAAAAGGTATGACTAATATAACATAAAAGTATGTTTAACATAATACAAAGGTATGTTTAACATAACATTATAACCTTAAAGGTATGCTTAACATAACATAAAATCATAAAGGTATGCTTAACATAACATAAGGGATAATTAACATTGCATAAAGATATGCTTAACGTTGCATAAATGTATGATTAATATAATATAAAAGGCTTGTATAAAGGTATGCTTCATATAATATAAAAGGTCCTAAATGTATAACTAACATAACATAAATATATACTTAACATAACATAAAGGTCTAGCACCTGAAGCGAATTTTGGGTGGGTTTGAGCGCACCCACCCAGGCACGTGCGCACGGGTGGAGGGCGCGTGGAAGTCGGGTCAGGTCATGTGTACGGATCCTAGATCCATACACCAATTGTATAAAAGTTTGTGTTTTTGGAATTGTTGATGGTCTTCTTGCTGAGTTTTTAACCATTGTAGAAGGGCTGTCCTTGTGCTTTAATTATGGTTTTAGGAAGGTTTGGTATGAAATTGACTATTATTGTTTTCTTCTTATTACAATGATGCCATCAGCTTCAACATTTGCTTTTCAAAATCTTCTATATTAAGGAAAAAACTCAATTTGCATATTAGAATAAAATTGTTGGCTGTTTGGCAAGTATTGAAATGAAGATTAAAGAAGATAAGTTGATTCAAAATATTGTTGAATACTCAATCGATGTTGATTACAAGTAAATTTAAAAAAATAGCAAAATCAAATAGAGAAGTTAAAAAAGTTAAGAGCAGCAACACAAAAGTAAAGAGTCTGATGATTTATGTAAATATGTATCAAGGCATGAAATACAAACACCGATACAAGAATTAATACATTAGGCTCAAGTATAGAGAAATGGGGAATGAATTATAGACTCTTCTTCATCTTTCTAAATCTATAGAGAGAATAAAGGAAAGAAAATCATCTATCTGCTCACAAAATGCCTTCTTACTCTTACTGGTAGGGGCTATCTAGTTCTAAAATGATGAGACTATTAGAAAGATGCATATCTCAAAAACCATAGTTGGGGCCGTAAACTGAGCCGTAATTCCCAGTTTGTCCAGAAATATTGGGATTTGGAGGCTGCTGCTGAGAAGGGTATCCTGAGGTGTAAGTGTTGTAATCAGCCGATAGAGCATGTTGTGCTTGTGGTTGTTGGCCTGCTGCAGCAGCTGCTTCTGCCATGAAATTCTGCAAAACATTGTATCAAGAAAGCCATAAATACTTATACTCCGGTTTACCTCCCAACCATGAAAATATAAGGCAAGCACTAAGTTTTTTGGTGCTGCAGATTTGAGATTGACTTTCTTGAATTGCTTGGTTGAGCATTGGCTCAACATAGCAACTCTTTTTCTCTAATAAATGAAACTAATGATTACACCATGACCACATGGATGAGGACCCCTTGACAAACTAGCCAGTCTAGTCAACTCCGGAAATTGCTAGAACTACTGCAATATTCCAGCAAGCAAACTGAAATGAATGCTTTAACACTTCAAAGGGTAAAAACTAGGTGTTTTGTTAATGATATCAAATTATTCCAAATTTAAGGGAAAGTTTAATTTAGTCTAAACACACTCATTTGTTAATGACATCATATTATTCTATCATCTTCACGATCTTAAGGGTTCATATATGATAAAGATCTGCCGTAAAAGAGTTCAGTTGTAATTTCCACAAATCTCATGTACGTTTGATTATTTGAAAAATCTCGAGATTTGTAGATATAATTCTCCCAAATAATAAACATTATACAACTCATAGATGCAAGTGCCTTCTTCTATATGCATTTTCATAAAGATCTAATGAAGCATCTGAATCGATATTAAATTAGCCAGAAACAGGTTCTTGACTTGTCAGTTCATGGTAAATATGACAGAAGTAGATGCAATGTCGAAGTAACACATGTTTCCAATTTGTAAAGGCATAGACAAAAAACTACTAAAAAATGGTTATGCAGGTTTAGATACCAAAGTAGTGATTTCCATAAAACATGATACCTGAATTAGTTGCTGAGCAGTTTGAGCTTGAGAAGCAGTTCCACTAATCTCAACCGTCATCTCTCCAGGAACTCCTCTCGCTTCTTGTATGGTTACTGTAGCACCACTAACACGCCGGATGTAGCTTATACTTGCACCTTGTGTACCAATCACAGCATCAGCATATGATAATGGAATTTGCATTTGCTGTGTCACCTGCAAACTCATTAAATCCCAATTATTCAATTAATAAACACATGTAACAGCATTTCTTATATAACTTTTGCCGATCATGAAAATGTGGTGATATAATAACTAAGCATAAACTTCCAAGGATGAACAATGAGTTCAATGAAAATGGAAGATAAGAATTGCTTACTGTGCGAAGCAAGGAAAGGGTTATAGAGAACTAATTTTCCATATTTATTTAAACACCTATGATTTAATTAGCACGGAGTTTGAATGAGAGTTAATGTGAAAATCAAGTGTAAAATGCACTTTTGACCTCAAATAATGGCAACATACTGGGACCAGACAATAAATATGAGGGTACTGCAGGAGAGAAAATTGTTATATGAGGACAGGGCAGTCTTTGGGCAATAAAACAAATATGAGCACTCAATTGTTAAGAGCCCAAGAGGGACTGATTTTGCTGACCGGTGACGTGAGACTGACGATCTACAGCAAGCCACAACTCCAGTTGGAACAGTTCAGTGACATTCAAGGCACTGAACTTGACCTTGTTTGAGACTTATAGTTTTACTTCACTAAAAAGAATGGAGCTGAACTAAAAGATTTAGAGAAAATGGTAACCTGAGTTATTACTGATGGAGCTGGCTGGCTGGATGATGAGCGCATCGGGGCTTCTCTTCCATAGGCAGATATACCTTGATGAGGTTGTTTTTCTGGAGGGGGCATGTCTACAGGGTGATAGTAATTATCAAACTGCCTAGGAGGAGGCATGAAATGGGGGTTAGGTGCATATCCAGGACCTGCAGGTGCATTAGGTGGAAAAGACTGAGGTGGTGGACCCCAAGACTGGGCAGGAGGCATGTGTTCCGTATGAGAATTAGGCATTTGCATCTTAAAAATCATCAAATAGCTAGAGTAAGGTCCAGAAGATATGATAAAATAATTAAAACGTTCACTCCAGATGGCATTTTAAGTAAAAGCACACTTACTTGCATTTCAATTATTGGTATTATGCTTCGATCCACTAAAAATTTTCTCAAGTGAAAAGCAATTAACTCAATAGCCTTGTGTACGCCTGCAGGCTCCCCTACTACCTCGACAATTCTATCGTCTTGAAGAGAAAACACTGGCAGTTCTTCTGCAATGATTATGTCAAGAATGAACACTTGAGTAATTGATATAACTAGGGTGAATATTAGAATACATTAATAAACAACAAATGACAGTGTTTGATAAGCTTTTAATTTTGCATATAGTAGTGGGTAAGATAAGAAGCAGCCAACCTACCTAAATGCATCACAGTATCAGGGCATAACATGTATATCTATTTATGCGCACACTAAATGAAATAGAGTAAGTGACACTGTTATAACATGGGATATCATTATGGGATATGTATTAAGACATTCTCTAATTAGTGTCGAATAGTTTGATACATTTATAAAAATTTAAAATTTGGGGAATGGAGTACAATCTGTACAAAATTTAAAGCAATTAGAAGAGATGAAGCTTATACCACAGGTAACACAAGAGACTATACAATCAGAGGATGCAGATCACTATTTGAAAGTAAAAAAATATAACATGATATATTATTCAGTTATCATGTAACAAGAGGATGCAGATATTATATTATTTGAAAGTAAAAAATATAAGAGGATGCAGATCACTTCCACTCATACAATACAAAAACTGTAGTCAAGTAAACTAGGACCAGCGAATGAAAGCGACCTTTCCAAAGAGACAAATTCAGAACATGTAGACATATAAAACGAGCGTGTGCGCACACACACAAAAAAAAAAAAAAGAACAAGAAGAAAAAAAATTCAGCAAGTGAAATTATAATGAAAAGTGCAGTTCAAAACATGTGATTAAAATGGAAAGAGAAAAACCTGCTCCAAGAACCCTAACAACGCTACTAGATTCCTCTTGAATTAATTTGACAGTAGCTCCTTGTTTCCCAATCAAACTTCCTGCTTGAGCAGCTGGTACAAGTAGTCTTGTTGAGACCTTGCCTCCTAAACCTGATGGAGGACGAGAAGAATCATTAACCAGCCCCTCCACAACGCGTTTGTGTACCCTGAGAAGACCATCTATAGCAGGAGGCACAGCAGCATTAGGCTCTTCCTTCGCAGATACCATAACCTAATCCAGAAAAAAAGGTGGCATCACCAGAATTGTAGAGTAAACTTTTAGCATAACTTGAAGTATATTTTCCAAGAAAGGAATGCACAGAGTAAGCAACCAGAAACACCTAGTTGAGTAACACTTAAAATTAAAATATAACCAAAAGAGGTATATCTCTGATTTATCGTGCAAGATGTTTCTCATCGGGGACACCATAAAACTGGAACTATATAACCACCAATATTTGTGTTGGATTCATTACCACACTAATATTCTGGTGAGTTGGAAATGAATTCTTCTAGAAAATAGAAGTAGAATGTATTTATATTATTGAAATTGAATTGGATCCTAAGGATCTGTTACAAAATACTGAAATCGCAATTGAACCCATCAGCATAAATTCCAACATCATAGACCATGCATCCCATCATTAAGGCAGCTTTCAGAAGCTGAACAGCAGGAAGAGAAACATATTCATATAATTTATTTTAACAAACTTTTGCAATTCAGGACATTTTGGTTTTTCATTCTTTAGCTATTACATTGATCATGGATTACTTGAAAGTAGTCAGCTTGAATAACAAATGTAGTTACACATTGCCCTAAATAAAGAGTGTAGCATGGTAACTTAAACGTAGCAGAGATGATTATATCATAAACCCACACATTCAGAAGAATCAACATATTGTATTATAAAAGATACGAAATATAACTAAAAACAGTGTCGGTTTGTGATGTAATTAGCTCTGCTGCATGTAAGTTACTCTTGCTAAATTGTTTCGATGTAAAAGGTTCACTTTGGGCTCGCCCAAACTTTTGAAATGAAAATGATTTTTTTATCTCTACTTACCATACCACCATGTCCTTAACCATGCACTTAAATTAATGTATGGGAAGGCCATAACCTTACTTGCCAGTTACCCTCCCTAATCCTTGAAAATCATCAATCTGAAGAGTCTAAATTTACTTGATAAGTCTACATCCAATAGAAATCCTCCTCATGGACTTCACATGTTACGCTGCACACCTGCAATTCCATATCAGACCCCTCTTAGAATTCCTATAAACCTCTGCACAGTATAGACATCATTTATTCTAGGAATTGCTTTTCGCCCAGCCAACTGACTTGCCAAAAAAGATTTAATTGTTTCCACAACATTCAGAGCCTCAGGGATATAAAATTGGTCAACAATAATCATTAGTGGCTGCCCTTATATTTGTTGTCATTTTACATGCACAATTTTGGCAAGTTACTCCATCCAAAAACTTAGGAGAATCATTTAATATTTCATAAGACAACACACCCCTAAAATTAGTTTCTACTTAAGTGCTGTTGCATGCAAAGCTTCTTCAATAAATGGGTGGTGGTAAGATTTGAAAACAAGACCTTTATTATTTGGCTTTGCCCTGATATAATGATTAGACCACCTCTAAAACAGAGGAGAATCATTTAATTTTTTAATAAATAATAACTCTAACAAATAGCACAACATTTAGCTCATTCCATTAAACTGAAGATGAAAAATGAGGCAATGCCAAGATAGAGAAAATATTCACTAGAAAAGGGATCATGTTCTCTTAAAAGGCTGAAAAAGAGAAGAAACTTGATTGAATAACAACGAACTGCAAGGATATTAACACCTTAGAACCTCATAGACGACATTATATTTATGAGAAACTTAAACTGTCATCACAGATTCCATTAGAGTTCCAAATTGACACTCTTTAGTGCTATTATTTTCTTTATGGTCCGTTCACCAGGCAATTAGCTTCCTTCGGATCGCAGATTTCATGAAGAGATTTTGAAGCTGTCACTGGTTCCACAAACAAGAATTACCACTGGCATTTTTAAATTAAAAATTTTACCAGTACACTGCAATTACATGGGCAATGTTTTGCTAGTATCTAATCTAAATATTGGGATTTAGATGTATTAAACAGATAGAAATAGTAGGTTTTAGGCTTTACAAGAATGATTTCCTCAAGAGTGCATTTCACAATACACTACCAACATATTTGGAGCTCATCATCAAGTAGTATGTTCCTTATTCTAGAGTACACCATAAGTAAACTTAGTAATTTTGAGGTCAAAGCATGGGAGGATGTCACGCTATGAACACATACAGGCTGTTCTATAAGTGCCACTCAATAAATCCCATGCGGAGAAATGGGGATTCAAGAAGTAACAGAACCTTTCTTGTTAAAGTCGCATCTGATCTCTCCTGCAAGGTTTCTCTCTCAACCCAGTCTTGCTAAAACATTTGTCAGAATGCAGAAATATATAAATCATATATTTCCTAGACAAAGTAGAAGCTTGACTGAACAATATGCAGCAAGCAAATCATTTCAACCTTTCCACAGTTCTACCCATAGTTACCAAATGTTAGCATAAAATGAGCAGGGTGCACATAATAAATCCAAGTTCTTCTAGAGCTACGATACGAAGTCAGCATCAAGATAAAGAATATTGAAGCAGTACTATTACAAAAATACGTAAAAGATGAACCCAAAAGATATACATTTCTTGGTGTGTATGAAAACCGTTACAACTTTTGGGAGGAAAAGCAAGCAATCAACCACCCCAAGTCCCAACCCAACTAATGAACCAAGATAAGCACCCCATGAGAATCCCAATACATATACATGCACATACATCTGTATAATAGTAATGCATTTGTAACACATTGATTGTGAACAATATTCAATCACTTGGTCAGTCTTATTTTACATGGCTGCACACATCAAATTTATATAAGTGTTGC
The DNA here is from genome assembly GCA_028654395.1 of Scutellaria barbata. NCBI lineage: Eukaryota > Viridiplantae > Streptophyta > Magnoliopsida > Lamiales > Lamiaceae > Scutellaria > Scutellaria barbata. Next base: position 7,480,516 of record CM053654.1, read on the forward strand.
AAAGCAATACATGACTGTATATGAACTTAAAATAAAGAACCAAAATAATATCCGCAAGAGCCATAATGGAACTTAGTGAAAAAATAGAAGACCAACAAGTATGACTCCTAAACGAATTTGGAATTATAAAAAAAATTGACACAATTGATGTAATCAAATTAGCACCCTTCAAAATGAAAAAAACTTCTCAAAGAATTGTTAAATAATGAAATTCCCAAAACATAACCTGCATGTACAACCATTTCACAGCAAGATGTTAAATCACATTAAAAATTTACTTACAGCTCTCTCTCTTGTTCCTGGAGGCCCATCAAGAATTTTGATTCGAGCTTTTGTCTCTTCACATGTTTTCTTTATGTACTCTCCTTTACGCCCAATTATACTACCAACCTTCTGTGCAGGAACCAACATCCTGAAAACACACTCTCCAGGCCACCCTGGCCACCTTTCACCACCTCCATCAACACTTTTATGAGCAGCTTCATTCAAAATGTCCTGTTCTTCATCAGGTTGAAAATTCTCTGTCATTACATCTTCTGGCTCGGGTTTGTCTTCTTCATGTTCCTCTACATGTGCAAAATCATGTGCATGTTCATCCTCATTTTCGTTGTCATTTTCATCGACAGGCTGATATTCTCGTTCATTATCAGGCTGATATTCATATTCATTTTTCTGTTCGTCATCAGGCTGATATTCATGTCCATGTGGGTGTTCAAGTTCGGTAGGATTCTCATCAATTTCTGCCATAGTATATCTGCTGAAATGTAAATAAAAAATGAATGCGCTCATATAAACTATGAGATTGTGGTCAAATAATTTTGCATTTTGCAGAAGTAGAACAGTCAAATTGTCCAACCAACAGTTAAAATATTGGTTACAATAAAAAGGCAGAAGGGACAACATGATATACAGTTGAAAAAATATAAGAATAATTTCGTTTTCTTTTTGATATGGCGATGCATGAAAACATAAAATTTAAGCTATGTAGTTATACAGCTATGAAAAGTTCCATACTTCACAGAGTCCCATACTTCATTTTCAAAAAAAACTGCAGATTACTTAAGTGTAAGTACACGTAGCTAAAATGTGCTAATTGTTGGAAGAAAGATGGAGAAAGGAGAACTACCACGAATCATGAATCAGTAGCCTAATGATGGGCAACGTGAATCTTAGCATGTATTGACACACATAGAGAAAATAGATAAGGATGTGAAAGCATGTGCAAATAGGGCAACAATGGGGATGGGATTGGGGACGGAAAACTAGTCTTTATTGAATTACATATACAATTGAGGTGTTAAAGGAGCAACCACATAGTTTAAGAAACACATTTACAAGACCATTAGACTATGCACATGTCTGATGGAATAACCAGCCAAAATTACAGTTCCTTTAAGGGAAGGTTAAATATATAGAAGTGGTCTTCCTGAAGAAGAAAGTTCAATACATACAAAGTAGAGGGAAGACATGCCAAGGTAATTAAAGCTGGATTTCCAGAGATTATGATAAAGCTCGAGAGTTTCTAAAAGAGGACTGAATTGAGATTATGTTTTTTGGTGATGCTAGAATTTAGACATATTTCCTGAAACATGGAGATCATTGTCCCTTTGCTATCTACACAAGTCCAAAGTATAATCATCTACAGAAGATTGAGTGATTTAAAAGAGAGTTCTTACAAAAAGAAAAAAAAAATGTCTGAATGATCACAAGAAGTTAAAAGTTTCCATTTATTCTAGTCTTTGCATAAAAAGAGTAGATTACCACAGAATAGGTTCCATTTGCAACTTATCCAGGTTTTTCAAAATTATTCGTATGAAATGTTTCTCAGAAAACCCATAACTAAAGGTAGATGATGGATTTTTCCAACAATTTAAGAACCACAGACTATTTGCCTTTCTTTCTAAATTAGTCTTGTTTTTATATGATTATTTCTAAGTAATTCAAATACAATAAAATATTGTGTTAACACTGAAAAGCTAACAGACCTGCAGCCTTCTTGCATTTGCCTCATCGAATCCATTATATTCAATGATTATCTCTCTCTCTCTCTCTCTCTCTCAGGATTAAATTCTTGATTCCTGATGTATTATTACAATAATGTTTTTCACTAGTTTGTTGAGGCCAACTCACTAGTCTCTTGCATGAGATTTTCATTAAGAAAACCATGGGACACACTCTCCAAACATTAATTACACTTAACCCATCATGCTTCATAGAAAAAAACCTAATCCACCGTAATATAAGACTTCACAGAGTCATTTGAAAAGCACAAATTGACAAAATCCTATTATTCCAAAATGTAATGCTTTTATTTCCTTTTAGGACCCAAAGCAAAGCTCCATCTAATCAAATCTTCTCCCCCACAAGGTTACACTCACCTAAAGTAATGATATGACGACACCAATTCTCAACTACTAGTTTCGAGGGTATAGTTTATGGATAGATAAAATGTTCCCCTTTTCACTTCTCATTTAAACTCCTCATGCAGTAAAAACTCTACCCATAAAAATGGAAATATGGTAGTATTACTAAAGTTAACAATTTAAGTGTTCAAACCAAGTGAGATTATTCTGATAGGCTGAATATAAATGTTTATCAGAACATCAACTATATCATTTATAAGGAGCTTGGGCTTTGTGATGCACCATTGAAAATTATAACAAAATTTTATGATAAAACTAACAATCAAACATATTGATGCTAAGGTTTTCAGATACCTATTTTAATCAACAAACTAGTCGAGATTGTAGAGGCAAAACACAAAAAAGTCACAATCTAGAAAAGGAAAAAAAACAATTATCGCTCAATTTCCACAAAAGACTCAGGTACAAAAATTAACAAAGATAACTTTATATTCAATCATCAACCATGATTCATAAATCATGATTGTGGAGAGAATTCATGACATCACCCATATTATAACAAAACATACTACCACAACAAATTCATCCCTTAGATGCCTAGGATATGTAGAGGAGCTACTTCCCCAATTCTCATTTCTCATAATCAAATCATTCAGGTGCTTCCAAACATCTTAGTTACTAAGACTGCATAGGCATATTGGTATGGAATCATGCAGCTACAATTTGATTCTCTCGTGAACCAATGGCTAAGTCAATGTGAAACTTTCAACTTTATGCTAGATCTCCAAAGACTCATATTGACCAAGGGCTGGTATAATAAGATTGAAGCCTTACATCAAAATTCAAGCAAGTAGAAAAGTATCTATGCACTTCAATACATGATTGTTTAGCATGCAATTTTTTTCACAAGAGACTACACTCAAAAATGCAATTTTTTTCATCACAAGAGACTACACACAATTTTTGAATGTAGTCAACAACTTACAAAATTTATCAATTTCAGTAGCCCATCAGCTATTCTAGACTCCCAAAGATAAAAACAGTCAAATTTAAGTCAAGCTAACCAATTTCTCAGCTCGCCCTTTCCAACCCCACATAGACAGCAGAAACCAATTATCACTCAAAATAGAAACCCCACCTTAATTTAATCTGAATACTATAAAATATTACAAAAAGAGATAAGAACACAATTTATTAAGCAAATCAAAAGAAATGCCACTGTTTAAAACAAGAGATAATGAAGAAAAAAACAGCCACTTAAACAGAAAACATGAAATTGAATTCAGAAAACGATAGCCGAAACCGCAACCGCATAAACTGACTCAAGCAACTGCTTGCAAAAAAAAAAAAAAAAAGCATAAATAAGAATAGGAAGAATGCATATACTCACATTGTTGACGAATAGAACAGGGCCTAAGCGAGGTTTTGTGTAGCAGTTTTTTTAAATAAGCTAGGGTTTTTACTGAAATTCACGACTGTGTTAACAAGGTTTGGAAAGACTAATTTGTTGAGCGCTGAGAGAAAGATTTTTGTGAATGTGTGTGTGTGTCTATATATATATATATATATATATATATATATATCATCAAAGAAAGACCTGCAGGCAGTGGTGAAACAGACGACTGTAGACTGTAGTATCCCTCCATGTATTTGCTAATTGGTCCTTAAAAATGATGAAATTCGTAATGGTACATTATTTCTTTCAAAATTTGATATAAGGCCCCTCAAATTGTACTTCGTTTATTTTTGCTTTAATTGTGTTTGCAAAACTTGTCATTCTTAATAGCATAATTTGACATATTTCTAAGTTTAATCTAGTGATTAATACATTTTCCTTTTAACATAAACGTATGTAGATACAATTGTAAATTATTGGTTTTGAAAGAGAGCGAGATGCTAAAAGAAATTAACATAAAAAGTTTGCGATGGGTTTTAGATTTTTTTTTATTTTTAGTGAACTTAGTAAGTTTGTGTTCATATGATTGGAGGAGCTAGAAAATGTGGTAGATAAGAAGAGCTTTAGGACTATGTTGTGTACCACCATGAAGGGGTTGGACATAGAGATGTGCTCGGGATAGAGCATAGGCCCTGATGTGGTCGAACTTGAACGAACCGGGGTTTTTATCTTTAAACCGAATTAAAGTCAAAGTTAATACGTGTGAACAACCTTGAGAAGCAAACTGATTTGTGACATTGTTGGCGAACTAACCTAGTTCAAGATGTGTCGACGAACTAAACAATAATGGAAGAGGAGCGAACAGATTTGAATTCAACTGACCGCTATTTTCGCGGATCAGTTACTCACTTCCCATGTTTTTCGGGTAATTCCAACTGCCACTAGTTCCAGGAAGTATATATTCTTGCTATATCCATTATTTTATTTTTTATGCACAATTATATCATAAACACACACACACATATTGCTTGAGAGATTTGTTTAGCAACCCTATTGACTTGAGCGTCGGAGTCTCATCGTCGGGAACCCCTTCCGGTGTTTGTTTTACAGGTTTTTGGATTCGAGGTTTCGAGTTTTTAGTTGAAGAAGAAGAGTGTTGAATCGGAGCAAGATCAATTGGCGCCGTCTGTGGAAAAATTTTCTGAGTTTTTAAGACGTTGAGATAATAAACATGGTGAATACTAGAGGATCAAAGAGGAGAGTGGAGATAGGTGGACCATCAAGGGACCGCGAGGATGAAGGAGATAGTCGAAACTCTATCCCGGTTAATCCTCCCCGCACCATTACTTTAACACCAGAAGAACTTTCTAATTTGATATCAACAGCGGTTCAGAAAGCTTTGGGTAAACAAAGGGTGGAGTCACAACAAGACAATATTAAAGTTAATATTGAGAAGGAACAACAGGATAAGTCACAAACAGATGAGAGGGAGAGTCAGTTTGATCATCCTAGGGGCTAGAAACGAGAACATGACGAGCTGTCAGAGAAGGTCGACGAGTTGAAGAAGGAATTGAGGGAAGTCCAACGGAACATTCGACGAGTTCCTAGAAATTCAAGAGGAAATCCCTTTTCTGATGGGATAATGGAGGATGAACTACCGACTTCCTTTTGGCCGGTGAATTTCAATTATGATGGCACTACTGATCTGTGGGACCATTTGTGTCGATTCAAAAATACTGCTCTTTTACATCGGTATTCAGATGGTATCAAGTGCAGGGTGTTCGCTACTACCCTCACTAGGACTGCTCAAACATGGTTCAGTCAGTTAAGTGATGGAGCAATTCATGACTTTGAACAGCTATCAGATTTGTTCTTACATCAGTTCGTTAGTGCTCGAAGACAAAGACGATCTACTCAAACATTGTTTGGGGTTAAACAAAAGGTGGATGAGACATTGAGAGAGTATGTCAAGAAATTTACGGCTGCAACCCTGGAAGCTCCTGAGGCTTCGGACGATTTGGTAGTTAATGCCTTCATACAAAGTTTGAGAGAGGACGACCTTCATACCTCATTGGTTAAGAAGACGCCCAGAAATTTGAAAGACTTATTACAGAGAGCTACCAAATACATCAATTTGGAAGAAGCAGTTCAGATTAAAAAATGTGAGGGCTCTAACCGATTGAACAGGCCACATGAGCAGGAAATCACGAGAAAGAAAGAAATAGAAGAATCACGAGCGAAGTTTGCACCTCCACTGTTGCGAGATAATAGGGTGGGCCAAAGATATGATTAATACACGCCACTGACGATCCCTCCCGGACAAGTGTTGATGGAAATCTGGAATTTACCACAATTAAAATGGCCGGCAACCTGGAACCCGAATCCTAATAAGCCACCTACCTTCGGGAATTGAAAGCTATGTCGGTTTCATAATGAATATGAGCATGGCACTGATGAATGCTTGCATTTGAGGGATGAACTGGACAGATTGATTAGAGAGAACAGGTTGACCCGATATGTTCGTCAACACCGATAAGAATACAGAGAATAACGAAACATTCGAGAAGAACTAAAAAGAGAGATGAGATAAGAGCGACCTGAATTACCTCCACCTCCGCCACTCCCACCACGCAACAGGCCCAAAATGGAAGAAAGACCCACCATACATATGATCATAGGAGGGCCAACTGATGGAGATTCAAACAGAGCTCGTAAAGTAAGACTGAATTCAGTTCGACAGAAAGGGGGTGAGGTCCAAACTATTTTTGATGAGGTAATGGTGGAGTTCGGAGCTCATGATAGAGTGGCAATTCAGAGTCCGTAGTTCGATGCTGTGGTAATTGCAGCCTAGATAGAAGACTTTAAAGTCGAGAGGGTATTTGTGGATACAGGAAGTTCGGTGGACATAATGTTCGTGGACTGTTTCAGAAAGATGAGATCGTCAGTTGAGGTAAAATCTGTAGAAACTTCCCTTTATGATTTTGCAGGAGAAACTGTGACTGTTTTTGGCAAAGTGCAATTGTCTATGGTGTTGGGAGAAAGAGAATGGAGGTAAAATAAAACAGTGACTTTCTTGCTGGTGGATGCACCTTCACAATACAATGTGATTTTAGGTCGCCCATCATTGAGTACTTATACGGCAGTCATCTCGCCTGCACATCTGATGATGAAGTTCCCTGTGGAAATGATAAATGACGGACTGTAGGAGTGGGAGTGGTTCATGGTGATCAAAAAATAGCTCGGCGTTGTTATGTCACCGCTGTTCGTCAGTTAGAGTCCCGAAAGCGCAGTGTTGAACAAAGAGATGAGGTTGATCAAGAAAGGGACCTTAGTCGGAAAAATGGATGAGAGGCGAACACAGCTGAATTTGAAGAAAGGGGAGTTGATGAGTATCGAGTTAATTCTGGAGCAACCTAGACACGCAGTTCGTCTCAGTAGTCACTTATCTGAGCAAACCCAAAGAGAAATAACAGAGGTTTTGAAGGAAAATGTGGTTCTGTTTGCATGGAAACCAGAAGATATGAGGAGAATAAATCCAGATGTAGCAGTTCACAAATTAAATGTTAAGCCTGAAGCTCGACCTGTCAAGCAGAAGTTGAGGCATTTTGGAGATCAACAGAATGAGATCATAGAGAAGGAAATTGAAAAGTTGTTGGAGATAGGGCACATTGAGAAGATTCAATACCCTCGATAGTTAGCCAATGTAGTCCTGGTGCCTAAGCCTGGAAACAAGTGGCGTATGTGCATGGATTTTCGAGATCTTAACAAAGTTTGTCCCAAGTATTACTACCTACTTTCCCGAATTGATAAGCTGGTGGATTCAATCGCTGGATGTGAACTACTTAGCACGATGGATGCTGTACAAGGATATCATCAGATTTTGCTGCACCTGGAAGATAAACCTAATGTTGCTTTTATCACCTCATTTAGAACATACTGTTACACAGTGATGTCGTTTGGTTTAAAGAATGCAAGACTTATCAAAGGATGGTGGATAAGATGTTCAAGCATCAATTAGGTCGGAACATGGAGGCCTATGTAGATGATATGTTGGTAAAGAGTATTCAGGCGAACACTCATGTAGCTGATTTAAGGGAAACCATGATAACCATTCGAATGAACAGGATGCGCTTGAATCCCTTTAAGTGTTCGTTCGGAGTTAAAGTAGGGAAATTTTTTGGGTATATGGTTACAGAAAGAGGAATCGAAGTTAATCCCAGCAAAATTCGAGCTATACAAGATATGTCTGTTCCTCATACTGTAAAAGAGGTACAAGTTCTAACTGGTCGGGTTGTTGCTCTAAACAGGTTTATATCAAGGTTGGCGGACAAAGGATTGCCTTTCTTCAAGGTTCTCAAAAAAATAGCTAGTTCGGCTGGGACAAACAATGTTAGAAGGCATTCGAGGACTTGAAAGTTTTCCTCTCTTCGCTTCCTCTATTGAAGCAACCGATTCAAGGAGGTCCACTGGTGGTATACTTGGCAATAGGGGAAAAATCGGTCAGTTTGGTTCTTGTGAGGGAAGAAGGCAGAGATCAGTTCCCAGTGTACTTTGTCAGTAAAGTTCTTCAAGGAGCAGAAACACGATATACTGAGATTGAAAAAGTGGCATATGCACTGGTTACCAAGGCTAAGAGGTTGCGGCCATATTTCTTGGGCTATGTAATCACAGTACAAACTAACCACCCGTTAAGTGTTGTTCTGGGAAAGCCTGATGCATCAGGACGGTTAGTCAAATGGGCTATCGAATTAGGCCAATTTGACATCAGATATGAACTGTGAACAGCGGTTAAAGGTCAAGCAGTGGTAGACTTCATTCAAGAAAAGACGAGAGTGCAAGAGAAGAAAGAATAGGAACTATTTGTAGATGGATCTTTATCTCGCCAAGGATCCGGAGTTGGGATATTGTTAACCGGCCCAGAGAAAGATGAGTTAAAGTACGCTATAAAATTTTTGTTTAAGGCATCTAACAATGAAGCAAAGTATGAAGCTTTTTTACAGGGTTTAAAAATAGCTGAAAGGGTGGGGGCTCGTCATTTAACAGTTAAATTAGATTCACAGTTGGTAACACAACAGCTGCAAAACCAGTGTGAAGTCAAAGAAGATCAGATGATTTCTTAAGTGGAGAAAATCAGGGATATAGAGAGCAAGTTTAAAAAGCTTCAGATCGAACAGATTCCCAGAAATGAGAATCAAAAGATGGACTTCCTTTCGAAAATAGGCAGTTCGTTACAGGACTGTTCACAAAGAAGTATAATAGTGATGGGCGTGGGAAGAGAAAAGAAAGTGATGAGCATCAACGTGACAGAGTCCGACTGGAGAACTCATTTAGTACATTTTTTAGAAGGCAAAAGAGAAGGAACCGAGAAGGAGTTAAAAAGATTGGAAAAGTAAGTTCGATTCTACTACCTTTCTAATGGATTTTTGTACAGAAAAACCTTTCTGACAACAGATGCCAGATGCTTATTAAAAGGAGAATGGATTAAGGTTTTAAGAGAGGCTCATCAGAGAGGATGTGCCGAACACGCAAGTGCAAGATCTTTAGCTCAGAAGGTAGTGCGAGGTAGGTTTTATTGGCCCACAATGACAAATGACGCCGAGGAAATAATTAGAAAATGTGAAGCTTGCCAGAAGCATGGGTGGTGAATTCACACCCTAGCTACTGATATGCTAACCGTCTGTTCGTCTTATCCTTTTGCTAGATAGGGAATTGACATTGTTGGCCCATTTGTTAAAACCAGAGCAAGTAAACAGTTCTTGGTAGTAGCAGTGGACTATTTCACTAAATGGGTCGAAGTTGAACCTTTAGTCAAGATTACTGAAGCTGATATGATCCATTTTGTCTGAAAGAATATTTGTTGTAGGTTTGGTTTGCCAAGCATCTTAGTATCAGATAATGGAGCTCAATTCCGGGAAAAGAAAATTACTGAATGATGCAAGAAGATGAAAATTTTACAAGTATTCACAGCTGTTGCTCACCCTCAAGCAAATGGGCAAGTTGAAGTGGTGAATACGATCATATTAGATGGACTTAAAAAACAACTTGAGTCTGAAAAATCTAATTGGGTAGAGGAACTGCCATTAGTATTATGGGCATATCGAACTATATCTAGGTCGACAACAGGGAAAAGCCCTTTCAGTTTAGCGTTTGGAATAGAAGCAGTAGTACCAACAGAAATCTAAGGAGAAGCTTTGAAGATTACGATTTTGAGCCTCTAGAGAATGAAGAGCTGGTTAAAACCGACCTGATGTTTTTAGATGAACTGCGGAATAAAGCCAGAGTTCGTCATGAACTCTACAAGAGGCGTATTCAGGCAGCGTTTCACAAGAAGGTACGGAAGAGGGAATTTTAAGTAGGAGATATGGTGTTAAGGCAGTCAAATGCCTTAGTTGACATTGGGAAGTTGGATGCTACTTGGGAAGGACTGTATGTTGTATCAAAAATTCTTCCAGAAGGATTTTACGAGCTGATAGATAAAGAGGGCAAGTTGTTGCCAAGGCCATGGCATGTGAGTCATCTGAAGAAATTCTATGCTTGATGTGCTACACTTCTGTATGTTGCTTACTACTTTTTTCTCAATTTTCTTTACCTTAATAAAATGAGAAATATTCACTCTCTGTGGATGTAGGCTAATTTAGCCGAACCACGTTAAATTGCTGTGTCTTTTTTTTTCTGTTTGATTTCATATGATTGCCGTTATACTTGATAATTAAGCGAACCGAAACATTCCCTCGGAATGTCCTGATTAAGCGAACCAAAATATTCCCTCGAAATGTCCTGATTAAGCAAACTGAAACATTCCCTCGGAATGTCCTAACAAAGCGAACTGAAGCATTCCCTCGGAATGTCTTAATTAAGTGAATTGAAACATTCCATTGGAATGTTCGAATAAGTGAATTACAATTGAACTCGCTTTCTTGAGAAAACTTGATTGAATACAGTTTGCTCATTTTCTTTGAAAGGATATCACTTCAGATATACTCATGCGACTAATTACTTATGATGAAGAAAACTTACATCTTTTTTTTCAAGTCTTGCAAACCATTTACGATTACGACCTATTTGCGATAACTTTTAGATTGAAGATTGATAATATTCAGAATACTAGAAGAACAGTTACAAAAAGAAGATATACAAAATGTCTTCAAACTGAAAATATATTGAAATTTCACTAAGTATGAGTAGGTGGCTCTTCGGATAGAGTTGGAAGAGAAAGGGGATCAGCGGAGAAGGGCGACAGCAAAGGATCGAACATCTTTTCTAGCAGATCCGCAACCAAACTTGGAGTTCCCTCTCCGAACTGAGGAGAATTTAAGCTGGGGGGAGGATTCGAGTTGGTACTTGAACGTTGGGGAAGAATTTCCAAGATAGCTTGCTCTAAATATCCTACCCACCACTTGGCATCAACAGCTTCGCTCAGATCTCCCTGCCAGCCGAGAGGAATATGGAAGGATTATCTTAATTTTTTGCCTAGTGAGGAGAGACGAAATTGAAATTGGGATTCTGGCAACATTTGGCCGGTCTCCTGTTGATATTGTCGTACAGCTTCGATCACCTCCTCCTGGCATAGACGAACTCCTTCCCGGAAGTACGCTTCGGCCATTGGAGCTGCTTTGGAGAGAAAAAGAACAGAATTCCAGAGATGATAAAAAAGTTTGGCACGATACTCCTCAGCTATCAGCTTCGTCTCTGAACTCTGAGCGAACTGATAAAACCCTCAATTACTCCAACTCGGAAGCCTTCTGCCCGCATGTCTTCACCGAACCGAGTCTGTATGCTTCTCTCCTATTCCAGCTTCTCCTTCAGTCTTCAGTTCTCCACCTCCACTAGGAGAAGAGCTTTCTGTTTTTCCACGGCAAATTTTTCCTTTGCCAACAGTAGCTCTTCTTTCCTAGCGATCTCCGAGTGAGCCACAACCAGATCGACTTCGCATTGTTCTAGCAAAGCCAATAGCTTCTCAGCTTTCTCGGAGTGGATAGAAAAATCACTCTCTAGTGTTTGTTTCTCATCCATTACCTCTTTTAGCTTTAGATGGATTTTTCGGACTTCAGTTCGCCGATGGAGAGCCTTTCCGGTATAGTTCTCAAAAAATTTCTTAGCATGAGCTAAGCGGGTTAGATTCTTCCTTAGCTTCTTCTCTTTCACATCCTCTTTGTCCTCGTTGCTCCCGGCTACTTCCCCTTTCTGCATTTCCGAACCACCTGTAGTCTCCTCGGTGGTTCGTAACTTTTTTGCTTGGGAGCCTTACGAACTAGTGGACCCCCTTTTCTTTGCAGAAGAAGTCTTCACCATCAGGACTTCACTGACCTCCTCAATCAGATCAATCGGTTCGGGGATAGTAACTACGGCGGGAAACGGACTAGGATAACTTCTCGGAGAGGGAACAGTAGCCTCAGCAGGAACAGATGAAGCCAGTTCGAAATCTTCAGGGAGGATACTCTCTTCCTCTCGAACTATGTTTATGGTGGAGCCGGGTGTCTTACTAGCAAGCTCAGCAAGATGAGCTTTCTCCGTTTGCTTATAAGTCGTGGCCAAATCAGTGTCCATCCCATGTCGGGAAGACGAATAAGGAGTTCGCTACTTATCAGAAACGTCGTCCATGAAGCTGAAAAACTGATTCATAGTGCGATCTGCAAGAAAAAAACAATTTAGGTAGGTTACAAGTTATAGTTCGGTAGAATAAATTCGAACTAGAGGGGGGAACAAAGCAAGAAATGAAAATAACCTAAATTAAATCTGGAGGGAACTTGGCTATTCGGATAGAACCCCTGAAAGATAGCAAGGATTCACAGGAGCTTAGCCTCACTATGTCGAACACCCCATTTGCAAAAACCTTAATTAAAAGAGAGATTTGGAAATCAGTAGGGGGAGGAGGATCGATTTGATCAGAGGTTTGAGCCCAAGGGAGAGAATGGAAGGGTTGGTTCGCTGGTTCGCTAACAAAAAAATAATACTTCTCCCAAGAGTTGACTTTGTTGTCCTCAGGAGATAGAAAAATTGTTCATCTTGCACCATAATGAGGGCTTAAATAAAAATACAAAGGGTTCGTATTTTCAAAATAAAATAAGATCGAAAATGATTAGGAGTGGGTTTGACCCCCATCCATTTACATACCATATAAAATGAACGTATATAACTAATAGAGTTCAGGTGGAGTTGGTTCGGTGGGCATATACCAAAGGCTGAACCTATCTCTAAGAAAAATGGGTGAATAGACGGAACTAATCCTAGAGTAATATACTTCAGGAATCAGGTTTGGTGACCCGATGGAGCTCAGTGTGGCCGATCTTCGAGGCTCAGAATCACTATAGTATAACCACCTACATAAACGAACTAAGAAGTACAGTATGGGTTTGGGTGGCTCTAGTGGAAGAAAATACATTGTTTATAGTTTTCATCCTAGATTTCTTAGGAAGGTTAGAGATTTTTCTTTGGGAAGAAGAAGTGGGGGCTATACGCAAAGGGAATTGGTCAAAACCCTCATTTGATTCACTTTCGTCATGGAGATAAACCGAAGGTTTGGATGATGCCATTGAAAAATAAGGATAAGGACAAGAGAAAAGAAGAGGGGTACTTGGGTTAAGTGAGAAAATCTAGAGGTTGAAGAAGAAGACCATGTGTTGATGGATGTCTACAGTGATTTTACGCAAGAAAGGTCTTTGATCTAATGGAGATTATACATATAGAGGAAGGATTTCTCGGTTTTGGGGGAAAAGTGAAAAGTCATGAACTTTCAGCCGTTGGATGCGATGAAATTCAATGGTGGAAGATGAAAAGATGCTGAACGGGAAAGATACCTTACCACATGCCGTGCAGATAGAACCGATGCAGTTAAAAGGACATCTCGCCTCGAAAAGTAGTGTCAAGTGATTCGGTAAGCACATTAGCAAACTTCACTAGTGTGTGTAAACACACACAACGAAGGGGGAGAGTACTTGATGTGGTCGAACTTGAGCGAACCGGGGTTTTCGCCCTTAAACCGAACTAAAGTCAAAGTTAATACGTGTGAATAACCATGAGAAGTGAACTAATCTGTGACATTGTTGGCGAACTAACCTAGTTCAAGATGTGTCGACGAACTAAATAGTAATGGAAGAGGAGCGAACAAATTTGAATTCAACTGACCGCTATTTTTACGGATCAGTTACTCACTTCCCATATTTTTCGGGTAATTCCAACTGCCACTAGTTCCAGGGAGTATATATTCTTGCTATATCCATTCTTTTATTTTTTATGCACAATTATATCATAAACACACACACGCATATTGCTTGAGAGATTTGTTTAGCAACCCTATTGACTAGAGCGTCGGAGTCCCATCGCCGGGAACTCCTCCTGATATTTGTTTTGCAGGTTTTTGAATCCGAGGTTTCGAGTTTTTAGTTGAAGAAGAAGAGCATTGAATCGGAGCAAGATCAGGCCCTGCTAAATTCATTGGAGAAATTAAGGTTGCATAGGTTAGATATATTGTCTTTTTGTCTACTTCTCCATTAATCCATTGAAACGCACTCTCAGGCAGTGAGCACAATAATAATGAACTTCATTTTTCATTTTCTTGATCACCCAAAATTCTTATTCCTGCTGAATATAAGGTAATATACTAACATTAATTCTCTAATATTTATAGTTTACTGTGAATTTTATTATGTTTTGCATTTTTAGTTTTGAGTTAATTACTATTCCTCATGTTTTTATTTAACTTTTAAATTTCTAGTGGTATTCTTGAATCTTAACTTTAAATATGTCTTATGATTAATATCCATTCAAGTTATTTCTACCTAAGTCATTTGAAAACACAGTAATATTTTTTGAAATGAGAAATTACTTGTTGTATTTATATAATTTTGTATTTTTATATACATAGGTAGGTAGATTGAATATGAAGTATAAAATATTTGATTCATTTTTCTTAAAAAAAAGGGAATTTTCGAAAGTTCAAGTTGTCATACTTAGAAACTTCAAAGGTTGATGTGGATAGTGTTGAAATATCTGAGGCTTCTCCAAAAGTCATATAAAAGTTTGATCGAGATTCTAATAATTATCATATTGAACGAGATCCTAGATTGCGTATGTCTATATGGAATTACCCAATAGATAAAAAAGATGAGATTAAATGTGCTTATTTAATTTTTGGTACATATTAGGGAGTGTTGGGATTTCAATGTATAGATTTTGATGAGACAAAACGCATTTGTAATAGGAAGTTTTAAGTACCCCATTTTTCACAGTGTTTAAGTGAATATATAGACTAGGTTTGAGTCTAGTGATAAGTGCTAAAAAATGGAGTTCTATCAAGGATAAAGCTGCATCTAAACCTTTCAAAAAAGAAGCTGCTGCAAGAAGGCAGATACAGCATCGCTACAAAAAGGTAGATACAGCATCGCTGCAAGAAGGCAGAAACAGCATCGCTGTAAGAAGACAGAACTTCACTACAGCTAAGTAAGAAAGAATGGCGTACAGGAGTGCTGCAAGAAAAAGATGCAGCAGCTCTACTCAAAATATTGCAACCAGGTCTTAGTTACAGCAGTACTGTAAGAAAACATTAGCTGTAGGAAGACCTAGGATACAACACAAAGCTTACAGTTCAGAAAAGTCAATCAGCGCCAACTACAACAAGAAGTATCCTGCAATCCTAGGAAGGATAAATGCAGTACGAAGAATGAAGATTCAAGCAAGAATAAATAGAGTCATTCGAGATAAGATCAAAGTTGCAGACACGGAGCCAATACGAAGATGCCACGTAGACAGACGTGCTGCAGAAAGCTGCGAGCCGCAATTGCCGCATTAAATGCTCCAAAAGAAAAAGTCAAGTCGCATTAAATGCGAGCCATGCCTTTGATCAGACTACTTCAAATTCAAAAGAGAGATATCTCCTTCAACGGATATCTTCTCCTACAAGTATAAATAGAGGAAGAGATACACTAAGTTAGTTACTGAAACATTTACGTAAAAACTCACGAGCTTTAGAGTTACAAACACTTAAATCTACCATCAGTTTCAGTCACTCAACCTCTCAGAAGTGAAGCAAGTTCAAGCTGAAAAATCCCTCGAAAGATTCAGAAGCTCACTTCGTCGCACCAGTTGAAGAAACAAACATATATACTTTTAACCTTGTTGCTGTGTGCTTAGGTTATTTCAGAGGTGTCGAACAGTTGATAGGAGAGATCCTTGCTGTTTGTATAGTTGTCTAGAGTTAGGCAATTTCCCTGTGTGGGAGTGTAGAACCCTGTGTGGGTTTGCCTTTAAAGTTTGCAGTTGTTGTGTGTACGCTGGACTTCAGTAGGTGGTTGCTTTGTAGAGTTGATAGATTGTTAGGAGGGTTCTGTAATTCATCTTTCTTAACAAAGTTCATGCTCGAGGAGCAGTAGAGTGGACGTAGAAGGATTACACCACCTTCGAACCACTATAAGCCATACGTGTTTAATTGCTTTATTTATTTGTGTCTTTACCTTCTGATCTTGTATAACTCATAAGCATTAAACGTTTTTGAAAGAAGCATATTGAGAAAATCAGCCTTGTGTTATAAACTATATTTTTCCGCTGCGTATAAAACTCTAAGTTACAGCGTGCAGCACTGCATCCTAGTGTTGTAAGTAGTAACGATCTGACGCTGCAAGTTCAAGTAACTTGTAGTGCAGAAAGGTTTTTCAAAGATTTACAAAATCGACCAAGGTTTATTCACCCCCCCTCTGAACCTCAGACACCACTTGGGACCAACAAATGGTATCAGAGCAAGTTGGGTTAAAAGCCAACTTATCTGGTCACCTACCCAGATCCACCTTAGACTCGCTGTTTTCTCTGCATCTAAAACTCATTCTTACAGCATATCATGGATTCCTCTAATCACAAGTTACCTATATTTTCCATAGAGGAATATGACGATTGGAAGATAAGAATGCAAGCACATCTTTCAGCAATGAATGACGAAATGTGGATAGTCATCACTGAAGGACCAATAATGCCCACAAAGGTGAATCCAGTGCTAGGTAGAGACCTAGAAGAAGGAGCACAGCCACCACCAACCTTCCTAGTCAAGCCAAGACTTGAATGGAATAATAAAGACAGAAAGAGAGCTAATCTAGACAATGTGGCCAAAAATGCTCTATTCATTACTTTGGATAAAGACACGTTCAGCAAAATTAAGACTTGCAGAACATCCAAAGAGATATGGGAAAAGCTGGAGCAAATATGTGAGGGGACTGAGCTCACTAAAGACAACAAGATCTCCAACACTACCCAACTATTCGAGCTCTTCGAAATGAAGAATGAAGCGACTCTTGAACAACTAGACTTGAGATTCACATCCATAGTGAACAAACTAGAAGCTCTGGGCAAACACTACACTCAGAAAGAGAAAAACATGAAAGTGTTGAGAGCCCTACCTGCGGAGTGGGACAGCAAGACCACTGCCATGAGAGTGTCTATGGATTTGAAATCCATGAGTACATTCGACCTATTCTCCAATCTCAAAGCGTTCGAATATGACATCAACAGACGGGGAACGGAGTCCGAAGAATCGAGCTCCAAAGTTACAGCACTAATTGCCAGATGCTCTAAGGATACAACAACCACTAATTGTAGTAAGTAGACTGAGGTTACAGCAGAAGTTGTTGAAGAGGAGATGGCTCTACTTCTAAAGAAATTTAGAAGATTCATGAAGAGCAACAACAATAGCAGCAACACCAACCTCAACAAGAAGAATGACTTCAGAAGAAGTCATCCACCTCCTCAGGTATCCTCCTCTCCACAGTCAAATACATGTAATATTGACTTGTGTTATAACTGCAGGAAACCAGGACACTATGCAAGAAACTGTCCATATCCAACGGTACACAAGTATCCTGAAGGAGAGAGAGAGCAAATGAGAGATAAGAGGAGAGAGGAAAGACACAAGTTTCGAGCTCTCATAGGAGAGATGGAGAAGGCTAATGATACAGTAGTCCCGAAGGAAGTACCGAAAGTTGCAGAATCCTCTGACAGCGACACTGAAACCTCATCCTCTGATGAAGAAGCACTAATATGCCTGATGGCTAAAGACTGTGAGGACAACGAAGAAGATGAGGTAATCTATCAACTATTGTTCATACCTGAATGGGAGGAGCTGAACATGATCCACTCCTTAAAAATGATCATGAGTGATTTCAAGCAGATCAACTCAATTTATGAGGAACTGAAGGTTGAAAATGAGAACCTCAGAATCGATAATGAGATCCTGAAGTGCAAGAACATTGATATTGCCAAAATGCTGGCTGCATGTGAGACTGATAGCTTAAGGTACAACAAGCTACAAAAGGAGGTCCTAGATTAAATTTGCTGATCACTAGGCTAGAAGCTGAGAAGGAAAGTTTACAGTCCACGATAAGCACGTTCAGCAAATCATCAAAGGACGCAAGGGATTGCATAAACCAAAATAGAAGTCCTTTTGAAAAATCGGGCATAGGTTACAGCAATCACATTTCTCAAACTACAGCAAGTATATCCAAAGCTGTAAACTTTGTTCAAGCTGAAACCTCAATGGAGAAAGAGTTACTATGTGACTCTGTGAAGATCTTGAATAAAACAGCAATGATGGATAAGGGGAAGAAACCCCAATGCTCAACTGCAGGAAGTAAGCCTGCATCTAAGAACTGGCTGCAGTAGAAGCCATCTGCTGTATGCAGCAAGAGGATGCAGAAACCCACTGAGTTGCAGCACAGAAGAAACTTTCCTACCTATACTTAGACTCACATGTCTAAACCTCAAAGAGGATATACTCAAGGGAAGTATGGTGGAAGACCACACTACAAAGGTGCTGGTATCGCATAGGTTGTCAATGCACACACTTATAACAAGCAGATTACAGTGCCAGGTTGCAGCAGTGATGTATGGTACATAGACAATGACTACTCGAGGCACATGACAGACAGTAAAGATTCTCTAAAAGACTTCCAAGAATGCGAAGGACCAAAGGTCATCTTTGGAGATGATTCCAAAGGAAGCACAAAAGGAAGTGGATGCCTCGTCAAAGGAAACATAAAGATCAAGGATGTATCCTATGTAAAAGGACTCAGATACAACCTTCTGAGCATCAATCAATTCTGTGACAAAGGATACACAGTGGAATTCAACCTCAACAAATTCTTAATCAAGGACAGCACCTCAAATGAAGTCAAGCTTACAGGAACAAGAAGAGGAAACATCTATCTAGCTGATTGGAACTCTTCTATTCAACCTACATGCTTCATTGTGAAAAGTCCACCAGAGCTAAGATGGCTGTGGCACAAGAGATTAAGTCATCTGAACTTCAAGACTATCAACAAGCTAGCAAGAAAAGGCCTTGTGAGAGGATTGCCAGATGTGGCATACAAGAAGGAGAATATCTGTGGAGCTTGTCAGAAAGGAAAGCAAGTTAAGAGCTCATTCAAAGACAAGTCTCAAAAGTCATCTCACAGGATTCTAGATCTTCTACACGTGGACCTATTTGGACCAGTAGAACCAGTAAACTTGAGTGGGAAGAAGTATTCTCTTGTAGTTGTAGATTACTACTCCAGATATACATGGACAATCTTCCTTGTGAAGAAGTCAGAAACTCAAGACAAGCTACCTGATCTCATGAAGAAAATCCAGAATGAAAAGAGCTTGAGTATTGTGAAGATAAGATCAGACAGAGGAACTGAGTTCACAAACAAATTTATTGAGAAATTCTATTCTGATAATGGTATTCGACATGAATACTCTGCTGCAAGAACACCTCAACAGAACGATGTAGTTGAAAGGAGGAACAGAACCCTCAAGAAAGCAGCAAGGACTATGATAGCTGAAGCAGAAGTACCCAAGAGATTTTGGGCTGAAGCAACCAACACTGCTTGCTACACACAGAACAGATGTCTAATCATCAAAGATCTAGATAAAACTCCTTATGAAGTCTGGAATGGATATACTCCAAATATCTCTTATTTGCATATCTTTAGATGCAGATGTTATATTCTCAACAATGGAAAGGAACATCTGAAGACTTTTAATGCAAAGTCAGATGAAGGAGTATTTCTAGAATACTCTGCAGTAAGTAGAGCCTCCAGAGTTTTTAACAAGAGAACCTTGGTGGTTGAAGAATCTATTCAAATGGTATTTGATGAACCACACTATGACACCAAGAAGTTAGAAGAACCACCTGATGAGACAACTCTAAGAAAAGAGAATGGTATTCCATATATAGAAGGAGTTCTGCCTACAGAAGAAGACAAAGAAGAGGAAGCTGCAACTATGGATGCAGCAAATATTCTTACAGCAGCAGAACCTCCTACATTACAGGAACAAGAGGAGCAACCTAAACCAGAACATATTTTTAAGCCTGACAGGACATGGCTAAGGAATCATCCAAGGGATCTTATCATAGGAGATTCATCCATTGGCGTAAGAACAAGAAGATCCATCCCTCATGAAGCAATGTTTGCATGCTTCATATCTCAGACAGAGCCCAAGAATGTTGAAGAGGTGCTGCAAGATAGCAACTGGGTACAGGCCATGCAAGAAGAGCTAAATGGGTTTGAAAGAAACCAAGTATGGCAGACAATTGCAAGACCAACTCATCAAGGAGTTATAGGAACAAAGTGGGTCTTTAAGAACAAAGTAGACGAATCTGGACTCGTCGTAAGGAACAAAGCAAGATTAGTTGCCAAAGGATATTGCCAGGAAGAAGGAATTGATTTTAATGAAACCTTTGCTCCAGTAGCAAGACTGGAAGCAATAAGGATTTTTTTGGCTTATGCAGCTCACATGAATTTCAATGTCTATCAAATGGACGTTAAGAGTGCATTCCTGAATGGTCTTCTTACAGAGGAAGTTTATGTAGAACAACCTCCAGGCTTCGAAGATCAAGCAGAAGAAAAGGTGTTTCGGTTACATAAGGCCATGTAGGGACTCAAGCAAGCTCCAAGAGCTTGGTATGACACCTTATCTCTCTATCTGCTAGAGAATGGTTTCCAAAAAGGAACAATCGATAAGACCCTATTTAGGATACAGGATGGAGAAAGTGTACTGCTAGTACAGATATATGTAGACGACATCATCTTCAGATCCACCAACAAAGAACTATGTCAGAAGTTCTCCAACGTGATGCAGTCAAAGTTCGAGATGAGTATGATGGGAGAATTAAGTTTCTTTCTCAGACTGCAAGTAAAACAGCTGTCTACAGGAACCTTTATCAGTCAAGTCAAGTATACGAAGGAGCTTATCAAGAAATTTGGCATGGAGAATGGTGCAACAACATCTGTTCCTATGTCGACATCAATAAGCCTTGACAAAGATGAAGATGGTAAAGATGTTGATATCACAAAGTACAGACGCCTAATCGGATCCTTACTGTATCTTACAGCAAGCAGGCCTGACATCATGTTTGCAGTAGGAGTCTGTGCAAGATTTCAAGCAGCACCAAAAGAATCACATGTTTTAGCGGTCAAAAGGATTATCAAATATCTGAAAGGAACTCAGGAAGTAGGCCTATGGTATCCCAAGGAAGGAGGATTCAAGCTTAAAGGCTACTCTGACTCAGATTATGCAGGTTGCAAGATTGATCGGAAAAGTACCAGTGGGACTTGTCAATTTTTGGGAAATAGACTTGTTTTATAGTTCTGCAGGAAGCAAACTTCGATTGCAACCTCTACAGCAGAAGCAGAGTATGTTGCAGCAGGTAGTTGTTGTGCGCAGATTCTCTGGATACAGCAGCAACTTAGAGATTATGGAATTCAAGAAAAAGAGACCCCAATTCTCTGTGATAATACAAATGCTATTGCAATTATACATAATCCCGTTTTTCACTCAAGAACGAAGCACATTGACATACGACATCATTTTATAAGAGATCACATGGAAAAGAAGGATATTGTGCTTGAGAAAGGTCATACGGATCTCCAGCTTGCAGATATATTCACTAAGCCTTTGAGTGAATCGAGGTTTTCTATGCTTAGAAACTAGCTGGGAATTCTTAAGTTATGAAAAAAAAAGAAGGTGCAAAGATCAAGGGGGAACATCTGCATGCTTGCGAGAAGCAGTAAGTATAGTGCTGTAAGTTACGCTTTCATACAGCGCTGGGTTCAAACAGCGCTGCATTATATATTCTTACAGTACAGCAGAAATCGAAAGTACAGCACCAGGTTACAATATTTATTTCAAAAGAGTATTGATTACTCTGCAACCTCGTACTAAGGATACTGCAACCTTAAAAAGACATTTATTTAGGCGGCAAAGGGCATGTCTTTCAGCATTAAATGCAAAGTCTGCGCGTGTCAGAACTGGAAGGGTTATGCTCAGTAGCCCACGGGCCTTGTAATAATTAACGATGATTTGACATCTCCGCTTTTTCCTGGACCGTAAGATCAATTCTCTCTGAATTATCTCAACCGTTGATCTTACTACACGTCCCTTGAGATCCACCATAACCCCCATAACCGCACTTTTCAAAATCATTATTCACCATCACCTAGAGAGAGAAGTTTCTTTTTGCGAGAATTTTCCTAAGTTCAAATCTTCAAAGTTCTTCATCTTTTCTCTCTACGAAATCCATGGTAGCCAGGCAAACCATCGTCTTGGAAGGATGCTTGATCAACCAGGAGCATGTCTATGCTTTCGGGCGGTACGATAATGCCCTCATTAGGAGAATCTTCGATGTCCTTCAGCGGACCCAAGTCCTAGGGTTGCTGACCACTGTTTACGCTGACTTCTCTGTGGAGTCAGTACAGAGGTTCTACTCCTACGCCAGGCAGGCGGAAGACAGGAACTGCATCCTGTTCAGGATGGATGCAGGCGAGGAAGAGCGGTCTCTAACCGTTAGAGACATCACTACCACCTTCAGTATTTCCGCCGAAGGTTTGACCCCCAGTCAGTTGTTGAACTATGGGGAGAGTACTGCTCAAGAGATGTGGGACCTCTTTCGAGCAAGGGATGCAGAGACTGGAATCAAAAGAAGCGCCCTAAAGAAGCTCTTCAAGCCGGAGTTTGAACTGCTTCATGATATCTGTGCATACTCCATTGAAGGCCGAATAGGGAGTTATGACCAGTGCACAGATCTCCGGTTCCGGATCATGTCCGCTATCATGGCCGGAGAGAAGGTGAATTGGGCGAGGTTCATCATGAAGAAGCTGTGGGAGGAAGCAGAGAAGATAATGGAGCGACGAAGCTACGGTATCACCATTTGTTCTCTGCTCTGCAAGCTTGGTCTTCAACTTGCAGCACCAACCTCTATCCCTATCGGAAAGTATCTAAGGGAGACGAAGGGTAAGACCCAACCGAAGACAGCAGAAGCTGGGGCAGCAAAGAAGAAAGCCAAAGACAAAAAGAATGCTACCCTAGCCCTGCAAGATGAAGCAGTATGCAGTGGGAGAGACGAAGAAGAAGAGGACATTCAAGATTATCTTCCCGTCATCAAGAGGAGCTCAGGGAAGGCTGTACCTGAAACTGAATCCTCTTCTTCAGATGATGATGTACCCCTGGTGAGAAGGGCCCCGTGCAGCAAGAAGAAGGCTGCTGCAGCTGCTGATTCCCAACGCTCTACAACAAGCTTGGCTGTAGTTGCTATTGAGGATGAGTCTCATCAGCCCCGGAATCAAGAAGGAGCTCTTGATTCCCAACTCTCTACACCTTCTAAGGTGGTAGAAAATCTTGGAGATGAGTCACATCTGCTTCAAGAGCCATATCAGCTTCGGGACAAGCCAACTGAAGAAGCCCGTCTACAAACAGAAGCTTCAGTGCTTGATCCTACCCTCCCAACGGCTAGAAATATGGAACTGTAATACAATCTCTGGAGACAGATGCGGCTAGCTAAGGGGGAAATCCTGTTGAAGTGGAAGGATTTCCTGACAATCGAACAAGCTGTCCTGGAGTGGGCCAAATCAAAAGACATTCTGGCACTCCTGCAACCTGAGTATGCAGTAAAAGTACAGGAGCTTGGTGAAAGCAGTGCTGCTCAGGGAGTAAAGGACAAAGGGAAGGGAAAAGCTCTTGCAGAATCCAACTCTGCAGAGCTACCGATGAGAGTAGCATTGGAAGATATGTAGGTTTTCCTTGCCCCGGCTGCGGAGGCTGTAAGAAGGGGCGATGACGTCGCTTTTGCTCAAAAGCAAATCGACACCCTAGAAGTGGAGCAAGCTGAGGAAGCTATCCTGCAACAGGCGCTGCAACAAAGTGTGAAGGAGACCAGGATGCAGCACACTCCTAGGAGGATGCGGGAAGAAGGAAGTTCAAGTTCACACCTGAACTCCCCTGCATACGAGCAAGTAGTTGAGGGCCTCTCCAACATTATCTCGCTGGATCCTTTGGAGGAGGAAGAATCTCAACTGTTGGACTATGGCGATTCCCCTGTTCGCATGGATGCTGCTGCTGCAGACTCACAAAGGGAACCGTTAGCCATCATTCAGGGAGTAATCTCTGAACTTGCTGAAGACACCAATGATGCAACCACAGAGGAAGTTGCCGAGGCTGGACTCCCTGTACTGGCGGAGACAGCAGTACAGCAGACGACCACCCAAGAAAAAATTGCTGGAGAGACAAGAAGGGTGGAAGCTGAGATTCTTGCAGCAAAGGAGCGTACAGTGCTGAATGATGTGGACGCTGCAAGAAACCAACTAGAGCTGCAAGAACCCATTCTTGTAGTGGAACCTGTCCAAGCAGCAGGATCGATCGAGGAGACGGGGTTCTTGGAGAAGACCTCTGGGGAGGCTGTTGTTCTGACAACACTCCCTGAGGGTGAAAATACCTCTGTTGGGGAGACTGTTCAGACAGTACCCACAAAGGAGGCTGAAGAAGTAGCTGAGATAACCCCTGTGCAGCTAGAGACACCTCAAGAGGAGGTTGACGCTGCAACTGCTGCAAGTTCTCAAGAACCTTCCAAGGTTACAGCAGCAGAGGTCACTGAGAAAGCTGAGGTTACTTACGCCGACTTCGCCAGGATGATGAGGAAGCGCAACATAGCTGTTCATGGGCCGAAATCTGGCGAAGTAGACCCTGTTGAAATCTCATCCAGCGAAGAGGAGGTAGAAGAAGAAGAAGAGCACCCATCCTCGAGTTCTACTAGTTCCCAAACTAGCAATCATGAGGATGAGGTTGCTGCTGAGGTTCTAAGGCAGGACGCAACTCCGATTATTCAAGCTGTAATACCATTCGCTGCATCCTCTACTACCTTAATAAGAAGGAATACGGGGCTGACTCCTGACGAATCAATCAATCGAGTTGAAGCCGCTGTTAGACATCTGGTGCACGCTGTCTAGGAGCACGGGTCTACCATGCGCAACAATTTCAGGGTCGCTGCCCAATTCTACGCTGAAACCATGACAGGTTTCAAGAAGGACCTTGAAGCCTTGCCTGGGATGATCAAGAGGACGCTCAATGATCCCTCCCACAGGCTCTACATGGAACGGGTCAGGATGGAGAGAGAGCTGAAAGTTGAAGCTGCACAGACTCGCTAGGAGATAAGGCTGTGTAAGCGCCATGCTGAGAATGTCTCTGACAGGCTGAACACTCACTCCCTCATCCTGGAAACACTTCTGGATCGCACATTTGATCAATCCCAGCGAACCAGAAGTGTGGACGATTGTTTGGGGAACCTGGAGCTGATTGTTGAAGAATTGAGGGACATTATGTTCCGAGCCTTCCCTCAGTATGTTGACGCTCTTGAGGCCACCCCCGAACCGACCCGAAGACCACGTTCCAAGGTGGTCCCAGCTGCCCCTGCTCAGCCCCCGACTTTTGATGATGCCAAAAAAGGGGAAAAAGTTGAAGATAGATACAGGAGCTCAGGGGGAGCTGAAGAAGAAGAAGAAGATGATGATGATGACCAACAACCTCTCCGCAGGAGGAGAAAGAGGTCTGGATCATCTGCTGCGGCTGACATCCCATCTCCCAAGCGATGGAGAAGAGATGATGATGGAGGAGCTGGTGCTGCAAGAAGATCAGTAGCAGGCGCTGCACCCAGCAGAGCTGCAAGCAAAGATGCAGCACCTCCCTCTCATCATCATACAAAGAGAGGGTATGAGGGCCAGCAGCAAGGCTCAAGGAAGAGGATGAGTGGGGACGAGTCTGAGAGTCAGAGGCGCCAAAGAGAAGAATAAGATCCATATGCCTGGATTCAAAGACTCGGAGTAATTGGTGAGAGGAGAATTTTTCCCAAGGACTTCTACCAATACCCTCCTCAAGAGATCCCTCGCCTTGACACTGAAATCATCTCTGCTGAAGTTTCCGTACTGATGGATCAGAGGCCTGAAGGAGAGAATATGGCTTGGAGATTTGACATCTTCAAGGAAATCAGACTGCCTACTGATAGGAATCTATCATTTGAGGAGATCACCTTGTATAAGCGATCAGAATACCTCAGGTACTTCAGAACTCTATGCAGGAAAGGTAAATTCAGCAGATATCATACTTGCAAAACTGCATTGAAGAGATATGAGCAGCTCGCTAGGAAAGGAGAACTTGAAATTCAGAGATACTATACCAACCTAGTGAAGCATGGTAGGATCGTGCCCTATTGTGAGGACTTCTGGCTCAGGTGGATTCAAATTCCAGTATTTATGCAGAAGCTAGATGAGTCCTATCAAGAGTCCATCAGGGACTGGTGGAAGGGATCAAGAGGATAAAAAGGCCTTGAAAAGTTTGCTGAAAAAAGACCTGAAGAATCGTCTACAAAAAGGTCTCTGTTTCAGTAATTTAAATACTCTCTTGTGATCCCTGCTGTTATGTATATGCCTTGTAAATTTCTCTCAGTTACTGAAGAAATTTTCGATTCTTTTCTGTTCAAATTCAACCCTTATGAACTTACGCATGCTGTTTATGTTTTTCCTGATGTTTAGTGATAAAGGAATAACATGATGCATCTCTGATGAATCCAGGGTTTATATCTATCATATGAAAGCTGTTCAAGCATGTAACCCTGATCTTACGATAGTCTGTAAAGTAAAAGTCTTTCTTCATAAACGAAATAATGTAAATGTTTTGTCATCATCAAAAAGGGGGAAATTGTTGGGATTTCAATGTTTAGATTTTGATGAGACAAAACGCATTTGTAATAGAAAGTTTTAAGTACCCCATTTTTCACAGTGTTTAAGTGAATATATAGACTAGGTTTGATTCTAGTGATAAGTGCTGAAAAATAAAGTTCTATCAAGGATAAAACTGCATCTAAGCCTTTTAGAAAAGAAGCTGCTGCAAGAAGGCAGATACAACATCGCTGCAAGAAGGCAGAACTTCACTATAGATAAGTAAGAATAAATGGCGTATAGGAGTGCTGTAAGAAAAAGATGCAACAGCTCTACTCAAGATACTGCAACCAGGTCTTAGTTACAACAGCACTGCAAGAAAACATTAGCTGTAGGAAGACCTAGGATACAGTGCAAAGCTTACAGTTCAGAGAAGTCAATCAGCGCCAACTACAACAAGAAGTATCCTGCAATCCTAGGAAGGATAAATGCAGTACGAGGAACGAAGATTCAAGCAAGAATAAATAGAGCCGTTCGAGACAAGATCAAAGTTGCAGATACGGAGCCAATATGAAGATGCCACGTGGACTGACACACTGCAGAAAGCTGCGAGCCGCAACTGTGCATTAAATGCTCCAAAAAAAAAAGTCAAGTCGCATTAAATGCGAGCCATGCCTTTGATCAGACTACTTCAAATTCAAAAGAGAGATATCTCCTTCAACTGATATCTTCTCCTACAAATATAAATAGAGGAAGAGATACACTGAAGCTGGTTACTGAAACATTTACGTAAAAACTCACGAGCTTTAGAGTTACAAACACTTAAATCTACCATCAGTTTCAGTCACTCAACCTCTCAGAAGTGAAGCAAGTTCAAGTTGAAAAATCCCTCGAAAGATTCAGAAGCTCACTTCGTCGCACTAGTTGAAGAAACAAACATATATACTTTTAACCTTTTTGCTATGTGCTTAGGTTATTTCAGAGGTGTCGAACAGTTGATAGGAGAGATCCTTGTTGTTTGTATAGTTGTCTAGAGTTAGGCAATTTTCCTGTGTGGGAGTGTAGAACCCTGTGTGGGTTTGCCTTTAAAGTTTGCAGTTGTTGTGTGTACGCTGGACTTCAGTAGGTGGTTGCTTTGTAGAGTTGATAGATTGTTAGGAGGGTTCTGTAATTCATCTTGCTTAACAAAGTTCATGCTCGAGGAGCAGTAGAGTGGACGTAGAAGAATTACACCACCTTCGAACCACTATAAGTCATACGTGTTTAATTGCTTTATTTATTTGTGTCTTTACCTTCTGATCTTGTATATCTCATAAGCATTAAACGTTTTTAAAAGAAGCATATTGAGAAAATTAGCCTTGTGTTATAAACTATATTTTTTCGCTGCGTATAAAACTCTAAGTTACAGCGTGCAGCACTGCATCCTAGTGCTGTAAGCAGTAACGATCTGACGTTGCAAGTTCAAGTAACTTGTAGAGCAGAAAGGTTTTTCAAAGATTTAAAAAATCGAGCAAGATTCATTTACCCCCCTCTGAACCTCGGACACCACTTGGGACCAACATGGAGTTTTCAAAAATTTCTCTGAATTTGTGGATAAACACCGTAAAAAGTTTTTAACAGCTTCATATACAAAATTTCTTGATTGTTTGGAATATTCACCTACAAAAATGTTGCTTATTGTTTTCTGTGTTTTCCTTTTATCAAGCCATCTGCACATCCATGAGCTAATGCTTTTAATGTGGATGGATTTCAAACATGGAAGAAAGTAAGTAACTACGAAAATTGCTTTTTCTTGATTCATGAAGGCAAATGTCCAAATTCATTACACATGATATGGAGAGGATCATAGACAAGCATGGTTGAGAAAAATCATTTGAAACTTAAAGTTTCTATTGATGTTGTAAAATTATGTGCATTTCAAGATATATCTTTTAGAGCTCGTGATGAATGTTCAGATTCAGATAGTAGTGGAAATTTTTAGAAATTTTAAGTCATAAAGCTTCATATAATGATGAGGTGAGCTCGATTGTCTTGGAAAAGCTCCTAGTAATGCTTCTTATACTTTTCCTCAAATTCAAAAGGAGATTTTATCACTTTATGCGAGTAAAATTCAAAGATACATCATAAAAGAAATTGGTGATGTCAAGCATTGCATTATTGTGGAAGAATCTCGAGATGAATCTAAAAAGGATCAAATGGCCATTGTGTTAAGATTTGTGGATAAAGATGGATTTATTCGTGAGATATTTCTTAACATAGTTCATGTGGAAGATACTAAAGTTACTATATTAAAAAGAGACATTTCTGCAATTCTTTCTCACAATAATCTTATCATACAGAATATTCAGGGACAAGGTTTGTTGGTGTTGATACTATGTGAGAAGAGTGAAATAGTTTATGAGTGTTTATATGCATATTATGTATATTGTTTTGCTCATCGACTACAGTTGGTTGTAGTAGTAGTTGCTAAAAGTGTTATATCGATTGAGCATTTCTTTTCTCATGTGACTGTTTTTGTGAATTTGGTGGATTCTTCTTCTAAGCGTCATGAAGCTCAGGCCATCTTACAGAATTAACTTCCACAAATGAACTTGACACTGGGAAAGGAAAAAATCAAAGTCTAAGTGTGCAACGTCTAGGGGATACACGATGGGGCTCCTATCTAAGGTTTTTTCACAGTGTACATAATATGTTCAAGTCTATCCTTCTTGTTTTAAAGGTGATCCTCAATGAGAAACATAATTTGTCTTTCAAAGCCACCGTCGATGGAGTATATGACACAATGCCATTTAAGTTTATGTTTATCTTGCATTTCACGATTGAGCTACTTGAAATGACAAATGATTTTTGTGGGATTTTACAATGCAAAAATTAAGATATTGTCAATGTAATGGATGTAGTTCTTGATGAAGTGGAGTTTCTATGAGAAGTATGAGATAATTATTCCAAAAATGAATGCTCAATGTTGTTCAGGTAGAGGTTGGTTTTTTAAAGATAGTCCAGTTACTTTGGGGCTTCATTATTGATTTGATATATTTATGAAGACACTAGATTCTATACTTTTGGAGATTAAAAATTGATTTACTGATGACACAATTGAATTACTTAGGCTTAGCTCAACTTTGGATCCAAGAGATGTCTACAAATCTTTCAATATTGATAATATTTGTGAACTAATTGAGAAGTTCTATTCTGATGATTTTAGTAGCCAAGAGAAATTACATATGAAGTATCAATTGGAACATATTGAAATTGATATCAAACGCAATGAGCTTTTTCAAAAGGTATTAACAGTTCTTAAGTTGTGTCAATTGTTGTCTAAGACTGGTAAAATAATGAATTGCTACCTTGTTGATAAACTAGTCAGACTTACTTTGAATCTTCTGGTTTGAACTAAAACAATTGGTTGTGCATTCTCATCTATGAAGATTTTCAAGACAAAATTGTGAAATAAAATGGAAAACGGCTTTTTGGCTAGCTCATTACTAATGTAAATCAAGAAAGAAATTACTAATAATTTTGAAGTTGATTCGATTGTTGATTAGTTTGATTGTATAAAGAAGTGATGAGTACAACTTAAAATGCTCAATCATAATAAAGTTAGTAAACATTATCTTTTATATTGCTCTAATTGTTTTAATATTTTTCACATTTTATATTTATCTATTGGGAAATTTGCAAATATGAGATAATATTATTTTTCCTTTTAATTTTTTGCAAAGTTAGTTCTGTTGGGAAAATATGCAATTTTTGTTCATTTTGGGGCAATTTTACATGTGGGTTCTGTACCCAAATTAAGAAACAAGTTGTTGGAACGTGTTCTCCTTCGAGAGAAGTTCGAGACGGTATATAGCTTGCCCAAAATAATTTCATGGGTGAATGAAAAATTATGGATAGAAGTGATAACTATGGATCATTTTGGAATGTTTGGGAGCTTGGAAGTGTCTTGTCTAGACGTGCCCAACCGGTTTGGAAAATCAGAACCGGGTCGATTCGAACCGGTGATCAACGATTTCGAGAACTGTTGACCCGGTTTCGGTTTCGAACCGGAACGTAACCGTATGTACCAAGGTTCAATTTCGGTTCGAACAGAGAACCGGCGGTTCGAACCGCCGGTTTTTTATTTTTTTTTGGAAAGTGCCACATGGACGGCTAAGATCGTTTGACCGTTGGTGATCAACTACTCACGTTAAAGTATCGTTGGAACCGCCGGTTCGAACCGGAACTGTCGGTTCGAACCAGCGCGTATAAATTTTTTTTTGAAAAAAGCCACGTGTATGCACCAAAATTAAAAAAAAATGAGAAACCTGCGGTTCAAACCGTCGGTTCCGGTTAACCGTCAATTTTCAAACCAGAACTGAAACCGGAACCACCATAGTTCGGTTCCAGTTTGCTCTCCTCGGTTCTAAAAACCGTCGGTTCCAAACCGACAAATCAGAACCGAAACCGGCGGGGCATGTCTAGTCTTGTCCCACATCAGGAAAATGAAACTAATTTCATTGGTTTATATTATTTTTCCTCTTTATTGGAGATAAGAATGATTGGGAAGAAGGCT
The DNA here is from genome assembly GCA_028654395.1 of Scutellaria barbata. NCBI lineage: Eukaryota > Viridiplantae > Streptophyta > Magnoliopsida > Lamiales > Lamiaceae > Scutellaria > Scutellaria barbata. Next base: position 7,511,773 of record CM053654.1, read on the forward strand.
TTCTCTCTGCGCGCAGGGGATGCAAATCAAATATGGTTTCAACTTCGAATCTTAGACTCGGGTGTTTGTGGAATGACTAAGAACTTTTAGGGAGTAGTTGTTCATGTCAAACAAGATGCAGGAAGTCCTCCTGTTGTTGGAACTTTTTGGGAGAAGTTGCTCATGTCAAACAAGACTAAAAACTTCAAGAACTTTTGGGGAGAAGTTGCTCATGTCAAACAAGATAAGTTGCAAGAGTGCTGGAATGACTAAGAACTTCAAGAACTTTTGGGGAGAAGTTACTCATGTCAAACAAGATAAGTTGCAGGAGTGCTGGAATGACTAAGAACTTTTGAAGTTGCTCATGTCAAACAAGATAAGCCTGTTGCTGGAATGACTAAGAACTTTTGGGGAGAAGTTGCTCATGTCAAACAAGATAAGTTGTAGGAGTGCTGAAATGACCAAGAACTTTTGAAGTTGCTCATGTCAAACAAGATAAGTTGCAGGAAGTCCTCTATAGCCATAGAGTTTAAGACTCCGGAAGAAAGAAGACATGGATCACCTGCAGACTACAATGGCAGAGTTTAAAACTCCTTCTGTAGCCATAGAGTTTAAGACTCCGGAAGAAAGATGGCATGGATCACCTGTAGACTACAATGACTTAAGGGTGTTTGCTCATTATCAAATAAGATAAGTTGCAATCCATAGAGTTTAAGACTTTAGAAGAAAGATGGCATGGATCACCTGCAGTTTACAACAAAAGTCCTTCTGTAGCCATAGAGTTTAAGACTCTGGAAGAACATTCTACAATGGCTTGAGGGTGTTTGCTCATTATCAAACAAGATAAGTTGCAGTCTACTTGATCAACAAAAGGACTTCTATAGCCATAGAGTTTAAGATTCCGAAAGAAAGATGGCATGGATCGCCTGCAGTTGACAATAGAAGTCCGTCTATAGCCATAGAGTTTAAGACTCCAGAAGAAAGATAGCATGGATCGCCTGCAGTTGAGGGTGTTTTCTTATGTCAAACAAGATAAGTTGCAGTCTACTGAATCAACAGAAGTCCTTCTGTAGCTATAAAGTTTAAGACTCCGGAAGAAAGATAACATGGATCACCTACAGACTATAATGGCTTGAAGGTGGATGTTTGGCATTTGCTCATGTCAAACAAGATAAGTTGGAGCCAAAGGCTCTAAAGTGTGTGTTTCTGAGATATCCAAAGAAAATAAAACATGTAAGTCGTGGTGTTTTGAGGAAGGGAAACCGAATTGCATAGTTTGTAAGGATGTGGTATTTGATGAAAGCAAAATACACTCAAATTGATGTTCATGGGACCAGCTCTTTGAAAGGTAATGAGAAATCTCAGTTTGAGGTGGAGTCTTTGAAGATGAAGGATAATGCTCAGGAACCTGAATCTGATCATAAAGATTCTGAAAGCAGTGAGTAGAACGAAGAACATGATGAGCTAGCTAACTATCAGCTAGTTAGAGATAGGTCCAAAAGGTTTGTTAAGCCACTTAATAGACTTGGCTATGCTGATAATGTTTCTTTTACTTTGCTTGTAGCTCGGGAAATTGAGACTCAAGATCCTAGAGGTTATCATGAAGCTGTCAGTTGCAGACAAAAGGATCAGTGGTTGATTGCTATACAAGAAGAGCTATATTCTTTAGACAAAAATACTACATGGGAGATAGTAGAAAAACCAAAGCATCAATAGCTAGTTGGATGCAAGTGGATTTTCAAAAAGAAGGTAGAAGTTACAAAATGAGAGAAGATCAGATTTAAAGTCAGGCTTGTAGCCAAGGGCTTCACACAGTAAGAAGGTGTGGATTATTCAGAGATTTTCTCACCTGTTGTGAAACATAATTCTTCTAGCATGGGTGCCTCAATTCAATATGCAACTTCATCAAATGGATGTGACTACTGCTTTCTTACATAGAGAGCTAAACGTGTAACATCCCGAAATAAAATTCGACTACATAAAATATTACGAGAATTTTCTACCATTAAAATAAGATTTATATAATAATAGATATAATTATAATTATACTAATAAAAATGAAAGAAAAAATATATATATATATATATAAGTATAAACCTACACACGTACACAACATATATAAGTATGGCACATACTAGACTTTATTATATATATATAAGTATATACATGCATAAGTTAAAAGACATTGTATTAATATTTATAATAATATAATAAAGAAGAATAAGTCAAAAGTGGGGGGAAAAGAAAGAAGCAAAAGAAAAAGAAAACGTGTGGTGATGAATAAGCAGGAAAAGAAAGTTTGAAATAAAAGTCAAGGGAATAACTCTCTCTCTCCCCAATTTCTTCCTCTTTCTCTCACACCACTGCAACCACCGCCACATATTCTCTCTTTTCTTCCTCTCTGCACATATCTCTCTTTCCCTCTCTGAAACTGTGTTGTTGGGTATGTTTTGGAGCCGGCGCTTGTAGCACCGGCGTGAGAAATTGGGCCGCCGCTTGCAGCGGCGGTGCGTGGATATATATATGTTTGTATATGTGCGTGTATGTATGTTTTGTTGTGGGTGATGGGAGAAACCAAAGTAGATGACCTCGGACGTGATGGTGACTGGCGTAGGCTTGTGCCGGCGGTTGGGGTGGTCGAGCCGCCGTGAAGATAGCTTTGCTGCTGCAGGGTGTGTGTGCGCGTGAACGTGAGGGTGTGTGAGTAGGCGGCGCCGGGTTAAGCGGCGGCAATGGTAAGACTGAGGGCCGACGGCTGTAGGCGGCAGCAGGGGTGGTTGGGATAACGGTTTTGGGGTAAGGGTTTATTTTGTGAATTTGAAATATTTGAAGGACTATATTGCAAATATTAGCTTTGATGAAATTGGAATTAAATCCTTAGCATTTGTAAAATTGCAGGTTAATCCCTTAAGTAATTAAAACATACATTAAGACCCCTGAATTTGGATAAGGACGTTTTTTTAAACCCAAGAATATATATTGAAATTGTAGATATTATTCTATAATTAAACATAATTTGATATATGAAAACCGAACTTTAATTAAATAACAAAGAGAAATTATATAAATTAATTTATTTTAATTAGACCTCTTTATATATATATCGACTAGAGTATAAAACCTAAATCCTTATCGAAATAATTAAGGAAACCTAGTTTTAGGTCGGATTTTGGAATTTTGTGTTTCACCCTATCGTATTACGTTAATACTTAATTTTACTTAGTAAACCCTATAATTTCTTAGAATATCAACTTTAACCAAATGATTATGAATAATGATATCGGACGCCTGAATTTTAATAAAATTACATAACCTACGAATTGATAATAATATGTATTGCCTATTAGAATTGTGTTATATTGCTAAAATGACCTATAGAATATGCTGAAATTATAGTTTTATCTTATAATTAATTAGATTTAGAAAACGGACCGTAGAAGTCACTAGTATTACTTCTTGACCCAAATAAGTAAATTATGTCGTAATATAACATTAAAAATATTAATTATCATCTCTATTAATTTAAATGACATATTTATCCTAAATATAATTATGGACATTATAATTATATCTTCATAATTTAATAAACGAATTAAGGATCTAATTATAAATATTAAACATTCAAATAAATCCCTTATATTGTTAAAAATGATCTAATAATCTTAAATTAATTATGAACTTTACAAGTTAATTCCCAAAGTCAAGTGCCAACATAAAAATCAAATTAAATATCAATTTTAATTCTCTTAAATAATAATTAACTAAACATGTTATGCAATTAAATATATTTCCTAAATTAACCTATAATTTCAGTTAATTGAATTCATTTTATAAATTAAACTTTATAGTTAATCTAATTACGCCATAATTTCATAGATAGTCTTTTATAAATATATTCAAATTTCTTAATATCTAAATTAAACCGTAAAATATATAATTTGATCTTCTAAGATTATTTAAAAGGCCTTCAAGAATTATTATTAAGTCAAAAAGCTTTATAATTTACTTGTCTAGAATTATTATCAAATCTTCATGATCTAACTTAAATCATAATTTACAATTAATTTTCCTGAAACTAAGATAAGTATTCTAAGATCTAATTAAAGTCTAATTAAGCTTTCTAATATTTTAATAAACATATTTTATTACAAATTCACTTAAACCTTATATTCACTTTAAAATCATTTAATTTATTTTTTAAACCACAACATCGTCAGAAACCCATTCCAACTTATTAAAGAAAACCTTAAAGGACATATTTTAATTACTAATGACCTTAACTAAAGAATTTATAGCTAGACAATGTACTAAGATATTTTAATGATTGATGTAGGAAAAGAGGAATGCAGAATTATCTATGCTTGTTCGACAGCTTATATTTACACACGTTCTGCTCATGAGGTGGGGGTAAATTCTTAATACGGTATTTATAATTCTTTCAAAGTATTTAAAATATGAAATCTTTTACTTGATTGATGTGAGGTCGATATACGTGTTATGTGAATAAAGTGCAATGAGACGAGAATGTGATTGATGAATGATTTAAAGCACGTGATGGATTGTGATTGTTCTCAGAATGTGAACATTTTACTATGAATGCGAATGTGAAGAATGATGTGAAGTTAATATTTGCATATGTGTAAATAAGATGTGTTTTCATGGCAGTTGAGAACTGCAACTAATTGCTATGTTAAAATAATGTACTTTTATGTGTATGTTGATGTGTGCATGTCCATGCGTATGAATGACGGCTGATCACCGAAAAGGCGGTTAAGAACGTCGAAAAAGGCAGTTAAGAACATCGTAAAAGGCGGTTAAGACCCGTATAAAAAGGCGGTTAAGACCCGTCGTAAAAGGCGGTTAAGACCCGTATAAAAAGGTGGCTAAGACTCGTAAAAATGTTTTTATAGTGGCTAAGAACCGTAAAATGCTTTCATGGCGGCTAAGTACCGTAAATTATGTGAAAAGTGATGTTTGAATGGGAATGATGATTGATTATATGTTGGCGGCTGAGACCTGCATATGTTTTCAGGGCGGCTAAGACCCGCATATGTTTGCAAGACGGCTGAGAACCGTAATTGTGATAATGAAAGTGATATGTTTGAATGTGAATGATGATTGTTTCGAGATGGATGCTTACATTTTTAAAATGATTTAAGTCAAGTGATTGAAGTGATCTATTTTCTACGGTTTTTATTAAAAGACAAACGTTTTACAAAAATCTAGTTTTATGTGATAAAATAGTGTTTTGGCATGTGTGTAAAATCTTTTAAAATTATTTCATGTCATCCCGAGTTTCCCCACCCCACTGAGTGTATTTCAAACACTCACCCCTCTTTTAAAATGTTTTCAGTTTAAGGATTTTTATGGCGTGGAGTGCGAGCGGTGGATGCTAGTAGCCGATGAGCAAAGGTTACAGAACCTTTTTATTTAAAATGATTAATTTCATGTATTTAAGAAATGTATTTTTATAATTATTTCTTGATTTTATTTATCTTTATTTTATTGAAAGAGTGAATTTTATAAGTGAGTAACGTCTCGGTTAAAAATTACCTTAAAAAGAATCGGGGCGTTACAAAACTAGGAGATATAGATGAAAATTCCAGAAGGTTTGCATATTGCTAATAAAGAGAACAAAGCATGTTTGTTGAGGAGGTTTCTATATGGATTGACACAAAGCCCAAGACAATGGTATCTCAGATTTGATGAGTTCCTGCAGAAGATTAAATTCAGAAGAAGTAGGTATGACAGTTGTGTTTACTTTAAACATGATAAGTCTGCACACACTTTCTTATTGTTGTATGTAGATGATATGCTTATTACTAGCACATCTACTCATGGCTTGTTTGAAGTCAAAGCTTTACTAAAAATAGAGCTTGAGATATAAGATCTAGGCATTGCCAAGTGAATGTTAGGCATGGACATCAGCTTAGGTGAAGAATATGGTGAAGTGTTTCTTGATCAATCAAAATATTTGAAAAAGGTATTGATCAGGTACTAAATGAATCAGTTTAAAAGCATTACAACTCCCATTAGTCAGCATATCAAATTATCTAAGGATCAGTGTCCAAAGAGACAACAAGAATCAAATGAGATGATGAATATACCTTACTCCAATGCAGTGGGAAGCATTATGTATGCCATGGTGTGCTGCAGGCTTGACCTTGCCTATTCAATGAGCATTATTAGTAGATACATGGCTAAATCAAGTATTGATAATTGGGAAACAGTCAAGTTTGTGTTGAGATAATTGAATGGTTCCGTGAACCATGGTTTAAAATTTAAAAAGGTGCATGAAAATTCAGTTCCAATTGTTGGCTACGTTGATGCTAATTATGCCCCTAATGTAGATACAAGGAAGTCTCTTACAGGATATGTGTTCACATTGTTTGAAACTGTTATAAGTTGGAAAACCTGTCAGCAATCAATGGTGGTTTTTTCAACAACAGAAGCTGAGGTTATGGTTTTAACTGAAGTTATGAAAGAATTGTCTGGCTTAAAGGAATTTTGAAGGAGTTTAGTTTACTTCAGAGGTGTGTTACTATCCATTGTGATAACTATAGTGCAATTCACTTATCCAAACATCAAAGTTATCATGAGAGGACAAAGCACATTGATGTAAGGCTATTCTTTATAAGAGATAAGGTGGAAAGTGAAGTTGTAAAAATTTGCAAGATTTCATCTGAAGAAAATCCAGCTGATGCATTTACTAAAATTATACCTACATCTAAGTTTAAGTTGTGCATGGAGCTGATTGGTCTGATTGGTAGAACAGCTACCAAAGTCGCATGAAGAGGGTGGTTAACCATTCAATCAGTCCTCTCTCTCCAAAAAGTCATGAGTACTAATTCCTTTTTATATAGTGGGATTATTCTCCATCCAACTTCTAGAATTTCAATTTCACGTTTAAAATAAAACTAAATTTGACGATGTTGTTTTCTTTTTTTTTTTAATGAAAAATGAGTTAAAAATTTAATTTGGGTTGTAATTGGTTAAAACCACAAAGTACCCACAGATTGAATCATTTGTACCAAAATATGTGTCCCATTTGTATGTCACATTAAAATTACCTAGTTTTGATATTGAAAAAAAAAATATACATTAAAACCGCTTTTATTTTAAAAATCAATATAACGTGTTTTGGGTGTGGTACACGCGTGGTACATAGATTTTTAATATAGAGAATCTGATTTGCAAAGTACGAGTAAAAATCTAAAAAAAACTTTTGATTTAAATGCCAAATAAAAAAAAGTTAAAAGTAAAAGTTATCGTTTTGATATTAACCCTTATATTACACAGTTAGTTTTCTGTTCAAGATTGCAAATCGCACAAGGAAAAAAGGACTATAAACTCAAGTAAGCGCAACCCAAGCACTACATTATACTCATAAGAACAATGTGATTGTAAAATTTTAATTAAAAAAATAAATTAGTGAAATGCTTAATCATTTAATGATCATTCTACATTGCAAATATGCTCTTACGCAAGAGGAATTCACCGAAATCAAACAAACAAGTCTCTTTAAATACAAAACCCGATTTGAGTTTTAGAATACAACAATTAAACTGAGAGAAATATATTACAAAAAAGAAAAAAGTAATTCTCGAACTAACCTCCATTAATTAATTTTTTAAATTAATAAATTATTTTACTGAATTTTACATTATTTTTTAATTAACAATTTTATATCCTCAATTACCTGCACCTTTTGATATCCAAGTTTTCAAGGTAAGGGAATACTTTTATTTTAAGGGAATACCAATAGAGTCTTATGTGGATGACAGTTCAGTCTGTTGCAAAAAGCCAAGACACAAAAAATTTACATTTGAGCAGTTTACTTGAATGTCCAACTCATAAGATGAGCATGGTGTATAGGTGACACTTACTATTATATCTGGCTGTGTGGATTCCATTGTCTCAGGTGTGTCATCTGCGAGTGGACAAAAAATGTCTATCCCCTATAAATAGAAAAAGTCAAACAACAATGAAACAGACACAAATGTATAACCAATACTTGCTACATCCCATCACTTAGTATTCAACCGCATTTATAACCAATACTTACAACATCCCATCACTTTCAGTATACAACTACATTTATAACCAATACTTACATGCCCTACATTATCAACTAATTCACCTCATCTACATTCACATCACAATCAGAAGACTCATCCCCTGCCACCCCAATTCCAGTTTCAGTCCCTGCCTCCCCTATACCATCATTATTAGACTCTGATTCTGTCTTCCTCCCCAACCTAGTCTCCATCTTCATCTCCCCCTCTGCCCACCTTTATCCATACACTTCATTTTCATCTTCAGAGCACATGTTATAATCACTATCAGATTTACCATCAGAATAATCACTTATATTACCACAATCATCTACACAATTACGATTTTTAGCACTCATTGACTTAGGAAATTCATTAGCAATCACCTCATTTACCCCATCATCATCAATTTTGTCTAGTTTTTCAGAAAATACATGAAAAGCCTTAACTGGCACATGCAATGCTGCTCATTCTCTAAATAATTCATCACTATATAGAAGTCTAAACCCATTATTCTGCTTAACGAAGAACCTCCTATTGAAATCACCTAACTCAGTTTCAATAAACCTTTGCAAATCTTCAAGGGTAAGCAACCTAGGTTCTACAAAATCATATATAATGACTGACCCACCCTTATATTCAGCCTAAAGATAAGTAATGAACTCACCTCTATAATGAATGACAACTGAAATAAATGGGGTTCTTGAATCTGTTAACAAGAACAAAACAAACAAAAAAATTAATAAAAAAAACCCTCATTTCCTGCAACATGCAATTACATAAAGTATTTCTCAGGATCACAACACTAACATGATAAACAATAATATAACATACCCCACATGTCTGCCTAAAGAAGAACATAAATGAATCCCCCCAAATTTTAGTTTTCAACAACAATTATAAAAGGAAATACTCGACAAAAATGTCAGAATGGATCACAAACTCAATTATAAAAGCTCTCATTTCACTGCTCAAAAATTAGAGTACACAAAGAAAACAAAAAAATAAAGAAGATAAACAACAGGAGCTTACCATATCGGGGTGGTGGGAAGTTAGACAATTTTTTGTCACGTTTTTTCACCATCTTCTACAAAAACTAGATCGAACAATTTGGGGCTTAATTATTGTGATGATTTTCTAAAGGTTCACGGTTGGGTTTTTAGATTGGATGATTCAAATGACCATTATGGTTGAGTATTGAAGATGGGAAGATTATGAGATAGAGTATTTTTGCAGATTAGGTTGGTTCGCGGTTTTATCAGATTAGGGATTTCAATCAATTATGGGGGGTAATTTTTGGAATTTTTCATTTAGGGATTGAATTACATTTGGGGGGGTTTTTAACCACGAGGAATGTAGATAAAAAATTTTTGAATTGCCATAGGGGAAAAAAAATGCCAACTCAGCAAAGTTGGCCCGAATTGCTCAATTTTGTGACCTCACATGCGATTCACATGCAATTTGGGCCCAATTAAGCAATTCGGACTCAAATTGGGCAAAATTTGCAAAGCCTGAAAAGATAAAATCCTAAATTATCAACCCAAAAAATTAAAGTTCGAAATTGCCAGACCCTCTAAATTACGGGGCAAAAAGATAATAAACTCTTCTATTTATATCCACTCTACTAACTTTGGCATTTTTGACAACATGAGTTGAAGCACCGAGAAAACCACGCATCTACTATCCTTGAATGAACATATAAATTTTGCATTCTTTAAATTTGACAAAGATAAAGATTTGAAATGTGGAAGTGACCCATCAATGAGATTTATTCACATTCATGGCAATCCTCCAGTGATACCTCCATCATATTATGAAGTCCTTTCATCCACGATGGAAATCTTGTGCCTTCGAATCCAATAATATCTAACCTCTTCATATTTGGATGAGGATGGAGACCTTCCAACACATTCTTGTCATTTGTTTCACTCAATATGGGCCTCCACCAACTCCATTCCAATATTAATTTAAATATTTTTAACTTTTCGAATAAATGTGCACTCTCATCTGTTGGGTTTGTGTTAAAATAAAAGAAATGTTTATCCCACATCGGATTTGTGAACAAAGTGGGAGGGTGTTAATTCTATTTAAAGGCCTAGGTACCTTTGTCACAAGTGTCCCAATCAATACACTTTAGTCTAGTGTTTGATTCTAGTTAAATTCCTTCATTGTTTTCTCTTGTAAAGAGTGTTCTAAGGAAGGTGAGAATCACTCTAGGCTTGTAAGAGTGTAGAGAGTGTTGGGAGATAAAGAGTGGAATATTGTATGATTGTAAGAATTTTTCACATAGTGGTATCTCTTTGGTTGGTCGTGGTTTTCTCCAATTTTGGAGTTTCCACGTTAAAATCTTGTGTTGTTGATTGTTTCTTCCTTTTTTATTTCTTGTTTATTTACCCCTTGGGGATTAATTTCCCAACATCATCCTCTTCTTGATGGCGCACGTTTTCATGCTTTAAAATATGCAATTTACCTTGGAGGTCTTTCAACTTTCCAAGCTCTCCAATCATGTGGCCCTCTTTCTCGCCCACTCGATAGTATTCTAGTGTTTGAAGACAAGTTAAACTTCCAATATTAGGAGGCAATATTGTATAATACGAAATGTGAAGATGCCTTAAGTTGATCGAGTATTATACGGTAGTTAGAAGCTTACTTATATTATCATTGTCAGCTATTAGTGTTTATAAGTGATAGAGATGACCAATCAAGTTCAACAAATCTTGAATACGACCTCTAGGAGAAATTTGAAGATATCTTAATGTATTACCTCACTGATTGAACTAGGCAACTACTCAATAATAATATCCACAAAAGTTAAAGTATGTAGGTTTTTGAAGTTTGAGAACATGGTATCAGAGAGTACTTCACCCTTGAAGAATAACGTACGACAATGTTCATTTAAAATAGAACTTAATTCGTCACCACCATTCTTGCTACCAATGTATTGAACTTGATTGATGCCCTTTGAAACAATGCATGTTAGATAGTGCACAAGATCGTGCATGCTACAATGTGTTATCTTGGCATATTCATCTTACCTTGCAACTTGTAACAAAGAATTATGCACAAGAAAGTTGGAAAAGCTTGTTGCCTACAACCTTGAACCTCCATACCTTTTCCAGGATCAATTTAAAGAAATCCTTATGTCATCCAAAGCTCAATCAGTTATTGCTTGTTGATCACTTCATCTTTTGGGAAAATCAAACAGTAGGCAAAACACCTCTTGAGTGATGGTAGAGACAAATGATCAAAGCTCAATCTCAATATCTTTGAGATGTCATTATCATCAACTTGAAGATTTAAAAGTCAGACTCATGCAAATGAGATCCACTCATCTCTAAGTGTATGGTGTAGTAGTCCTCCCACTATGTTGGAAGCTAATGACAGACCTTGACATCATTTTACAATATTATTTCCAATGCTCTCAAACTCAGGAGGAACATTTTCTTCTTTACTTAGTGTTTTTTGTTTGATTATGAACCAACAATCTTCATTGATAAAATGCTCAAGTTATGAACATCAAGTGTATGAACAATCAAAGCAACCTTTTCACTCCTATTTGTAAAAATGATGCAATTTCCCTTTGTAGAAATAATTCCTAACAAGGAATTTCCAAAATCTTCCCATATTGGCGCATCTTCATAATGTCATCAAGAATAAGAAGATATGTTTTACCTCTCTATTTGTTTTGTATTTTTTTTCCAAAAGAACCTCCCTGCTTTGATCTATGATATTTCTAGATGTCAAATTTACAAGAATCTTTTTCAACAGACAATTACATCAAAATCTTTAGAAACATGGATCCATTTATCTTTCCAAAGTGGGTATTAAGTTTTTTATGATTGAAGACTTTCCAAGTCAACGTGGTCTTCCCCAATCCACCCATTCCGAAATGGGAAGAACAAAGAAAGGTTCCTCACTTGTTAGCATCTTATCAACTATATTTGAGACGTTATTGTCTCTTCTAATAAAAATTGGATCAACAATAAATGACTCAATTTCTTAAGGAAGAGCATATTCACTCGCTAATCTACTATGGAGGTTGAGCTTGGTTGCATCGTCTTTAATAGATTCAAACCAAGTATAGATTTCTTTGATTTTTCAAAGTCACATTTAGTTATGTTGCATCGGGTTGTAACTTTATACATTCTATAAGTTCAAGTGGTAGCTTCTCATTGGCTTGCAACTCTACAACCTTCAGCTTGCCTCTAATGCTAGTTTTATGTACGTTGATAAGATTGATTCTTGGACTTATGTTGATCTTTCTCGAACTACATTAGTTTCTGGTCTGTATGCTGTTTTTCATTGAATTTATCTAAGACAAATGCATGCAGCATACAATTGTTGTAACCTAAATTTTAATGCAGCAAGTCTTTAGTAGACAGCTGCAGTGATGCTTTTTCCGTGTATCTTGTAGCATGGTCTTGACTTGCATTTCTTCAGTTTTCAACCTATTCTCAGGACTCAACTTCTATTCTAATTTCACTTAAACAATGTAAAAAATGGGATACTCTACTTTCTTATGACATGTGTATTTTATCTCATAAATATCCTAACATTGATTTCCTAATAGATGTTAACTCATTGGTTGGCTATGTGGATCTATGACATGTTGGATGCATGCTTGAATTTGAATCACATACATTTATACCTCAACACTCAAAGCTAGTCATTCTTATTACCTTGCTTAGATTAATCTCATCAAACTTAGAATAACTAACTTAAAATAGATTACTTAGCTGGGAAACTAGTTTATTCACAAGCGTTATATCTTAGTTTACAATTCTCACTAATCTAAAGGTACTAGATGTCATGTCAAGACAATAGAGTTGTTTTTGGCTTCAACATAAGTGGCCTTATGTAACATACATTTATAACACTTTCTACGTGATATACTTTACGTAACATATTTTTGTAACACTTTTATTTTATAATATTTATATAACACTTTTGTAACACTTTATTAATATGTAACACTCGTATGTAATAATTTATTAAATTGTAACACTCACATGTAACACTTTATTAATATGTAACACCAGCATGTAATACTTTATTAATATGTAAAAATTACATGTAATATTTTATTAATATGTAACACTTTTAAACTATTAACACTTTTTGGATAAAAAAATATTTTGGACTAATTTTTATGACGTAATATGTAACATATTGATTAAATAACACCATTTTATCTAATAATCGGTAATGTTATTTTAAAGGGATAATAAAACTTTAGGATATATAGCTGTTAGGATTTCAATGTTTAGATTTTGATGAGACAAATCACATATGTAGTAGGAAGTTTTGAGTACCCCATTTTTCACGATGTTTAAGTGAATAAATAGACTAGAATTGAGTCTAGTGTTAAGTGCTAAGATGGAGGTTGAATAAGGATAAAGCTGCATCTATACCCTTAAGAAAAGATATCGCTGCAAGAAGGCAGGATACCGTATTGCTGCATGAAGGCAGAATACAGCACAACTTCAAGAAGAAAGATACAGCAACGCCGTAATAAGACAGAGCATCTCTACAGCAAAGAAAGAAAGAACAGCGTGCAGCATCGCTGTAAGAAAAGGATACATGAGTACTGCTGCAAGAAAATGATACAGCAGGACTACCGGAAGATACTGCAACCAGGTCTAAGTTACAGCAGCACTGCAAGAATGTATCAGCTGCATAAAGACCTAGGATACAACGCTAAGCTTACAGTCCAGACAAGTAAATAAGCGCAACTTACAACAAGAAGTATCCTACAATCCTAGGAAGGATAAATGCAGTACGAGGAACAAAGACTCATGCAAGAATAAATAGAGCCATTCCAGAGAAGTTCAAAGTTGCAGACACGGAGCCAATACGAAGATGCCACGTGGACTGACGCGCTGCAGAAAGCTGCGAGCCGCAACTGCTGCATTAAATGCTCCGAAAGAAAAAGTCAAGTCGCATTAAATGCAAACCATGCCTTTGGTCAGACTACTTCAAATTCAAAAGAGAGATGTCTCCTTCAACGGACATCTTCTCCTACAAGTATAAATAGAGGAAGAGATACACTGAAGCTGGTTACTGAAACTACTGATTAACCGAACAATTCACAAAGCTTACAAGATCCAAGTATTCAAGTCTACGATCAGTTTCAGTCACTCAACCTCCCGAAGTGAAGCAAGTTCAAGCTGAAAGTTTCCTCAAGGATTCAGAAGCTCACTTCGAAGCACCAGTTGAAGAAAAACTTTTTTATCTTTTTAACCTTATTGTTGTGTGCTTAGGTTGTTTTAGTGGTGTCGAACAGTTGATAGGAGAGATCCTTGCTGTTTGTATAATTGTCTAGAGTTAGGCAGCTTCCCTATGTGGGAGTGTGGAACCCTGTGTGGGTGAGCCTTTGAAGTTTGCAGTTGCTGTGTGTACGCTGGACGTTACCTTGTAAAGTTGATAGATTGTTAGGAGTGTCCTGTAATTCAATCTTGCTTAACAAAGTTCCTGCTCGAGGAGCAGTAGAGTGGACATAGAAGGATTACACCACCTTCGAACCACTATAAACCATAAGTGTTTATTGCTTTACTTATTTGTGCTTTTACCTTCAGTTTCTTATCTGTATCATATGCATAAAACGTTTTCTGATAGAAGCATCTTTGAGAAAATCACCCTTTTGTTAAAGTAAATTTCCGCTGCGCATAAAACTCTAAGTTACAACGTGCAGCACTGTATCCTAGTGCTGTAAGCAGTAACTATCTGACGCTGCAAGTTCAAGTAACTTGTAGAGTAGAACAGATTGTTTAAAGATTGCATAATCGACCAAGGTTACACCACTTGGGACCAACAAGTGGTATCAGAGCAAGTTGGGTTAAAAGCCAACTTATCTGGTCACTACCCAGATCCACCTTTGTCTCACTGTTTTCTCTGCATCAAAACTCATTCTTATAGCATATCATGGATTCCTCAAATCACAAGCTACCTATGTTTTCCGTAAAAGAATATGACGATTGGAAGATAAGAATGCAGGCACATCTTTCAGTATTGAACGATGAAATGTGGACGGTCATCACCGAAGGACCAATAATTCCCACAAAAGTAAATCTTATGCTAGGAAGAGAGCTAGAGGAAGGAGTGCCTCCACCACCAAACTTCCTAGTCAAACCAAGACTTGAAAGGAACAATGAAGATATGAGAGAGCTAACTTGGATAATGTGGCTAAAAATGCTCTATTCATCACTTTGGATAAAGGCACCTTCAGCAAGGTCAAAACTTGCAGAACATCCAAGGAAATATGGGAAAAGCTGGAGCAAATATGTGAAGGGACTGAGCTCACCAAAGACAACAAAATCTCCAATGCTACCCAACTATTCGAGCTCTTCGAAATGAAGAATGAAGAGACTCTCGAGCAACTAGACTTGAGGTTCACATCCATAGTGAACGAACTAGAAGCTCTGGGCAAACACTACACTCAAAAGGAGAAAAACATGAATAGATGTCTAATCATAAAGGATCTAGACAAAACGCCTTATGAAATCTAGAATGGACATACACCAAATATTTCTTATTTACACATTTTTGGATGTAGGTGTTATGTTCTCAACAATGGAAAGGAGTATCTAAAAACATTTGATGCTAAATCAGACGAAGGAGTATTTCTAGGTTACTCTGCTGTAAGCAGAGCCTTCAGGGTTTTCAACAAAAGAACCTTGGTGGTTGAAGAATCTATTCATGTGGTGTTTGATGGACCACACTGTGACACCAGGAAGTTGGAAGAGCCATCTAAAGAGATAGCTCCAAGGAAAGAGAATATTGTACCGTATGTAGAAGGAGTTCTGCCTACAGAAGAAGATAAAGAAGAGGAAGCTGCATCTTTAGATACAGCAGACATTCTTACAGCAGCAGAAGCATTACAGCAACAAGAAGAACAACCCAGACAAGAACATGTCTTCAAGCCTGACAGGACATGGTTAAGGATCACCCAAAGGATCTTATCATAGGAGATCCATCCATTGGTGTAAGAACCAGAAGATCCATCCCTCATGAAGCAATGTTTGCGTGCTTCATATCCCAGTCAGAGCCTAAGAATGTTGAAGAGGCACTGCAAGATAGCAACTGGATACAGGCCATGCAAGAAGAACTAAATGGTTTTGAAAGAAACCAAGTATGGAAGACAGTTGCAAGACCAACTCATCAAGGAGTAATTGGAACAAAGTAGGTTTTCAAGAACAAGTTAGACGAATCTGGTCTCGTAGTAAGAAACAAAGCAAGATTAGTTTCTAAAGGATACTGCCAGGAAGAAGGAATTGATTTTGATGAGACATTCGCTCCAGTAGCAAGGCTAGAAGCAATACGAATTTTTCTGGCACATGCAGCTCACATGAATTTCAATGTCTATCAGATGGACGTAAATAGTACATTTCTGAATGGTCTTCTTACAAAGGAAGTTTACGTTGAACAACCTCCAGGCTTTGAAGATCAAGCAGAAGAGAAGGTGTTTCGGTTACACAAAGCCCTGTATGGACTTAAGCAAGCTCCGAGAGCTTGGTATGACACCTTATCTCTCTATCTGCTAGAGAATGGCTTCCAGAAAGGAACGATCGACAAGACGCTGTTTAGGATACATGATGGAGAAAGTGTACTGTTAGTACAGATATATGTGGACGACATCATCTTCGGATCCACCAACAAAGAACTATGTGAAACATTCTCCAACCTGATGCAGTCAAAATTCGAGATAAGTATGATGGGAGAATTAAGTTTCTTTCTCGGACTGCAAATAAAACAGCTACCTACAGGAACCTTCATCAATCAAGTCAAGTACACGAAGGAGCTTATCAAAAAGTTTGGCATGGAGAATGGAGCAGCAACGACTATTCCTATGTCTACATCAATAAGCCTTGACAAAGATGAAGATGGTAAAAATGTTGATATTACAAAGTACAGACGCTTAATTGGATCCTTACTGTACCTTACAGTAAGCAGGCCAGACATCATGTTTGCAGTAGGAGTGTGTGCAAGATTTCAAGCAGCACCAAAAGAATCACATCTTTCAGCAGTCAAAAGAATTATCAAGTATCTAAAAGGAACTCAAGAAGTAGGCCTATGGTATCCCAATGAATGAGGATTTAAGCTTAAAGGCTACTCCGATTCAGATTATGCAGGCTGCAAGATTGATCAGAAAAGTACCAATGGGACTTGTCAGTTTCTGGGAAATAGACTCGTTTTATGGTTCTGCAGGAAGCAAACCTCTATTGCAACCTCTACAGCAGAAGGAGAGTATGTTGCAGCAGGAAGTTGATGTGCGCAAATCCTCTGGATACAGCAGCAACTTAGGGATTATGGAATTCAAAAAAAAGAGACTCCAATTCTCTGTGATAATACGAGTGCCATCGCAATTACCCATAATCCTGTATTTCACTCCAGAACAAAGCACATTGATATATGTCATCATTTTATAAGAGATCACGTGGAAAAGAAGGACATTGTGCTTGAGAAAGTTCATACGGATTTCTAGCTTGCAGATATATTCACTAAGCCCTTAAATGAATCGAGGTTTTCAATGCTTAGAAACGAGCTAGGAATTCTTAAGTTATGAAGAGAAAATGAAGATGCAAGAACCAAGGGAGAACCTCTGCATGCTTGCCTGAAGCAGTAAGTATAGCGCTGTAAGCTACGCCTTCTTATAGTGCTGGGTTCAAACAGCACTGCATCTTATATTCTTACAGTACAGCAGAAATCAAGACGTCAAGCAGCACTAGGTTACAACATTTATTTCAAAAGAGTATTGATTACTCTGCAACCTCGTACTAAGGATGCTACAACCTTAAAAAGGCATTTATTTAGGCGGCAAAGAGCATGTCTTTCAGCATTAAATACAAAGTTTGCGGGTGTCAGGAAGTGGAAATGGCGCGGTCAGAAACCCACGCGCCAGGTAATTATGAGCGACGATTTGACATCTCCGCTTTTTCGTGGACCGTAAGATCATTTCTCTTTTAATATTTTCAATCGTCGATCTTCTCCACGTCCCTTGATTTCCGCCATAACACTCATAACCACACCTTTTGAAATCATTATTCACCATCTTTCAAGGAGAGAAAAATATATTCGCGAAAAATCTCTTAAGTCCAAAATCCTAGATTTTTCTCTCTATCTCTCTCTCAAATCTTCAATGACTGCCCGTCAAACTATAGTTCTGGAAGGAAGATTAATCAACCAAGAACATGTTCTCGCTTCAGGGCTGTTTGACAACGCCCTCATCAGAAGAATTTTCGACGCCCTTGAGCGGACCCAAGTCCTAGGGCTGTTGACAACAGTGTACGCTGGCTTCTCTGTGGAGTCAGTACAGAGATTCTACTCCTACGCCAGGCAGACGGAGGAAAGGAACTGCATCCTGTTCAGAATGGATGCTGATGAGGAAGAACGGTCCTTAACCGTTAGGGACATCGCCACCACCTTCAGCATCTCGGCTGAAGGTTTGACCCCCAGTCAGTTGACATCTTATGGGGAGGCATCTGCTCAAGAGATGTGGGATCTCATTAGAGCTAGGGATGCAGGGGCTGAAATCAAGAGAAGTGCCCTCTAGAAGCTCTTCAAGACGGAGTTTGAACTGCTTCATGATATCTGTGCATACTCCATTGAAGGCAGTACCGAGAGTTATGACAAGTGCATAGATCTACGATTTCGGATCATGTCCGCTATCATGGCCGGAGAAAAGGTGAACTTGGCGAGGTTCATCATGAAGAGGCTGTGGGAGGAAGCAGAGAAGATAACGAAGCGTCGGAGCTACGGTATCACCATCTGTTCTCTGCTCTGCAAGCTTGGCCTTCAACTTGTAGCACCTGCCCCCATTCACATCGGAAAGTATCTCAGGGAGAAGAAGAAGGGCAAGACCCAACCGAAGGCTGTAGGAGCAGAAGTTGCAAGGAAGAAAACCAAAGACAAAAAGAATGCAATTCTTGCTCTGCAAGATGAAGCTGCAAGTAGCGGGGAGGAAGCCGAAGGAGAGGAGGCTCCGAGTCCTCTTCCTGTTATGAAGAGGAGTTCAGGAAAGGTTGTACCTGAAACTAAATCCTCGTCCTCTGATGAGGATGCATCCTTGGTAAGAAGGGCCCCGCGCAACAAGAAGAAGGTTGCTGCAGCTGCTGCCTCACAACGCTCTACAACAAGCCTAGTTGTAGTTGCTGTTGCGGATGAGTCACATCAGCCCAGGGATAAAGAAGGAGTTCTTAATTCCCAACTCTCTACACTTTCTATGGTTGTAGTTGACCATGGGGATGAGTCACATCGACTTCGGGAGCCACATCAGCACCGGGTCGAGCCAACTGAAGAAGAAGCTCGTCTACAAACAAAAGCTTCAATGCTCGATCCCATCTTTCCGACTGCTAGAAATATGGAGCAGCAGTACTCTCTCTGGAGAGAGATGAGGCTGGCTAAGGGGAAAATCCTGCTGAAGTGGAAGGATTTCCTAACAGTCGAGCAAGCTGTCCTGGAGTGGGCCAAATCAGAGGACATTCTGGCACTCCTGCAACCTGAGTACGCAGCAAGAGTACAGCAGCTTGATGATAGCAGTGCTGCTCAGGGAGCAAAGGACAAAGGGAAGGGAAAAGCTCTCACAGAATCCGACTCTGCAGAGCTACCGATGAGAGCAGCAATGGAGAACGTGCAGGTCTTCCTTACCCCGACTGCGGAGGCTGTAAGAAGGGGCGATGACGTTGCTTTTGCTCAAGAGCAAATCGACACCTTGGGAGTGGAGCAAGCTGAAGAAGCTATGCTGCAACAGGCGCTGCAACAAAGTGTAAAGGAAACCAGGATGCAGCACACTCCAAGGAGAATGCAGGGAGAATGAAGTTCAAGTTCTCATCAGATGAACTCCCCTACATACAAGCAAATGGTTGAAGGTCTCTCCACGATCGTCTCTCTTGATCCTCTGGAGGAAGAGACCCAACTATTGGACTATGGCGATTCCCCAATTCGTGAAGTTGAAGATACTGTCTGTGCAGATTCTCAGGGGGAACCATCGGCCATAATCAGCGATGTCATCTTAGACATCGCTGAAATTGCCGATGAAGCATCTACGGAGGAAGTTGCAGAGGCGGTACTCCCTGTACTGGCGGAGACAGCAGTACAACATGCGACCATCCTTGAAGAAGCTTTTGGAGAATCAAAAATAATGGAAGCTGAGATTCTTGCAGCAATAGAGCGTACAGTGCTGGATACTGTGGACGCTGCAGGAAACCAATCAGAGCTGTAAGAACCCATTCTTGCAGCAGAAGCTGTCCAAGTTACAGGACCGACCGAGGAGACGGGGTCCCTGGAGAAGACCTCAAGGGAGGATGTTGTTCTTAAACACTCCCTGAGGATATGAAGACCTCTGCTGGGAAGGCTGTTCAGATAGTACCCACAAAGGATACAGAAGAAAGAGTTGAGGTAACCCAGTGCAGCTAGAGACACCTCAAGAGGAGGTTAATGCTGCAGCTGCTGCATGCTCTCAAGAACCTTCCAAGATTACAGCAGCAGAGGTTACTGAGGAAGCTGAGGTTACTGATGCCGACTTCGCAAGGATGATGGAGGAACACAACATAGCTGTTCATGGGCCAAAATCTGGTGGAGCAGATCCTGTTCAAATCTCATTCGACAAAGAGGAGGCAGATGACGAAGAAGAAGAGCACCCATCCTCAAGCTTTACAAGCTCTCAGACCAACAACAATGAGGATGAGGTCGCCACTGAGGTTCCAAGGCAGGATGCAGCACCTAAAATTCAAGCTGTTGTACCATTTACTGCATCCTCTACCGTCTCAACAAGACGGAATTCTAGGCTGACTCCTGACGAATCGATCAACCGAGTTGAAGCCGCTGTAAGACATCTGGTGCACGCCCTCCAGGAGCACGAGTCTACCATGCGCAACAGTCTCAGGATCGCTGCCCAATTCCACGCTGAAACCTTGAAGCTTTACCTGGGATGATCAAGAGGATGCTGAATGATCACTCCCACAGGTTTTATATGGAATGGGTCAGGATAGAGGGAGAGCTGAAAGTTGAAGCTGCGTTGACACGCCAGGAGATCAGGCAGTGCAAGCGTCATGCTGAGAGTGCCTCTGACAAGCTGAATACTCACTCCCACGTCCTGCAAACGCTTCTGGATCGCGCATCTGATCAATCTCAGCGAACCAGAAGTGTGGACGACCGTTTGGGGAACCTGGAGCTCATTGTTGGAGAATTGAGGGACATTATGTTCCGAGCCTTCCCTCAGTTTGTCGATGCTCCAGCGGCCGCCCCCGAACCGACCCGTCGTCCACGTTCCAAGGTGGTCCCAGCTACCCCTGCTCAGCCCCCGGTATTTGATGATGCCAAAAAGGGGAAAAGTAAAGAAGATAGATACAGGAGCTGAAGAAGATGATGAAGATGATGACCAGCAACCTCTCAGCAGGAGGAGGAGAAGGTCTGGATCATCTGCTGCTGCTGACATCCCCTCTCCGAAGAGATGGAGAAGAGATGATGATGCTGGAGCTGGAGGAGCTGGTGCAGCTGTAGGAGGAAGATCTGCTGCAGGTTCTGCATTCAGCAGGACTGCAAGCAATGATGCAGTGCCTCCCTCCTATCAGTCCAAGAGAAGGGATGAGAGCCAGCAGCAAGGCTCAAGAAAGAGAATGAGCGGGGACGAGTCTGAGACTCAAAGGCAGCAAAGAGAAGAATAAGATCTATATGCCTGAATTCAAAGACTCGGAGTAATTGGTGAGAAGAGAATAATCCCAGATAACTTCTACCAATTTCCTCCTCAAGAGATCCCTCGCCTTGACACAGAAAAAATCTCTGCTTAATTTTTATGACGTAATATGTAACATATTGATTAAATAACACCATTTTATCTAATAATCGGTAATGTTATTTTAAAGGGATAATAAAACTTTAGGATATATAGTTGTTAGGATTTCAATGTTTAGATTTTGATGAGACAAATCACATATGTAGTAGGAAGTTTTGAGTACCCCATTTTTCACGATGTTTAAGTGAATAAATAGATTAGAATTGAGTCTAGTGTTAAGTGCTAAGATGGAGGTTGAACAAGGATAAAACTGCATCTATACCCTTAAGAAAAGATATCGCTACAAGAAGGCAGGATACAGTATTGCTGCATGAAGGCAGAATACAGCACAGCTGCAAGAAGAAAGATACAGCAACACCGTAATAAGATAGAGCATCTCTACAGCAAAGAAGGAAAGAACGGCGCGTAGCATCGCTGCAAGAAAATGATACAGGAGTACTGCTGCAAGGATACAGCAGGACTACCGGAAGATATTGCAACCAGGTCTAAGTTACAGCAACACTGCAAGAAAGTATCAACTGCACGAAGACCTAGGATACAACGCTAAGCTTACAGTCCAGTCAAGTCAATAAGCGCAACTTACAACAAGGAGTATCCTACAATCCTAGGAAGGATAAATGCAGTACGAGGAACAAAGACTCATGCAAGAATAAATAGAGCCGTTCCAGAGAAGATCAAAGTTGCAGACACGGAGCCAATACGAAGATGCCACGTGGACTGACGCGCTGCAGAAAGCTACGAGCCACAACTGCCGTATTAAATGCTCCGAAAGAAAAAGTCAAGTCGCATTAAATGCGAACCATGCCTTTGGTCAAACTACTTCAAATTCAAAAGAGAGATGTCTCCTTCAACCGACATCTTCTCCTACAAGTATAAATAGAGGAAGAGATACACTGAAGCTGGTTACTGAAACTACTGATTAACCGAACAATTCACAAAGCTTACAAGATCCAAGTATTCAAGTCTACGATCAGTTTCAATCACTCAACCTCCCGAAGTGAAGCAAGTTCAAGCTGAAAGTTTCCTCAAGGATTCAGAAGCTCACTTCGAAGCACTAGTTGAAGAAAAACCTTTTTATCTTTTTAACCTTGTTGTTGTGTGCTTAGGTTGTTTTAGTGGTGTCGAACAGTTAATAGGAGAGATCCTTGTTGTTTATATAGTTGTCTAGAGTTAGACAGCTTCCCTGTGTGGGAGTGTGGAACCCTGTGTGGGTGAACCTTTGAAGTTTACAGTTGCTGTGTGTACGCTGGACGTTACCTTGTAAAGTTGATAGATTGTTAGGAGTGTCCTGTAATTCAATCTTGCTTAACAAAGTTCCTGCTCGAGGAGCAGTAGAGTGGACATAGAAGGATTACACCACCTTCGAACCACTATAAACCATAAGTGTTTATTGCTTTACTTATCTGTACTTTTACCTTCAGTTTCTTATCTGTATCATATGCATAAAACGTTTTCTGATAGAAGCATCTTTGAGAAAATCAGCCTTGTGTTAAAGTAAATTTCTGCTGCGCATAAAACTCCAAGTTACAACGTGCAGCACTGTATCCTAGTGCTGTAAGCAGTAACTATCTGACGCTGCAAGTTCAAGTAACTTGTAGAGTAGAACAGATTGTTTAAAGATTGCAAAATCGACCAAGGTTCATTCACCCCCCTCTGAACCTCGGACACCACTTGAGACCAACAAGTGGTATCAGAGCAAGTTGGGTTAAAAGCCAACTTATCTGGTCACCTACCCAGATCCACCTTTGTCTCGCTGTTTTCTCTACATCAAAACTCATTCTTATAGCATATCATGGATTTCTCAAATCACAATCTACCTATGTTTTCCATAGAAGAATATGACGATTGGAAAATAAGAATGCAGGCACATCTTTCAGTAATGAACGACGAAATGTGGACGGTCATCACCAAGGACCAATAATTCCCATAAAATTCAAACTTATCGGTTTTGGCCGATTTTCACACACAACGTAGCCCTTGATGAGACGAATCTAGGACAACTTTCAGAATTTAATTCCGATATTCCGTTCGCCAGAAAACGGTGAAAAACCTTCTCCAAAACCCTAAACCCTTGCTTCTTGCCACCTTTTTCTCTCTCCCGTTTTCTCTCTCTCCCTTCTTCTTGCGGTTGCAGGCACCGGAGGGCCTGCCGGAGTTGTGGGCTAGCCACTGGAGGGGTAGCGCCGCCAAGGGAGGGCGGCGCCGGTGCCGGAAATGGGCTATAAAATGGGGCTGTTGCACAAGGAGTTTGTGAAATGTGTGTGACGAAGGGTTTTTGCGGTTGTTTTTCTGGCACTATTCATGCCGGAATTCGGTGATGGATGGCCGGATCTGGTAGCCGGTGGTTCAGGCTAGCCATAGGACTAAGTGGTGGCTGCATGGGGCGGCGGCGCCGGGAAGATGGCTGGTTGAGCAGGGTTGCGACGGGAGACCGGGGCCGAGGCTGTCGAGAAAATTGGGCAGCTGTCGTGGCTGTTGCTCCCACTGCCGAGAAGTGCTGTCCCGCTGTCGAGAAAACTCGACAGCCGACGGGAGACGCCGGGGAAATTTTTCCCCGTCGCTAAGAACGCGCGCGACGCCGTATTTTCGATTCGTTTTCGATCCAAATCTCGTTTTCTTTTCGTCGTACTTTATTATCGAGACGTTGCCAACAAAATATCACTGACCGAGGATCGTGGGTCCTGGTCAAAGTCAATCCTTTGACCAAATTACCAAAATACCCCACAATCTTAAAACGCTCCGTTTGAGCTCGTTACAACTCCGATTGAGCTCATTCTTGGTTTGTTGTGATCCAAAATCCATTCTCTTTCATCTTAGCCATATAATCTGATCTTTTCTTATTGTTTCTTCAACCTCAATCATTAGGCTTACCGTTCCGATTCGTCTCATCTCGATCGATAGTAACCGATCTAATATTGGTTTAATCTTTAATTACAGATTATAATGATCTAAGAAAACACTGTAAATTATGTAGGCTACCTGTTGGATTGAAGCATTGAGATACGTGATCTTGGATACTTGCAACTCACGTGGTAACCACCGAACAAGGTGGGGGTAATTTCTAACTCTTTATCTGTTTACAGTTTTCCCTATTCCAAGCATGATTGAGGAATACTAAATGCTGTGATTATACTTGTTGTGACATACATAAACTGTGAGGGGTGGGCCCGCTGAGGCGTCCCTTCATGCATTCGTCCCTTATCTCCATTCTTCTACGAAAGGTTTGG
This sequence comes from Scutellaria barbata, assembly GCA_028654395.1. Taxonomy (NCBI): domain Eukaryota; kingdom Viridiplantae; phylum Streptophyta; class Magnoliopsida; order Lamiales; family Lamiaceae; genus Scutellaria; species Scutellaria barbata. The sequence continues at coordinate 7,536,822 of CM053654.1, forward strand.
TGGTCCTTGAAATGCACCAGCGGTATTTAAGGCCGTTTTATGGGATAAGACGGGCGATGCCCACACCTATTCATCCCTTACCATTTCTAATGTTTGTTGTGCATATTTGTGTTGTGTTTCGTGATGATTATGCTTATTTCTGATTTAAATGTCTGTCGAAGATTTAGACGTGGATTTTATTCCCCACGAGTGTATTCAACGCACTCACCCCTTATTCTGTAATTCACATTACAGGAAGTGATAAGCATGATGAACCCTAGAAGGAGAGAGAATGTGCTATATTTCTGGATCTGTAATTATTTTTAATATGATGTGTTGGTCCCAAGTGGTGTCCGAGGTTCAGAGGGGGGGGTGAATGAACCTTGGTCGATTTTTCAGAATCTTTAAAACATCTGTTCTGCACTGCAAGTTACTTGAGCTTACAGCGATAGATGGTTACTGCTTGCAGCACTAAAATGCAGTGCTGCACGCTGTAACCTGGAGTTTTGTACGCAGCGAAAATATACTTTTAAACACAAGGCTGTTTTACACAAGAATGCTTCTTTCAAACATTTTATGATGAGAAAAGATAGATATATGTAAATATGTAGAAAATAAGCACAGATAAATAAAGCGATAAAAACACTTATGGCTTATAGTGGTTCGAAGGTGGTGTAATCCTTCTACGTCCACTCTACTGCTCCTCGAGCAGGAACTTTGTTAAGCAAGATTGATTTACAGGACTCTCCTAACAATCTATCAACTTTACAAAGCTAACCACCTACTGAAGTCCAGCGTACACACAGCAACTGCAAACTTCAAAGGCTAACCCACACAGGGTTCTATACTCCCACACAGGGAAGCTGCCTAACTCAAGATAACTAAAACAAACAGCAAGGATCTCTCCTATCAACTGCTTGACACCACTAAAACAACCTAAGCACACAGCAACAAGGTTAAAAGGATAAAAGGTTTTCTTCAACTTGTGCTTCGAAGTGAGTTTCTGATTCCGTAGGGAAACTTTCAGCTTGAACTCTGCTTCACTTCGATAGGTTGAGTGACTGAAACTGTTGGCTTGAATGCTTGAAAATTTATAAGCTTGAAACTTTCGCGTATGGATTTTAGTTCTTAGTAACAGTGACAGTAACCAGCTTCAGTTCTCCTCGACCTCTATTTATACTTGTAGGAGAGGATGTCCGTTGAAGGTGACATCTCTCTTTTGAATTTGAAATAGCCTGGCCAAAGTATGGTTTGCATTTAATGCGACTTGACTTTTCCTTTCGGAGCATTTAATGCGGCAGTTGCGGCTCGCAGCTTTCTGCGGCGCGTCCGTCCATGTGGCATCTTCTTATTGGCTCCGTGTCTGCTACTTTGACTTTTTCTTGAACGGCTCTTTTGTCCCTGCTTGGATCTTCGTTCCTCGTACTGCATTTATCCTTCCTGGGATTTGCAGGATACTTCGTCTTGTAGTTGGCGCTGTATTTACTTAACTGTCCTGTAAGTCTCTACTATATCCTTGGTCTTTGTGCAGCTGATGCATTCTTTCGGTGCTACTGTATTTTAGACCTGCTTGCAGTATCATCTGGCAGTGCTGCTGTAATCATCGTTCTAGCAGTACTCCTGTATCATTTTCTTGCAGCGATGCTGTACACCGTTCTTCCTTGATTTGCTGTATTGAAGTACAGCCTTATTTATGCTTTGCTATTCCTTTCTTCTTCCAGCAATGTTGTATCCTGCCTTTATGCAGCGATACTGTATCCTGCCTTCTTGCAGCGATATCTTCCTTTAAAGCTTAGATGCAGCTTTATCCTCTTTTAACCTCCATTTCAATCCTTGACTCAAGACTCAATTCTAGTCTATTTATTCACTTAAACAATGTGAAAATGGGGTACTCAAAACTTCCTATTACATGATTGGTTTGTCTCATCAAAATCTAAACAATGAAATCCCAACATGATGTTTCTCAAACTTTTCTTTTTATAAAACAATGTTGTAAGAAATCCATGTTTGGTGGTTTATGATATGTATTCGGGATGTGAGATCCTGATGATGATGTGTATTCGGGATGTGAGATCCTGATGATATTTTTCACTGTGAATATTATGTTAAATCGGTTGAAGCCGATGGTTATTATGTAATATCTTTTGTTCGTCTCCTACCTCTTTTCTTCTTCCTGCACGCCCGTGTGGAAAACTCTGATAAATTTTATGAAAGAAAGTGGGGCGTGACATTTAGAGATGTGATCATTGTTGGTTGAGTGTATTTGTATTTATGTTGGGTTTGTGTTTACTCTTATTGTGTTTATGTTATGTAATTTGTGTATTTTTCAAGGTTTAAGTAATAAAGATAGTTTTATTCATGTGGTGTAATTTATATTTCACAAATTTGCAGATTGATACAATATTATAGGAATATTATATATGATATTTTGTGCTAGGAACAAAAAGAAAAGAATCCACCATCTAAAACACGTTGTTTGAAGAAACTCCTAAAAGGACACCATGGAGGAAGTACAAGACATCATGTGAGTCTATTCAAAATATTAGTGTATACCGTTTCTGGTTTATTTAATAATCATATTATGCTTAAAGATAAATTATGATATTTTACTCAAAATATTTTTAAATGTTATAGGATCAATCAGAAAAGTAAATTGGAGAAGGTGATGTTATTTATGATGTTAAGAAGCATGGTCATCTTAGGTTAATTGGCAGGTGTGCTAAGAGAATGAAGAAAGCTACTGAGTCAAAAGTACTTGTTCTAGATGAATATTTACAACTACATAAAGCTCAAATTGTGATAGAAACAGTAGGAGAAGTTATGAATTTTTTCAAACAACAACTTTCTCCTGAAATGTTTGCCTTTATATCCCCATCACTTGGCGATCCATTGAGTGTTTCAGAATTTGAAAATCATCTTCTGAATGGGAAATCTTTTGGGAGCATTAAAGATTTAGAGCAACATCAGGTATTAATAAGCATTATTTTTTGTAATGATGGTATTGGTATTTTGGGTGGATTGTCTTTAATGTTTGAAAAATAATAGAAATAACGTTGGTGGTGTTATTACTATTATATTCAATGAATTATGTGCATTATAAAACTTTGTTTATATGAGGATGTCTCTTTATAATTACTGGCATGATGATGTTGGCGTTATTATTATAAGTTCACTTATAATATTGTTAATTTAAATTTTCAGGATGATGAAGATAGAGATGATGATCTTGAAGGAAACAAAAAAAGACTTGAGAATGAAGAGCATGATCATGAAGATTAGTTATTAGTCATATTTTATTATAATGGATTATGTTTAAAGATCTTTAGATCTTTGGGTGATTAGGTCTTTGTGTAGAAAACTTTAAGTGTTTTAGTTTGTTATAATTAATGGATTCACATTTTAGAAATGATTTATATTAATATATTTCTTTGTTTGACAAGTTTGTTTGACCTAATAATATTTTGTGAAATATTACTTACACAATATTCATGTATATATAAATATATATATATATGTATTATATATATTTACATAAATATATATATATATATATATATATATATATATATATATATATTTCGATATACATATACAACAATTCAAGTGTTACATAATTAACAAAAAAATGATACATGAGATAGTTTAAAGTGTTACATTCACAATTTAAAGTGATACAACTATTAAAACGAGATGATATAATACATTCTACAGTGTTACAAAAAGTGTGTTACATTTCATTACAAAAGTGTTACTCAAAAAGTCATATGTAACATTTTTAACATTTTTAAAGTGTTACAACTAAATCTGAAAGTGTTACAAAACAAGTGTTACACTTCATAATAAAAATGTTACATAAAAAGTTTTATGTAACAATTTTAAAATGTTACAATAAAGTGTTACATTAAAATTCTTTAATGTAACGCCTATAAAAAGTGTTACTAAAAGCTATCAAAAGTGTTATCTTAGACTTTATGTAACACCAGCAACAGTAACACATATAAAAGTATTACATATTATCTTATGTAACACTTTACAATTTTTATACAACATCTTTTAGGTGTTACATAAACTTATTATAGTGAATTTGAAACTATATTTAAGAAAAAGAATATGAAGTATAGTCCATTAGCTATTTATCTCTTTAATGGATGAGAGTTAAAATTAATAGTTTTGTTTTTAGGGTTAAAAGTGACATGGATCACCTAAATTCTATTGATGAACTTTAGGAGGGTATATATATATATGAGACAACATGAGATGCAATCTTCAGAACCAGCTCTCCAGCTTTCTTTAAGATAGGCAATGCCACGTACCCCGACTTCACAACATTTGTCATAGTCCAATCACTTGGCCTGTAGTACTGAAAAAGTTCAATCTCACTTCTCGAATTTGATTAATAGTAAATTCCATCTAAAAACCCAATAGGGTTAAAAGAGTCTCAATTTCAAAAATAAGGTCTCATTCAAAAACCAATGAAATCTCAAAATTAATAGTGTTCTAGATTATTCAATTTACAGAGAAAATTAGACATGACTAACATGCATGTAATTATTTCAAGTATTTGCATATTTGAGTCTTATTTGAGAAACATTTTGTTGTTATTTTGTTAGAAAATTATTAAAGTTATGCTGAATTAAGTAGTTCTGTGTCTAATATACACTAAACTAATCAATGTTTGTGCATTGGTATTTATGGTCTTGTGAAAACTGCATTCCTGACCAAGAAAGGTGCGCTTGTAATCTTGGTCGCATTTGTTTTTTTTTTTTTTTTTTTTCGTGTTTTGTGTTATTCTACCCCACTTGAGTTGTCAAGAGTTCAAATTATTTAAGGGCCATGTGTGAAACAATTTTTGTTTATAAGTTTGTTCAATGATTACAAACTCTCTTCCTTGCACAATTATGATGTAACTAGCCTCTATTAGTGTAAGCACTATTAATAAAGGCCAATGAATCCATAGATAATTGAGCAATTCTGCTTTCAGTCACGAGAATAGATGTTTATCTTGAAACTATTTTTTTCCTCCTCAAGGACCTATATAATGTTGGTAACTGTGGGTGAATTAGACTTTACATGCTTGTTAATTCAATGTAAATCTGAGTCCATATGCTAGTTAGCTGCTCTGCAAAGAGAAATGCTACACTAACAATTCAAGAAACAGGAAATATGCGACACCAGTTGATTCAAATACAAACAAATCAAACAATAAAAATACCAAAACTTACCAAAGAAACTCGGCTACACAATTCTTCAGTTTGAATGTGTGTGAGTATCTAATATCACTCTAATGTGGGTGCATAGCTTCTAATCTATAATCATCAATAAACTTAGTGTCTGAGTAAGGCGCAACAAGTAGACCAACGAGCAGATCGACAGTGGAAGGCTACGACCAAATTGACTGGCGGCAAAAGGAGCAGCGGCTTATTCAACAACAAATCGAAAAAGGTAAATTGTATATATACTTTCTTTCCACTCTTACAATTGAAATATATAACACAAAATTAATTGTTGTATCTTAAGAAGATACAAGTTCACAAAGAAACTTACAAGCACACCTTTGACAACATCACTATATAGACATATATAATGAGTTGCATTGCTATCACTTTGCTTTAATTTCCTAGTAAATTCAATAAACAATGGCAGCTATAATTGAAAAACTTACAAGTATTAATTAGCTACACCTTATATCTATACTAAGATACAGTATAAGAATGACAGTGAACATGAACTGCAAGAGATCAACCATGCTTGCTATCAGTTGTTTTCAACTTTCCCATTGGCAACAACTTTCTCTTCGGCCACAACTTTCGCGTTGGTAGATTGTTGAGCTTGTTGGCTCGCGCTCATTAGGGAGTCGAACTTTTCTGATTTCTCGAGAATAATTTCAATCTGAAAAGTAACATATGATACTAAGAACTTTTACGCGAAATGTTTTTGAATACGTAATATTTGTAGTCTCTGTTACTTACCCTTGCTTTGTGAACTACACGACCCTTGTCTTGATCCTTCATTCCAACCGTGGATGTTGCTATACCTACGGCAATTAATTATATGAGCATTATCATTTAGCATGGTTATGATCATTTGGTTATATATATAGTTAAATTATATTAATTTCTTACCTTTCTCTATGGCAAATCCATTATTCTTCAAGATCTCAGCTATGGTCACAACTGTCGTTATTGCTATAATGAGTATTGCAAAAAACTATTAGTTAATCACAACAAATTAAATCAAGATATTGATTCAGCAAATTATTAAAGAAAATATTGGATTCTATATAAAAACTAATAAAATATAGAAATGGAGGTAAGAAGGATGTAGAGAGAGATGAGTAAAAAGAATTGACTTAGGTCTTGTTCATTTTCTGAACACTAATGCTTCTTTAAGTTACAATTTATTTTTAAATTTTATTCCTAATTTAGTAGGAAATTCGATCGCCAAGGATAATTACAAACATGAACATGCATATGTGATGCATCAAACGGGGAAAATTAATCCATGTGACGTTCAAAATTTGGATTTTATGTCCAGTTACTATCAAACAAATCAAATTATTCCCCTACAATCAAAATTCCCAATTAAAACACCACATGAGAATATTCAGCATACATGTCAACAATTATTGCCTAAAATCAAATTTCTGATTAAAATCGATTTTTTATTAAAAAAAAAACTTAAAGAATTAATGTAGAAGACCATAATATTGATGAGATATGAATATGACCTAAATTACTAACAACCATAATTAAAATTTCCTAAGAGAATATCAAAGAATTGTGATAGTTACCCATGCCCAAAGCAGAAAGCTCAATCTCATTATGTTGTTGTAAGTACCTCTGCATCAAACAAGAACATTTTTTCATCAAACAAAACCAATACAAGTATATTTGCTATGAAACAGAGCAAAGTTAGTTTAAGAGCTAATAGCATAGTAAATTCTCATTTATAGTTGTGTTTGGATTACGGGATTCGAGAAAGAATTTTAAATTTATAGTTGAAAATTCATTGGTGATGTTTTGATTGATATAGAATTGAAATCCATCACTTTCATTGAGCTAATTTTTTAGCAATATAGGTGGATTCTAAATCCACTCAAATTTGATTGAATTTGAAATTTATTCATTTCAAATCTTATATTCAAATCCTTCAATCCAAACACAACCTATCATATAAAAAATCATTCAATGCAAATACGAAGTTATTTTATTCCATTTATGCTGAAAAGTAGACCGTAACTAATCACCAACCTCGATAAAATTGAGTTTATTTTAAACACTCTTATCTACAAGTATGATTTCTTGAATTCAATTCCCATCAAACGTTAAGTATTGTCTTATGAGTTTGTTATGTTATTATTTATTTAGACTAATTTGTTAGTAATTTGATTAGTAAATGTATTATTTATTTCATTAACCTAATTGATAGAATTTAATGAAGTTATCACAGTTCTTTCAAATTAATAAAAATAACACCATCTGATACCCATGAATATATACATGTTCATTCATTTCCCCTTTATGCATGGAAGGAGAACAAAAAAAAAAAATAGAAAAAGAAAAAAAGAAGAAGAAATAGACAGAAAAAAAACAAAAGAAGCAAAGATGTCACTAAAACTTGTTGTTCAGGTTCTATTTTGATATTTCAACTAATTCTTTGTTCTAATTTATCTCTTCAACTAAAAATCGGTTTAAATCATTTATTTAACCATCAAATAATTATTATAAAATTGACATAAAATACACTTGTAAATGTTGTTTGATTAGTGTTTTTATAGTAGAACCAGTGATCAAACTGATCTTACTAACGATCACTAAACGGATCAAATGGTCAGATCAATTGAATCGGTTGGTTGAGAAAATTAATTTTTATGTAAAATAATGTAATATTCTTACTATAATTTAAATATAATTAATAATATATATAGTTAAGAAAAATATTTAGTAAAGTTTAATAACTAAAAACACACACAAACATACACATATATATATATGATTTATCCAGATATTGTAATTACACTTTTCTAAACATCTTTTTAAGCTAAAAAATACATAATTAACTAAAAGTAAAAATTAAATAGATAAATTGATAAGTTAACTAATTTTAGTCAATTTTACTGGTTGAACAACTCGAGTCAAAATCCAGTTGAACTATCTTGAAGTTTAACAGATTAATGAAGTAAAATTATGAAAATGATAGTTTGAATACATTTACATTCTCCACAAAATCACATTAGTGTTATATCGTTGATCATGCTCAAAGCTGACCCTAAGTTAGGACGAGAAGGTCAACAGCCTAGGGTCCCATTTTTCATGGACCCCAAATCTTCATCCAATATATATATAGAGTTATAACATATTTATTTTAATTGATTCTAAATTTCCTAAAAATGTAAAATTCATATGTAGAAACAATTTGATGAAAGTCTGCTGAAAAGTTTTTAGGATCAATTATTTTCTTGTTTTAGTTGACATAGCTATTTCATCTTTGAAGAGTATATTTTGAGCTGAAGTTTGAAATATTTTTGGTTTTTGTTTAATCCTAAAAAGTGACTCTTCTTAGATGATAAAAGATTACATAATTGTTATATTAATTATTAAGTTGTTCTCATATTGATGTTGATGGGTTAATTTCTGAATTGCAATTGCTACAAATATGTTTATCAGTAAAAATAAAATCAGCTATTGATGTAATTGAGTTTTTAAAGACTTTGGATTGTTTTCCTAATATTTTCATTTCTTATAGAGTTTTGCCTACTATATCGGTTATTGTAGCATCAGTAGAAAGAATTATTTTCAAAACTAAAATTGATAAAATCTTTTTTACTTTGAACTATAACTCAATAAAGATTAAATGACTAAACAATTTTATGCATATAACATGATGTGCTGAATTGATCTTGAAGACTTTATTAATGATTTTGCTTCTCAAAATGTTACAATATCTAAATATTTTCAATGATAATTCGTTTTTGTGTTTGTAGGTATTGCATTTTTTTTTTAAAAATTAGATGGACAAATGAGCATATTGAAACTTAATATATTTGCACAACTTTTTTGAATGAAAGATTTTGCTTTCTTCTTCTTTTCAGATTTTTAATTTATATCGTTTAAGTAAAAAATAAATAAAATTTTCTTCATAGGACCCAGTTTTTCTATTTCGTCATGGGTCCCAAAAATGTCTGGATCAGCCCCGATCATGCTCTGACTCGCTTGTAAATACTCCATAACATGTTAGCAATTTAATGGTCATGTAGTTCAAATTGATAAGCTAAAGTGGCAAAATATGAAAAATTAAGGGTTTAGAGATGATTTTTATTGTTTATTTAAAAAAGAAGAGAGAAATTGAAATAACATATATGATTGATATCTTTCATTAAACAGTGCTACATAAAAATCTTAAGTGGGTAACCTAATTATGCATGCGCAATGAATCCAAGAATTTGGCCTGCACTATAGTATGCTACAAAACTAGAAATGTTCTAAAACTCTAAGAATAAGTCTTTTGTGCACTTAATGTACATACAATTCACGGGTCGGATTAGAGTTTGGATAGATTTGGATCTGTGCATTTTTTTTTTGTCATGACCTTTATATTATATTAATCATATTTTTATGTTATATTAGTCATACTTTTATGTTTAAATATATCATAACCTTAATGCAATACTTTAACTTAAAAAATGACTAACTTTTATATTATATTAGTCATACATTTATATTATATTATATTAGTTATACATTTATGTTATTATTAATAGTTGTCTAAAAATATGTTAAGGTCGAACTAAAAAACCCTAAATGTATGACTAATATTATATAGAGGTAGGACTAATATAATATAAAGATACAACACTTGAGAGCAAATTTGGGTGGGTTTGGACACATCCACTCAGACACGTAGGGGCACGCGTTGGAATAAATTTGGGCCGGATTGGATACATCCATGCAGCAGTGCATAAAAGTTTTTGTCAAACTTTAATAAGGAAAGGAAAGTAGGTTTTGTGCTTTATCCAATTACTCAAACAATATCCCACTAAAAATGTTCTGTAATTACTAAAAATCAGTTTTCTAGGGAAATTATTTCTTAACCTCAAACTTTGTGTTTTTCTATATTTACTTTACTATTTGCACTTTATTTTTTTGGGTGAATTTATCATATATTATTTATTATGTACGCACGTAGTAGTAGTAACTAGTACGTACACTTCATCATCTTAGACTGCCCCAAAATCCATCTGAGAATGGTTTTGGCCTTTCCCTTAGAGAGAAAAATAAATTCAGATGATAAACCAAAAAATAATAATAATAATATTATTATATAATAAATGCAATGTTTAGTGGGCAAAGAAGAATTGTCCCGGTTTCTAACTCCCAGTTTCCAGGTGATGAAATAATTACAACCAAACACTTCATATGAGAGAGAGAGAGAGAGAGTAAATAACTAACCTTGGCAAGATTGACATAGAAGAAGAGGGGTTTCTTCGTGTTGGAGACTTGAATTCTGTTCTTCTTCAGGTTCTCATTATTTGTTTGATTCATTGCAGCTGCTGCCATTGTCATTTCCTTCTTAATTAATTATACACTTTTCTTTATTTATTCTCTCTTCTTATTTTTTTATTTTTTTGGGTTTATCTGATTTTTTTTAATTTCTCTTAGTTTGGTTATTATCTATAGAGTGGAGAAAAAAGAGGTGGATCAATTATAAGAAAAAGGAATTGATGGAAACCCGACATAACAGCCATTTTGACCTTGTAAACATCAATATTTAGGGTCAATAGAAATTTTAATTAACTATATTATTTAATAGGTTGTTAAAGGATGATGGGATGAGAATAAAATTATGATAACTGATCATATATATAAGTAACTCATTTTGTTCCGAAAGGTTTTCATTAATTTAGTCTAAGTAAAACTCTGCTCAAATTATAAATAGGAATGCTTACTAGTAATTTTAGGTATCAAATTAATCATTTTCCATATGCTTTAATAATTTGCTTCGAGTTCTTTCATAATTTTTATGTACCAAAAATTTTGGTTTATAAACATTGATGAGGAAAGGGAAATGCAAGTTAAAAAATTACATCCAAGGACTTACAAATTTCAATATTTTAAGTGAGTAGTGTGTTTTTTTTTTTTTTGCACCATTGTATGGTGCAATTGGACGTGCACGGATCGGATTTGATTCGGATTTGTGCTCAAATTAATATTATTATTTTTTATTTATGCGGTAACTTTTATATTATATTAGTATAAACTTTATGTTATATTCACTACAAGAAGTGCACTGGGTGCGCGTGAGTCAGATTTGACTTGGATCCGCGCTCAAATTAATATTATTATTTTTTATTTATTCGGTAACATTTATGTTATGTTAGTATAAACTTTATGTTATTCCACTCACTACAAGAAATTTTGCATACAACAACGCCCATTTAACAACGCTTTTCATGAATTTGTGTTGTCAAGCGTTGTCTTTTTTAAAAAAATTCGCCATACGACAACGCAGAAAATGGAAACTACAACGCTTTTTTAGTAGGGTTGTTAAATGGCATTTTTTTTAAAAAGACAACGCTTTTTTGCAACGCTTTTGATGCGTTGTCGTAGAGCGAATTTTTTTCTCAAAACGACAACCCTTTATGCAACGCTTTTTGGCATTGTCGTTTCTTAGTACTTTTTTTACAATTTTACAACCCTTTATGCAACGCTTTTTGGCGTTGTCGTTTCATAGTAAATTTTTTTACAATTTTACAACCCTTTATGCAACGCTTTTTGGCGTTGTCGTTTCTTAGTACTTTTTTTTAAAATTTTACAACTCATTAATTATAAAATAATTATTTTTTAATTAACTTAAATTTAATTAATTTATAATGTTATCTTGTATTACATTATTTGCATTAATATTATCTTATATGAACAAACTCATAATTTTACAAAATAGTATTTTTATAAAATACTATTTTGAATTAATTTAGAAATTAACTACACCTAATTAAATATTACTCTCACCCTTTGAAATAATAATACAAAATTGGTATATTATTTTAAAACATAATTCGAAAATTGTGTTTTATAATTCATAATTCATAAATTACGAATGTTTTTCTTAAAAAAAGATAAAGTTAAAATTATTATGTTTTAAAATTAATACAAAAAACATATATATATATATATCATATCAATTAATTAAGAATATATAAAAAATTTAATTATACAACAATAAAAAAAATACATTTATTTATTTGAAAAATATAAAAATTTGTATTACATAATAATATAAAAATTATATATTATTATTTTAGAAAGTAAAGATAAAATGAGTTTGGTTTTAATTTGAACCAAAAATTATTTTACAACAAAAAAAACAATACATATATTAATTTGAAAAATATAAAAATTTGTATTACATAATAATATAAAAACTATATATTATTATTTTAGAAAATAAAGATAAAATGAATTTGGTTTTAATTTGAACCAAAAATTATTTTACAAAAAAAAAAATACATATATTAATTTGAAAAATATAAAAATTTGTATTACATAATAATATAAAAATTATATATTATTATTTTAAGAAATAAATATAAATTAGTTTGGTTTTAAAATTAATACCAAAAACATAAATTATTTGAAAAAATTATTTTATAAAATAAAAAAAGATATAAAAATGATTAATTAAAAGAATAATATGAAAAAAAAAACTTAAATATGTTAATTGAACCATAAACTATTTTTCAAAATAAAAAAACATACATATATTAATTGGTCAATACAATTTTTTTTATATAATAATACAAAAATTATATATTATTTTAATTAAATTAAAGTTGAAAAGTTTAATTATTTTATGATGTTATTTTATATTATTTGCATTAATATTATCTTATATATATGAACAAACTCATAATTTTAAAAAATTAGTATGTTTATAACATATATTAAAAATATGCACTAGTATACTTTATAATTGTCTTAATATGAAATTAGATTAAATATTATTAAACATATTAATTAGTCATTAATCTTTTAATTATATATTAATTAGTCATTAATTATATATGTATATATATAAAATTAGTTAATAAAAGAAATACATATATAATATAAACACAAAAAGCACTAGTAGCCTAGTGGTTCAAGGTTCAACCAAGGTCATGAGTTCGAATCCCAGACAATGCGCAATTATTTCTCATGACGTGTCCAAAATATGCTTGATGATATGTCACTTTTTAGATGACGTGTCAGATACGACAACATAGGAATAATACACAAATGACGTGTCAGATACGATAACATAGGAATAATACGCAAATGGATTTAACGACGCGGAAAAACCGTTGTCGTATGGCGAAGAATGCGCAATTATTTCTCATGACGTACACGAAAAAACCGTTGTCGTATAGCGAATTTCTTGTCCTACAACCAGGGTTTTATGATAAAATCCCATTGTCCTACAACCAGGGTTTTATGATAAAATCCCATGTTGTAGCATAAACAACAGTTGCCGTAGAGTAAACCCTTGTCTTTGTGAGCAAAAAGGCTCTCATAGACAAAGGTTTTTAATTGGTGTTGTCGTAGATGTGTTGTCCTAAATTAAAATCGAGCTCTAAAACAATGATAATTTGCCCTAACCCCCAAACAATCCACCTCCTTCACTACTTTGTTACTGCCACTATGTATTCGTTGGACATCCTTCCATCAGCTAACTGCTTTGGCGAGTTGGTAAACTTCTCATCGTGTCTTCTCTTCATCACAGTCTCCCCCAACAATCTCACCGACTTTCCTCCACCCAGGTGTTGTGACGCCGTCTCCACTGCCTTTAGGAATGACTCCGTCATCTGCCTCCACTACTTCGTTCACAAACCTGAAATACTAAGGTTTCCACTCAATTCTACCAAGCTAATGTCTCTCACTTTTGTCTGAAATAATTAAGTTTGTTAGAGGAGAAATGGTCTTCTCAGTTGAAGAGCATGAAACCAGTATAAAAGGAAAAGAAACAATGTATGATACACTAAGTAAAAAGGATAAAGAATCTGTTGATCAGAAAAAGTATGACAAAACTCATCTTGAGCATAAACATCATGATAATAAAAAGACCAAGCATGTCCATGAAGAAAAATCTATATCTAATGTGTCTAAGGAAAAGCATGGAACATAACAAAGTCATTTTAAATCAACGTACGTAAAACAAGTTTGGATTTCAAAAGGCTCAACTGCTAACCCCAATGGACCTAAAATTCAAAAGGATATTTATAAACTATTTTGCAAACTTCGAGTTCAGTTGAAAAAAGAAGCTTATCTAATGAAGAAGTCTAGTATATTGATAGCGGGTTCAACCGACACATAACTAGATAGAGAAAACTATTCTTCGAAGTGGGTGCAGCCGACACATAACTAGATAAAACCAATGTTGAAACCAAAAGAGTTGGCACTTTCTACTAGAGAAAGTTGAGATTAAAAATGTCTTTTATGTCAAAGGCTTAAAGTTCAATCTACTAAGCATAAGTCAATTTTCTGACAGAGAATTTAAAGTAAAATTCACCTATAACAAATGCTACATTTGAGACTAGATAACCAAATGGATCATGCTAATTAGAATCTGAAAGAAGAACATCTACATTGCCGATTGGAGAATGGGATATCCTAACGCATGCTTTGTAGCCAAAGAAACAAGTGAGACTAGCTGGCTATGGCACAAAAGGCTGAATCATCTCAACTTCAAGACCATCAACAAGATTGCAAGAAAAGAATTAGTTGAAGGTTTTCCAAATGAAGTTTATGAACCAACAAATATTTGTTAAACATGTCAAAAGGGAAAATAGATAAAGTTTTATTTCAAAGCTAAAAACCAACTTACTACCAGTAGAGTCTTGCAACTCTTACACATGAACGTATTTGGATCAGTGACTCCCCTATGTGTGGACTAAAGAAAACACACTTTGGTTGTAGTCGATGACTACTCAAAGTATACATAGGTCACATTTCTATTAAATAAGAGTTACACTCAAATCAAGCTACCAGAGCTTCTGAGAAGGATTCAAAATGAGAAAGATATGAAGATTTGAAGATTCGATTAGATCGAGGAACGAAGTTTGTCAATCACATCATATCTAGTTCTATAATGACTCTAGCATCACTCATGAATTATCCACAACTAGAACGCCTCAACAAAATGAAGTTGCTGAAAAAAGAAACAGAACACTTAAAGAAGCTACAAGGACCATGATAGTTGAGATTGATTTACTAAAGAGACTATGTGCAGAAGCATGCTACAGTTTTGTATGGTTAATACATAGTTGAGATAGTTGTCATCAATACAACTTGCTACACTCAAAATAGAAGCATGATCAACAAATACCATGACAAAATTTCCTATGAAGTTTGGAAAGGAAAAAGAACCAACATTTCCTATTTTCACATTTTTCGATCAAAATGTTTTATTCTAAATAATGAAAAAGAACATCTGAAGACCTTCGATGTAAAATCAGATGAATGAATATTCCTTGGATACTTCTCCGAAAGCAAAGCCAATAAAGTATTCAACAAAAGGAATATCACTACTATCGAAGAGTCCATACATGTTGTTTTCGATGAATCTTCATATGTCAATAAAATTGTTGAGTCACAAGAAACAACATATACAAAAGAAGACATGCAATATGAAGGAAAATTCAAAATGCCAACATACAATGAAGTCATCAACCACAAATCAATTCCGTCTCAGATCAATAAGATGCTCGACTGCCTATGATAGCTCAACTAACATAGGGAACTCAACTAGAGAAGTTGGTGATCAGACAGACCCTACACTTGTTCGATATCTATAAATGAAGAGTTGTTACAGTTGAGATAGAGAGATTCAAAACAGGGGGAACAATTATTAGTGAGATAACTTTCATGTCATGTGAATTAAATCAACATCAAATTGAAGAAACTTCGTATAAACAAGGTGAGACTTCTAAAAGAAGATATCAAACATATCAAGCTGAAACATCAGATAGAAGAGGTCAACCCGAAATCTATGAACGAAGAGAAAGCCAACCAAATCAAACTTTGTTAAGGGCAATCCTTTAAGTCTAGTCATAGGAGAACTAAGTCAAGGAATCAAGTATGGGAACTTGTTAGTAGACCAAAAGCATAAGAAAGTCAACGATACAAGATGGGTCTACCGAAACAAATTAAATGAATAAGGAAATGTCACCAAAAACAAAGCTAGACTAGTTGCAAAAGGATATGCTCAGTGTGAAGGAATCAATTTTGATAAAACTTTCGCACTAGTTACTCGACTAGAAGCCATACCAATTTTCTTAGCTTATGCAGCACACATAAAATTCATTGTCTATGAAATGGATGTGAAGATAACATTTTTGAATGGAATCTTAGATGAAGAAGTTTACATAGAACAACCCCCTAGATTTAAAAATTGGAGACAAAGTCTACAAGCTGAAGATAACTCTCTATAAACTCAGACAAACACCGAGAGCCTGGTATGACATTTTATCTAGAGAATGGATTTTGCAAACGAAATTTCGACATGACTTTATTTTTGCATTCAAGAAGAAGAACATGTCTTGTTAGTCCAAATCTACGTCGATAACATTATCTTTGAATCGACTAACAAAACAATGTGTGAAATTTTTTCTCAACTGATGTAAGGAAAGTTCGAGATGAGTATGATGAGATGTAGCACCCTAAGTAAAATTAAGTTCCAATTTAAGTTTTCAAGAATTTTAATAATTTAAATTAGGAAATAGAGTTTCGTTTTATTCAATTGGGTTTTAGAAATAGTATCGAGAAATAATCTAAACATAGGGTTATCTTTAAAATATTTATAAGATGAGTAAAAATATCTGTTAATAAATTTTCGGACATAAAATATAAAAATCGAATATTAAATCTCTTTCGGATAAAATAAAATGAGTTGTCAGCACCTTATTAAACTTGTTTGGACACCTCACATGTCTACTTTGAATATTTTATTTTATTTTAAAAAAATTTAAATATGCCAAAAATTCAATTAAAAATCATTTTCTCACATTTTAGGTAATTTTTCTATTTTTTTTATCATTTACTGCATCATCATATTACTCCTTTCTCACCCAATCTCCGGTGGCCGAAGCCACCGTCGACCACCTTCCAATGTCACCGGAAAGTTGCAAACATCATACACAAAAAAATAAGAAAAAAACACTAAAGTATTCATTCATTGTATCCTCTTGAAGATTGGGACAAAAATTTGAAGTGAATATTCATTGTATATAGTAGAAATGTTCACTTAGGCTTTAGACCCAGTGGGGTCTATGGAATATCTTTATTTTTTTTTTATTTTTTTTTTGAGTGCTGTTGGCTTTCTTGTTTAATACAAATCTTATGAATTTTTTTCCCTCTTGAAGATTATAAGAAAACATAAAAGTATTAATTTACAATGTACGGTGAAAACAATATTCATTTAGATTGTAAACCCCACGGGGTCTATCATTTTTTTTTTTTTTTTTGGTTTTTTGAGGGACATTGTCTTTCTTGTCTTATTCAAATATCACAAATTTTTATCCTCTCGAATATTTGGAAAAAACATTGAAGTATTCATTCATTGTATCCTCTTGAAGATTGGGAAAAAAATTGAAGTGAACATTCATTGTATATAGTGGAAATGTTCACTTAGGCTTTAGACCCACTGGGGTCTATAGGATATCTTTATTTTTATTTTTTTGAGGGTGGTTGGCTTTCTTGTTTAATACAAATCTTTTGAATTTTTTTCCTAATTGAAAATTATAAGAAAATATAGAAGTATTAATTCATAGTGTATTAAAAATGCGTAGATGTATTCTTTAATATTTTGTTTTATTCTTGAAATATTCTTGAACACGTGTTTGATTTGTCAAGAATTGAGCTAAGGAAAAAACAATACAAGAGAAAGGGGAGGGAGGGCCGAGACAAATCATGGGGAGGAAGGGAGAATATATATATATATATATATATATTTTTTTTTTTTCAAAGGGGTAAATTTAGAATTTTTTTAATTCAAAAATGATAAAAATGGGGTGTGTTTAGAAATTGATGGTTGCGGGTAGTCCCACCCTTCAATATTGTCTTCTACCCTTCGATCTGAATCCTTTGGGTCTCTGATGTTGGTACTGGTGCTGGACTTTTTGAGGTGAGGAAGATTGGTGACGAATTCTTTTCATTCATTGTTGGCTGCAAGGATCCGAAAGCATGCATAGTCCTTTTTAGGGGTGCCAGCAAGGACCTGCTGAATGAAGTTGAGAGAAATCTGCAGGTAACTTTGTGGCTTTTGTTGCGTCAATGTTCATCTTTGTAAAAACCGCGATTCTGAGTCTGTAAATGTTGTCCACAGGATGCTATGTCTGTGGCAAGAAACATAATTAAAAATCCTAAACTTGTTCCTGGTGGAGGTGGTACGGAGTTGACTGTATCAGCTATGCTCAAGCTGAAGAGCTCATCTATTGAAGGCATTGAAAAGGTAAACAATTGTCACTCTCCTTTCGTTGATTCTAGGGCTGTTAAATGATTTTCATGAATCAAGTTCAGCTGAACACACTGTTATTTAAGTTTGTTTCAATTTTAGCTAACTCTAGAAAATGTGTCTGAGCTTGTAAACTTGAAACTAAATCAGTGACGAGTCGATACAAAAGAAGACCGTTGTCTTTTTAGGAAGATCAAAGGTGATGCTTAAGTTGGTTTGGATATTATCAAGCTTTAGAAAATGTGTTTGAGCTTGTTTGATATCAATTTTATGCTTGAGTTTTGAACAAGTGGAGCTCAAGTAGTTTGGTCTTTACACATTTTCCTTTTGGTGCTTTGGTTATGTTTTCCAAACCTTGCTCAAATAAGCCTTTAGCGATTGATCCTGAATAGAGTCGAGTTGGTTGGTTTGATATTTAGGCCCTGTCAAATCACTCTTGAGTGTGTGTGAAGCTTCCTTCTTCTCTTCAATTAGGTGAATTGTGTTAGTACCCAATTTGAATTTCATAATTATTTCTCAACTTCATAGTTGTTGCAAAATGGTGATATTTTTATATAGATCATGAATCAAATAAGACTTTAATTGGGACATAAGAACGGCCTGCTCTTATTTCCACAAAAGTGATGTTTAAATTTTTCTCTTGATGAAAACCTTTTATGAAACTATCAAACTTTTAAAGTTTTTATCTAAGCAACTCTTACGTTACCCTTCCTCCTGATAAACCTGTTGTGATACCACAACTGTCATTCATCTATTATGTGAGAATATAAAGGAACCTGCATGCTTGAAAAGTTCTCTTATGATGCATGATTCTGAACAGTGGCCTTATGAAGCTGCTGCAATTGTATTTGAGGCTATACCAAGAACTTTGGCACAGAACTGTGGGGTCAACGTGATTCGGACTGACTTCCTTGCAAGGAAAGGTAAGATACCCGTCTTTTCTGTGCTTGCAGTTAATATACAAGCTCTTAAGTAAGGCTCATCGTTAGTTGTCTGTTTTATCTTTGTAGCACGCAAATGGAGAGAATGCATGGATTGGCATAGATGGTAATATTGGTGAAATTACCAACATGAAAGAGCGTAAGGTGTGTGTTTTGGTTTACCTTTCCTTCCCCTCTACTGCTTTCTTTTGAAAGGCATTTGACTTTCTCTGGTGATTATGAATTTTTTTTTAAAATAGAGCAGTATACCTTATATGTTCTCTTTATTCTTGGCCATAATCATGGATGAGGTTATGAAGCGAAGTGTATCATGATTTGTTATTGGTTATTAAATATCACTCCTAATATTTATCAACAGAGAAGTTGCGCCTCATGTGCTCTTGACATTTATGGGTTTGCTACTCATCTTGTTAGAACCATCATCCACGAATCATACTCATCAAAATTATTAATTTCTGGATTTTTTCAGAAAGTTTATTCATCCATTTTGTCTACACTGATGATACTGAATGCATGTTGCGCATTTTCCAATATATTAATTCTCCAATTTTCCTGGATGTTTAGATATGGGATTCATACACTGTGAAGGCACAGGCATTTAAAACAGCCATTGAAGCTGCTTGCATGCTTCTGAGAATTGATGATATAGTGAGTGGCATCAAGAACAAACAAGCCCCTGGCCAGGGTGGATCAAAGCCTAAAGTTGTGGAAGAAGGTGACGCAGAGAAGGTGACTTTGATTCCTGAGTGAGACTTTGATTCCATTCCTTTCTTTTTCTAGACATTAGTACTTGTTGTTGTAAAATTTGATTGCTTTCTTGATACCACTAGTGTGTAATATATTTTATCTTCTGCTTGCAGTCAAACCCAGCATTATATGTTCTAAGAGAACGTATAAGGAAAGGGCTGCAGTTGTATTCTTCAGAACCTACAGAGCCTTATTTATCATCTCAGAACTATGGGGAGATTTTCAGCAATCAGATTATCTGGTTTGTGGATGACACAAATGTGTACCGTGTCACAATACACAAGACATTCGAGGGAAATCCCACTACAAAACCCATCAATGGTGCCATTTTCATATTCAACCCTAGAACTGGTCAATTGTTTCTAAAGGTTTGTTCTCCATTAACTTGCTCTACATGATATTAGCCTTTGAATTCTTTAGGTTCATGCAGAAATTTATTCCCTTTTATCCATGCCTTTACAGGTCATTCACACAAGTGTGTGGGCTGGACAAAAGAGTCCTGGTCAACTGGCCAAGTGGAAAACTGCTGAAGAAGTCGCTGCTCTGGTTCGATCACTGCCTGTTGAAGAGCAGCCAAAACAAATCATTGTGACACGGAAAGGAATGTTGGATCCTCTTGAGGTGCATTTGCTCGATTTCCCAATTATTGTGATCAAAGGAAGTGAGCTGCAGTTGCCATTCCAGGCTTGCTTGAAGATCGAGAAATTTGGTGATCTAATCTCGAAGGCCACAGAACCTCAAATGGTGTTGTTCAACATATATGGTGATTGGTTAAAGATCATATCGTCGTACACTGCTTTCTCTAGGCTGATTTGATTTTGCGAGCTCTTCATGTGAACAATGAGAAGGCAAAAATGTTGCTGAAGCCTGACAAGACGATTGTCACCGAGGCCCATCATATATGGCCTAGTTTAAATAATGACCAGTGGGTGAAGGTGAGATTGTCGATCTGTGCTGCTTTTCAAATAGTATCTGGCGTGCTGTTTGTGGGTTAACTGGAGATGGGTTCTTTGAGTAATACTTCCTTTTCTTGTGATGTGCAGGTTGAAGTGGCCCTCAAAGATTTGATACTTTCTGACTATGCAAAGAAGAACAATGTGAACACATCAGCGCTGACCAATTCTAAGGTCCGTGATATTATTCTTGGAGCTGAGATTACTCCACCTTCACAACAGCGTCAACAAATTGCTGAGATTGAAAAACAGGTGATTTTTCCTGCTTTTTTTTTTTTAAATCAATGTATTGTGGTTGTTTACTTGCTAACCTGGTTCATACTGTAAATATGTGCTTTTGTTCTTCCTTTAGGCGAAGGAGTCTAGTCAGCTCACAGCTGTCACCACAAGAACCACAAACGTGCATGGAGATGAATTAATTGTGACAACAACCAGTCCATATTAACAGGCACCATTTGGGTCTAAAACTGACTGGCGTGTTAGAGCTATTTCTGCCACCAATCTCCATCTTCTGGTGAATCACATATATGTGAATTCCGAAGACATCAAGATATTTTCTGAAGTCTACTGAATGCTATATTCAACTTGGAAAACATTCGGAAGAATTGTTGTTGAACATTATGCTTGTTAAGAATATCCTGAAGAAGTTCATATGCATTGCTGATCTGCATACTCAAATTGCTGGATATCTGTACGGAGTAAGTCCTCCGGACAATCCCCAGGTGAAGGAGATCCGTTGCATTGCTATGCCACCGCAATGGGGTACCCACCAACAGGTTCATTGTAACGCCCCGTTCCCCTTTTAATTAGAAAAAGGCCGTCACCCTTTACTTACATAAAATTAAAGAATTCATGAGATACATTATAGCGGAAGTCTAAAATGAAAACACGAGATTTTTTTTTCTTTTTAAATATAACATAATTTATTTTAACTCGTGTTTCACCCACATTTCTTGGTTAAATGTATGGACATACACTTATATGAGATAACATGATAAAACAAACATATTATATTGGAATATCAGTTTAGGTCCATCATGTATCATAATTTACATATCCAAAATATAATACTGTTTTTAAAAGTAAACACTATTTTAGTACTTGAACATTAAAGGGTGATGAAAAGTCAGTCCAGCTTGCTACACGTCCACGTCATCATCCATTGGACCTGAAAATATGAAAAGCAACATCATGAGACACCTCCGGAGAGAGATCCCAGTGGGATAACTGAACTTTCTAATATATACTGAAGCAATCAAATTAATTAGCACATATTACATGTCCTTCGGGCACGCTCATCCTGGACCATACATAACATAAAGGAATGTGGGAGTCGCTCGCCCACTAAACCTTGCTTTCATAGACGAGGCACTCTCGCCCTTAAGGTCGTTGCCCGATAGTGAAGCAACTATCGGTTATAGCTACGGAGCTTCAACCGTAGATTTTCATACATAACATATTAATTTAATTATCAACACATAGTAAAGTATAGAAGTTACCCACTTCAAAGTTGAGGGTTCGAGAATTCCTTTTGGATGCACCGATCGTCCCGACTGCGCTCGACACACTTAACCGATTAGCCTCTTATGTCATATAACACAATCTTTTGTATTAAATTTCTTTAATCTAAAGCATAATTATACTTCATTTAATACATACTTGTGATATAAAAATTTTAGATACTTAAATTAGTGATTCTAGGCATAAAATGACACATAAAGGCACAACAATTTTAATAATTCATAGGTGATTCCAAAAATGACAAGAATATTTACATAGTCACATAATAGTGTTAGATATCATATTCTGAAAATTCAAAATTTTTCATCATCTACATATATAAATAAAATTAAATCTATAAACTAGTTTTTCACCTCAATTTCAACTCAAAATCAGTTTATTTTGAACAATTTATCAAATATTATAGGATTCATAAAATAATTTCATATTTTCACAGAATTTAAACAACATGTTGAAGTATAACATATAAAAATATCAAATAACACTAAAGTTTACATAATTAGTTATGAATTTTAGAACTAGACTGAAAATAGGACATGATCTATGCAGAAAACAGCCTGTGTTGAAAAATTCAACATAAATCATATAAAACTCCAAAAATTTCATACTAATTTTCTGTACGTACCTAAGTATTGGTTCTAAAACATAGTAAAAGATCATATATAAATTTGAAGTATACAGTTTAGAAACATAATTTGATTCGGACCTAAAAACAGAACGTATATTCTGCAAATAGGGTTGAAAACATGTTTTGTTGTAAAAATTCTCATAAATTGTACAAAGCTTCAACATTTACAAGGTAAATTTCTACATGTCCTTAAGAGTCTGTACTACAACATACTAAAATATTACATGTGAACTCAAAGCTTAAAACTTAGAAGAAAAGTTTTACTCAAACACAAAAACAGAGCGAATCTGTCCCAGAACAGGGCTATATTTGAAAAATCATAATAAATCGAATTTATGTCCAAATATTCTGAACTTTAACAGATATGTTCTTCACTTCATATATTAGAACTTGGCCGAAGGGTTTAGGCAAAATCAATTTCTATAAACCTACGAATTTCTCAGAACATACCTGCAGTTTCCATCTCTTACACATGCGCTATTTTACATATCCAAGCAATTTAAATACATAAATTTCTAAACCTAATACCAAAGAACATCTTTGGATCTTTTAAAATATATTCAATAAGTAAGAAAACATCAAACTTCAAAGAAGAAATTAAAAAGTTTAAGCCAAAGTACCTTCAAAGTTTGTAAGGAAGATCTTTGATGTATTTTGATCTTTGCTTGCTATATTCACTACTTATGTCTTATTTCCCTTCATGTGGTTTGGACGGGAGAGAGAGAGTATATCTTCAAGTAATGGTTATAATGCATCTCATGAAGTGAAGTAGGATGATGACTTTAGGTTAGGTATAGGAGAAGGTTCTATTACTAGATTAATAATGCATGTATCCAAATTGTAAAATATCTTTATTTCTTTTCATTTTATTTTTCTTTTCTTCTTCTTATATATATATATATACATGTATATCTACTTACATAAAGAGATAAAAGTTAGTATAACAATAATGCTATATTAGCATAACTTATATAAAAGAGATAATTTATTTATATGATTTACTTTATCTAAAGAACATATTTTTATCTACAATATGATGCATAAATTCATGTTCAAACAATATATGTTTCATCACATAAAATAACATATAAAGATCATAAGTAAAATTTCATAAAAGAAAGCATTCGAAAGCGGTAACGAATAAAATTAGCATATGAGCTTAATATCATATAATTCATTTAAAATTAACTAACATCTTATCTTTTACTTCTGTTCATATGTGTCGAGTGAGTGGAGATCGAGCTCGGTTTCTTCCAAAAGTTATCCTACAAAATCCTTAAAATCTCGAAAGAGATATTAGATCATAAAGATTTTAAAATCATCGATCATAATATGATTTGTAAATCATAAATTAAATAATATAAGAAATTTATACTTGCAAGATGAAGACGTGGACGTGTAGCAAGCTGGATTGACTTTTCATCACCCTTTAATGTTCAAGTACTAAAATAGTGTTTACTTTTGAAAACAGTATTATATTTTGGATATGTAAATTATGATACATGATGGACCTAAACTGATATTCCAGTATAATATGTTTGTTTTATCATGTTATCTCATATAAGTGTATGTCCGTACATTTAACCTAGAAATGAGGGTGAAACACGAGTTAAAATACATTATGTTATGTTTAAAAAGAAAAAAAAATCTCGTGTTTTCATTTTAGACTTCCGCTAAATATATCTCATGAATTCTTTAATTTTATGTAAGGAAAGGGTGATGGCCTTTTCCTAATTAAAAGGGGAACGGGGCGTTACAACGTAGTATCAGAGCCGAGGTTTAAGAATTTTTAACTCGAACTCTAGGTCTAATGTTTTCAAATATTATATGCTTAAGCAATTCGAATTATTATTAAGATTAAGAATTAAATATGTTACGTAAAGGAAAAGTCAGCAGCAAGCTACCGTTCAAATCATCATCGAGTAAGTATTTATGTTATATTTTAAAGAAATTCGATAAAGTATAAAGTGATATATTACAATGGTTGGTATAATTTAATTATATTTTTGTTGTTTAAATTAAATCATTTTATTTCAAAATACATACATTAAACCTTGTGCTATGAAACTTGAGGTTGACTTGAATGTGAATATGACATGGATAGTAGAGTTGAAATGGACGATGAGACAGAACGAGCACGATTAGAGAGGGAGTACCGTAAGTGCCATCAGCATGGCTGGGAGGATATACATGAGTTTCTAGAGCGCATTAGGGAGGCCCGCAGGAGACTCTTAGCTTTAAGATTTGGAGATCGTGATCTACAGGTAGAGATGTTAAACCGGGTCGGGTTAAATGGGCCGGCCCGTTTAACCCTAAAAAACGCAGGATTAGGTCCTCTATATGAGAGGCCCGTTTAAATTCGGGCCTTTTTGGCCCGACCCTATTAGCCCGAGGGTTAAACATGTTAGCCCGTAGGTTAACCGATTAGCCCGGTTAATAATTTTTTTTTAAATTCTATCATATTTCCTAAAAAAAAAAATAAGGATTATAGCCTATAGGCATAGGGTAAAATATGTTAAATTGACAAAAATTATGCAAAATGAATGAAAACAAGATTTGCAGGCATAGTGTAAAATAATTATGCCTACTCACCTCTCGGCCGTGCCTCTCTCTTCCTACCAGTCGTGCCTCTTTCTATTTTAGATTTTATATTGATTCTTTTTACGTAGCCCGGTTAGTGGCCCGTTTGACCCGAAGCCCGTTAGGGTTAGGGTTAGGTCCTCACTATGAGAGGCCCGTTAAAAGTGAACCGAATAAGGCCCTAGCTCGTTTAGCCCGTGGCCCTATAGGTCTAGGGCCGGCCCGTTTAACATCTCTATCTACAGGCATTGAGCACTTACGAGCTCGAGTACATCCTGCGTACCAGACTATTGCTTGGTCAGTTTACCAGCGGTTGGTCATTTATAGATGGCAGACGAGGATCTCAGATCGAGTATAGGGCATATTACTTGAGTTTGGAAGAGGCTATAGAGCATTATGAGATGTGCTTGGCCGAAGTAGTACAGTTGGAGAATGAGGCCCATCAGTATTCACTACGAGCCATGATGTGGGACACGCGTCTACAGACTATTGAAAAGATTTTAGCATATGCTTACACCGAGTATGAGAGACTGTTTACTCATAGTCGTATTATGTTGGAGAGGGCAAGAGTGGTCAGAATCTCACTCTGTACAGGGGAGCGTCAGGCTAGGGATGGTAATGAGGGATTGACAGTTGGTGATAGTCAGAGGCCAGAGGGTGATGGAGTGGGCCCTAGTAGACCACATGTATTTGAGTATAGGCTCCAATCGAAGCGTCCTTGCAGGAGTTCTGATGATGATAAGGAGAGTCAGGACTCATGTTGAGTTTGGAATATTAGTGTAGGTTGTAGTTGTTTTGCTGGTGAATCATCTCAATCACTTGTATGAGTTTTCTTGAAAACAGGTGTTATAACTCCCCCCACCTATAAAAAATTTCGTCCCGAAATTTGGTTTGACTATGAAAACAACTCGGGGTACTTATTCCAAATCTCTTCTTCACGTTCCCATGTTGCGTCCTCTTGCCCATGCCTATTCCACTGTACTAAAACTAATGGTATATCTCTATTCCTCAAGGTCTTGATCTTTTTCCCAATAATGAATACAGGTTATTCCATATAAGTTATGTTTTTATTAATTTCGAATGGTTCAAGATCAATATGATGACTTGGATCTGCCACATATCTTCGTAGTATTAATACATGGAAAACATTATGAATTGCTGAAAACTTTGGACTGAGGGCAAGTCGGTATGCAACATTTCCAGTACGTTCCAAGATTTCAAACGGCCCTATGAACCTTGATTTCAACTTCCCTTTATTTCCGAAGCAGACTATTCCTTTCATTGGAGCAACTTTCAGAAACACCTTTTCACCAATTTCAAATTGTAGGTCTTTCCTTCGCAAATCAGCATAAGATTTCTGTCGATCTTGGGCTACTTTTATTCTTTCTCGAATTTTAGTGATTGCTTCTGTAGACCTTTCTATTAATTTTGGGCCTAAAATATTTCTTATCCCAACTTCATCCCAATGAATTGGTGTTCTACACCTTCGTCCATAAAGCGCTTCATAAGGAGCCATTCCAATAGTTGACTGATAGCTGTTGTTATAAGCAAATTCTACTAAGGACAAATGATCCTCCCAACTTCCTCCAAAGTCCAAAACACATGTCCTAAGAAAATCTTCAAGAATTCGGTTGGTTCTTTCTGATTGTCCATCTATCTGGGGATGAAAGACAGTGCTAAAGTTCAGTTTAGTTCCCATTGCTGATTCTAAGCTCTTCCAGAATTTGGAAGTAAATCGTGGATCTCTATCAGAAACAATCGAAATCGGAACTCCATGCAGTCGAACTACTCCATCAATGTATAACTTTGCTAATTGATCTAGTGAGTATGTCATTTTAATGGTATGAAATGTGCAACCTTTGTCAGTCGATCAACGATGACCCATATAGCTTCATGTTGTTTTGGGCTTTTGGGTAGCCCTGCGATGAAATCCATTGTTATGTGCTCCCATTTCTATTCTGGAATTTCTAACTGGTTCAACAATTCAGATGGTCGCTGATGATCTGATTTAACTCTTTGGCAAGTAAGACACTTCCTGACAAATTGTGTAATTGATCGTTTCATACCCCTCCACCAAAAGTTACTCCTGAGATCTCTGTACATTTTTGTCTCTCCAGGATGTGAAGTATAAGAAGTCATATGAGCTTCTCTCATTATTTTTTCTCACAACTCATCACTTCTTGGTATACAAATTCTTCCTCTGAATTCCAAAGCTCCATCAGAGGCTATCGAAAAATCCTTAGTTTTCTGTTCTTGATCTTTTCTTTGTATCATAATGAGGAACTGTCACTTTTCTGAATTTCAATAATTCGTTCTCTTAATATAGGTTGGACTGTGAGTACTGTTAATACCGCTGCTGATTGTTCTGAATCGATAATTGTCAACCTTAGTCGGCTAAATTCTTCTATCAATTCTTCCTGATGAGTAAGCATTACTGTTAGTTGTCCCTTTTTCCTGCTGAGTGCGTCTGCTACAACATTCGCCTTCCCTGGGTGGTAGTGAATTGTACAATCATAATCTTTCACTAGTTCTAACCACCTCCTTTGACGCATATTAAGTTCCTTTTGTGTGAAGAAATATTTTAAACTCTTGTGATCTGTGTACACTGCACATTTACTCCGTACAAATAGTGTCTCTAGATCTTCAATGCTTGTACGACTGTTACTAACTCCAAGTCGTGGGTCGGATAGTTTTGTTCATGCAATTTTAATTGGCGTGAGACATAAGCGATGACTTTCCCATGCTGCATTAATACACACCCTAATCCTGATTTACAGGCATCAGTGTATATCTCAAATCCTTCTGATCCATCGGGTATTGTTAAAACTGGAGCAGTTGTCGACCTTTGTTTAAGCTCTTGAAAACTAGCTTCACACTCTGGTGACCATTCGAATTTCTCATTTTTCTTCGTAAGTTGTGTGAGTGGTTTCATGATACGTGAGAAATTCTGGATAAACCTTTTATAGTATCCCGCTAGACCCACAAAACTGCGAACATCATTGACATTTATAAGAGTCTTCCAATTTAGAACTGCTTCAACCTTGGCAGGATCTACTTCAATCCCTTGAGCCGTGATGACATGTCCTAAAAAATTTACTTTGTTCAACCAGAATTCACATTTGCTAAACTTAGCATACAACTTCTCTCTTTGCAAAACTTCCAGAACTGTTTTGAGATGTTCTTTGTGTTCTTTTGCATCTTTTGAGTAGATCAAGATGTCATCAATGAACACAATGACAAACTTATCTAAGTATTGGTGAAATACACGGTGCATCAAGTCCATGAAAATTGCAGGTGCATTGGTCACTCTAAAAGGCATTACAGTAAACTCGAAATGTCCATAACGAGTTCTAAAGGCGGTCTTTGGAATATCACTTTCTTTGACTTTTAATTGGTGATATCCAGATCTGAGATCTATCTTTGAAAATACTCCAGCATTCTTCAATTGATCAAATAAGTCTTCGATCCTTGGTAGAGGATACTTATTCTTGATTGTCAATTGGTTAAGTTCCCGATAATCGATACACATTTTCAATGAACCATCTTTCTTCCTTACGAACAATACTGGTGCTCCCTATGGAGAGACACTTGGTCTGATGAACTTCTTATCCATCAAATCTTGTATTTGAATTTTAAGTTCTTGCAACTCCTTTGGGGCCATTCTGTATGGGGCTTTTGACACTGGTGCAGCTCCAGGCATTAGATCAATTGTAAACTTTACTGATCGATCAGGTGGAATTCCTGAGAGATCTTCCGGAAATACTTCAGGGAACTCTTTCACAACTGACACATCTGCTGGTGTCGACTTCTCATCTCTCTTTCTTGTAATGTTCACTAGATATGCCCCACATTCACCTTTCATTATTAAGTTGATTATCTTCATTGCTGAAATAATTGGAACATATTCTCGTGTCCTACTTCCAAAGAATGTGAATCGTTGACCATTTGAAGTTTGTAAATCCACATTTCTATCTTTACATTGGATTACAGCTCGGTGTTTACTCAACCAATCCATTCCTAAGATGGCATCGAATCCTTTCATTCCTATCACATATAGATCGGCTAACAATTTGTGTTCATCTATGTCCAATCTAATGTTCTTTGCCATGCTCTTGATCTTGATATTCTCACCTGAAGGCACTCTAACTTCTAGATTCGTATTTTTAACACAATCTAGTTTAAGTTCTTTCCTAAAGGTATCAGATATAAAAGAGTGGGATGCTCCTGTATCAAATAAGACGTAAGCAAGCATATTCGAAATAAGTACCATACCTGTCACAGTCTCATTCTCTTCATCACCTCCTTCTTCCGTGTCCTCTTCCTCCTCGGTGTACTGAACTTCTGGTAAAGCATTCAGTTTCCCTTTACCTTTCTGGTTCACATTTTGGGGATTTACTGGACGAGGCCCAAATGTTCCTCCACTCTTAGTTTGGATACTCATCTGACTGGTGCATGCACTAGCCCTGTGGCTCGGTTTGTGACATCGAAAGCAAATGTCCTTATCTTTCATACACTCTCCTCAATGAATTTTTCCACAGTTCTGACAGATTGGTATTTGCACGGGTCTTGGGGCAATTGGCATCAATGGACGAACATTACGAGTAAATATATTCCCTCTTGGACCAGGTTGTTGTGGAGCCTTCCCCTTAAACTGACTCATAATTGGTTTCTGCTCATTCTCTAAGCGCAAGCTCATTGATACAATGCGTGCTCTCTTAAATACATCTCTAAAGTCTGGAAGTCTAAGCCCAGATACTATACCACCAACTTTTGGGCGTAAACCTCTACTCAAATTTTCTCGATTTCCTATCGTCCGTATCCACTAGATGAGGTGCATACTTAGAGAGTGAGTTAAATTTACGTTCATATTCTGTAACCGTGTTAGTCCCTTGCCGGAGATTCATAAACTCAATCTTCTTTTGATCTCTCAAGGCCTGTGGAAAGTATCGATCTAACAGTATCCCTTTAAACTCTTTCCATTCAAGAGTTCTCTTGGCTTCCGGTGTTAGAGTTCGCTCATGTGATTGCCACTTCTGGCCTGCATCCTCTTCTAGTTGGAATCTAACACATGAGACTTTTTGTATTTCTGATATCTCCATATGCTCAAAGATTCTTTCCAGTTTAGCAATCCATTCTTCTGTAGCTGCTGGTCCTTCTCTACCTCTGAACCTCGGTGGCTGGAAGCATAGAAATTGCTCGATGACCTGATGTGGCCTAAGATTTTGTTGCTCTTGAGCATTTTGGACCGATGCAGGTTGTTATTGTATGAATCCAATTAATTGAGAAAAGAACTCTCTTGCTGTCTCCGTTGTTGCATTATTCTTAATAGGTGGTTCTCCATTATCTTGTACCTCATCTCGGTGGTTCCTTTCTTTCTGTTGTCTGGTAGGTGGGGCTATAACACTTGCTCTACAGAGAAAATGATTTTTTTTATCAAACACGACTTTACAAAACATTAACTGGTGTGAATTGATAAATGTAATAACGAAGTATGCGATAATAAGAACTAAACATAATAGAAAATGTATACATTATATATATATATATATATTTCAACTTTTATAAACATCGTAGAAATTTTCAAAATCACACAATTCCACTTTTAAAAGCAAAATAGAAAAAAGTACATTTCCAAGTCAGCAAGTACTACAACCACCAACTATACACATGTACAACAAAAGAAGAGCATGTAAGCCCATACAAGTGGTTGAGATGATTCACCAGCAAAACAACTACAACCTACACTAATATCCCAAACCCAACATGAGTCCTGACTCTCCTTATCATCATCAGAACTCCTGCAAGGACGCTTCGATGGGCGCCTATACTCAGATACATGTGGTCTACTAGGGCCCACTCCATCACCATCTGGCCTCTGACTATCACCAACTGCCAATCCCTCATTACCATCCCTAGCCTGACGCTCCCCTGTACAGAGTGAGATTCTGGCCGCTCTTGCCCTCTCCATAGTACGATTGTGAGTAGACAACCTCTCATACTCAGTGTAAGCATATGCTAAAATCTCATCAATAGTCTGTAGACGCATGTCCCACATCATGGCTCGTAGTGAATACTGATGGGCCTCATTCTCCAACTGTGCTACTTCGACCAAGCACGCATCTCATAATGCTCTATAGCCTCTTCCAAACTCAAGCAATATGCCCTATACTCGATCTGAGGTCCTCGTCTGCCATCTAGAATGACCAACCGCTGGTAAACTGACCAAGCAATAGTCTGGTACGCAGGATGTACTCGAGCTTGTAAGTGCTCAACTGCCTGTAGATCACGATCTCCAAATCCTAAAGCTAAGAGTCTCCTGCGGGCCTCCCTAATGCGCTCTAGAATCTCATGTATATCCTCCCAGCCATGCTGATGGCACTCACGGTACTCCCTCTCTAATCGTGCTTGTTCTGTCTTACCGTCCATTTCAACTCTACTATCCATGTCATATTCACATTCAAGTCAACCTCATGTTTCATAGCACAGGGTTTAATGCATATATTTTGAATAAAATGATTTAATTTAAACAACAAAAACATAATTAAATCATACCAACCATTGTAATATATACCACTTTATACTTTATCGAATTTCTTTAAAATATAACATAAATACTTACTCGATGATGATTTGAACGGTAGCTGGCTGCTGACTTTTCCTTTACGTAACATATTTAATTCTTAATCTTAATAATAATTCGAATTGCTTAAGCATATAATATTTGAACACATTAGACCTAGAGTCCGAGGTAAAAATTCTTAAACCTCGGATCTGATACCACGTTGTAACGCCCCGATCTCCTTTTAATTAGGAAAATGCCATCACCCTTACTTACATAAAATTAAAGAATTCATGAGATACATTTAGTGGAAGTCTAAAATGAAAACACGAGATTTTTTTTTCTTTTTAAACATAACATAATTTATTTTAACTCGTGTTTCACCCTCATTTCTAGGTTAAATGTACGGACATACACTTATATGAGATAACATGATAAAACATACATATTATACTGGAATATCAGTTTGGGTCCATCATGTATTATAATTTATATATCCAAAATATAATACTGTTTTCAAAAGTAAACACTATTTTAGTACTTGAACATTAAAGGGTGATGAAAAGTCAGTCCAGCTTGCTACACGTCCACGTCTTCATCTTGCAAGTATAAATTTCTTATATTATTTAATTTATGATTTACAAATCATATTATGATCGATGATTTTAAAATCTTTATGATCTAATATCTCTTTCGAGATTTTAAGGATTTTGCAGGATAACTTTTGGAAGAAACCGAGCTCGATCTCCACTCACTCGACACATATGAACAGAAGTAAAAGATAAGATGTTAGTTAATTTTAAATGAATTATATGATATTAAGCTCATATGCTAATTTTATTCGTTACCGCTTTCGAATGCTTTCTTTTATGAAATTTTACTTATGATCTTTATATGTTATTTTATGTGATGAAACATATATTGCTTGAACATGAATTTATGCATCATAATGTAGATAAAAATGTGTTCTTTAGATAAAGTAAATCATATAAATAAATTATCTCTTTTATATAAGTTATGCTAATATAGCATTATTGTTATACTAACTTTTATCTCTTTATGTAAATAGATATACATGTATCTATATATATATATATATAAGAAGAAGAAAAGAAAAATAAAATGAAAAGAAATAAAGATATTTTACAATTTGGATACATGCATTATTAATCTAGTAATAGAACCTTCTCCTACACCTAACCTAAAGTCATCATCCTACTTCACTTCATGAGATGCATTATAACCATTACTTGAAGATATACTCTCTCTCTCGTCCAAACCACATGAAGGGAAATAAGGCATAAGTAGTGAATATAGCAAGCAAAGATCAAAATACATCAAAGATCTTCCTTACAAACTTTGAAGGTACTTTGGTTTATACCTTTTAATTTCTTCTTTGAAGTTTGATGTTTTCTTACTTATTGAATATATTTTAAAAGATCCAAAGATGTTCTTTGGTATTAGGTTTAGAAATTTATGTATTTAAATTGCTTGGATATGTAAAATAGTGCATGTGTAAGAGATGGAAAACTGCAGGTATGTTATGAGAAATTCGTAGGTTTATAGAAATTGATTTTGCCTAAACCCTTCGGCCAAGTTCTAATATATGAAGTGAAGAACACATCTGTTAAATTTCAGAATAGTTGGACATAAATTCGATTTATTATGATTTTTCAAACATAGCCCTGTTCTGGGACATATTCGCTCTGTTTTTGTGTTTGAGTAAAACTTTTCTTCTAAGTTTTCGGCTTTGAGTTCACATGTAATATTTTAGTATGTTGTAGTACAGACTCTTAAGAACATGTAGAAATTTACCTTGTAAATGTTGAAGCCTTGTACAATTTATGAGAATTTTTACAACAAAACATGTTTTCAGCCCTATTTGCAGAATATACGTTCTGTTTTTAGGTCCGAATCAAATTATGTTTCTGAACTGTATATTTCGAATTTATATATGATCTTTTACTATGTTTTAGAACCAATTCTTAGGTACGTACAAAAAATTAGTATGAAATTTGTGGAGTTTTGTATGAGTTATGCTGAATTTTTCAACACAGGCTGTTTTCTGCATAGATCATGTCCTATTTTCAGTCTAGTTCTAAAATTCATAACTAATTATGTAAACTTTAGTTTTATTTGATATTTTTATATGTTATACTTCAACATGTTGTTTAAATTCTGTGAAAATATGAAATTATTCTATGAATCCTATAATATTTGATAAATTGTTCAAAATTAACTGATTTTGAGTTGAAATTGAAGTGAAAAACTAGTTTATAGATTTAATTTTATTTATATATGTAGATGATGAAAAATTGTGAATTTTCAGAATATGATATCTAACACTATTATGTGACTATGTAAATATTCTTGTCCTTTTTGGAATCACCTATGAATTATTAAAATTATTGTGCCTTTATGTGTCATTTTATGCCTAGAATCACTAATTTAAGTGTCTAAAATTTTTATATCACAAGTATGTATTAAATGAAGTATAATTATGCTTTAGATTAAAGAAATCTAATACAAAAGATTGTGTTATATGACATAAGAGGCTAATCGGTTAAGTGTGTCGAGCGCAGTCGGGACGATCGGTGTATCCAAAAGGAATCTTCGAACCCTCAACTTTCAAGTGGGTAACTTCTACACTTTACTATGTATTGATAATTAAATTAATATGTTATGTATGAAAATCTACGGTTGAAGCTCCGTAGCTATAACCGATAGTTGCTTCACTATCGGGCAACGACCTTAAGGGTGAGAGTGCCTGGTCTATGAAAGCAAGGTTTAGTGGGCGAGCGACTCCCACATTCCTTTGTGTTATGTATGGTCCAGGGTGAGCGTGCCCGAAGGACATGTAATATGTGCTAAGTAATTTGATTGCTTCAGTATATATTAGAGAGTACAGTTATCCCACTGGGATCTCTCTCCAAAGGTGTCTCATGATGTTGCTTTTCATATTTTCAGGTCCAGTGGATGATGACGTGGACGTGTAGCAAGCTGGACTGACTTTTCATCACTCTTTAATGACGTGGACGTGTAGCAAGCTGGACTGACTTTTCATCACTCTTTAATGTTCAAGTACTAAAATAGTGTTTACTTTTGAAAACAGTATTATATTTTGGATATGTAAATTATGATACATGATGGACCTAAACTGATATTCCAGTATAATATGTTTGTTTTATCATGTTATCTCATATAAGTGTATGTCCGTACATTTAACCTAGAAATGTGGGTGAAACACGAGTTAAAATAAATTATGTTAGGTTTAAAAAGAAAAAAAAATCTCGTGTTTTCATTTTAGACTTCCGCTATAATGTATCTCATGAATTCTTTAATTTTATGTAAGTAAAGGGTGACGGCCTTTTCCTAATTAAAAGGTGAACGGGGCGTTACATTCATCTTCCATTAGCTCTTCCTGAACACGATTTCCTGAATGACTTGGAGCCTCTAGGATGGATGCATACACAGGCAAATGAGCTCCTCAGCTTTCGCCACAGGTTTGTATTTGTGTTGTCTTTACATTGGTTTTGCATTATTTTGCTACTCATCCATGTTCTTCGTAACTTAAATAATTGCTCAATGCTCGGATCTTATCAAACAACAAAAAAGGGGATGGAGAGAAATGCATAATTCTGACTTGCAGCTTCACCCCTGGTTCTTGCTCGTTGACTGCATATAAGTTGACCCCATCAAGATATGAATGGGGGAAGAGCAACACTGATGCTGCAAGCATTCCTCATGGTTATCTGCCAACATACTACGAGAAAGTTCAAATGCTTTTGAGTGACCGATTCCTAGGTTTTTACATGGTAATGTTCCATCTCAAACTAGCTTTCTCTCAATTCTTCAAATTTGCCTCAAATTGGTGTTCTTGGTAACTTGGTGTTCTTGGTAAACTTAAATTCTATGGTTAGATTCTAAAAGAGATTATGTTGTGAAGTAGTAGGAACGAGTTATTAATTCATTTTCCTCAGATTGATTGTAGTTGCTGAAACTGATAGTTATTGTACATAAAGTTTTCATCTTATTTGAGGTTCCCTTTAATGCAAACAAATGACAGTGATTGAAGTGCAATCAAGAATCAATGCAATCAAATTGGGCAGACTGTTCCTGATACCCTTCCTACGGAAGCATGAACGTGCATTGCTCTACCTCGGTATGGATGTGTTGCTTGTATATATGGTCATGCATCTCTTTTAATGAGTGGATTATTGATGTAATTGGAAATGAAATTTAATGTACATATAGTCTTCGTTTGGGATTGAAGATATAATCTGTTGCGCATATCAAAATTTCTACCCAATTTGATATTATCTTATGCTGTAAAACATTCAGTTTGATGAGCGTATTGATGCTCATTTGCCTATTAAATAAATGTGGAGTTTCAAAGGATAAAATTGATGTATAGTCTTGTATTAAAGAACAAACCTTAAGGTCAAAAGAGAATAACTACGCAATGCGTCACTTAAACAGAATCACTAGAAAAGTGCATGATGCTTGATATTCTTTTATGGATATCTGTTACTATTAACTATCATGTGTATGTATATTAGCTTGCATCATTTTCAAGTGCATGTGAAGTAATATTTAACTTGATCATGAAATATTTGTTAAAATCGTCATATTTAAGGACATTAATATTTCTTATTACAGAATCCTTATCAAATATGTTTAGCCTGGTTAGTTTGATCATGCTTAAGGAAGAGCAGTTATTAATAGAGTAGAGTGCTCCAGATAGAACTGTTTAATCTTTGTTGCGATTACCCTCTCCAATCACCAGCCAAGAACACAATATAGAAGTTGATGCACAATACCCAGAAAATGAAGAGAAAAAAAACGCAGAAAGAATAATGCAAGAATTGAAAACATGCACACGATCTAAACACAAGGATTTATGGTGGTTCGGTGCGCCACATCGACCTACGTCCACCAGAGAAAGATTCAGATCAATCCACTAAGAAATGAGAGAGAATTTTGAGTTACAAAATTTGGGAATTTTCTGGAAAAATAAGAACCCTAACTTCACGATCTATTGCTATACTATGAATTGAAACTCTAGATCAAGACTAAACATTCTCAAGTATATATAGACCATTAACCCTCAACTAATTTCACATTATCAGTTGCAAAATGCGGCAATATTTGAGCTGAAATGTCAAGCTGCGCTATCGAGCCCTAATTTTGCAGAATTACAGCTTCAACTGCTCAACCGCCTCAAACCGTTTCTGCTGCAACTAAACTCCACCGGTTCCCGCCTAATTGGCCCGGTTCTAGCGAAATTAGCTCCGGTTCCGAAGTATGCAGGTTGTTTTTCTTGAGTTACCACCTTTACAACAATTCTCCACCTTAACTCTAGGAAAATCTAATCTTCTCTTCTTTGACATCACTCTACAAACCGTTGTCATTCCACCTTTTCAGACGGATTAGCTCCCTGCAGTGAGACATCTTGTTTCCTGGCAAAGATTTTGTCATCATGTCTGCTGGATTATCTTCAGATGCTATCTTGCTTGCTTCTACATCCCCTTTCTCAATTAGGTCCCTTACAAAATGTAATTTAATATCAATGTGTTTACATCTCTCATGAAATGTTTGGTGTTTTGAGAGATGCAAGACACTTTGATTATCACAGCAGATGAACACCTTCTCCTGCATTATACTTAGCTCCTTCATCATTCCAGTTAGCCATATACCCTTCTTAACAGCCTCAGCCAATGCTACAAATTCAGCTTCGGTGGTGGATAAAGCAACAATTGATTGTTGCATTGCCTTCCAACTGACTGCAGTTCCATATAGCTTGTACACATATCCAGTAACTGATTTCCTTGTATCTAAGTTCCCTGCAAAATCAGAGTCAACATATCCTTCAAGAGGATTAAGTGAGTTAGCTTGTTTTGAAAATTTCAAACCTAAATCACTTGTGCCCTTTAGGTATCTTAACAACCATTTCACAGCACTCCAGTGTTGAGTTCCTGGATCAGCCATGAACCTGCTTACCACACTCATTGAGTATGCAATATCTGGTCTAGTGCATACCATTGCATACATCATACTCCCTACTGCATTGGCATAAGGTACTGTGGACATATATCTTCTTTCAGACTCAGTTTGAGGCTTCTGGTTTACTGATAACTTGTACTGACTTCCAAGTGGTGTTGTTACTGATTTGGCTTCATGCATAAGAAATCTATGTAGCACCTTCTTGACATAATCCGTTTGGCACAAGAATAGTTCATTTTCCTTCCTATTCCTCTTAATATTCATGCCCAAGATTCTCCTAGCATCTCCCAAATCCTTCATCTCAAACTGTAACCTCAACTTGGACTTTAATCTGTCAATTCTGATCATGCTTTTGCTTGCCAGCAACATATCATCTACATACAAGAGCAAGTAAGTAGTAACTTCATTTCCAACCTTCTCCAAGTATACACAGCTGTCATGACTACATCTTTCCAGCCCTATACTTGT
Organism: Scutellaria barbata; assembly: GCA_028654395.1. Lineage (NCBI taxonomy): Eukaryota > Viridiplantae > Streptophyta > Magnoliopsida > Lamiales > Lamiaceae > Scutellaria > Scutellaria barbata. The sequence continues at coordinate 7,575,687 of CM053654.1, forward strand.
CATATAAGAGTCAAATCTCCTATACCATTGTCTTGGGCTTTGTTTAAGGCCATAGAGTGACCTCTTCAACAAACAAACCTTCTGCTCATTTCCAGCTTGTATGAAACCTTTAGGTTGTTGCATGTAAAGAGTTTCTTGTAGAGTTCCATGTAAGAAGGCAGTTTTGATATCTAGCTGTTGCAATTCCATATCATTTTGTACTACCAAAGCAAGTAAAAGCCTAATTGATACATGCTTAACTACTGGGGAGAAGACTTCATGGTAATCTATACCTTCTCTTTGTGTGTATCCCTTGGCTACAAGCCTTGCTTTATATCTGATCGATTCCTTCTCAGCAACCTCTACTTTCCTTTTAAAGATCCATTTGCTACCTATGATCTTCTCAGCTGCAGGCCTATCAACAAGTATCCAAGTATGATTCTTATGTAGTGAATTCAACTCATCTTTCATAGCATCAACCCATCTATCTTTATCTTTGGATTTCATAGCTGCCTTGTAGTTTCTTGGCTCCTCAGATTCTATCTCTTGAGCTATACTTAAGGCATAATGAACAATATCAGCTTGACCATACTTACTAGGTGGTTTTATAACTCTTCTTGATCTATCTTTGGCCAATTGATAATTTCTCAGATTTTGGTGAGGATTTAGGTGTTCACTATCAGACTCTTCTTCTTCATTTTCACCATTTTCATGAGTCTTAGTATCAGTGTTGTCTTGTTCCTCTCCTTCCTGATTTGAGCTTCCCAGCTCCACCTGAAGTTGAGTGTCATCCTCTTCAGCCTTATCTGAAACTAAGTCACTCCCTTCCTCTTCTTGTTTGTTAGTTAGATGTTTGTAGCCGATTATATCTTCTCTGAAAACTACATCTCTACTGATAAAGCACTTTCTAATACCAGGTTCCAAACTCCATAATTTGTATCCTTTTACACCATTAGGGTAACCAATGAAAATGCATTTAACAGCTCTAGCATCTAATTTATCATTCTTTGTGTGTGCATATGCCAAACACCCAAATACTTTTAGAAATGAGTAACTTGGAGGCTTACCAAACCACTTTTCATTTGGAGTTTTGAAACCAATTGAGGAGGAAGGGCTTCTATTTATCAGAAAAGCTGCTGTGGAAACAGCTTCACCCCAAAAAGATTTAGGTAGTTTTGCATCTAATAACATGCATCTTACCCTTTCTAAGAGAGTTCGGTTCATCCTTTCTGCTACTCCATTTTGTTGTGGGGTAGATGCTACTGTCCTGTGTCTTGAGATACCCTTAGACCTGCACAGTTCATTAAAATCTGCAGACAGAAATTCCAGACTATTGTCTGTTCTTAGATATTTTAAGGTTCTTTCAGTTTGATTTTCAACCATGGTTAGCCATTCTTTAAACCTTTCCAAAGCCTCATGTTTATGTTTTAACACATATATCCATATCTTTCTTGAAAAATCATCAATGAATGATATAAAGTACTTTCCTCCACCATATGTTTCAGTCCTTGAAGGACCCCACAAATCAGAATGTATGTACTCTAGAGGCTTGGAAGTAGTGTGTTTACCTGCAGGAAAGCTAGCTCTTGTAGCTTTACCTAGAATGCAGCTTTCACACTTTTCAAGCTTGGTTATTCTTGCCTTTCCCAACAGGTTTTGTTTTGATAGTTCCACCAAACCTTTCTTACTGATATGGGCAAGTCTTTTGTGCCAAATTTCAGTTTCTTCACTTCCAGTTACTATAGATGTCTCTCCAGTCACTGTATATTTATCTAAGATATAGAGTCCGTTTGCTTTCTTGCCTTTCAACACCACCATGTCATTTTTGGTGACCAAAATTTCTTCCTTTTGTGTTTTAAATTCATAACCTGTGGCATTGAGCAAACCAAGTGAGATAAGATTTCTTTTAAGTTGAGGGATGTACCTTACATTAGGGAGAGTCCTTATTCTTCCATCATGTAGCTTTAGTCTTATATTTCCAGTTCCTAAGACACTGCATGAATGATTGTCTCCTAACAGCACTTTTCCTCCCTTTTCCAACTTTAGATCAGAAAACCAAGCTTTAAGTGGACACATATGAAAGGAGCATCCAGAGTCAAGAACCCATTCATTTTTCATTTGAGATTTTTCTGGTATAATGCATAGCATATCAGCCTCATCATAGCCTTCTTCAGCAATGGCAGCCTGTTTATTCTCAGGGTTGAGGTCCTTCTTCTTTTCTGGACAATTTCTCTTCAAATGTCCTGGTTTATGACAGTGAAAGCATTTTCTCGTTTCTCCATGCTCAGCCCCATTCTTATTTTCTTGTCCATCAGGTTTTGTTGCACCTTTCTTGTTGAAATTCTGAGGTCCTTTCCTTTTGAACTTGATATTAAGTCCTTCACCCAAATTCTGATTCTTATTCTCAGGAACATTTGATATGGTCGTTGTCTTAATCAGCACCTGAACTTCTTCTAATGTCAGTGATTCCTTTCTTCCATAGATGAGTGCATCTTTGAAGGACTGATAAGATCTTGGCAATGCATTCAAAAGAGTCAATGCAAGATCTTCATCATCTTGTTCTTCTCCAATATTTTCCAAGTCATCCACTATTTTATTGAACTCATCTAATTTTTCCAGGATCTTCTTCTCATCTTGAATCCTAAATGAATTCAACTTCTGCTTCAAGAAAAGGCGATTTGCGAGGGTTTTGGTCATATACAAATGACTGAGCTTCTTCCATACACTTCTTGCTGTAGGTTCTTTGCAGACTTCTCTTAGAGCCTTTCCTGTGAGGCACAAGAATATTACACTTCTAGCCTTCTTGTCTATTTCATTTCTCTTTTCTTTATCCTTGCTAGCTGATGACGAATCATCACTTTCTTCTTTTAGTGCTTCTTCTATCCCGTATTGTATCAGCAGTGACTTCATGTGAACTTTCCATAGATTGAAGTCTCCTACCCCTGAGAATTTCTGAACATCCAACTTCATCATCTTGATTCAGTGATCGCCAGTTCCCACAGACGACACCAATTGTTGCGATTACCCTCTCCAATCACCAGCCAAGAACACAATATAGAAGTTGATGCACAATACCCAAAAAATGAAGAGAAAAAAAACGCAGAAAGAATAATGCAAGAATTGAAAACATGCACACGATCTAAACACAAGGATTTATGGTGGTTCGGTGCGCCACATCGACCTACGTCCACCAGAGAAAGATTCAGATCAATCCACTAAGAAATGAGAGAGAATTTTGAGTTACAAGATTTGGGAATTTTCTGGAAAAATAAGAACCCTAACTTCGCGATCTATTGCTATACTATGAATTGAAACACTAGATCAAGACTAAACATTCTCAAGTATATATAGACCATTAACCCTCAACTAATTTCACATTATCAGTTGCAAAACGCGGCAATATTTGAGCTGAAATGTCAAGCTGCGCTATCGAGCCCTAATTTTGTAGAATTACAGCTTCAACTGCTCAACCGCCTCAAACCGTTTCTGCTGCAACTAAACTCCACCGGTTCCCGCCTAATTGGCCCGGTTCTAGCGAAATTAGCTCCGGTTCCGAAGTATGCAGGTTGTTTTCCTTGAGTTACCACCTCTACAACAATCTTGTTACTGTAAATATCAAACAGCTTAATGCTTTCCAAATTGTAACCCTATAATTATATCAACCAGCTTCTGTAATCATGGACTTGTGTATGCATTATAATGCAGGAAACAGTATGTCTGCAGTGTGGAAGCCCAAAACCAGCCTGTGGTCTGCAATAATAAAACCATCCAACGCAGATGTTTAGATCATATAGCTTCAAAGCAGCTTGAAAGAGAGAGATTTAAGCAGGGATCTTCCCAGCGCCTTGAGGAGCAAAAAGTCAATCACAATCTGATTATCGATGATAATTTATCAGCTGATGCTCCCTCAAAGGAAAGTATAAAGATAGAGAAAAGTGCAATTATGGTTTCAACTGTGAGAAACGACCAGCATAGATTCCGTAATAACTCCTCCAAGATTCCTAACGAAAAACAATCAAACATTGGCATCAGTGACTGCTAAATTGGCTTGTGATTCTGCACTATCTATGGAAATGAACAAAATTTTGTTCAACTAAATTTTCTAGATGAATTATGACGAATTTGTTCAAACATGACGTCCTTTTAATCATGTAGATTAATCATCATAATTGTGCAGGTGTTGTTTGTTGTTTCAACATATTGAGTAAATTTTTTAATAATTTTCTTAATCGTTGAATCATAAGATGTTTTTTGTGGTCCTTGTTTGAATTTTTAGATTGAGATCCTCCAAGAAATATTGCAGAGGAAATGAAAGAAACTTTGAAGAGGAAAACTTGTGGTTTCAGGTTCGAGTCCCTCATCCCTCTTTGTAACTCAAAAGGGTGACACTGTAAAGTACAAGATTGGAATGGTGTGGATGAAGGGAAACATATTGGAAAGATTGCACCATATGTAAGACAAGGATACGAAAATGTTTTCGTAGGATTTTCTCATGCATTACATGCAGCTTTAGAAAAGAAATAAACATTTTTAATTACCTTAGTGTTTATACCATTCATTTTTAGTGGTTAAATCCACTTTCTCACTAATCCAATGAAGAAATAAAATGGAAATGGCTTGATTAAAAAAATAAAGATGTCTTTTACCTATTAAAATATTTCACCATACAAACCTGTAAAGATGAATATACCAAAATTGTGGTGTAATTATGGAGGCTTTTGAAAGACGTCTTACAACATTGAAAAACATATTTCAAAGTTGAAAGACGTATTTCATAAGTGAATTAAAATTAATTTCATTTGACGTTATAAATAATTTATAAAAATAATAATCATGTGATGTTTCTAAAATAATAATTAATATTTTAATTAATTTATAAATATAAATAATATATGATATTAATATTCGAGAATGTAATATATACACCTTGTGCATCATTAATTTAATTATTAATATCATATATTATATTCCCCAATATTAATATCATATATCATATATTACATTGGAACACAATAATTAGTAATTTGTAATTCGTATTTACAAATAAGAGCAATTAACATTATGCTTATTTCAAAAACATATTTATGGGTGTTGTATGTGTTTATTTTTATGTATTTTTTTTGTGATGTTTTTTGATAAGATGTTTTGTGTTTTCTGATCATGATTGTTATTTGATAAAAGTGGCTATGAATGAGTTATTTCATACTTGCATAATTTTAAAGACGTCTTACCTAATAAAATATTTCACCATACGAACCTGTAAAGATGAATATACCAAAATTGTAGGGTAATTATGGAGACTTTTGAAAGACGTCTTACAAAATTGAAAGACGGCTTACAAAATTGAAAGACATATTTCACATTTGAAAGACGTCTTTCAACAGTGAATTAAAATTAATTTCATTTGACGTTATAAATAATTTATAAAAATAATAATCATGTGATATTTCTAAAATAAGAATTAATATTTTAATTAATTTATAAATATAAATAATATATGATATTAATATTGGAGAATGTAATATATACACCTTGTGCATCATTAATTTAAATATTAATATCATATATTACATTGGAACAAAATAATTCGTAATTCGTATTTACAAATAAGAACAATTAACATTAAGCTTATTTCAAAAAAATATTTATGGGTGTTGTATGTGTTTATTTTTATTTATTTTTTTGTGATGTTTTTTGATAAGATGAATATACCAAAATTGGGGGTAATTATGGAGACTTTTCAAAGATGTCTTACAACATTGAAAGACGGCTTACAAAATTGAAAGACATGTTTCAGATTTGAAAGATGTCTTTCAAAAGTGAATTAAAATTAATTTCATTTGACGTTATAAATAATTCATAAAAATAATAATCATGTGATATTTTTAAAATAATAATTAATATTTTAATTACTTTATAAATATAAATAATATATGATATTAATATTGGAGAATGTAATATGTACACCTTGTGCATCATTAATTTAAATATTAATATCATATATTACATTCCCCAATATGAAGAACAATTAACATTAAGCTTATTCTAAAAACATATTTATGGGTGTTGTATGTATTTATTTTTATGTATTTTTTTGTGATGTTTTTTGATAAGATGTTTTGTGTTTTCTGATCATGATTATTATTTGGTAAAAAGGGTTGTGAATGAGTTAGTTCATACTTGCATAATTTTAAAGACGTCTTTTACCTATTAACACATTTCACCATACGAACCTGTAATGCTACGTATTATCCTCTAATCAAAAGTTTATTCTAATTCTGCTCTGTTTACATATGTAAGTGTTAACTTTTATAATTAATATTGAAATAAAAAATATTGAAGCATAAGTTTATAATATAATATTATAATTATTGTTGTACCCCTAACTCGAGCCGAACAAAATCGGATACATGGAGCACCCGAAATGACTGATCAGAAATCGAATCGGCCATAACTCTGAGTAAGGAGGCCGACCAGAAGTGGACGAGCCGACCAGAAGAGCTCAACTCGACTGGACTCGTAGCCAGCTAAGGAGGCCGGCCAGAAGTGGTCGAGCCGACCAGAAATGAATCTTTAGAGGACCTATTTGGGACTCAGCCGACCAGAGATGGTCGACCAGAAGTGGACGAGCCGACCAAAAGAGGTCAACTCGATCGGACTCTTGGTCAGCTAAGGAGGCCGATCAAAAGTGGTCAAACCGACCAGAAAAGCTCAACTCGATCGGACTCTTAGCCAGCTAAGAAGGCCGGTGAGAAGTGGACGAGCCGACCAGAAGAGCTCGACTCGATCGACTCGTAGCCAGCTAAGGAGGCCGGCCAGAAGTGGTCGAGCCGACCAAAAATGAATTTTCAGAGGACCTATTTGGGACTCGATCGACCAGAAGAGCTCGACTCGATCGGACTCTTAACCAGCTAAGGGGACTGACCAAAAGTGGTTGAGCCGACCAGAAGAGCTCAACTTGATCGGACTCTTAGCCAGCTAAAAAGGTCGGCCAGAAGTGGTCGAGCCGACCAGAAGAGCTCGACTTGATCAAACTCTTAGCAAGTTAAGGAGGCCGACCAGAAATAGATAAGCCGACCAGAAGAGCTTTACTCGATCGGACTCTTAGCCAGCTAAGAAGGCTGACCAGAGTGGACGAGCCGACCAGAAGAGCTCAGCTCGATCGGACTCTTAGCCAGCTAGGGAGGCCGACTAGAAGAACTCAACTCGACCGGACTCTTAGCTAGGTAAGGAGGCCGACCAGAAATGAATCTTCAGAGGATCAATTTGAGACTCGACCGATCAGAGATGGCCGAGCCGATCAGAGTTAATTGATCCGACCAAAGATACAAAAACTTAAAAGACTTGAAAATATTTAGCCATGAGGAACTCAGATGTCCAGAGAGCACAAAATCAATCTCATTTGAGAAGAGCTCATTGGACCTATCCGATCTGAGCACGATATAAACAAATGATTCAACCAGGTAGGACCCGATCAGGCCAGATCATCGGGCCGACGACCATGCGATCCGACCAGGGTCGATTTTTATAAGGCTCCTAAATGGCAATTACCGATCCGGCCAGAATTTGGATGAGCTGACCAGAAGAAATCAACTCGACTGAACTCATAGCCAGCTAAGGAGGCCGGCCAGAAGTGGTCGAACCGACCAAAAATGAATCTTCAGAGAACCTATTTGGGACTCGGCCGACCAGAGATGGCCGACCAGAAGAGCTCTACTCGATCGAACTCTTAGCCAGCTAAGGAGGTCGGCCAAAAGTGGTCGACCCCACCAGAAGAGTTCCACTCGATCGGACTCGTAGCCAACTAAGGAGGTCGGCCATAAGTGGTCGAGCCGACCAGAAGAGCTAGACTTGATCGGAATCTTAGCCAGCTTAGAAGGCCGGCCAGAAGTGGTTTAGCCGACCAGAAGAGCTCGACTCGATCAGACTTTTAGCCAGCTAAGAAGGCCGACTAGAAGTGGTCGAGCTGACTAGAAGAGCTCGACTCGATCGGACTCTTAACCAGCTAAGAAAACCGGCCAGAAATGGTCAAGCCGACCAGAAGAGCTCGACTCGATCGGACTCTTAGCCAGCTAAGAAGGCCGACCAGAAGTGAACGAGCCGACCAGAAAAGCTCGACTCGATCGGACTCTAAGTCAGCTAAAGAGGCCGACCAGAAGTGAACGAGTCTACCAGAAAAAACTAAACTCTTAGCCAGCTAAGAAGGCCGAGCAAAAGTGGATGAGCCGACCAGAAGAGCTCGACTCGATCAGACTATGAGCCAGCTAAGGAGGCCGACCAGAAGGGATGAGTTGACCAAAAGAGCTACACTCGATCGGACTCTTAACCAGCTAAAGAGGCCGACCAGAAGTGGTCGAGCTGATCAGAAGAGCTCGACTTGATCGGACTCGTAGCTAGCTAAGGAGGCCGGCCAGAAGTGGTCGAGCCGATCAGAAATGAATTTTCAGAGGACCTATTTGGAATACGGCCGACCAGAGATGGCCGACCAGAAGAGCTCGACTCGATTGGACTCTTAGCCAGCTAAGGAGGCCGGCCAGAAGTGATTGAGCCGACCAGAAGAGCACGACTCGATCGGACTCTTTGCCAACTAAGAAGGCCGACCAGAAGTGGTCGAGCCGACCAGAAGAACTCGACTCGATTGAACTCTTAGCAAGTTAACGATGCCGACCAGAAATGGATGAGCTGATCAGAAGAGCTCGACTCGATCGAACTCTTAGCCAGCTAAGAAGGCCGACCAGAAGTGAACGAGCCGACCAGAAAAGCTTGACTCGATCGTGTAGGAACCGCCGGATCGCCGATCCAATTCGATTATCCGAATCGGGATCCATGTAAATATGATTAACGCGCAGCGGAAAAACGAATCATACCTTTTGCACCGAAATTAGTTCTAAGATCAGAACCGTAGATGGAGAATCGATGAAGCCTGGACCTCACGATCTTCTGCTGTATTCCTCGCCTTTATCTCGAACGTTGTGTGGGCAACGAGCTATCGAGACTTTCAGCCGTCTTCTACTAATACGTATCTCAGATTTTTATGTCTGTGTTTCTGTATTACTGTGTGTATCGAAAACGGCTGACTTGAGGCTTATTTATAGGCTACAACAGGGACCTTGAGGAGGATTAAGAATCGGTCTCCTGATAGGCTTAGAAGTCCTTAATTCGATCTGAATATACTTCTTAAGCCTATCAAATAATATCTTAATCCACTAAAAAGATATCATTGAACTACCGTCCCTTATCCATATTAGATATGGCTCCTATTTATTATGTACGCGTTTATCGAATGTCCATTAATTAAATGAATTACTGACAATTCAATTAATTAATATTTAATCCAAGAGTAGTACCACTCAACTTTATTATCATGCCGGAATAAATCCACCTGCAGGGTTTACATGATAATCCTTATGAGTTCCTCAAGGGGACATCATCATCCTAAATAATTAGGACACGGTTTCATTATATAATCAACAGCACACCATATAAACAACACTGTATCCCAATTTACCGAGCTTATTGATTTAATAAATAAATCTCACCCATTGGTAAATTAAAGAAACATATATCGAGTATACATGCCCGTTATCATACAATGATTAAGAGGACGCACATCCATAATAACAGAGGTCTTGTTTTATTTATGTAGTCAGTACAAATAAAACAACCTCAATTGGTCCTGCTCAATACATACAAAATGTACTAGTGTAATTTTATAATCAAGACAGATTAATACCAAATTACACTACAACCATTCCGATAACTTGTCCAAAATTATCTCGGCTGTGAGCTACCATTTATAATCTATAAGGAACTGATAACATGATCTTCTGTGTGGCACCACACACCATGTTATCTACAATATAAATTAATTGGACAATTGCAATAACATATATAACAAATATATAAAATGTAAACATTTGACCACAAAAGATTCTCATATCATAAATAGATGTTTACACAAAAGCTAGGCTTATAGTATACATCCTAACAGATCGGACTCTTAGCTAGCTAAGGAGGCCGACCAGAAGTGGACGAGCTGACTAGAAAAGCTCGACTCGATCGGACTCTTAGACAGCTAAGGAAGCCGATCAGAAGTGGTCGAGCCGACCAGAAGAGCTCAACTCGATTGGACTTTTAGCTAGCTAAGAAGGCCGACCAGAAGTGGTAGAGCCGACCAAAAATGAATATTCAGAGGAAGAATTTGGGACTCGACCGACCAGAGATGGCCAAGCCGATCAGAGATAATTGGTCCGACCAAAGATACAAAAACTTAGAAGGCCTGAAAATACTTAGCCATGAGGAACTCAGATGACCAGAGAGCACAAAATCAATCTCATTTGAGAAGAGCTCATTGGACCCATCCAATCCGAGCACGATATGAACAAATGCTTCGACCGGGTAGGACCCGACCAGGCCAGATCACCGGGCTGACGACTAGGCGACCCGACCAGGATAAATTTTTTTAAGGCTCCTAAATGACAATTACTGACCCGACTAGGATTTGATAAGGAAGCCCAGGAAAAACCAGATGAGCAGGACTCCGAGAAGATCACTCCAACAACTATCCTACAAAACGGGAAATAAATGATCAAAGCAACTCCCCACTTCCTTAAAAATAGGGAGTAGTTGAGGAGGAGATCATGGAGAAGTGGATGTAACCTTCATAACTTGCATTTTTTGTCTATAAATAGTAGAAATTAGAATTTAGAAAAGGTTAGTTTTTTGGTTCCAACATTTTTATACTAAGCATGGGAGAGCTGATTTCTTTCATATTAATTACATAAGTTTCTGGCCGGCCACAATAAACTGTCCAAGACCAGTCGATCAAATTCATAGGAGTAGGCTTCGGGTACAGTGTTTTCTGCACTCCTTATACATATTTGTACCCCATTTTCATCTGATTTTCACTAATCTAATCCGGATTCAATCAATTTGAGTGTTCGACTAGGAATTAACCATTAATCAAATTTCAACGTCAACATTTTTATGCTAGAAGGAGGGGGGCTTATCATTTAAAGGATAAAACTCCAAATTGTGCAATGAACGACGAAGAATAAAATGTGACCTTGGATTCCCAAGGTCCGATTAGAAGCATCTTCGATCGGATGGATCCAACCTCGGCATTAGTGGCCAGGAAGTCTGCTAGGAAACTCTACATGAGAAGGGGCTCAACAAGATGAAAACCATAGTACCGGCCAGACTACTAGATACGAGCCTATGGCCGAGGAAGAGCTGAAAAATAAATAAAAAGCTACGGCCTAGTCCGAGCCGACCAGGTTCGGATGAAAGAGATGAGGCTACGACCTAGTCCGAGCTAACCAGGCTCGGATGAAAGAGATGAGACTACGACCTAGTCCGAGCCGACCAGACTCGAACGAAAGAGGTGAGGCTACGGCCTAGTCTGAGCAGACCAGGCTCGGATGAAAGAGATGAGACTACGACCTAGTCCGAGCCGACCAGACTCGAACGAAAGAGGTGAGGCTACGGCCTAGTCTGAGCAGACCAGGCTCGGATGAAAGAGATGAGGCTACAGCCTCATCCGAGCGGTCCAGGCCGGATGAAACAGTAAGGCTTCAGCCCAAATCGGGCTACGGCCTCATCCGAGCCGCTCAGATCGGATGGAATAGTAAGGCGTTGGCCCAAGGCTTCGGCCCAAAACGGGCTACGGTCTCGTCCGAGCCATCCAGACCGGACAGAACAGTAAGGCTTCAGCCCAAAACAACCTACTACCTCATCCAAAGTGATCAGGTCTGAACAAAACAGTAAGGCTAAGGCCCAAAAGTAACAGGCTATGTCCTCGCCCGCACCGACCAGATTCGGACGAAATGGTAAGACAGCGGCCGGATAAATCGAGCTGATTTGAAAAAGGGTAAAAGTTAATATTATTTTATTATAAACCGAATTGACCAAATGCTTTGATTATTATATTTCTTTTTTAAGTTAAATGTTTCAGTTGAAAAATATACAAGTTATGGCTGGTGAGGCAACCGAGCCGATACAAAGTGTGAAATCTAATAGGATAAATGTCCTAACAAATGGTGGACACCAAGTATGAAATTCCTTCACGAAGAATAAAAATACTCGGGGTCAGGTCTTCTGCTATGTCCAGATCCCGACACATCCTATGTCTGTACCATGACCTGGAGGTTATTGTTGTACCCCTAACCCGAGCTGAACAAAATCGGATACATGGAGGATAAAAAATAACCGATTAGAAATCGAATCCGCCACAACTCTAAGTAAGGAGGCATGCCAGAAGTGGTTGAGCCGACCAGAAATGAATCTTTAGAGGACCTATTTGGGACTCGGTCGACCAGAGATGGCCGACCAAAAGAGGACGAGCCGACCTCGACTCGATCAGACTCTTAGTTAGCTAAGAAGGCCAGCTAGAAGTGGTCGAGCCGACCAGAAGAGCTCGACTCGATCGAACTCTTAACCAACTAAAAAAGCCGGCTAGAAGTGGATGAGCCGACCAGAAGAGTTCGACTCGATCGGACTCGTAGCCAGCTAAGGAGGTTGGCCAGAAGTGATCGAGCTGACCAGAAATGAATTTTCAGAGGACCTATTTGGGACTCGGCCGACCAGAGATGGCCGACCAGAAGAGTTCGACTCGATCGGACTCTTAGCCAGCTAAGGAGGTCGGCCAGAAGTGGTCGAGCCGACCAGAAGAGCTCAACTCGTTCGGACTCTTAGCCAGCTAAGAAGGCCGGCCAAAAGTGGTCGAGCTGACCATAAATGAATTTTTAGAGAACCTATTTGGGACTCTATTGGTCCCAAGTGGTGTCCGAGGTTCAGAGGGGGGGGTGAATGAACCTTGGTCGATTTTTCAGAATCTTTAAAACAACCGTTCTGCACTGCAAGTTACTTGAGCTTGCAGCGTTAGATGGTTACTGCTTGCAGCGCTAGAATGCAGTGCTGCACGCTGTAACCTGGAGTTTTGTACGTAGCGGAAATAAACTTTTAAATACAAGGCTGTTTTTCTCAAGAATGCTTCTTTCAAAACGTTTTATGATGAGAGATAGATAGATATGCAGAAAATAAGCGTAGATAAATAAAGCGATAAAAACACTTATGGCTTATAGTGGTTCGAAGGTGGTGTAATCCTTCTACGTCCACTCTACTGCTCCTCGAGCAGGAACTTTGTTAAGCAAGATTGATTTACAGGACACTCCTAACAATCTATCAACTCTACAAAGCAAACCACCTACTGAAGTCCAGCGTACACACAGCAACTGCAAACTTCAAAGGCTAACCCACACAGGGTTCTACACTCCCACACAGGGAAGCTGCCTAACACTAGACAACTAAAACAAACAGCAAGGATTTCTCCTGTCAACTGCTTGACACCACTAAAACAACCTAAGCACACAACAACAAGGTTAAAAGGATAAAAAGGTTTTCTTCAACTTGTGCTTCGAAGTGAGCTTCTGAATCCGTGAGGAATCCTTTAGCTTTGAACTTGCTACACTTCGATAGGTTGAGTGACTGAAACTGTTGGCTTGAATGCTTGAAATTTGTAAGCTTGAAACTTTCGCGTAGATGTTTTAGTAACAGTGATAGTAACCAGTTTCAGTTCTTCTCGACCTCTATTGATACTTGTAGGAGAAGATGTCCGTTGAAGGAGACATCCCTCTTTTGAATTTGAAATAGCCTGGCCAAAGTATGGTTCGCATTTAATGCGACTTGACTTTTCCTTTCGGAGCATTTAATGCGGCAGTTGCGGCTCGCAGCTTTCTGCAGCGCGTCAGTCCAGTTGGCATCTTCTCATTGGCTCCGTGTCTGCTACTTTGACTTTTTCTTGAACGACTCTATTATTCTTGTTTGAATCTCCATTCCTCGTACTGCATTTATCCTTCCTAGGATTTGCAGGATACTTCGTCTTGTAGTTGGCGCTGTTTTCTGACTTGTAAGTCTGCGCTGTATCCTTGGTCCTTGTGCAGCTGATACATTCTTTCAGTGCTGCTGTATTTTAGACCTGATTGCAGTATCATCTGGCAGTGCTACTGTAACTTAGTTCTAGCAGTACTCCTGTATCATTTTCTTGCAGCGATGCTGCACGCCATTCTTCCTTGCTTTGCTGAATCCTGCCTTCATGCAGCGATACTGTATCCTGCTTTCTTGCAGCGATATCTTCCTTTAAAGCTTAGATGCAGCTTTATCCTCTTTTAACCTCCATTTCAATACTTGACACAAGACTTAATTCTAGTCTATTTATTCACTTAAACAATGTGAAAATGGGGTACTCAAAACTTCCTATTACATGATTGGTTTGTCTCATCAAAATCTAAACACTGAAATCCCAACAGACTCGGCCGACTAGAGATGACCGACCAGAAGAGCTCGACTCGATCGGACTCTTAGCCAGCTAAGGAGGTCGGCCAAAAGTGGTCAAGCCGACCAGAAGAGCTCGACTCGTTCGAACTCTTAGCTAGCTAAGAAGGCCGACCAAAGGTGGTCGAGCAGACCAGAAATGAATTTTTAAAGAACCTATTTGGGACTCGGCCGACAAGAGATGACCGACCAGAAGAGCTCGACTCGATCGAACTCTTAACCAGCTAAGAATGCCGGCTAGAAGTGGTCGAGCCGACCAAAAATGAATTTTCAGAGGACCTATATAGGACTCGATCGACCAGAGATGGCCAACCAGAAAAGCTCGACTCGATCAGACTTTTAGCCAGCTAAGAAGGCCGACTAGAAGTGAACGATCCGACTAGAAAAGCTCGACTCGATCGGACTCTTAATCAGCTAAGGAGGCCGACCAGAAGTGGACGAGCCGACCAGAAGTGCTCGACTCGATCAGACTCTTAGCCAGCTAAGAAGGCCGATCAGAAGTGGTCGAGCCGACTAGATGAGCTTAACTCGACAGGACTTTAGCTAGCTAAAGAGGCCGACCAGAAATGGTATAACCGACCAGAAATGAATCTTGAGGGGAAGAATTTGGGACTCGACCGACCAGAGATGGCCGAGCCGATCAGAGATAATTGGTCCAACCAAAGATACAAAAACTTAGAAGGCCTGAAAATACTTAGTCATGAGGAACTCAGATGACCAGAGAGCACAAAATCAATCTCATTTGAGAAGAGCTCATTGGACCCATCCGATCCGAGCACGATATGAACAAATGCTTCGATCGGGTAGGACCCGACCAGGCCAGATCGCTGGGCTGACGACTAGGCAACCCGACCAGGGCCAATTTTTTCAGGGCTCCTAAATGGCAATTACTGACCCAACTAGGATTTGACAAGGAAGTCCTGGAAAAACCAGATGAGCAGGACTCCGAGAAGACCACTCCAACAACTATCCTACAAAACGGGAAGTGGATGATCAAACCAACTCCTCACTTCCTTAAGAATAGGGAGCAGTTGAGGAGGAGATCGTGGAGAGGTGGATGTAACCTCCATAACTTGCATTTTTTGTCTATAAATAGTAGAAATTAGAATTTAGAAAAGGTTGGTTTTGTTGTTCCAATATTTTTTATACCAAGCACGGGAGAACTGATTTCTTTCATATTAATTACATAAGTTTTTGGCCGGTCACAATAAACTGTCCAAGAACAGCCGATCAAATTCGCAGGAGTAGGCTCCGGGTACAGTGTTTTTTGCACTCCTTATACATATTTATACCCCATTTTCATCTGATTTTCACTAATCTAATCCGGATTCAATCAATTTGAGTGTTTGACTAGGAATTAACCGTTAATCAAATTCCGACGTCAACAATTATGTTAATATTTATTATTTATTATATTATATGAAATAATTTTATGGCAAACATTAATTTGTGTATAAAATAAAAATTTAAAGTCGGAATCGTAGATTAGACGAGATGTATTGGGTGTTTTATTACTTTAGGGATTTATTTATTTTCCTCTTGAAAATTATAAGAAAACATAGAAGTATTAATTCACAGTGTATAGTCAAAAAAATATTCATGCTCAACATGATTAATATACTGACTAACATTGGATGCACTTCATAATTAGTGTTTTCATTGAATGCCTCAACCTTATCCAATATTATTCTTATACAAAATTGAATCCTAACAAAATTTTAACTTATATTTAGGGTTTTACTTATATGGGCAATAGTGATCATCTATTCTTGCTTTGGCGATTTCTTAGGACCTCTCACACTTAAAGCAAGAAACTTACTTCTAAGAAACTTACCACTAGACCAATAGTTCATGTTGTAAATTATTCAAACATTTTCGTAGTAGACAAAATACTAGGCAGAATTTCCAATTTTTACTATACTTCTCCCCGGCTACTCCGGCCCCAGCTTATCAAAAGTCTTTCGTCCTCTATTAAGGATTAAAAGACCAAATGGTTCTGGGTTGACGGAGATTGGATGAGTCCCGGGCCGACCAACAAGGATCTGTCCCAAAGGATATCCTGTCCTACATACTTTGGGTCGGCCACTGGTATACATTTATGTTTTTCTAATCTGGTCAGCCATCTGATATTATAATATTTCTTTATTTTACAGAAATTTCACCTCAGAATCTTCTGATCGGTGAGTAGTTTTCAAGGAAGATACGCTTCTTAAAGGATAGCATCGACCCAAAGAGGCGGACCTTCAAGGTCCTCCTGATAGAAGACTGGCTTGCTCGGGCCAGCCTGATTTTTCCATTCGTTACAGCCCCCATCAACTTCCACGGTAACTACTAGTCTCTTGCTCGATTTTCTGGCCAGCTATTACACATCTATTTTAACTAGGTAACTTTCTTGCAGCCATCCTCCCATGAGATGGTTTGCCTCTTCGGATGGACCCCACAGAGCGCATCCGCCTTCGATCCCAGCAAGTTAGGAGGTCGGGACAGCCGATTAGGATTCCTAGTCGGGGAAAGGGACGTGGTATGGAGCCCCCGGTCCCTGCCATGACATGAAAATGGTTGGGCGAGGAGTGCCTCCTCAGCATTCTCCACCGGCCAAATGTTCAAGGCCGGCCATCGCCGCTCAGTCCTCTAGCCCCCAGAAAGTCACTATCACCGCTCTCCCGGTGTATGGGAATCAGAGTCCCTACTAGCCGGCTCGATTAGTATCTGTGGATGGGAACCTGTTTGGATCGAGAGTTCAAAAGAGTTCCTTGGGTAACGGTCACCCTTCCAGATCAGCCACACTCATGCTCAGATGTCGAGCACTGACCTGATGAAGAAACTCCTTCCTGGTGTCGAGCCGGTTATGGAGGCCCTCGCTAAAGCCTGGACGTAGGATCTAGAGAAGTACGCTGGGCAGATGACTGGCGTCGATATGAATGTGTACACGTCCATCCTCCAGGCCCAGACCTCCATCTTCTCATGGCGGGCTCATCTTCTTCATCTCGACCAGCTCGAGAAGTACAACACAAAGAAGGTGGAGCTCCGGGAGAAGATGAACGAACTCGTCGAGGTGGCCGAGGAGAAGGAAGTGCTGAAGGGGCAGCTAGCCTCCGCCAAAGATCTCCTGGCCCAAAATGCTAAAGCTGGCGAGCTGGATCGCCAGTGGGTCTCCGAGCTGACTATTGCCAATGCTCGGGTGGTGGCCGAGCTGGAAGCTGCCAAGGCTGATCTGGAGGTTGCTCGGGCCATCCCGATGGACAAAGTTGTTGTTCACGAGTATAAGGCTTTAGTCGAGTGCAAATATGAGGGGGTATTGGGTTATCTTTTTTCCTTCATCGATGCAATCAATGTTGCCCGAAAAGAGAAACTCGACGACCGCTCCCTTATGGCTGCCCTGGCCGGGTATGTGGAGAAGCAACCCCTCCCAGACTACTACTTAAGACTGATGAGTGATCTGCCTGGGTATCTTCCGCTCGGGTCGGATCATTTGCTCCATCTAGTGCCTCCGATCCAATTGATATCCAACCCAGATTTGGATATGGCCGGCGGCGCAGCAAGCGACGAAGATGAAGAGGTCGGGGCGGTTGAGGAGGCTGGAGGTGACGTGGTTGATGTAGCGGCTCCTTTGTAGCCAAATACTTGTAAAACTTTCTTTTTGTTTTATTTCTGTTCAGGCCGATTGGCCTTTTTTTGTACGAGGTGCTGGCCTCTAAACCAGCTTTTAATTTGAATACAACTATTATTCAACTTGCTCGGCTTGGCTTCTCATGTTAATTCTTAACTTGCTCAGCTCGGCTTTTATTTATTTATAACTCTTATCAGCTCGGTAATGTTGCTTTAACAACTTGGTTCATGTCAAAATTAAAAATGTAGTTATCCAGCTCGGCATATCACTTGACCGGCTTATTTACCATGTTCAGCTCTGATTGACCTTTTTATAATTTTTATCTTATGCACAACTTAACACGTTACTTGGCCGACTCGACTTTTATTATACAAACATTTGGTTGAAAGTGTTGGATTATTTTCAAACTTAAATCTGTATAAATGCTTTGCACGTTCAATATGCTGGCCAGCTAATTATGGCTGTAGCCCCAATTTCTCATGGTTGGCTCGGTTGAAGTCGTATCCTACTTTTGGCCGAAGCATTGGTGGGCCAAAGCTTTACTGTTTCATCTAACCTGGGCGACTCAGATGAGGCCGTAGCCTTATTATGGGCCGAAGCCTTATTGCTCCATCCGACCTGGGTGGCTCGGATGAGACTGTAGCCTATTGTGGGCCGAAACCTTGGTGGGCCGAAATCTACTGTTCCATCCGACCTGTGCGGCTCGAATGAGGCCGTAGCCTTATTGTGGGCCGAAGCCTTACTTTTCCATCCGGCCTAGGTGGCTCGGATGAGGCCGCAACCTTTAACAATTAACAAGCTAGAATATAACTTCATTTAGTATAAAGATGAACAAGGAAATATACAAGGTAATTTACAAGAGATTTCCTAGCCGGCTAGTGATAGTATTTCTTTAGGTGCTCGACGTTCAATGGCTTGGACATCACTTTGTTGTTGATATTGGTAAGCTCGTAAGCCCCTCCAGCCAAGATTCGACTGATCTTGTACGACCCTTCCCAGTTATGGCCTATGGACCCGGTTTGTTGCAGAACTTTCTTGAGGACTAGGTCTCTAACCTCAAATCTTCATTCTCAGACCTTAGAGTTATAGTACCTTGCACTTCTCTATTTGTAGATGGAGTTCTTCACATCAGCATCGATCCTTCTTTCCTCCACCAGACCAAGGCTGGCTGTCAGGGCCTCTGTGTTCATCCTGATAGTTGTTCACCCTCTAGGTCGGGATGACGGTCTCAGACCCAAAAGCCAAAGAGAATGGTGTTTCTCCTATTGCAGTTATGGTCGTCGTTCTGTAAGCCCAGAGTACCTCGGCGAGTTCATCTGCCTAAGCCCCTTTTGATTCCTCAAGTTTGGCCTTCAGAGTGTGTTTGATGATCTTGTTAATGGCCTCGACCTGGCCGTTGCCTTGAGGATGATATGGAGTAGAGAACAGTTTCTTGATCCCCAAGTTCTCACAGAACGTCTTGAGGTCCTCTGTATCAAACTGTCGTCCATTGTCGGTGATGATAGAGTGTGAAACCCCGAACCGGTAAATAATGGATTTTCAAATAAAGTTCATGATTTTCAGCTCGGTTATCCATACTAAAGGCTCCGCCTCTACCCATTTAGTGAAATAGTCGACGGTAACTATTGCAAACCTCACTCCTCCTCGGCCAGTTAGCATCGAGCCGATCAGATCGATCCCCTACTTCGTAAATGACTATGGGTCCATGATCGAGTTCAGGTCCTTTGAGGGTGCTCGGATGAGGGGTGTGCACCTCTGGCATCGATCACACTTTCTGGCAAAATCAATTGCATCTTTCTTCAGACTTGGCCAGAAATAACCTTGCTAGATAATCTTGAAGGCCAATGACTGTCCTCCAGAATGATTGTCGCATACGCCTTCATGGACCTCTGCTAATATGTACTTGGCCTCCTCCTCGTCCAGACACCTTAGAAGAGGACGGGAGAATCCTCTTTTGTATAATACTCTATCTTGAATGGTATATCGGGCAGCTTGGATCCTCAGCTTTCTTACCTCGTCCTGGTCAGCAGGCATCTTCCCCTCTTCCAAGTATTGGATGATCGGGGTCATCCAAGTCACCTTCTGCTCAATGTCGTAAACTTTTTTCTACTCAAGGGTCGAGCTGTCTATGGTGCCAATGTTAACTGAGTCAATGTCCTCTACTCCTCACTCATGGCCAATCGAGCTAGTGCATCAGCTTGTGCATTCTTACTGCACGGTATTTGCTCGGCTCGGATATGTCTAAACCTCGCAGAGACCAGCTCGACTGATTTCAAATACCTAGCCATCTGCTTTTCTTTGGTGAGGTACTCGCCAGAAATTTGATTCACCACCAAGAGGGAATCACTGAAAACTTCCAAGTCTTCCACCCCAAACTGTTTCGCCTTGTCCAGACCGGCCAAGAGTGCTTCATACTCAGCTTTATTATTTGTAGTAGGGAATTTGAAATGCAAAGCCGAGCAGAAATATTTATTTGTGGGGCTGACCAGTACAATTCCAGCCCCAACAAAGTGAGCAGTCGATGACCCATCCACATACATCCTCTAGAGCTTCTCAATCCGTTCTTCTTGGATAATAAGAGTTGGTGTGAATTCTGTAATAAAATCAGCAAGGGCCTGGCCCTTGATGGCAGTCCTGGGGGTATAATGGACGTCATACTAGCCGAGCACTACCGCCCACTTCAATAATCTTTCGAAAGCATTTAGGCGGCCAAGTACCTGCTTCAAAGGAAAATTGGTAAGTACTTCTACCTGATGCGTTAAAAAGTATGGGTGTAGCTTCCGGGTCGAGATGATTAGGGCGTAGGCCAGCTTCTCCATGGCCGGGTAACGGAGCTCTGCATCATGTAGTGACTAGCTCACATAGTAAACAGGTTGCTGAGCCTTCTGTTCTGCTCGGACAAGCACAGAACTTACTGTATATTCGGACACTGCCAGGTAGAGCTGTAACTTTTCTCCAGACTGAGGCTTAGCCAAGACCGGGGTCTCCATCAGAGCCCTTTTCAACTCATCTAGGGCCAACTGGCACTCACCGTTCTATTCGAATTGAGAATTTTTCTGATCAGGTTAAAGAACGGCCGACATTTATTAGTGGATCTGGAGATGAACCGATTAAGGGCCGCGACCTTCCCTGTCAGGCTCTAGACGTCCTTGATCCATCTCGGTGGAGTCAAGTTCATAATAGCCTGGATCTTTTCAGGATTTACCTCAATTCTTCTCTGGCTCACTATGTACCCAAGGAACTTTCTCGAGCCGACCCCAAAGGAGCACTTCTTTGGGTTTAACTTCATCCTGGACCTCTTCAAGATGTCGAACATTTTTGCAAGATGGCCTACGTGGTCGGCTACTTATCTAGACTTGACGAGCATGTCGTCTACGTAGACCTCCATCGTTTTCCTAATCTGGGCTGCAAACATTTTGTTCATTAGCCTCTGGTAGGTTGCCCCCGTATTCTTCAATCCGAATGGCATCATAGTACAACAATACTGTGCCCGATCGGTGATGAATGTAGTGTGGACCTGGTCCTGCTCGACCATCGGTATCTGGTGATATCCGGAGTATGCGTCCATGAAACTCATGAGTTCGTGGCCGGCAGTAGTATCGACAAGCTGGTCGATGTTGGGTAAAGGAAAGTAATCCTTCGGGCAGACCTTATTTAAATCGGTGAAGTCCATGCATAGCCTCCAGGATCTGTTTGGTTTCCTGACCAGGACGGGGTTGGAAACCCAGGTTGCGTACTTAGTCTCCCTGATGAAACGGTACCCCAGCAACCTCAGTACCTCTAGCTCCAACCCCTCATACCTCTCTGGGCTGAGCCTTCATCTCTTCTGAGCCACTAGTTGAACGTTTGGATCTATATTGAGGTAATGACAGACATCTTTTGGCCGGATGCCTTTCATGTCTTCGTGAGCCCATGCGAAGACATCAGCATTATCCTACAAAAAAAGATATTAACTCTGCTCGGAAGGGTTTCTTCAGCTCTCTGCCAACACGCAGCTCCAAGTCTGGCTTACTTGGATCCAATTTTATGAGATCCAACTTCTCAACATGTGCTGCTTTTTTCTTTGGGCCATCCCTCCTAGGATCTAGGGATCCCCATTCCTTCTCGAGCTGTTGTTCTTCATTGGTTGCTTCTCCACCGCCACTCTGGCCGCTGTGCCCGAGGAGGACCCAACCTCGAAGATTAAGTTGATTGGTAATTCATGTTGAACTGTCGATTGTGGAGGCTCGTCTACCTCCATATTGTCTTGGCCAAGCTCAGCAATCTCGAGGATAGTGTTCTCGAAGGCATCCTCTATTTGTTCATCATCTGAGTAGGCTTGGGTGAGCTCGATCTGGTTGAGTTCTCTTGGATGCAGTCCCATGTCAGTCTCTCGGGCTGCCAACTGGTTCCCCTTTACAACATACACTTCATCGCCAACTGAGAACTTGAGGGCGATGTGGTAAATTGAGACCACCACTTTTAGCTTGGCTAGGAGTGGCCGGCCTCAAATGACTTTGTATTGGGAGTTGAGGTCCACCACTTTGAACTCTGTTGTTGTGAAAACCTCTCGGTCACCAGCCCCGAACAGGTCCTTCAGCTCGCACATCCCGAGCACCCTGGTCCTCATTCTTCCGAAGTCTTGAATCATGTTGGAGGATGGCACGAGCTGGGATTCATGAAACCCCATCCGCTTGAAAGTGCTCAAGTAGAGCACGTTGGCATAAGCGCCTGTGTCGACCATAATCATGTGTACCATGGTCCTGCAGATATTGAGCAACACCACTAAGGTATCACTATGGAGGTAGGCTATTCCATCACTATCCAGCTCAGTGAAAAAGATAGGTGCGTGGCGGGGCTCCGTCCTAGGTGGAACGCACCTCTGATATGCGTTTCTGGCCTCCCTGACTTATTCTTTCTGGGCCCGTTTGGAGCCCCGCTGCTCGCCAAAGCTGTTATTGATGAGGGTAAGAATTTCATAAGCAGCCCCGGTCGGTAGAGGTGGAGGCAGTGCTTGCTGCTGCCCCTGACCCTGTTGTCCCTGACCCTTGACATACTTCTTTAAATGGTCCTGATCAATCAACTTCATTAGCTCGGCCAATAGTGCCTAGTACTAATCATTGTCATGACCCTTCACCTTATGGTACTTGCAGTATTTGTTCTGGTTAAGACGGGTCGGGTCGGCTCTCAAGGGCCTCGGTTTGGGCAGCACATTTTTGTCCTTAATCTCCGTAAGGATCTATGAAGGGGTAACCGTGAGGATTTCAGTTATCTGGCTGGGGCCCTCCAGGCTGGAAGGACCTGAAATTAGCAGCCGGCCTGAACGACTTCATTGGTTTTCTCCTCTCTTCCCTCTTCTCTTCTCACCGTTCAGGCCTCCTCTCTATTTCGGATAATTTATCATCCGAAATGGCCTCCTCTATCCCGATGTAATGCTCTACTTGGGTCAGGAAGTCGTGATAGGTTTTAGGGCCCTCCTCATGTACATACCACCAAAACTGGGTCCGGGACCTCAACCCGGCCATGACGGCCATCAATATGATGTCATCTGACACTTACTCCATCTCGAGGACCAGCTTATTGAAACGGTCCAAGTATGACTTCAGAGGCTCGGTCTTGTCCTGCCTCACATTCACCAGTCTCTTCTTTGGGGTTGACCTCATCCTTAACCCAATGAACTGTGTTAGAAATAGTTCAGCCAGTTCGTCCCATCCTCCAATCGAGGAGTCAGGAAGGGAGCGAAACCACCTCTATGCTCGATCTCCTAGAGTGAGAGGGAAGACCTTGTACATGAGTTTCTCTCCAATTCCTTGCAGCTCCATCCAAGATGAGTATTTGTCCAGATGTGTGCTCGGGTCGGTCTCACCATTATATTGACCGATAGGTGGCATTTTGAACTTGGCCGGTGTGGCCAAGGTGGAGATGTGATTTGCAAAGGGGGTGACCCTCTTCCAGTCCCTTTTATTTCGTCTGGCCTGAATATCTGCCAGTCTCTTCTTGAGCTTTTGCTTTTCGGCCCATTTTGAGTATCGGAGATTGTGGCTGGTGCTCTCCTATAAGGCTGTTGAGCCTCACCTCTCTCCTCTGGTACCCTTTCTGGCCTCCCAGCCTCCAATGCCAAGACTGGCCCAATATTATCTTGGGCATACCGTCTATTTGCCCGTTCCCCTGCTCGATCTAGGTGGACTCTATATTCTGTCCGAACTCGTACGGAGGACGGGCTCCTGGTCATCAGCTATTCTTTTGCCCAGGTTTCGCCTTCGCCTGGGTTTGTCTGAGGATTCTGAATTCTCCAATAGTCCATTTACAGCCCGGGCCTTCTCCCTCTGCTCGGTCTCTTTCAGCCGATCATTCAGTTAGGCCATAATGGCCTGAATCTCACTTGCGGACATAGGCATCGGAGGAGTCTCCAAGGTTATGGGAGCCGTATGAATGACCCCCTCCACGGCAGTTGGTCGTGGACGACTAGAACCGTCAGGTTGAGAGAGATGAGCCTGGGATTCCGGAGTGGTGTTATGTTCGTCGTTGCTCATGTTGAAATGTGGAGTTATGTTTGTTCAATGAAATTCTCCCCCTTCTAGCGCCAAAATGTTGACGTTGGAATTCAATTAACGGTTAATTCCTAGTAGAACATCCGAAATGAATAAAAATAGATGAATTTAGTGTAATTGAATGGAGAAATAATGCTGAAAACGTGCAAGAAAGTGTAGAAAACACTTGTCCGGAACCGAATCGGGCAAATTAGTTTGGCTGATCCTGGACGGTTTTAGTGACCGGACAGGATTATATGTAATATAAATAGAGAAAACAACTCTGTAGTGCTTAGTACAATTAAAGTTCGAACCCTTTACAAGTTGAAATTACATCTATTTATAGTAAAAGAAGAGCTCGAGTAGTGGGGATCATGCCCACTACTCCCACGCTTTTAGCCTATTTTCTAGGAAAGGAATGGTTTAACTTCCCCACAATCTCATGGCGGTTGAGAACATCCTGATCGGCATAACCTGTCCTGCTCGGCTATGACCCTTCAGCCACGTCATGCAAGTTGTTCTGGCTAGGTCGACCAAAAGCTGTCTAGGACTAGCTTTCTGGCTGGGTCATGTTGTCATGCACAACAATTTTCGAATCACTCTTCATCACCTCTGTGGCCAGCCAGATTTGGTGATCGGACCTAGCTTGGGTCGGGTGCTCCAACAATATCAATTAAAATTAAGAATATATCAATTAAAATTAATAATATACAAAAATTAAATCATTTTACTAAGGTTGGTCCCTTTATTTTTCTTCATTTCGAATCATAATAGAAGAGTTGAGTAAATCAACAATACAAAGGATGTTCATGGCCAAGAGAAAAGATGCGTGGGTAACAGTGATTTTAGAATGTACCAGCGTTAATATTTAGGTTTCGGCATAAGAAAGCTTACACTGTCTTTTCACACTTAGGGTAATGGTAATTTTGGAATGTACCAGCGTTAACAGTTAGGTTTCGGCATAAGAAAGCTTGTACTGTCTTTTCGCACTTAGGCACACAGCGTGCCATTGGTAATGATTCTACTACGGTGCCACAAATTCACAAGCTGATCCTAAGTGATCATTGTTGTTCATTGGATTAGTATGATTCTACTACGGTGCCACAAATTTGCAAGCTGATCCTAAGTGGAAGGACATCACCAATTCTACCAAACATACTTTTGGTCATTGTTTTCCAAACTTCTCCATCCCTTTCCACCCCACCAAAATCCACTGCCTTGCCGCCTAATTCTCCATCCCTTTCCACCACCAAAACCCACTGCCTCGTCGCCCAAACTTCATCGCTCAACCCACAGGCATTTAGTCGTCGTTATTTTCTCTTCGTCTCGCAGCCGCCCATAATCACTGCCACCCAGTAGAATCGCCGCGTCTCTCTCTTCTTCTCTTCTCATCGCCCCGCCGCAGGTTCGCGCTAATACCTCTCTCTCTCACACATAGAGAACAATCTTCTCAATTGACGATTCAATCTAATACCTCTCTCTCACACAGAGAACAGTCTTCTCAATTGACGATTCAGTACCCTAAATTAATGATTTCAAATTTTAGGTTACAGATATTATGCAATTTAGGTGAATGAAATTTTATATGATTTAGGATTTAGGGTAAGTTAGACATGCTTCATTAGAACACAAGTCAATTTGTCTTTTGTTCTTTTATTAATATCTTATTTTTTAAACTAAGCATGGATATTTGAGTCTGTTGCTTCGTGGTAGTTCTACTGTAGTATTCTTTTGATTAATCTTTTTTCCTGTTATTGTGTAATAATAATGGAAATTTTCATTTCAGTGAATGGTGTCGCATGAAGTACACTTTACTATGCTGAAAAAAAAATGCGTAGCATGTCACAGTAATTGGTTTTGATACTTTTGACAAAACAAACACATTCATCAATAAAAAGAACAGATACTGGTATATCCCCTTTTATTTGCAAAGTATGTTGGCAGAATGATCATGACAAGGTTTACTTGGTACTTTTCTTTGGTTCGCAAAATATGTCAGCAGAAGCATCATGATAAGTTTTTCATAGTGCAAGTCAAATATATCAAAAATCAACTTTGGAATGCATGAGAGTTAAAGAGAGAAATCTGGCTTTGGCCAAGGAATTTGGAATTCAAGAAAAAGTCTTAATAAGATAGAATGACGAACTATCTTACATGATGTTCAGATTAAGACATTAAAATGACAAGGAAATTTATTATTGCACACTTGTTGAGGACAAGTGGGAGATTGAAGGAGATGTCCTTTAATAAGATGTCAATATAATAAATAATTAAGGATTTTAATTAATGAAGATTATTAATTCAGTTATTTTAGGTGGTCGTAGTGTTTAGTTAGAAACCAACTATGATCTGCATTTCAATTGTTGGGCTTGCTACTAACAATAATTGGGTCCTACGAGGGTTACACACGTTAAGTTTGAATTAGATCAATAAGCCCATTTTATATAAGTTGTGGGCCTAATATGATTAGGATACGTGTTGGGCCTAATGTGATTAGACATAGGTTATGAGCTTTTGCCTTTTATTTGGTATAAATAGATGAGCCTAAACCTAATTTGAGTGACAAGAAAAAACATTATTCCCACTCACTGAATAGGAAACGTGATTCCTTCAGAAAGAAAATAAGTTTTCTCTGCGTTCTAACAAACGCTTTGGAGAAGGTCTAGGAAGAGCTTGTGTGTCTCGAGTAGAGAATTACATCTGTGGTTTTTGGTCTTTGTCATTAAAGGACACGCATCAAGAGGTAAATCGTTATTTAAATTATGCATGAAATCCTCTTCTGTTTTGATGCTTGAGAAAATTATTTTCTTCTATTCCGCTGCGTAGCATCAAAATCCAACAGTGGTATCAGAGCCTCTTGCACATATTAATAATGATTGTTTTTTACTATTTTTCAATTTGATGCATGTTATTCATGATTTTAATTCAAAAGATGAGATTGATATGTTGATTAAAGTTGTTTAATTAGAATTTGATTCTGATTAGTTGGATCTTAATTTGATGTATTTGACATAATAAAATCCTAAAAATCGTTTGGGAACATGATGTTGCTTAGAATCTATATTTATATATATTTGATATATAAGTTTCTGGATTTAGCATGTGTCCCAATTGTTGGAGTGAGCAAAATCAGTGGGGTTGTGGGTTCGATCCCTTATTCACGCTAATTTTCCTTATTAACTCATTTAGATAATTTTACTGGTTGATTCTTCAACCACTCATCGTGTAGCTGGGTTGGTTATCTGGTTGATTCTTCAACCACTCATCTGGTTGAAGAATCAACCACTCATCGTGTAGGTGGGTTGGTTGCATTGTGCGTGTTCACCCGGATTCGAATCTTAACCGTAGCGTACGGGATCGGATCCTATGTTTCTCGAAAAAATTATTTAATTTTATGAAAATAAGGGAGGG
The DNA here is from genome assembly GCA_028654395.1 of Scutellaria barbata. Lineage (NCBI taxonomy): Eukaryota > Viridiplantae > Streptophyta > Magnoliopsida > Lamiales > Lamiaceae > Scutellaria > Scutellaria barbata. The sequence continues at coordinate 7,603,527 of CM053654.1, forward strand.
TTAGTTAAATTTTAATTGGTACTCCCTTTATAATTTATTTTGAATAAGTGTTGGGCTGACTCTCACGCTTATGAAGCCCTATTTTGAATAAATATTGGGCTGACCCTCACGCCTGTGAAGCCCTTGATAATTTATGATAGGTTATGCCTAAGCACTTATTCAAAATAAATGAGGCCTGAGGGATTCGAACACACGACCATGTGTGATAGAGAAGCAACCATTACCAATTTAGCTCCAGCTTGCTCTACTATAAATGATGTAGCAATTAACATTTAACTGACCCTCCCATATTTTCGTAAAATTAAATAATTTTTTCGAGAAATATGGGATCTCATCCCATATTTCAAGCAACAACTATAACCACTTGACCAATACAGTCTATTGGATATAAAATCGTGTAATTTATCTTTAAATAGAAAATCCACAACAATTGGGATATCCTACGGTGAGTGGTTGATGAATCAACTAGAAAAATTATCTACATGAGTTAAGCAATTCATGGGAAAATAAGAAAAATTCATGTGGATAAGGGGTCGAACCCACAACCCCACTGATCTCCAACCATTGAGACACATGCTAAATCTAGAAAGTGTACAATAATAAATTTTCTTATCATTTTATTGAGTCGAACCCACAACCCCACTGATTTTGCTCCCACTTGTCCTCAACAAGTGTGCAATAATAAATTCTCTTGTCATTTTAATGTCTTAATCTGAACATCATGTAAGATAGTTCGTCATTCTATCTTATTCAGACTTTTTCTTGAATTTCAAATTTAAACTGTCAAAACAAATGATTAACTCTTAATCCATTTTAGCATGGCCATACATTTTAGTTTTCATTTTTCAAGAGGCCGAAGACAACATTCCTATTAAATAGGAAGACAATCCCATTCTTGTACACCCACACTTCTCCATACAATTCATGTCAATTCTGAATTTCGACTTTATAGCCTCCTTTTACAGCACGACGTTTGACAGAACCAAGAATATCCAATCCTTATATAAGAAATAAGTGGTATACTCATGGTTTAGGGACTTATTTAATAGTTACTGAAAATTCTATGACATTTTACAAAATTTTATTCGGGTTAATCCAATATATGTTCTCCAATAAATATCCATGTAATTGATTAGACTTCAAATGTTTCTATAGCCCATGAAACTGCGCTATCAACCAACTTACAAACTAGTCTTTATAAGTCATTATTGTCCAATTTAATGACTTAGACTAAGGACAATGATAAATATAACTTCAAGTTCGCATGATAGAGTTCCATTTATCAAATCACGTATTTGACAATCCTATTTAAAATTATAAATTATTTTGGACATATTAATTCAACAGAATAATGAATCAACATTGAAAATCTATTTCAAAACAAACTTATCATTTTTCTCAAGTCTATGAACAAATCTAAGTTTCATAAACTTTCTTGTGTATCTAATTCGAGTGGGACATCATTCAATACCCCTGTCGGGATTATGAGTTCACGTTCCTCTACCTCTGGCACATGGGGTACCTTATCTGACACGTCTAACATGTCATTAAACATAGAGGTCTCCACCTCTAATGGAAGTTGAATTTCATCCATTTGTTGCTCTTCACGAATTTCTTCGAGAAGTACATTACTCCCACTTGTCGTCTTTGAAATAAACTCCTTTTCCAAGAAGACACCATCTCGAGAAACAAACACTTTGTTCTCAGTTTGGTTGTAGAAGTAATAGCCCCTTGTTTCTTTTGGATAACCCACAAAGAAACATTTGTCTGATTTGGGTGCAAGCTTATCAGAAAGTAAACGTTTTAAATAAGCTTCACATCCCTAAACTTTTAGAAAAGACAACTTTGGAACTTTTCCACTCCATATCTCACATGGTGTCTTTTCTACAGCTTTTGACGGAGTTCTGTTTAGTGTAAAAGTAACAGTTTCGAGAGCATATCCCCAAAAAGATAGTGGAAGATTAGCATTATCATCATAGATCGAACCATGTCTAACAATGTTCGATTTCTCCTTTCGGACACACCATTCCTTTGGGGTGTTCCTGGTGGAGTTAATTGTGAAAGAATTCCACAATTTTTAAGATGATTATCAAATTCTTGACTCAAATATTCACCACTACCATCAGATCGTAATGTTTTAATTTTCTTGCTAAGCTGATTCTCTACTTCATTTTGAAATTGTTTGAACTTTTCAAATGATTCAGATTTGTGCCTTATCAAGTAAATATACCCATATCTACTTAAATCATCAGTGAATGTTATGAAGTAGCTAAAATTACCCCTGGCTTTTGAACTCATTGGCCCACATACATCAGTATGTATTAGTTCCAATAGTTCACTAACTTTTTCAAATAAAGCTCGAAATATATATAAAAAAGGAAAAAAGAAAGCATTTACAAGATACGGACAAAGCGGTGCGTTGGCCTCATTAAAACCTTAACGTAGCAAAACCCAGTAGGAAAAAACTACGATAAGAAAAAAGAGTACTGAGCATGAAAAACCGCTGAAACAGAACGAAGATAAAAAGACAAGAGGAAACATAAACTAATGGAATCTATAATTAGGCAACACTGAAAGGTCTCTAGAGATTAGCTGGCCGATGGAGGATGGTGCCGTGTTCCATCATTGATAGGCGACATGCAACTTTGTGAGGCCATCGGCCACTTGATTACCTTCCCGATAGATATGCATGACATGGAAACGAAAACCTTCTAAAGCACTGAGAGCAGCCACCCATCTATTGCAAATATACCAAGGGACAATAGAAGTACGATTGTGAAGAAGGGTAACAATGTAGGATGAATCAGACTCAATCCATAGATTTATCCAATGCATAACCGTAGCCACATCAATGGCGTAAACAGTGGCCAAGAGTTTCGAGTCAAAATCAAAGCCGACACCTCCGTGAAAAGAAAAAGCATCATAAGCACGTCTGAAAGAGTTCCGAAAGATACCTCCAACTTGCATTGCCCCTGGATTTCCAGCCGAACTCCCATCCGTATTAACCTTGATCCAGCCGATTGGCAGGCGAGTCCACTAAACCGAGGAAATTCTAGGTGCATTCCTCGGCCTACCCGGCACACCGAGATGGGAAAGGATTAGCAAGTCGTCCTGTGAATTAAACATGCTCCCTTTTACTAGCCCAGCCGCTTCCTTAACAAAAGACAACAACAAACTTTGCAAACCACAGAATGAGGGATGCGTATCCTAAAAAACATGCAGATTTGTTGCACTCCAAATACACAAAAAACCAAAAAAAAGATCATACGCCAAAGGCCATCCAGCTGACTGCTAAACTTGAAATTCAGGCCATGCACAATAAGCTCCCCAATCCCGGTGATGCCAGCAAAAGAGACACCAAACAACTCTCCAACCCATCGTCAAAGCCCAGCAGAAATAGAGCATTAGAGAAATAAGTTGTTAGTAGTTTCACAAGAAGATCGACACAAACCACAGGCTAAAGGACCCATCAAGTCGCGTCTTTCCAGCAAAGCACAAGTAGGTAGCCGATCATGTATAAGCCTCCAGAGAACAAGAGATCACTTCTCCGGTATTGCTGTGCTCCAGATCCATCTCCCCCATTTAACCTGAGGAAAGCTCTCTCTAAAGGACTGATAAGCAATGACTGGTGTAATGTCCCCTTAGCAGTTTTGGGACACACACGGAGGTCCGTAACCTTGTCGGACATCGAAAGATGAAGAATGTTCTGCACAACATCATCAAAACTAGCAACAAAATTAGCTGTAAAGTGCCAGACATCATCAAAAAAATAATCAGAAATGGTATGTTGAAATTGATCCCGCAACATCAGAGGGATACCAAGGCGGTCAGCAATGGTGTAGCCAAGCCAGTTGTCAGTCCAGAATCAGACTCGGGATTGGTGCCCGGGCGCCCATCGAGAATCTTCAAGTAAAGTCGCAATTAACTCTTTGACACCAGGCCAAATAGAGGAGATAACGATAGAGTGCTTAGGCTGAAGCGTAGAAGTTAAGAATCTGCTACGTAAGACCGTATAAACCTTGTCTTCAGAAGAAATAATATTCCACGCCAAGCGCGCTAACAGGGCCTTATTCATAACAAAGATAGATCGGACTCCCAACCCGTCTTCATCTTTTGGGGTGCATGACCTAGCCCAAGCCACACACACCCCCTTGCGCTTGCTAACAGCCCCCGTCCACACAAAATTCCGGATGGTAGAGTCCATCTCCTTTAACAAACCATTGGGCCATTTATAGACCATCATAGAATAAACGAGAGAGATGATAAGGACCGAATTAACCAAGCAAACACGCCCTGCCATGGAGAGGGAGTTGCCTTTCCAAGCAGCAAATTTTGCCATAATTTTATCCGTGATGACACCGAGGTCCATCTTTCTCGGCCTACCTTTAAAGATGGGCACACTCAGATAATTGAAAGGGGCAAAACCCTCGGCAACCCCAAGCCAACACAAAATATTACTTTTATTAGCCTGGGTAACCATGGTTCCAAAGTCAACACATAATTTTTCAGCACTAAAAATTTGACCTGAAAGCATGCCATAAAAATCCAAAATCTTACGGATAGCTCTGGCATCAATAGTTTTTGCCCGCCAAAATAAAAGGATGTCGTCAGTATAGAAAAGGCCAACAGGAAGACTGACACCTCTAGGGGAGGAAAAAGAAAACAGATTTCCCTCATTAACCGCCTTGCAGAGCAGACAAGCTAACACCTCCTCACCAAGAGTGAAGATGAGAGACGATAGGGGGTTACCTTGCCTAACCCCTCTCGAACAACTGAAATAAACATAAGGAGAGCCGTTCAAAATAATAGAGATCCTTGCCGAACTAAGAATGACCTTGATCCAGGCTATAAAAGTATTAGAGAAACCAAAAGCATTGAGAACCGCAAAGAGGAAATCCCATCTCATGGTATCAAAGGCTTTACGAATATCGATTTTAAGAAACATATTATGACCATATTGCCTTCTTTGCAAACAATTATAGCCTTCAGAAGCGAGAATAGTGCAATCCTGGATGTGTCGATGTGGAATGAAGCTATATTGAAAATCCAAAACAACGCAAGCAATGATAAGCCCCAGACGAGAAGCAATAATCTTCGATATTATCTTGAAAATGAAATTGCTCATAATGATCGGATGAAAATCTTCCACCTTAAGAGAGGACAATTTTTTCGGTACTAAGATCATGAAGCTAGCATTCAGACCATAAATCATGTCCCCTGTATAGAAGAAATAAGAGACTGTAGAGCAGATATCTGCCTGAATAATAGGCCAGCATACCTGAAAAGGGGATCCCGAGAAGCCATCAGGGCCAGGCGCACTATCCGGGACGAGACCAAAGACAACTGATCAAATTTCTGTCTCTGATGGAGGAGAAGTAAGCATAAGGTTGTCGGCCTCTATGACACGCTGATCAAGCAAGAAATTCAAGTGGCCAAAATCTGCAGAAGTTGCCCCATTCTCTGAAAATAAATCAGAAAAATAGGATAAAAAGACTGCCTTAATTTGAGATGGATCATCTTGCCTTTGTATATAATAGAGTGTATTGGGGGCCTTTGTTTCTTCGATTTGACCGATCTGTGAAAGAAATTAGTATTGTGGTCCCCGTCCGATAACCACTTGGCTCTACATTTCTGATGCAACATACATGTTTTCCGGTCAAGAAAATTATTCGCTGCAACATGTGCATCAACCTCGCAAAGCAGCAAGTCCTCCGTATAACCATCTTGCGAAATCTATTGCTGAATCATTTCAAGCCGAGCCATCGACTCGTAAATATTTTTATTGACATCACCAAAGACCACCCAATTTCATGTTTTTAAGACGTGCTTAAAGGATTTAAGCTTGTTAACAACATAAATTATAGGATGCAAAATAAATGTATCCCGGTTCCATTCATCACCAACCATTTTCATAAACCCATCATGCAAAGTCCATATTTACTAAAATCTGAAAGGCTTAGGACCATCAAAAGAATTATCCGCACAAGTGACAGTAATGGGATAGTGATCTGAGACTAGGCGAGATCCAACACAGCCTGTTATGGAGTGCCAAAGCGAGAGGAAGCTGAAATTAGGAAGAGCTCGATCAAGTTTAGAAGTGAGAAATCCGTGCTTTTTATGATGTCGAGATCATGTGTAAGAACTTCCATGCAGACCCACTTCAAGGAAACCATGGGTATCAATCATATTCTGAAAATCAGCACAAGACTGAGGGTCTGGAGAGAAAGGGGATCTACGCTCATGAGCCCCGAGGACCGCATTGAAATCCCCAATGATAAAGAGCGGGGAATTAGAGAAAGGCCCTAAATCAGCCCAGAGACGTCTTCTACCGGTATAAAGCAAGCTAGCATGCACAAAACAAGTATAGAAATGAGCGGACCCCTTGGCAAGCTTGGTCATGATAAGCTGATCAAAAGAAAAATCCACAGAGACTCCCATAATACTCTGATTTGCTAAAACCCACATATCATCGATCCCATTACGGGAATTAGAGGCCATGAAATTAAACCCCAGAGAACTCCAAAAAACGGTATTGATTTTGTTAAAAGACACCTTCAGTTCAACGATATAAACCAAAGATATATGGTTTATGCAAACGACACAACTCAGCAAGAGCCTGTTTGGAGCGACAATTTGCCACTCTTCTGATATTCCAATAGAGGAATATCATTTATTAGGGTTGAGAATGAGGTGGCTGAGATGCTCCTTTTTGTGGTTCAGAGTCCGTATTGTCAACCATATCCGACCATCAATTTGAAAAAGCAAGGGCCATTTTTTTAAAAGCATCCGACTCACATCCAGCACGCACCACAAAATCTCTGTTGCTATCATTTACCCTAATCATATTGTGATTCAAGATACGTTGTTCTAGAAGCTGTTCATCAGCTGGAGGAGCTATACCAATACCTCTTTATTGGAGTCCCTAAGGCCCGAGCAATGCCCATGATGAGCGATGGGTGCCAATACTCATAGCTGAGCTCATATATGCGAACCCAAACTTGAGCGGAAGAAGAATTCAGCTTATAGGGATTAAAATCTAGAACCCATCTCGAGGGCGGAGAATCCTGGGATTTAGATTATAAGAGGTTCTCGTCTCAATCTGAGCACGCTGTTCAGGTGATGGAATATGTATATTGAAATAACCCTTTCCAAGAGGGATCACCCGTAAGGTTGAGTCAATTTTCCATAAAGCAGCAAGTCGATTTGTTAACTGATCTATTGAGTAAAGCTAGTCCAGAATCCCGTCTGAATTAGAATTTGGGATAAAAACCCTAGTATTATGAATTTCTATCCCCTGCACATCGCCCAGAGTTGACGGATGAGTTGTACCCCTGACAGAGTTTGCCGCAGGTCCCGAAGGAACTACCCCTAACACCGACACCGAAGTCGTGCCATGTAAATCTGCTCGACTAAAGATCATACTATCATGCAGATCCCGAGTGATTAGGAGTTCATTAATCCATGAAAAATCCTAACATAATTTGGATAAAACAAAAGAGCGTGAATCAAAATCAGCCATGAGGAAGGGAAATCAGGATGAACGGGTGACAAAATTGAGAGAAAAGAAAATCGCCCGAGAGGAGAGAGAAGAGAGCATCTTTGGGTTTTAGCGTTTTATAATATCAATAGTTCACTAGCTCTTTCTCCCTTTCCAGTAAAAGGTGATTTCGTCATTTTTCCTTTTAAACAAGATTCACATACATCATATGATTCAAAATTAAATGATTGCAAAAGACCTTCTTTTTACATCTTATGTATGTTTTTCAAGTTAATATGGCCTAAATGACAATGCCAAATGTAAGTGGGATTTAAATCATTTGATTTATACTTTTTAGTATTTATGTTATAGACATGATTATCTAAATCAAATATATAGAGACCATTCATTAAGTTAGCACTGGCATAAAACAATTCATCCTTATAAATAGAACAACATTTATTCTTAATAATGAATGAAAACCCTTCAGTATCCAAAACGAAAGTTGAAATAATGTTTCTAGTAATAGAGGGAATGTAATAACAATTATTCAACTCTAAAACTAAACCAAATGGTAGAGATAGACTATAAGATCCTACAGCAAAGCAGCAACTTTTGCTCCATTTCCAATGCGTAGGTCTACCTCTCCATTTTTCAGTCTTCTAACTCTTTTTAGTCACTGCATATTCGCAATAATATGAGAACTATATCCGGTATCAAATACGCAAGAAGAAGAGTCTGCTGAATTTGCTAAATTTATTTCTATAACAAATATACCTGAATTGGAAACTATATTTCCATTCTTCTTATCCTCTAAGTACTTCGGGCAATTTCTCTTCCAATGGCCCTTGCCATGGCAATGGAAACACTCTGTATCAGAATAAGTACCTTTGGGTTTAGGTTTAGGTTCAACAACTTTCTTGTTTTCACCCTTGCTTATTCTTGTCAGCGCCCTTTTTTTTGAACCCTTTTCCCTTAGTAGTCATTAGAACATCATTCTTTGGTGTTAGGGTCCCAATGTTCTACTCAGCTATTTTGAACATTCCAAGAAGCTCTTCTAAGATTTTATTAATACCATTCATATTGTAGTTTAACCTAAATTGGTTGTACTCATCATGAAGAGAGTGAAGAATGATATCCGTAGCCAACTCTTGACTATAAGAAAATCCAAGTCTTGCCATGTTTTCAAAAAGACCAATCATTTTGAAGACATGCAAACCAACCGATTTACCTTTCTCAAGACGACTATCGAGAATTGTCTTGGAGGTCTCATACCTCTCCATCCTTGATTGCAACTGGAACATATTTCTTAGTTGTTGAATGATGGTGTAGGCATCCATATCCACAAACCTCTTCTGGAGGCTTGTTTCCATGGTTGCCAACATAAGACATGTGACAGTCACAGACCTTTCACGAATAGCATTTTCTTTGAGTCTATCCCCCAACTGTTGAGGTGCCACTAAGTTTTGGGATTGGGGTGTCAAGGACATCCTCCCTGTTTTCAGACCTGAGAACAATTCTCAAGTTTCTCTCCCAATTGAGGAAGTTATTTTCATTCAATTTGTCCTTCTCAAGGATTGAATGGAGATTGAAAAATGTGTTGTTGTTATTGTTAGTCATCTATCTACATATGAAAGAAAAATACACCATTCAATCATGTATAAAAGAAAATAGCTAAAAATTTAAACAAATTTAAAACAGGCTATGCACACTATATTCATACAAATACTCCCTAGTTGAATAAGGTGTTTACAAGATCATATTTCACAAAATTTTGAGCGGACTCGGGCCTTTTCCCAAAACTAAGTGATCAAGGTAAGTAAACACTTTTACTAATTATAACATTTATAATTCTTAGTCGATATGTTAACATCTCATGTTAAATCATAACTTTTTACCTCAAAGTCCAAAACTTTATCTTTTGATAACTTCGTTGAGTTTAACCAAATCATACATGTAAATCCCTTCAATGAATTTACCCGTATTATCCCAAGATAAAAAATGACACTTTGCTTAGGCATAACCTATCATAAATTATCAAGGGCTTCATAGGCGTATATTTGGAAAGGCATATTACTCAATATTTCTTTAGGGACTTATGATTTATTATGCAGGTCTATATAGCGAACTCATAACATAAACAATAAACATACATAAACATATAATGCATAATAAAATGCATAAAATAAATGTGATCTTAGTATGGCCCCTATATATATGTACATACAAAAGATCAAATCTTCAGTTGCTCCGTCTTTAACTATCATGGATCTCCATCCTTGATCATCTAATCAATGCTTACAAGATTTTTATTCTAATTACAATAACTAAAATAAAAAAAATATTTACAACGATCGATACGCAAAGCGTATTCAAAACTCTACAACTACATAAAATTATATATGGGTCATACTTTGATCACAACATACATTCTAAACATCGCATATAAAGAATAATAAGCATACATTCATTCAATACATCATATATTAAGAAATATAGGAATGCGTACACAATATCAAATATTAAACATAGATTCATTTACATTAAATAAATGACAAAAATCTATTAATCAAATTAATAGACAAAATAAACTTCATAATTCAATTTAATTCAACTAGATTTAATATGGAAATTATTTATCAAAATATGTAATTGAATCAAAATATTTATTATGACCCAAAGATATGGAGACCCCTATAGAGCAGAAGCCCAAGGATCGGCTCAGCATACCATGCCCATCAGAAGGGCCCAAGGGGCCAGCAACACTTATTCAAAATAAATGAGGCTTGAGGAGGGTTGGTCCAGTATACCATGCCCATCAGATGGGCCCAAGGGCTAGCAGGCGAAAGCCCATAACGCAAAATGCTTAGCCCAACACTTATTCAAAATAAATGAGGCCTGAGGGATTCAAACACATGACCACGCGTGATAAAAAGGTAATCATTACCAATTTGGCTCTAGCTTGCTCTACAACAAATAAGGTAACAATTAACATTTAACTGACCCTCTCTTAAACAATTTTTCAAGAAACATGGGATTCGTCTATTAGATATAAAATCATGTAATTTATCTTTAAACAGAAAATCGTCTATTAGATATAAAATCATGTAATTTATCTTTAAACAGAAAATCTGCAACAATTGGGATATCCACAGTACGGTTAAGATTCGAACCCGGATGGTCAGCGCAAAATACGCACAATGCAACCAACCCGGCTACACGATGAGTGGTTGAAGAATCAACCAAAAAAATTATCTAAATGAGTTAAGCAATTCATGGGAAAATAAGGAAAATTCGTGTGGATAAGGGGTCAAACCCACAATCCCACTGATTTTGCTCACTCCAACCATTGGGACACATGCTAAATCCGAAAAATTATATATCGAATATATATAAAAATAGATTTTAAGCAACATTATGTTCCCAAACGATTTTTAGGGGTTTTGTTATGTCAAATACATCAAATTAAGATCCAACTAATCAGAATCAAATTCTAATTAAACAACTTTAATCCACATATCAATCTCATCTTTTGAATTAAAATCATGAAGAACATGTATCAAATTGAAAAATAATAAAAACAATCATTATTAATTTGTGTAAGAGGCTCTGATACCACTATAGGATTTTGATGCTATGCAGCGGAATAGAAGAAAATAATTTTCTCAAGCATCAAAACAGAAGAGGATTTCATACACAATTTAAATAACGATTTACCTCTTGATGCGTGTCCTTTGATGACGAAGACCAAGAATCACAGATGTAATTCCTCTACTCGAGACACAAAAGCTCTTCCTAGACCTCCTCCAAAGCGTTTGCTAGAACGCAGAGAAAACTTCTTTTCTTTCTGAAGGAACCACGTTTCCTATTCAGTGAGTGGGAATAATCTTTTTTCTTGTCACTCAAATTAGGTTTAGGCTCATCTATTTATACCAAATAAAAGACAAAAGTCCATAACCTATGCCTAATTACATTAGGCCCAACACATATCCTAATCATATTAGGCCCACAACTTATATACAACGGGCTTATTGATCTAGTTCAAACTTAACGTGCGTAACCCTCGTAGGACCTAGTTATTGTTAGTAGCAAGCCCAACAATTAGAATGCAGATCGTAGTTGGTTTCTAGCTAAACACTACAATCTTCATTAATTAAAATCTTTAACTATTTATTATATTGATATCTTATTAAAGGAGATCTCTTAAACTGTATGTGAAGCTTATGTTATTGTAATCAGTGATAATTTAATCACTTTTTATATAATAATTATTGTTTCCTTACTCAATTTTGTCAATTCCACTCCAACAAAGAGACAGCATTCCACACCACTTTATAAAAATTACAAAGGAAGAATAGACGATTCATGTCTTCCTCTGCATTTTCGCTAGACGTATGTACCGATGTCTATTATTATAAATAATAATTGGCTCTTTTTGTTTTACGTATGTATGGAGTAGCTTGAAAATTTATGCTATGTCCAATAGTGATAGTGAGCATACAGCTGAGAGTTTATGGAGTAATTCAAGCCAGAGCCAGGTATTCTTTCGGCTTTCTTTCATATCATGAATTAAATTTCTCTTTTGAATAATTAATTGCTAGAGCAAAAAGAAACATACATGTGGAAAGAGAAAGAGAAAGACAGATATGTCAGGAATTTTAATTGATAGAATAAAAATGAAATGTTATTTTTTCAGGCTAATCCTTTAATATTTTTCAGTCACGGACTCCAGCTCATCCTCATTCATCATGGTTAACCCGAAGTGTCCTGCATCTTCTGACCAAGCTTATCAAAAGCTAGCTCTGCTTATTCAAATGAACAGGTTTCCAAACCACAATGAATATGATAAACCTGAGATAGAGCAACAGAAGGGCAAAATTTATTGGGATCATATTACTAGCATCACCCGGGAAAATTTGTTGGATATGACAACAGAAATTATAAACTTCCACATGCATTATATGTGTGATTGTATAGGGAAATCATTTTCTACAAACCTTAGGGACAGGGGACCTCCATTAATTCCTAGTCTCAAAGAACGTAAAGAGTGGAACAAAATTATGATGAATTGTGTGCTTGTATTGAATCCACACCGCATGCCATTATGGAAGCCTCGCGTTTTGAGCCTGTAAACATTATAAAGCGTTATAACCTTCCAAGTGCATTAAGTCTTCAGATGACAATACTTATAACAAAAAATGTTGCATTAATGAAAGTTGAGGCCAAACAATGCTTGATCTGGGGAACTCGAGGGCCTAACTTTGTTCCACTCTTTACTTTTTATTCGAGCATGAAGATGATGAAGGAAAAATTGGGGGAAGCGGATGAAAAAAATTGAATGTCAAAACAATTTCAAACAATTTATTTTTATGTCTTGTTATGAATTATCGATGAGGCTACCGTGAGTAATAACTTTGAATCCGCACATGTTGTTGATGTAATATAATCTCAAATGGTTCGTATGTTGTTGTGGTTGTTGGTTGGCATGGTGTTTATAAGTTTTTTCATGACAGAAAAACAGTGGGAAAAACACAGATGAGGAAGAAAAAAGCGACCCCGAATAACGAGCTTGTAAATTTAAAAACACACATACCAGCTGCTTGACAATATTTTTTTATTTTTTATTTTTTTGTAATAAACTTCTTGTATTATTTTCAACATTTAGTAATTCTTGGGTACTAATGTACGCAAATCTCAGTTAAATATGGTCTATTGAGTAACAATGTACAAGCACCAAATCTTAGAGAGTAACAAACATAAAATTCAAATCTTCTTAAAAAAATTAATCCTCATAATTTACATGCCTAACTATTCACGAAGTTTCTATCTTTCTAGTGTTTTACTTAGAGAGTAACTTTGTGCTATGCTAATCCTCATAATGTACATGCCTAACTATTTTTTGTTATGATTTTCTCACATGGTTTGCAAATATTCACCGGAGTTCAAATTCTGATTCTACAAATTGCATTACAAACATGATTAATATACTGACTAACATTGGATGCACTCCATAGTCGGTGTTGAATGCTTCAATTAATTTAAAAATATAAATAATATATGATATTAATATTGGAGAATGTAATAAATACAACTTGTGCATCATTAATTTAAATATTAATATCATATATTACATTCCCCAATATTAATATCATATATCATATATTACATTGGAACCTAATAATTCATAATTCGTATTTACAAATAAGAACAATTAACATTAAGCTTATTCCAAAAAAATATTTATGGGTGTTGTATGTATTTATTTTTATGTATGTTTTTGTGATGTTTTTTGATAAGATGTTTTGTGTTTTCTGATCATAATTATTATTTGGTAAAAAGGCTGTGAATGAGTTACTTCATACTTGCATAATTTTAAAGACGTCTTTTACCTATTAAAATATTTCACTATACGAACCTGTAATGCTACGTATTATCCTCTAATCAAAAGTTTATTCTAATTCTGCTCTGTTTACATATGTAAGTGCTAGCTTTTATAATTAATTTTGAAACAAAGAATATTGAATCAAAAGTTTGTAATGTAATATTATAATTATGTTAATTTTTATCCTCTTGAAGATTAGGATGTCTTTATGTTTTTTTTTTTTTAGGGTTGTTTGCTTTCTTGTCTAATTCAAATCTTATGAATTTTTTCCCTCTTGAACATTATAAGAAAATATAGAAGTATTAATTCACAGTATATAGTAAAAAAAATGTTCATGTAGGCTCAAGACCCCGCTGGGTCTATAATATGTTTTCTTTTTTTATTTTTTGGTTTTTGAGGGGTATTGTCTTTCTTATCTTATTCAAATCTCATGAATTTTTATTCTCTTGAAGATTAGGAAAAACCATTGAAGTATTCATTCATTGTGTATAGTGGAAATGTTCGCTTAGGCATTAGAACCCTGGGGTCTATAGGATGTCTTTATTTTTATTTTTTTTAGGGCTGTTTGCTTTCTTGTCTAATTCAAATCTTATGAATTTTTTCCCTCGTGAAGATTATAAGAAAACATAGAAGTATTAATTCACAGTGTATAGTGAAAAAAATGTTTATGTAGGCTTTATGCCCCGTGGGGTCTATAATAGGTTTTTTTTAAGGGGCATTGTCTTTCTTATCTTATTCAAATCTCATGAATTTTTATCCTCTTGATGATTAGGAAAAACCATTGAAGTATTCATTCATTGTGTATAGTGGAAATGATCACTTAGGCCATCAACCATTTGGGGTCTATAATCTCAAAAAACACTTAATTCACCTCAACAAGCTAATCAGCTCAATCAAACTCACAATGCAACACACAATCAATAAAAGATAGGAAAAATTGTCATTCAAAATAGGAAAGATTTGCAGGTTTGGGGATTCCAACAGAGAAGGGAATTTCGAGATTGCCCACAATTAACAGATATCAATTGAGTCCAAAGTCACGCACAATCCACTATCTGAGATCCCATGCAATGAATGTGTGCTCCCCTTTTATACATGGCTTTTGCATATGAAATTAAAGAAAAAGGAAAAGAAGTTATAATAAGTAAAGTGTTGTTCATAAAACATAATGTGGAAATGCGTCTTTGTTAAGTGAATCCCCCAGCTCCTCTTCCACGTGTAATATGTTGATTGATCTCCTTTTGTATTTGATTCCAACAACTTCTAATGGCTAGAAATGGTACCGATCCCCTATAGCAAGGAAGTAAGTTCAATAACTTGGAAGACTGTTTTATCTTATTATATTTTATTGTGTACTATATACTTATAGGAGGTTCTATCATATGTATTTCACATTAATAGTCTTAAGGTATTACATGAATAAGGTTGAGGTATCACATTTATAGTCTTAAGGTATTATATGAATATACTTGAGGTATCATAAATAATCATTTAAGGGCATAATGTAATACTATTGCTATAATTGAAGTAATAGTTTGTTTTGTTGATATTTTCATATTAGGCTAATTAACAACTATCTGTTGAGTGATCCTACGTGATTAGAAAATATCTGAGTTATTTCATTCATTTAAGCCCTTTTAGATGAGAATGTATATGAGAGTGTTTGAGTGATCATATTCATTTACATACAATCCAAATTCCAAGTCATATTTATTGAAACAAATTTAACCATGATGGTTTATAGGCTGGAAACCACTACGAGCCCATTCAACTATACTTGTGTTTTCACTTGTATAGGGGACTATGAGGTATAACAGTGCCATGTACCGGTTAAAAATTTGTGAAAAGTGTTCATATTACATCATGGCCAAAAAATGTCATTTTCTGCTTGCACCCTTTCATTACAACCATGCTTCATCTATGTATTTCTTGATACACACACTAGTAAGCAATGCTTGTAGAATGGCAAACCCATTTGCTTGTCAATGAACTGTTGATATGTAGAACAAGGTTGCTTTGGCCTCTCCAGCTATTGCTTTTCCTAACATATTCTTACCGATCCCCTATAGCAAGGAAGTAAGTTCAATAACTTGGAAGACTGTTTTATCTATTATATGTTATTGTGTACTTTATACTTATAGGAGGTTCTGTCCTATGTATTTCACATTAATAGTCTTAAAGTATTATATGAATAAGGTTGAGGTATCACATTTATATTCTGAAGAATTATGTTAATAAGCTTTATATATCATATTAATAGTTTTAAGGTATTATATGAATATACTTGAGGTATCATAAATAATCATTTAAGGGCATAGTGTAATACTATTGCTATAATTGAAGTAATAGTTTGTTTTGTTGATATTTTCATATTATTTATTGAAACAAATTTAACTATGATGGTATATAGGCTGGAAACCACTACGAGCCCATTCAACTGTACTTGTGTTGTCAATTGTATAGGGGACTATAAGGTAAAACAATGCCATGTACCAGTTAAAAATTTGTGAAAAGTGAATAATAAAGGATTTTTCAAGATTTATACGTATATGATTGGTTATGTATACAAATATTTGCTGAGAATTGAATGATGAGTCGCACCTATTTGGAGAACATTGGGAATGCGCAAATTTCCTGTAATGTTAATGACTCACATTTATGTTTATCAACTCATTGTACATCTAAAAATAATGAGTAGTTGCATTTAGGACAGGGAATACACTGTTTATAACGAATAGGTGTGGTGTAGTTTTAATTTTGCTCTCTTAATAAGAGTAATATTTTAAGATTTCTTGAAGAATGATCGAATGGAGAAAACTGATCAAAGGTAATACTTATATAAAATGGAAAAACAAGATTTGCTCTCTTCGCCAAATTTTCAATGTCTTTCAAGATATCCGCTTAGCTATATGTTGTTGCTCTTTTATTTTAGGGTTCTTGTTCTTGATTGTATATGTTTGCTCTTTTATTCAATAAATATTTTGGTTAGATTTTAACGCAGTAATTTGTGTAACTACCTCTATTGGAGAGTGCTTAATTTTTTTTAGTCAAACTTGTGATGTAGAAAGTCATATGTCTATATAGAAACTTTTATGTAAATATATGTATGTGGAAACCTCTCTGCCGGTAATTGATCTGATGATAGTTATTTCTTAAGATGTGGTTGAGGTTTTTTGATGTAGAATTTCAGTTTATATATAGCTACATTACACATACACTACATTTATATATAATCATAAGTGGGGAATGAAGTTGAGCAAAGCTGAAAATTTCATCAACAGAGAGTATAACAACACACTTCATTACAGATGAATACATTAAAGAACTTTTCACATCTTGACTCTTTTGAGGCTTCTCTACGAGGATCTTGATGTAGATTTTAAGAAAGATTTGCAGGATCCTAATGGTTAGGGAAGTTTTCTATTTAGGCTTCTATTGCTACCGACGGCCAACATGATGTACCTACCCTCTATTGGCTGCCCATTTGAAATTTTATAATAGTGCAAACAATGTCACTTTTAAATTGCTAGCACTTATATGACTAGATCCACCTATATCACTTTTAAATTGCTAGCACATATATGACTAGATCCACTTATACCTCAAAAATATTTTTAACAACAATATAAAAATAAATTGAGGCTTTCAAATAAATTGAAAATCAAATTATAAGATAATCCACCTATACCTCAAAAATATTTTTAACCACAATATAAAAATAAATTGAGGCTTTCGAAAAAATTGAAATTGAAATTATAAGAGGTGGGTGTGTTTGGAAATTTGTTTTTATTTTGTTTTTTTTATTTTTGTAATTTTTTAGTAAGGGCATTATTGACTTTACACATTGTATTTTTTTTTTAAATTGGAAATATACTTCTCATTCTGCGCATGGTTTCTCCCCTGTTTTCTCTCATCCATCACTTCCTCTTTGTTCAATTTTCTTCTCTTATTTTTGCAGATTTTTCGTTTGTTTCTTCAGTTTATTGTGATTAGTTTGCTTATTGTGGAAGGTTATCTGTATTTTCAAAGATTTTTGTATAGTTTATTTTTTGTATTGTGGACATTTTCGTATAGTTTATTTTTCATTTTTTTTTCATAGATAGTGTTTTAGTTGTTAGATTATAGTTGATATTTTTCAGAATGAATGTATGAGGGTGATTTTTTATCTGTGTGATGTTGGTACTCTATATGTTGTTATAATCACTAGGTATCTCTCTTTGGTATTCAGTATGTGTTGGGATTTAAGTGTTTAGATTTTGATGAGACAAAACATATATGTAATAGGAAGTTTTGTGTACCTCATTTGTTGGGATATTTCCCAGCAACCTGCCTTGGGTCGGAGCTTAAATATGTGCGGGGCACGGCTCTTCCAGATTCGAATCCGTGAGCGCAAAGCTACATAAGTATAAGACATTAAAGTTGCGCCCTATGTCCATTGGATATCCTTTTGGTGTAGCGGTAATGCGCTTGATGGTCCTAACACTTGGTATCAGAGCAGGTCACGGGTTCGAATCCCCCCGGGAGCACTTTGCAGTGGGAGCTGTCAGGGCCTTTGGAGCTGAGGATGCTTGCGCGCAGCGGAGGTTGCTTGGTGGCCGGGACCTGAGGAAGGTGAACGGACCTCGAACCGAGAGGATGCTGGCGGAGCGGACGACCTAGGTGGCGGCCCGGGTGGCGGCGGAGCCTGTGTGGCGGAGCGGCTTGGATGGCATGGCCTGTGTGGCGTGATGTCCTGTGTGGATGGCCTGTGTGGCGATGGTGCGAGACGAGACGTCGAGTCATGATGATGGCGAGAGGCGAGACGTCGAGTCACGATGACATCGAGGAGTGGCAAAGCTACATAAGTATAAGACATTAAAGTTGTGCCCTATGTCCATTGGATATCCTTTTGGTGTAGCGGTAATGCGCTTGATGGTCCTAACACCATTTTTCACTATATTTAAGTGAAAACATAGACTAGATTTGAGTCTAGATATAGGTGTTGAAAGATGGAGATTTTCATAAAGGATAAAGCTGTATCTAGAATTTCAGAAAGAAGCTGCTGCAAGAAAGTAGATACAACATCACTTCAAGAAGGCAGTTACAGCACTGCAGCTAAGTAAGAAAGAACGGCGTGCAGCATCGCTGCAAGAAAAAGATACAAGAGTACTACAAGAAAAAGTTATAGCAGTACTGTATGAAGATACTGCAAGCAGATCTAAGTTATAGCAGCACTGCAAAGAAGTATCAGCTGCAATCAGACCTAGGATACAGCGCCAAGCTTACTGCACAAACAGTCAACAGCACCAATGACAAACAGAATAAGAATCCTGCAATCCGAGAAAGGATAAATGCAGTACGAGGAATGAAGATCCAAGCAAGATTAAATAGAGTCGTTTAAGAGAAGATCAAAGTTACAGACATGGAGCCAATACAAAGATGCCATATGGACTGACGCGCTGTAGAAAGCTGCTAGCCGCAACTGCCACATTAAATGTTTCGAAAGAGAAAGTCAAGTCGCATTAAATGCGAGCCATACCTTTGATCAAGTAATTAAAATTCAAAAGAGAGATATCTCCTTCAACGGATATCTACTTATACAAGTATAAATAGAGGATGAACAACCTAAGTTGGTTACTGAAACATTTGCGCAAAAACTCTCAAACATTCAAGTTTTATTCATTCAAGTCTACTCTCAGTTTTAGTCACTCAATCTCTGTGAAGTAAAACAAGTTCAAAGCTAAAAGATCCTTCGAAGGATTCAGAAGCTCACTTCATCGCATCAGTTGAAGAACAAATAATATACTTTTTAACCTTATTGTTGTGTGCTTAGGTTGTTTTAGGTGTCGAACAGTTGATAGGAGAGATCCTTATTGTTTGTATAATTGTCTAGTGTTTGGCAGCTTCCCTATGTGGGAGTTTGGAACCCTATGTGGGTTAGTCTTTAGAGTTTTCTGTTGATATGTGTACGCTGGACTCTAGTAGGTGGTTTACTTTGTAAGTTGATAGATTGTTAGGAAAGTCCTGTAAACTAATCTTGCTTAACAAAGTTCCTGCTCGAGATAGCAGTAGAGTGGACGTAGAAGGATTACACCACCTTCGAACCACTATAAGCCATAAGTGTTTTATAGATTTATTATATGTGTCTTATTTCATATATCTATCTTTGTCATAAGTATAAAACATTTTGAAAATGATCATATTTGAGAAAACCAGCCTTGTTATTTAAATCGTATTTTTTTGCTGCATATAAAATCTAGTTATAGCGTGCAGTACTACATCCTAGTGCTATAAGCAGTAACTGTCTGGCGCTGCAAGTTCAAGTAACTTGCAGAACATAAAGGTTTTTCGAAAGATTTGCAAAACTGACCAAGGTTCATTCACTCCCCCCCTCTGAACCTCGGACACCACTTAGGACCAACAAGTGGTATCAAAGCTAGTTAGGTTAAAAGCCAACTTATTTGGTCACCTACCCAAATCCTCCTTAGACTCGCTGTTTTCTCTGCATCCTAAAATCTCATTCTTACAGCATATCATGGATACCTCTAATCACAAATTACTTATATTTTCTATAGAGGAATATGACGATTAGAAGATAAGAATGCAGGTATATCTATCAGCTATGAATGACGAGATGTGGATAGTCATCACCGAAGGACCAATCATTCCCACAAAGGTGAATCCAATGCTTGGTAGAGACTTGGATGAAAGAGCACAGCCACCACCAAACTTATTGGTCAAGCCTAGACAAGAATGGAACAATGAAGACATGAAGAGAGCCAACCTAGACAATGTGGCCAAGAATGCTCTATTCATCACCTTGGATAAAGACACATTCAGCAAAGTCAAAACTTGCAGAACGTCCAAGGAAATATGGGAAAAGGTGGAACAAATATGTAAGGGGACAGAGCTCACAAAAGACAACAAGATCTCCAACGCTACCCAACTATTCGAGCTCTTCGAGATGAAGAATGAAGAGACTCTTAAGCAACTAGATTTGAGATTCACATCCATTATGAATGAACTAGAAACTCTGGGCAAGCACTACACTCAAAAGGAGAAAAATATGAAAGTGCTTCGAGCCCTGCCCGCGGAGTGGGACAACAAGACCACTGTCATGAGAGTCTTCATGGATTTGAAATCCATGTGTACATTCGACTTATTCTCCGACCTTAAAGCATTCGAATATGACATCAACAGATGGAGAAAGAAGTCTAAAGAATCGAGCTCCAAAGTTACAGCGCTAACCGCCAGAGGCTCCAAGGATACAGCAACCATTAGTTGCAGTAAGCAGACGAAGGTTACAGTAGAAGACGCTGAAGAGGATATGGCTCTACTTCTAAAGAAATTTAGAAGATTCATGAAGAACAACAACAACAACAGCAACAACACCAACCTCAACAAGAGAAATGACTTCAGAAGAAGTCATCCACTTTCTCAGGTATCCTCCTCTCCACAGTCAAATTCTAGCAATATTGACTTGTGCTATAATTGTAGGAAGCTGAGACACTTCGTAAAAAACTATCTGTATCCAATAGTGCACAAGTACCGTAAAGGAAAGAGAGAATAGAGGAGAGAAAAGAGGACAGACATAAACTTCGAGCTCTCATAGGAGAAGATCCATTCCTCATGAAGCAATGTTTGCATGCTTCATATCTCAAACAGAGCCCAAGAACATTGAAGAAACTCTGATGGATAGCAACTGGGTATAGGCCATGCAAGAAGAACTAAATGGATTTGAAAGAAATCAAGTTTGGCAAATAGTTGCAAGACCAACTCATCAAGGAGTTATAGGAACAAAATAGGTCTTCAAGAACAAGCTATATGAATCTGGATTGGTTGTAAGGAACAAAGCAAGATTAGTTGCTAAAGGATACTGCCAGGAAGAATGAATTGATTTTGATGAGACTTTTGCTCCAGTAGCAAGGCTGGAAGCAATAAGGATTTTTCTGG
Organism: Scutellaria barbata; assembly: GCA_028654395.1. Classification (NCBI taxonomy): domain Eukaryota; kingdom Viridiplantae; phylum Streptophyta; class Magnoliopsida; order Lamiales; family Lamiaceae; genus Scutellaria; species Scutellaria barbata. Next base: position 7,625,318 of record CM053654.1, read on the forward strand.
CATATGCAGCTCACATGAATATCAATGTTTATCAAATGGACGTGAAGAGTGCATTCCTGAATGGACTTCTTTCAGAAGAAGTGTATGTTGAATAACCTCCAGGTTTTGAAGATCAAGCAGAAAAAAATGTGTTTAGGTTACACAAGGCCCTGTATGGACTTAAGCAAGCACCAAGAGTTTGGTATGACACCTTATCTCTCTATCTGCTGGAAAATAGGTTTAAGAAAGGAACAGTCGACAAGACTCTATTTAGGATACATGATGGAGATAGTGTACTCTTAGTACAAATATATGTAAATGATATCATTTTCGGATCCACCAACAAAGATCTATGTGAGAAGTTCTGCAACCTGATGCAGTCGAAATTCGAGATGAGTATGATGGGAGAATTAAGTTTCTTTCTCGGGCTGCAAGTAAAGCAGCTGGTTGCAGAAACCTTCATCAGCCAAGTCAAATACACAAAGGAACTTATCAAGAAATTTGGCATGGAGAATGGTGCAGCAACATCCGTTCCTATGTCTACATCCATAAACCTTGATAAAGATGAAGATAGTAAAGATGTAGATATCACAAAATACAGACGGCTAATTGGATCCTTGCTGTATCTTACAGCAAGTAGGCCAGACATCATGTTTGCAGTAGGAGTCTGTGCAAGATTCCAAGCAGCACCAAAAGAGTCACATCTTTCAGCAGTTAAAAGGATTATCAAATATCTGAAAGGAACTCAGGAAGTTGGCCTATGGTATCCTAAGGAAGGAGAATTCAAGCTCAAAGGCTACGCTGACTCATATTATGCAGGTTGCAAGATTGATAGAAAAAGCACCGTGGGACTTGTCAATTTCTGGGAAATAGACTTGTTTCATGGTTCTGCAGGAAGTAAATATTGATTGCAACATCTACAGCAGAAGCAGAGTATGTTGCAGCAGGGAGTGTTGTGCTCAAATTCTCTGAATACAGCAATAACTTAGAGATTATGGGATTGAAGAAAAGGAGACTCCGATTCTCTGTGATAATACAAGTGCAATCGTAATTACTCATAACCCTGTATTTCATTCAAGAACAAAGCACGTCGATATACGACATCATTTTATAAGAGATCATGTAGAGAAGAAAGATATTGTGCTTGAAAAGGTTCACACAGATCTCCAACTTGCAGATATATTCACTAAACTATTGAGTGAATCGAGGTTTTCTATGCTTAGAAACGAGTTGGAAATTCTAAAATTATGAGCTGAAAAAATTGGTGCAGTAGCTCAGGGGGAATTGTTGCATGCTTACGAGAAGCAGTAAGTATAGTGATGTAAGCTGCGTCTTCATACAACGCTGGGTTCAAACAGCGCTGCATCCTTTATTCTTACAGTACAACAGTAAATAGAAGAGTAAGCAGCACCTGGTTACAACATTTATTTCAAAGGGTAATTACTACTCTGCAACCTCATACCCAGGATGCTGCAACATTAAAAAGACATAATTAGGCGGTAAATCGCATATCTTTCAGCATTTAATGCAAGTCTGCGAGTGTCAGAAACTGAAGAGGCACGGTCAGAAGCCCACACGCCTAGTAATGATTATTAAGGATTTGGCCCCTCCATCTTTTTCTAAGGACCGTAAGATCATATCTCTTAATCTAATCTCAGCCGTTGATCTTACTACACGTCTCTTGGAATTCTCATAATACCAAAACCTCTCATCTTCCATATTCACTTTTTTTCATAATTGAAAGAGAAGTTTCCCTCCTTCACAAAATTTCCTTAAGTCTCAGAAACTTTCTCTCTCATAAAACATCCATGGTTGCCCGACAGACCATCGTTCTAGAAGGTCGCCTGATCAACCAGAAGCATATCTACACTTCTGGGTTATACAATAACTCAATCATCCGCCGGATATTCGACGTCCTTGAAAGGACCCAAGTTATAGGGTTACTGACCACCGTCTACGCTGGGTTCTCGGTGGAGTCAGTGCAAAGATTTTACTCCTTTACCAAGACACCGGAGGAGAGAAACTACATCCTGTTCAGGATGGATACAGATGAAGAAGAAATGTCTCTGACTGTCAGAGACATTGCCATCACCTTCAATATTTCTTCTGGAGGAATGACCCCGAGTCAGCTTGCGACTTATGGGGAGGGTAACACTCAAGAGATGTGGGATCTCTTTTGAGTGAGAGATACAGGGGCTGAGATCAAGAGAAGTACCCTGAAGAAGCTCTTCAAACCGGAGTTCGAGCTGCTCCATGACATCTGTGCGTACTCCATCGAAGGTAGGATAGGGAGTTACGACAAATGCATGGATCTCCGATTCTGAATCATGTCTGACATCATGACCGGAGAGAAGGTGAACTGGTCAAGGTTCATCTTCAAAAGAGTTTGGGAAAAAGCAGAGAAGATCACCCTAAAAAGAAGTTATGGTATCACCATATGCTATCTGCTCTGCAAGCTTGGTTTATAGCTTGTAGCTCCTACACCTATACCCATCGGGAAGTTTCTTGGGAAGAAGAAGAAGGGTAAGACCCAATCGAAGACAACTACTGCTGGGGTTGCACGATGGAAAACCAAAGATAAAAAGAATGCAACCCTGGTACTGCAGGATGAAGCTGTGGGCAGCTGGGGGAAAAGATGATGATGATGATGATCATGATGATGATGAAAGCCCTCTTCCCGTCATCAAGAGGACACCAAGAAGGACTGAACCTGAACCTGAATCCTCATCCTCTGATGATGACGCACCCCTTACCAAGAAGGCCCCACGCAGCAAGAAGAAGGTTGCCTCAGCTATTGATTCCTAACTCTCTATAGCAAGTGTGTCTGTAGTTGCTGTTGAGGATGAGTCACATTTGCCAAGAACCTAGCCAAATGAAAAGGCTCGTCTACAAAGGGCTAATTAGTGCTAGATCCTACCTTCCCAGCAGCTAGAAATATGGAGCTGCAGTACAGTCTCTTGAGGGAGATGAGACTGTCTAAGGGGGAAACCTTGCTGAAGTGGAAGGATTTCCTGACAGTGGAGCAAGCAGTCATAGAGTGAGCCAAATCTGAGGATATCCTGGCACTCCTGCAACCTGAGTATGCAGCAAAGGTACAAGAACAAGCTGTAAACATTGCTGTTTAGGGAGCAAATGACAAAGGGAAGAGAAAAGCTCTTGCAGAATCCCACTCTGCAGAGCTACCGATGAGAGCAGCATTGAAAAATGTCCAAGTTTTCCTAGCCCCGGCTGTGGAGGCTGTGAGAAGGGGCGATGACGTCACATTTGCTCAGAAGCAAATTGACACCCTGAGAGTGGAGCAGGTGGAGAAAGCCATGCTGCATCAGGTGCTGCAAGCAAGTGTAAAGGAAACCAGAATACAGCACACTCCTAGGAGGATGCGGGGAGAAGGTAGCTCGAGCCATCATAATTCAAGCTCCCCTGCATACGAGCAAGTGGTTGAAGGCCTCTCCAACATTGTCATTCTTGACCCATTGAAGGAAGAAGAGGAACCTCAACTAATGGACTACGATGATTCCCCGATGCATATGGATACAACTACTGTAGATTCTCAACGGGAACCAATCGCCATCATCAGAGATGTGATCTCTGACATTGCTGAGATCGCCAATGATGCAACTACGGAGGAAGTTGCAGAGGCTGGACTTCCTATACTGGCAGAGACAGCAGTACAGCAAGCAACCAATCTTACAGAAGCTGCTGAAGACACAAGCAGGATGGATGCTAAAATTCTTACAGCTGTGGAGCTTTCAGTGCTACATACAGTGGAAGCTGTAAGAAACCAACCTGAGCTGCAAGAACCCATTCTTACAGCAAAAGTTGTCGAGGTTACCGGACGGCTGAGGAGATGGGGTGCTGAAGACCTCAGGTGAGGCTGTTGTTCTGACAACACTCCCTAAGTGTGAGAAGACCTCTGCAGGGGAGGCTGTTGAGACAGTACCCTCAGAGGATACTGAAGAAGAAGCAGAAGTAACCCCTATGTAGCTAGAGACACCTTAGGAAGAGGTTGATGCTGCAACTGCTGCATGCTCAAAAGAACCTTCCCAGGTTACAGCAGCAGAGGTTACTGAGGACGCTGAAGCTGAGACCTCCAAATTCATCAGGATGATGGAAGAGCGCAACAGAGCTGCATACGGACCGAAAGGTAATGAAGCAACACTAGCATCAATATCATATGATGAAGAGGAGGTAACTGATGAAGAACGCCCATCCTCAAGCTCTACCAGTTCCCAACCTAACCAGTATGAGGATACCAAGGCAGGATGCAACACCAATCCTTCAAGCTGTTATTCCCTACGCTGCATCGGCTGCCACCTCAACAAGAAAAAATTCAGGCCTGACCCCTAACGAATCGATCGATAGGGTAATAGCTGTTGTTAGATATTTGTTGCATGCTCTTCAAGAGCATGAGTCTAACATGTAGAGCAGCATGCGGGTCGGCACCAAATTCCCTGCAGAAACCATGACTAGTTTCAAGAAGGATCTCGAAATACTGTCTAAGATGATCATAAGAGACTTGAATGAGTCTACCTATACGCTGCTTCGGGATCGAGCAAGAATGGAGGGAGAGCTGAAGAGAGATGGAGCAAATAACCGTGCTGAGATCAAACAATACAGAAGATCAGTTGATCAAGCAACAGACAGGCTGAACTCTTACTCCCTGATGCTAGAGACACTTCTAGATCATGTAACAGATCAAACCAAAAGAACCAAATGTGTTGATGATCGATTAGGGAACCTGGAAATGATCATCAGAGAATTGAGGGACTTGATGGTGGATGCACTCCCTCAGTTAGCTCAAGGATCCAGGAATGCCCCCGCATCAACAAGAAGACCACGCTTCAAGGTGGTCCCAGCTGTCCCTGCTTCATCTCCAGCTTTTGATGATGCCTAAAAAGGGGAATGATTTACTGATAGATACAGGAGCTCAGGGGAAGCTGATGAAGAAGAAGAAGAAGAGGAAGATAACCAGCAACCTCTCAGCAGAAGAAGGAAGAGGTCTAGATCATTTGTTACTACTGACATTCCCTCTCCAAAGCGCTGGAGAAGAGACGATGATGGTGGAGCTGAAAGGGCTGGTGCAGCTGCTGGAAGCAAATCAGCAGTAGGTGCTGCACACAGTAGTGCTGCAAGCAAAGATGGAGTACCTCCCTCTCATCATCAATCTAAGAGAGGAAGAGAGAGCCAACAGCAGGGCTCGAGGAAAAGGATAAGCAAAGCCGAAGTAGAAAGATATTACAATGAGAAGATGGTTGCTCAGAGGGCGGAGAGAGCCGGAGCTGAAGCTGAAGAAAATGCCTGGATGCAGAGGCTTGGGCTGATCGGAGAAAGAAGGTTCTTTAGCAGAGACCTCTACCAGTACCCTCCTCAAGAAATCTCATGACTCGACACAGACAACATATCTACCGAAGTATCAGTACTGATGGATCAGAGGTTGTCGAAGTAAACATTGCATGGAGCTTGAACATCTTCAAGGCCATCAAGCTGTCTACTGATCGCAATCCATCATTTGAAATGATCACACTGCAAAAGAGATCCGAGTATCTCAGGTACTTCAGGTATATGTGCAGAAAATGTAAATTCAACCGATTTCAAACATGCCAATCTACACTAAGGAGATATGAAGAGCTTACTAGGGATGGAGAACTTGATATTCAGAACTTCTACATCAATGAAGTAAAGCAAGGCTTAATAGTGCCTTTCTGTGAGAACTTCTAGCTGAGATGGATTCAGATTCCAAAGATGCAGCAGATACTTGAAGAATCCTATCAGGAGTCCATTCGAGATTGGTGGAAGAGATCAAAAGAAAGAGTTGAGCAGAAAATGATGGATATTGAAAGAAAACCTAAAGAACCATCATCACGAAGGTCCCTGTTTCAGTAGCTTCATATGATATGCTTTTTAATATACTCTCTGTTGTATATCTATCTCTTGTAAAATTTCTTTCAGTTAATGAAGAATTTTTTTTTGTTTTCTATTTTTGATCAAGTTCATTAATTATGAACTCTTGCATGCTTTTACGTATTTCTGAAGATATGTGATGAAGGAATAGTATGATGAATCTCTGATGAATCCAGGATTAGACTTTATTTTATCAAAGCATATCAAGTATGTAATCCGGATAAGATATGATATAATGTAAAAATGAAAACTTTCTTCATGAACGAAATAATGTAAAGGTTTTGTCATCATCAAAAAGGGGGAAATTGTTGGGATTTCAGTGTTTAGATTTTGATGAGACAAAACATATATGTAATAGGAAGTTTTGTGTACCCCATTTTTCATGATGTTTAAGTGAAAACATATACTAGATTTGAGTCTAGATATAGGTGTTGAAAGATGGAGATTTTCATAAAGGATAAAGCTGCATCTAGAATTTCAGAAAGAAGCTGCTGCAAGAAAGCAGATACAACATCACTGCAAGAAGACAGTTACAGCACTGCAGCTAAGCAAGAAAGAATGGCATGCAGCATCGCTGCAAGAAAAGGATATAGGAGTACTGCAAGAAAAAGTTACAGCAGTACTGTACGAAGATATTATAAGCAGGTCTAAGTTACAGCAGAACTGCAAAGAAGTATCAGCTACAATCAGACCTAGGATACAGGCCAAGCTTACTGCACAAACAGTCAACAGCACCAATGACAAACAGAATAAGTATCCTGCAATCCGAGGAAGGATAAATGCAGTACGAGGATTGAAAATCCAAGCAAGATTAAATAGAGCCGTTCCAGAGAAAATCAAAGTTATAGACACGGAGTCAATACAAAGATGCCACGTGGACTGACGCGTTGCAAAAAGCTGCTAGCTGCAACTGCCACATTAAATGCTTTGAAAGAGAAAGTCAGGTCGCATTAAATACGAGTCCTACCTTTGATCAAGTACTCAAAATTCAAAAGAGAGATATCTCCTTCTATGGATATGTACTCAGACAAGTATAAATAGAGGATGAGCAACCCTGAAGCTGGTTACTGAAACATTTGTGCAAAAACTCTTAAACATTCAAGTTTTATTCATTTAAGTCTACTTTCTGTTTCAGTCACTCAACCTCTGTGAAGTAAAGCAAGCTCAAAGCTAAAAGATCCTTCGAAGGATTCAGAAGCCTACTTCATCGCACCAGTTGAAGAACAAACAATATACTTTTTAATCTTGTTGCTGTGTGCTTGGGTTGTTTTAGGTGTCGAACAGTTGATATGAGAGATCCTTGTTGTTTGTATAGTTGTCTAGTGTTAGGCAGCTTTCCTGTGTGAGAGTTTGAACCCTATGTGGGTTAGCCTTTAGAGTTTGCAGTTGTTGTGTGTACGCTGGACTCTAGTAGGTGGTTTACTTTGTAAGTTGATAGATTGTTAGGAAAGTCCTGTAAACCAATCTTCCTTAACAAAGTTTCTGCTCGAGGTAGCAGTAGAGTGGACGTAGAAGGATTACACCACCTTTGAACCACTATAAGCCATAAGTGTTTTATAGCTTTCTTATCTGTGTCTTATTTCATATATCTATCTCTGTCATAAGCATAAAACATTTTCAAAATGATCATATTTGAGAAAACCAGTTTTGTGTTTTAAATCATATTTTTTTGCTGCGTATGAACTCTAGTTACAGCGTGCAACACTGCATCCTAGTGTTGTAAGCAGTAACTATCTGGCGCTGCAAGTTCAAGTAACTTGCAGAACATAATGGTTTTTCGAAAGATTTACAAAACTGACCAAGGTTCATTCATCCCCCCTGAACCTCGGACACTACTTGGGACCAACAATATGTAACAATATTAGTATATTCATGTTCATGTTTCACTTTTTGGATTGTTGGATTTTTATTGTTTACATTTTTCTTGTAGTGAATTAATAATTATGTTATGTAAATTCTTTTGGTTTGTGTTAGGACAATGGATGAAACAAAAGTTGCTGGAAAGAAGAGGAAAACTATACTACTGGATAAATTTGCAAAAGGAATTGGTTGTGAAGAAGAATTTAAAAAAAGAAAAGGTGGTTGTTGTAGTTGATAGGTATTTTTTTTGTCTTGTACAGAGTAGGTGTCACATTAATAGTCTTAAGGTATTACATGAATAAGGTTGAGGTATCATATTAATAGTCTTAAGGTATTATATGAATAAGCTTTAGATATCACATTAATAGTTTTAAAGTATTATATGAATATACTTGAGGTATCATATATATTCATTTAAGGGCATAATGTAATACTATTGCTATAATTGAAGTAATAGGTTGTTTAGTTGTTTCATTCATTTAAGCCCTTTTAGATGAGAATGTATATGAGAGTGTGTTTGAGTGATCATATCCATTTATATACAATCCAAATTGTCAAGTCATATTTATTGAAACAAATTTAACCATGATGGTATATAGGCTTGAAACCACTACGAGCCCATTCAACTATACTTGTGTTTTCACTTGTATAGGGGACTATGAGGTATAACAATGCCACATACCGATTAAAAATTTGTGAAAAGTGAATAATAAAGTTTTTTCCAAGATTTATACGTATATGATTGGTCATGTATACAAATGTCTTGATGATCATCATAGGAATGTTTTTGTGAATTCTTGTTTGGGAAAGCTTTTAAATTTGAAAGAAAATTAGAAAAAAAATTACCTCTCTCTCTCTTCTTAAGGTATTATATGAATAAATTTTTAAGGTATCACATGTTTTCACTTAAGGTGCCACATGTATTTGAAATTTTTGTTATGATTTTGTTTTACATTAAATTTCCTTATGCATATTTATTTAATTTTTCAGTGAAAAGAAGGTGTGTAAGAAAAATGAGGCTGAGAAAACAAAGAAAATGTGTACTGTGGAAAAGAATAGGTAATTTTGTATATATATTTTTCATTTATTGGATTGGTCTTCTATATTGTTTATGTATTTTGATACTTATATAATGAAGGTTATTTAGAAAGGGTTTGTTTCGTTCAAAGTTAAACTTATAATATTGTTTGGTCACAGACTTGCTGCATGCTGTGACTTACCAAGATATTGTGATTTCTATGATGAAATAGGTTTGATACCTAATGTCTTTGGATTTTTTCTAACTCTACTCTATTGCTTAATTTGTGTTACTATATTGTTTGGGACCTGATTGTACTCTTATATCTTAAAGGTTTTATGTTTTTTGTATGATGTTTATTTTTAGTTGAGATATTACATGCATTAAATTAAAGTATCATATTAACATCTGCGAGGTATCACATGCATATATATATATGTGTGTGTGTTTAAGGTATCAGATAAAAACTTTTAAGGTATCACATGTATTCACTTAAGGTATCATATGTTTTTAATTTATCAGATGAATATGTAGATTGTGTAATTTGTATGTATGAGAATATTACTTATATGTTTTGGGAATTATTTGTTTATACAATAACTAAAGAAAATTTTATATGTATGTTAGTGCTTGTAATGCAATTTTTTTTTCCTCTTTTATGTTGTTTTAAGTTAGCTTACATGTTTATTTGAACATGGTATCATATGTATATCAATAATATATTTAGAACATATGTCCAATTCCTATAAAATATATCAGTAATACCCCAAAAGTAATTTCATAATAAATTCAAGATATATCATTCAAGCATGTAACTTTGTAATACCTATAGAATAAACCAATAATACCCACAAAAGTTTGTCTATTATAAACATGTATAGCCTTAAATTAATACATTCTTGTATATCATGTATTATTTGCAATACTTATGTGCAATCAGTTGAATACCTTATATGTTTGATATGCATGAGATATATGTATGTTAGTATATTTATATTTTTTCTTAATTCTTTTTTGGCAGCACTTTTGTCAATCAATGTAGACCAAATGGTCTTGCTGAACTTGTACAATCTCTGACTGATAAACAGAAGGATGATGTTAGGAGTATGGAGTTTGGGGATCTCTTATATCTGAAATTGACCAAATCCAATATGAAGATGTTAAGCTGGCTACTGAATAATTTTAATAGTTCTAGTAGGATGGTTAGAATTGACGATTATCGTCATTTCACTATTACACCAGATGACATTTTTGATGTCTTTATGATACCTAGGAATGAAGGTCACCGTGTTCAAACATATACTAGGAGTGATGAAACATCCCCTTTGTGTGATAGGTTTAATGAGATGTATGGAATTTCTTCTGAAGTTCTTTTAAGGGTTCTGGTGGATGTAATGAAAGGATCGGTTGATGGCGGAGATGATTTTAAAAGGATGTTTGTCTTGTATGCTATATGTTCCTTTCTAACACCTTCTTCCAATAGACTGATAAGTACGACTGTAGTGAAGTCTATTGTTGATGTGAATAGATTCCAAAATTAGATTGGTGCTCATATGTTTTAAACAAGTTATGTAAGTCAATTAGGGCCTTTAAGAGTGACAATTTAAGATATGTAAGTGGTTGTGTCATTTTGTTGCAAATTCTATATTTGCAAAAGGTAAAATAGCAAGGAGTTGCAGAACCTAGGTCATTGCCTCTCATTCAGCATTGGGTTCATGAGAAGATTTCTAAGAGATGTTCTGAAGAAGCTACTGCTCGAAAATATGGGGAAGGTGAACTTTTGTTAAATGTTTACCCAGTGTTATCTATGGGTAAAGTTTCTAGTCTTAATGTGGTCGGTGATGTTGTCGAAGAAGTTGAAGAAGATGAGGAAAGTCGTGGTGGGGTTAATGAAAGTTCAAAATGCATAAAATTCGATCTACCACATGGAGAGTTGGATGATGATGAAATTAAAAAATTTGCAAAAGATGTAAGTATTTTTAATTTATGTTATGAGTTGTTAATACTTCGGGGGTATCATATTTATACTATTAAAGTATTTTATGTATTTGATTTTTAAGGTATGACATGTGATAGTGGAGATATCTGTTGAATACCTTGCAGGTGTCAGTTGAGTATCCTTGTGGTATCACGTATATAGTATTGATGTATCTGATAAATACCTTTCAAGTATCAACTATCTACATTCGATGCATTATGATATTATTATGACTGATAGACATGTTTGTATTTTATTTTGTAGGAAGTACATGAAATATTTCTATTTTATAGAAGAGACATTTCCATTGTTGCTAATTACCATATGATAAAGCTACTGAAGATGAAGAATCAAAAGTTCTTTTCTGATGAGAAGCTTCACAAATATATTGATGAAGTTGTTGAGAATCTTTTGACTATGAAGAAACTGGTTGTGGAGATGCCATCATTTGAAATTCAGACACCAGACCCACCTCAACACAAGGAATCTCCTCTTAAAAATGAAGAATCTAATGAAAATGAGAATGAAATTTTATCTAATAAAGAAATCCCTCCAGATAAAGAATTGAGTGATGCTCTGTTGTCACTTAGTTCGAAGAGCAAGAATGATTTGGAGGAGAACAATGGTGGGTTTTGGAGAATTACAGAAGATATTGGGTACTTGTCTGATTTTATGGTTCATTCAAAGCAATATTTAGGTTCCATGGATCAGAAACACAAAGAAATTGTGGATTATTGTTTTTATGATGATGGATCAGATGGCATTGATGAGTAAGTTTAAGTTATATGAATTTATGTTCCATTCATGATATGTATATAATAAGGTATTATATGTATGAAATATATAATATTTTTTAAGTATGACATGCATTAATTCTATGTATGATATGATACATTCACGGTATGTGATAAATACATTTAAAGGTATCACATATATACCTTCAAGGTAACTATTTGATACCTTTCAGGTATCAGTTGTTCACCTTCCAGGAATCACTCGTATACATTTCCTTTCAGGTATCACTCGTATACATTTAAAGTATCTACTGAATACCTTTTAGATATTAGTTGTTTATCTTTAATGTAATATAGTTAAAGTACTACTTAAACAATATTAGGATATAACTTATTAATTATTATTGTGTATTAAAGAAAAAAGCTTACATATATAATAATAGTAGTGGCAAAAAAAAAACACTTAATAAGAAAATTTAATGTGTAATATTTGAGAATGTATTATTAATTTAAATTAAATTTTAAAATATAACTAGTAGCTTTTATTTATACATGATATTTTTGAAATTTTATACATGATATTTTTCAAATAATATAAGTATATTCTTTCAAAAAAATATTTTTATAATAAAAAACATTCACATATATAATAATAGATTATCTTTAAAAATAACATTTAATAAGAGAAATAAATGTTCAAGCTTTGTATGAATAATATATATTTATAATAAAAAAAACTTACATATATAATAATACATTATCTTTAAAAATAACATTTAATAAGAGAAATAAATGTTCAAGCTTTGTATGAATGCCATGTAGCATTCTTGGTCCTTCTTTTATATATATATAAAGATAACACAATAGCATCAACTCATTAAGTAAGAAATGGGACAAAGATATCTCTCACTATTGAATTCTTTTACACCAATTTCAACATATATTCTACTTGTTCAACACAAAGAATGTAAATGGATCCCAAACTTTGTCTCAAAACCTACAAAACATGTTCTTATTATATTTTGTGAATATGGCCTCGAGTAGTGGTGCACTAGTGGCCCTGATTTTGTAGCCACTGACATTTTGCACACCGGCATCATTGGGGATCAGTGATAATTTAAAATTCATATCCCTGTTAATAAAAGTTAAGTTGAATAAAACTTTAAACAAAAACTTTCACCTCGTACACTTGAGAAATATATGATTGATGAATCGAATATTTCTTTATCTATTTCTTAATTATTTCAATTTTAAGATTGTAGAAATAATTTTAAGATTTTATTCCCTAAACCCCCAAATTTCTCCCAAAACCTCTCCGTCCTTCAAGCTGCTCAACTCCGTCGTTGCTATGTTCCGACCACAAAACCAGTTTACCGCCAGTCTACTCCGCCTCCACCATCTTCGGCGAACTCAGTCTAGTAGTGCTTGTGATTTTCCTACTGGTTTTAATGGTATTGCCATTGATTATTGGAAAAATATTTCTAAAGATCCATGACATTTTGATCCTGGTCATTCTAAGTGTTCGTATTTGAAAAATAAAGCTTTCAGAGTGATTCATAAATTTCTGGCATACAATTATTCGAGTCGCAAGGATACTGCTAATGTGTGTACTAGAGCGGAGTTATTTTTTCTGGCCCCCGAAATCCCCAACCCCCAACCCTAAACCCTAAACCTGTATTTTACATATCCATACGATTGAGTCCTTGGGTTTCTGAGATAGTGAACCCCAAAACCCAAACCGTAAAACCCAAACCCCTAACCCTAACCATAAACCCGAAACCCCGAACCCCTAAACCCTAAAACCTAACCCCGAATCTCGAACCCCGAACCCCAAACTCCTAACCCCGAACACCCGAAACCCCCGAAACCCTAAACCTGTATTTCATATATCCATACGATTGAGTCCTTAGATTTGTGAGATAGTGAACCCCAAAACACAAACCCCTAACCCTAACCCGAACCCCTAAACCCCCAATCCCGAACCCCAATACCCTAAACCCGAACCTCGAACCCCGAACCCTAAACTCCCAACCCCGAACAACCAAAACCCTAAACCCCAAACCCTGAAGTGTTCCTAGTAATATACTTTAAAACCAACAACCAAACTAAGCCAACATTGTGTAAAAAATGAATGCCTCCTATTAAACATAACATGCCAAAACTTTCAAAATTGTAACTTTTCTCCATGCACTAAATTTATTGGCTCTGTTGGTCCCAAGAGGTATAAGGTTAAGAGGGGGTGAATTAACCTTATAAAATTTTCAGCTTTTTCTCCAAAAATGTTAAGTCCTTGATGAGCAGATAGCTAATAAGCGTGCTGCTCGATAGGTTGCTGCTCAGGCAGTGACCTCAGGACTTAGTCAGAGATAATAATGCACAGCGAAAATACTTATGATTTTTCGAAACAGATTTTAATGCAGTATGCTCGAGATGCAGATAGATATAGAAAGCTGTAAAAACACAAGCAAGCTTATAGAGGTTCAAGGGTGGAGTAATTCCTCTACGTCCTCTCTACTCCTCTCTACTCCTTCTCAAGGAGGAACTTTGTTAAAGCAAGTTTGATTTACAATAGACTCTGCTAATACAAACTATACTCTACACAAAACTGTCAGCTCTATCTATACAGGTAGCTGCACAGTGACCAACTACGTGACCCACACAGGATCTTTTCTCTTCTTCAGAGAGAATACAGCTTAGCAGGGTAAACTCCTGCCTAAGTGATTCCTAAACAGTCTTTTAGTAAGATATGAATTTACAAACGGTTGAGTGCAGCAAGCTCCTTAAACTTCTGAAGATCACAAAGGTAGCTGGCTTGCTGCTGATGTTAAGACTTGGATATTAAAGCTTGAGCTTGTAGATGATTTTCTTCGCGTATGTTCTCTCTCAAAATTCTCTATTCATCTTTGTATTCAGTCTTCTATTTATAGGCATTTAGAGAGTATTCTGCCCGTTGGGAGGGCAGTCCTTTACTTGATGAGGTGTCTTGCTCTTATTGGTTCTGCCGATCTTCTGACACCTGCTCTGAAATGCCTTCGTTCTGTTCTGCCACTGCCTTGCCCTTTTTGCTGCGCAACTTGATTCTGCAGTCTGCTGTACTCTGTCCTTGCTGCTTTTTCACACATAGCATTATCTGATTTGCTGAAACTGGAGTGACTCTACTGGCTAGTCAGGTTGCACTGATTTTAATGCATCTGGCAGTATCCTTTTCGAGCAAATAAGTCAGTTTCCTTGATCATCTCCAGGTTCGTTGCAGCATCCTTTGAAGTATGGTTACTGGTTCCTTGTGGCAGTATGCAGATCGCAGGGACTTGGCATAGGCTCCTTTGCAGAATCTCTATCTCATTCCAGCATCCTTTCCTTAGCTATTTTACACATAGAAACCTATCTGAATAGCTAAAGATCTAGTATATTACATGTTTTGTCTCATCAAAATCTATTACAATTTATCCTATCAGGCTTTAACTTCAATACAACAGAGTAACAACATTTATAAACCAAATTCAACTACTCATCAGCAAAATCCAGAGTTTAAAGGCCATCAAAATTCAAATACAAGCGCAAGTCTAGGGTTTATAAACAAAAGCTTTATCTTTGATGCGTGTATAAGTAGTAGGACTTATTTATTGATGCTTCGATTAGGAAAATGGTCCACGATCGAAAAAATGCAGTGCAACAACACACATGTATAAACTACATACATATGTTCGTATGGTGAAATATTTTAATAGGTAAAAGAATTTAACCAAAAACATTCAAATTATGCAAGTATGAAGTAACTCATTCACAACGCGCCCTTTTTACCAAATAATAATCACGATCAGAAAACACAAAACATCTTATAAAAATATATCACAAAAAAAATAAAAAAAATATTGTATCATAATACTACACAACAACTATTATTTTTTTAAATTAATTTGTAAAAGTATCAATATAAACTTAAAATGCATAAATACTATATTATATATAGTATCTAGAGTCCATGCAGCAGGTGCACAAAATATCCGTATAGGATCTAGAGTCCGTGTAGTAGGTGCACAAAAGTTTTTATCTTTTTTAGAATATTCTAAACTTGGAATAATGAAATGAAAAAAGTATTTTATTTTCTACTTATTTATTATATTTACCCAAACAGTGATTTGCTTTTTTAATAAATTTTTACTGCTCTGAAAAAACTTGCCAGAAATATCAAATCAACGTTCTTCTTTTGTGTTTTTTCCAAATTACCAATCACTGTACTTGTTTATTTTTCTTATCTCGCAACTGCTGTCTGCTAAGGGTAGCACTGACATTTCACCCACATCCACTGCCAATTAACATAAAAACAGCTTTAGAGAGTAGTAATATTGTACGCACCCCGACGCAGCATAGTATTTTGGGATAATCTTTCCCATTTCTCTGATTTTCTTTGAAGAATCTGAAAGGTTCAACGCTGTGCTTAACCAATCTCCCATTTCTCTGATTTTTCTCTTCTTTGATTATTTGGTATTTCATCATCATGTAGCTGTTCGTTATTTGATATTTGATATATCCCATTTCAGCAGTTTTAATTTTCTCATAAATGCCATAATTGTAGATGGGAAAGGGGAAAAAAACTAGAAGTCTTTCGGTGAAGGAAAAAGATGCAGTCAACTGGGCAAGAAATTTGCCACCAAATAATACCCTGCACAAGTAAGCAAACACCGCCCTCCTCCTCAACCCACACACACCTAACAAAAAAGATGGTGCTGGAAGTCTTTATGTATATATAAAAGTTATTAATGGTGCTGGATAATATAGTATTTTATTTTATACAAAATAAAATACTATATTATTTTATGTGGTTTAGAAAATGATTTAAGTACAACATATATTTTAAGAAGTGGAATAATGCTTCGAATAAAATTAATGAGAAAATAATTAATTATTTTTCATAACCATAAACACATACAACACCCATAAATATTTTTTAAACAATTGAATTATATTTTATTTGAAATAAATCAAATTCGGATTATATTTTAAAATTTAAAATTATCACGATTACATCTGAATATAATATGAAAAAGAAAAAACAATTACACCATAATTCAAATTATAGAATCAATTATATTTTTTTTTGTATAAATGCATTTATTTCAAAATGAATTGAGTCTCAAAAGGTAAGCTTAATGTTAATTGTTCTTATTTGTAAATACGAATTACGAATTATTTTGTTCCAAATAATTTTGAATTACCTTTATATAAATAAAAATAAGTTTATTCCAATTAATTAATTCGAGGGCACTTTGATCAAGTTTATATAAACCCACAATCCTGGAAGGACAGAGAAGTAGAACGCGATTACAATGTTCGAAATCAATTCAAGCTCATCGCCGCCGCCGCAGGTTTGCCGCTAATACCTCTCTCTCTCCCTCTCTCACACACAGAGAACAATCTTGTCAATTGACGATTCAATGCCCTAATTTAATAATTTCAAATTTT
Source organism: Scutellaria barbata (assembly GCA_028654395.1). Classification (NCBI taxonomy): domain Eukaryota; kingdom Viridiplantae; phylum Streptophyta; class Magnoliopsida; order Lamiales; family Lamiaceae; genus Scutellaria; species Scutellaria barbata. The sequence goes on from CM053654.1 coordinate 7,642,251, forward strand.
ACTGCAAATATCTTATGCAATTTATGTGAATCTTGGGGTTTTTATAGGTACAAAGATCGTAACTTGTGGAAAAAGATTAATGAGTTTTTGATTTTAAGTTTGGATTTTCATGTTCTCGAAATCATGGTTTTGACTTTCTGCTCATCTGTTCTAATGTGTATTGATTTAGTTTTGTGGGTGTGGTTTAGTTAATGCAATAGTCATTTAATTTCATTTTGTTGTTGATGGTGATTGAATTTGGTAAAGAAGAATAATTTTTTTCCTTCTTTTTTTTAGGTTGTATTCTTGGAAATTGTGCACTCTACTGCATTTCCCAAATCCAAAAAGTATTGAAGAATTTAATTGAGTTTTAATGGTGTAATTAAGTTCATGGATATGCTATAGTAAAATGAAAAACGCAACAAAGACTTCTTGATTTTTGTATAAAGAAAGAAAGCTATAAGTAATGTAACTATGATTCTCATGGAGAGTTAAAACGTCGAGATTGCTTCAATTTATGCTAATAAATTTGTGGCATTATGCCATGGCTCCTTTGTTCTGTTTATCCATAACCATGCAACTTGTGTTTTGGATTATATAATAAGCTTAAAGATTCTCACAGGTTCACATTCAAGATTGTCCTTAACATCGAAGACAAATCGACAGAAACTGTAGTATGTTTTGGAAACCCAGAACAAGTAAAAAACAACAATAGAGGATGCAGTAGAAAGGGCATTATTGTGCTTGCAATATATATGAGTGTTTTTTTATTTACAAAATTAGCCTCCAATTTTGTTTGCAGAGATGGAGTATCTTATGCATGAATCAAATGATTGCCTTTTAAAAGGATTAAATGCTAAAAGATAAAATGTTTTTAATGTGATCTAGTAAAGTCATCAATCAATATGAGAAAATAATCAAAACATAGCACTTTTTACTTGCTTTTGAAAAGTAAGATTGCTTGTTTTATTCAAACAGTTTGTTAGTAAACTCATGGAACAACAAATTGATGTTTTATTATCCTCTGGTATCTGATTGGGATAGTTTAACGAGTAGCAGTTTGTAACTAAACATCAGGAATAGTTGAGAACCACATCTAAATAAATCAATCAAGTGAATTGAAAAGTAAATGATTATTTTGCTAGCATTAAGATTGAACAACCATTTTGTGTATTTAGAGATTCAGAGAGTTTGTTGATTGTTTTATAGTTTATTCAAGGTTAATGGTCATTTATTCATTTTTTCTCTAAATATCAATATTGACAATTATTTACTACTTTTATTGTATTTGTATCAACATTGAAATGCTTGTATAAATCTATTGAAATGAGTGGAATTATATACAAGATTCCACCGTATATTTCGTTCAAGAAGCAGCATATCTAATATTATATTTTTTTCCCGCAAGCATATGAGAATCCATGTCATCACAAGCATGCCTGCATAAAAGCCACCAGAAGTTAATGAGGTCATCCAAAAGTTTCTGTTTTGATTATTTTCTCATATTGATTGATAACTTTAGTAGATCACATTAAGAACATTTTATATTTTAGTACTTAATCTTTTTATAAGGCTATCACTTGATACATGCATAAGATATTATTTCTGTACTTCATCTCTACAAGCAAAAATGGAGGCTAATTCTGTAAATAAAAAAACACTCACATATATTGCAAACACCACAATGCCCTTTCTGTTGCTGTTTTTTTACCTGTTCTAGGGTTTCCAAAACATACTACAGTTTCTATCGATTTGCCTTCGATGTTAAGGACAACCTTGAATGTGAACCTATGCGAATTTGGAAGCTTATTATATAATTCAAAACACAAGTTGTATATCTATGTTTTAACTTTCCAATAAAAGTTCAAGTGCTCTCCAATAAAAGTAACAAATAATTTAGAACAAATACAAGACTCTACTGTGTTAATCCATAACTATGCAATTTGTGTTTTCAATTATATAATAAGCTTCAAGATTCTCATAGGTTCACATTCAAGGCTGTCCTTAACATCGAAGCCAAATCGATAGAAACTGTAGTGTGTTTTGGAAATCCCATAACAAGTAAAAAAGCAGCAACAAAGGATGCAGCAGAAAGGGCATTGTGGTTCTTGCAATATGTGTGAGTGTTTTTTTATTTAGAAAATTAGCCTGCAAAGATGGAGTACAGAAATAACATCTTATGCATTAATCAAGTGATTGTCTTATAAAATGATTAATTACTAAAAGATAAAATGTTTTTAATGTGATCTAATAAAATCATCAAAAAATATGAGAAAATCATGAAAACATAGCACTTTTTACTTTCTTTTGAAAAGTAAGACTGCTTGTTTTATTCAAACAGTTTGTTAGCAAACTCATGGAACAACTAATTGAGGTTTTATTGTCCTGTGGTATCTGATTGGGATAGTTTAACGAATAACAGTTTGTAACTAAACATCAGGAATAGTTGTGAACGATATCTAAATGAAGCAAACAAGTGAATTGTAACGTAAATGATTATTTTGCTAGCATTAAGATTGAACAACCATTTTGTGTATTTCGAGATTCAGTGAGTTTGTTGGTTGTTTGATAGTTTATTCAATGTTAATAGTCCTTTATTCAATTTTCCTCTAAATATCAATATTGACAATTATTTACTACTTTTATTGTATTTGTATCAATATTGAAATGCTTGTATAAATCAATTGAAATGAGTGGAATTACATACAAGATTCCACTGTATATTTCGTTCAAGAAGCAGCTTATCTTATCTTATGTTTTTTTTCCCGCAAGCATATGAGAATCCATGTCATCACAAACATGTCTGCATAAAAGCCACCAGAAGTTAATGAGATCATCCAAAAGTTCCTATTTTGATGATTTTCTCATATTGATTGATTACTTTAGTTGATCATATTAAGAACATTTTATCTTTCAGTACTTAATCCTTTTTATAAGGCAATCACTTGATTCATGCATAAGATTTTATTTCTGTACTCCATCTCTGCAAGCAAAAGTGGAGGCTAATTCTTTAAATAAAAAAATACTCACATATATTGCAAGCACCACAATGCCCTTTCTGCTGCATCCTCTATTGCTGTTTTCTTACCTGTCTAGGGTTTGCAAAACACACTATAGTTTCTGTCAATTTGCCTTCGATGTTAATGACAACCTTGAATGTGAACCTATGCGAATCTTGAAGCTTATTATATAATCTAAAACACAAGTTGTATATCTATGTTTTAACTTTACAATAAAAGTTCAAGGGCTCTCCAATAAAAATAGCAAATAATTTAGAACAAATACAAGACTCTACTGCGTTAATCCATAACCATACAACTTGTGTAAGCTTCAAGATTCTCATAGGTTCACATTCAAGGTTGTTCTTAACATCGAAGGCAAATCGACAGAAACTGTAGTGTGTTTTGGAAATCCCAAAACAAGTAAAATAGCAGCAACAGAGGATGCAGCAGAAAGGGCATTGTGGGGCTTGAAATATATGTGAGTGTTTTTTATTTACAAAATTAGCCTCCAAATTTGCTTGTAGAGATGGAGTACAGAAATAACATCTTATACATGAATCATGTGATTGCCTTATAAAAGGATTATGTACTAAAAGATAAAATATTTTTAATGTGATCTACTAAAGTCATCAATCAATATGAGAAAATTATCAAAACATAGCTTTTGAAAAGTAAGATTGCTTGTTTTATTCAAACAGTTTGTTAGCAAACTCATGAAACAACTAATTGAGGTTTTATTGTCTTGTGGTATCTGATTGGGATAGTTTAACGAGTAGCAGTTTGTAACTAAACATCAGGAATAGTTGTGAACCAAATCTAAATGAAGCAAACAAGTGAATTGAAAAGTAAATTATCATTTTGCTAGTATTAAGATTAAACAACGATTTTGTATATTTAGAGATTCAGTGAGTTTGTTGGTTGTTTGATAGTTTATTCAAGGTTAATGGTCCTTTATTCAATTTTCCTCTAAATATCAATATTGACCATTATTTACTACTTTTATTGTATTTGTATCAATATTGAAATGCTTGTATAAATCTATTGAAATGAGTGGAATTATATACAAGATTCCACCGTATATTTCGTTCAAGAAGCAACTTATCTTCCCACAAGCATATGAGAATCCATGTCATCACAAGCATGCTTGCATAAAATCCACCAGAAGTTAATGAGATCATCCAAAAGTTACTGTTTTGATGATTTTCTCATATTTATTGATAACTTTAGTAGATCACATTAAGAACATTTTATCTTTTAGTATTTAATCCTTTTATAAGGCAATCTCTTGTTTCATGCATAAGACATTATTTCTGTACTCCATCTCTGCCAGCAAAATTAGAGGCTAATTTTATAAATAAAAAACCACTCATATATTGCAAGCACCACAATGCCCTTTCTGCTCCATCCTCTGTTGCTACTTTCCTACCTGTTGTAGGGTTTCCAAAACACACTACAATTTTTGTCGATTTGCCTTCGATGTTAAGGGCAATCTTGAATGTGAACTTATGCGAATCTTGAAGCTTATTATATGATCCAAAACACAAGTTGTGTATCTATATTTTAGCTTTCCAATAATAGTTCAGGCGCTCTCCAATAAAAGTAGCAAATAATTTAGAACAAATACAAGACTATACTGCGTTAATCCATAACTATGCAACCTGTGTTTTGAATTATATAATAAGCTTCAAGATTCTCATAAGTTCACATTCAAGGTTGTCCTTAACATCGAAAGCAAATCGACAGAAACTATAGTGTGTTTTGAAAACCCAGAACAAGTAAAAAAGCTGCAACAGAGGATGCAGCAGAAAGAGCATTGTGGTGCTTGCAATATATGTGAGTGTTTTTTTATTTACAAAATTAGCCTCCAAATTAGCTTGCAGAGATGGAGCACAGAAATAACATGAATCATGTGATTGCCTTATAAAAGGATTAAGTACTAAAGATAAAATATTTTTAATGTGATCTACTAAAGTCATCAATCAATATGAGAAAATCATCAAAACATAGCACTTTTTACTTGCTTTTGAAAAGTAAGATTGCTTGTTTTATTCAAATAGTTTGTTAGCAAACTTATGGAACAACTAATTGAGGTTTTAGTGTCCTCTGGTATCTAATTGGGATAGTTTAACGAGTAGCAGTTTGTAACTAAACATTAGGAATAGTTGTGAACCACTTCTAAATTAAACAAACAAGTGCATTAAAAAGTAAATGATTATTTTGCTAGCATTAAGATTGAACAACCATTTTGTGTATTTCGAGATTCAGTGAGTTTGTTGGTTGTTTGATAGTTTATTCAAGGTTAATGGTCCTTTATTCAATTTTCCTCTAAATATCAATATTGACCATTATTTACTACTTTTATTGTATTTGTATCAATATTGAAATGCTTGTATAAATCTATTGAAATGAGTGGAATTATATACAAGATTCCACCGTATATTTCGTTCAAGAAGCAACTTATCTTATCTTATGTTTTTTTCGTGCAAGCATATCAGAATCCATATCATCAAAGACATGCCTGCATAAAAGCCACCAGAAGTTAATGAGATCATCCAAAAGTTCCTGTTTCGATGATTATCTCATATTAATTGATAACTTTAGTAGATCACATTAAAACATTTTATCGTTTAGTACTTAATTCTTTTATAAAGTAATCATTTGATTCATGCATAAGATGTTATCTCTGTACTCTATCTCTGCAAGCAAAATTGGAGGCTAATTTTATAAATAAAAAACACTCATATATATTGCAAGCACCACAATGCCATTTCTGCTGCATCGTATGTTGCTGCTTTCCTACTTGTTGTAGGGTTTCCAAAACACACTACAGTTTCTGTCGATTTGCCTTCGATGTTAAGGGCAATCTTGAATGTGAACTTATGCGAATCTTGAAACTTATTATATTATCCAAAACACAAGTTGTATATCTATATTTTAGCTTTCCAATAATAGTTCAAGCGCTCTCCAATAAAAATAGCAAATAATTTAGAACAAATACAAGACTCTACTACGTTAATCCATAACTATGCAACCTGTGTTTTGGATTAAATAATAAGCTTCAAGATTCTCATAGGTTCACATTCAAGGTTGTCTTTAACATCAAATACAAATTGACAGAAACTGTAGTGTATTTTGCAAACCTAGAACAAGGAAAAAAGCAGCAACAGAGGATGCAGCAGAAAGGGCATTGTGGTGCTTACAATATATGTAAGTGTTTTTTTATTTACAAAATTAGCATCCAATTTTGCTTATAGAGATGGAGTACATAAATAACGTCGAATGGGGAGGATGCTATGAAAGATACTTTTCAGTCAGTTTCAATCCTCAGAGCTACAATTATGAAGATTACTGCAATGCATGGTTTAGAGCTTTCTATGTGAGATCATATTCACATAGTTGGTTCTTATTTTGGCATCCTAGCATTTCAATAAAATTCCCTATTTGGTTCTATGATTGGTTTAAGAAATTAGGTCCAGAGTACGCTATGTTTCCAACAGAAGTTCAAAAGGGGTTAGACCTTTATGCCAGCTCAACTAAAACTCATTCATTTCAAAATACGTTATTTGTTGCTGAATTTAAGATACCTTGGATAATGGCATGGGAATTTAATTTGTTCAAGAGGCTCCCTGAACCTACTCCTTATACAATGGTGAGAAGTTTCAGAGTAAAATGGTGGGCAAAATATAAGATTGAAATGTGTTCTGTTACAGCTGTTCAAAAATTCTTAAAAACAGGAGAAAAGTTAAGGTTTCAGAGAAATGATGGAGAAGATGAAAATTCAGTTAATAAAGAGCAAGGAAAACTTAAGGAAAAAGTTGAAGAATCTTCTGTTAAAGGATTAAGTTCAGAACAAAAAAGATTTTTGGAATCCCTTAAGCAAAATTCGAGTTTACAAACCCAATTTCAAGAATTCCTATCTCAAAAATCAGGATCTGATGAATCTACTTCAGCAGCAGACTTTGATAATGACTTTGATATTATTGGTGGACAGGGTCCTTACGGTATTTAATGGAAAATTCAACTTCGGTACCATTTCATATTATGCCAGATATTGATTGGCATATCAAGAATTGTTCAAGATGTTTCTCTTATTATTTTCATTGGAGAATAATGAAAAATAAACAAAAAGAAGGACATGATAAGATGAGAAAGATACTCCTTCATAAGGATTTTCCAGATGATATGAATTTGGTAAGAAAAGCAGCTAAAGTTCAAAAACAAATAAAAAAAGATTTTGATGTATCTGTTCAAAAATACAAATGTTGTATGAAGAAATATCCATGGTCAGACGAGTGCATGGGTGTCTCTCCAGGTGGCCCCGATCCACCACTACCAGTTGAAGATGATTGATAAGATAAGATTCTAATATCAAAAGAAGTGCAAGATAGTCAAAAGTTAAGCAGTTTTTATTGTCGGCCATCAGTTCAATAATTTCAAAAAAGTTGTTTGTTTGGTTGTATATTTGTCAAAAGGTCTACAGTAGGGGGTAAAAAACAAAAACCCACCTCAAGTATACGTGATTTTCACTTTGCTATATCATTTATAAATGTTTTCACTTTACTATATCAAGTACACGAACTTTGCAAAATACAATAAATTCGGCTGCCACATCATTTTTTCTTGTCAGAAAGAGGACACGTGTCTCTCAACCATTTGCCAATAAGTCGGATTTATTGTTTTTTGTAAAGTTCGTGTACTTGATATAGTAACGTGAAAACATTTATAAATGATATAGTAAAGTGCAAAATCACGTATACTTGAGGTGGGTTTTTGTTTTTTACCCAGTAGGTAAGTAGCTAAGAATTGGAATTCATTCCAAATGTAATGTAAATTTAAGTTTGTTTTGCCTATAAAAGGCTTAGATTAGTATAGTGGAAGGCAGAGCGAATTCAGAGTGAGAATATCCCATTTTCCTTTAGCCTTCTATCCTTGTATCAGTTTGTCTCCCTACCAGATCTGTGGTAGATTTCAAATTTGTAACTTTTATGTTTTAATAATAATTTTATTTCAATATTTCAAACCTTTGTGTTTTAGTGATGTATTTTGCATATTTTGCATACTGTTTATTTATGCATACTGTGATCCTGTAAGTTAATGGTATCAGTATGCATAAATAAACAGTATGCAAAATATGCAAAATACATCACTAAAACACAAAGGTTTGAAATATTGAAATAAAATTATTATTAAAACATAAAAGTTACAAATTTGAAATCTACCACAGATCTGGTAGAGAGACAAACTGATACAAGGATAGAAGGCTAAAGGAAAATAGGATTTTCTCACTCTGAATTCGCTCTGCCTTCCACTATACTAATCTAAGCATTTTATAGGCAAAACAAACTTAAATTTACATTACATTTCCATTACATTTGGAATGAATTCCAATTCTTAGCTACATACCTACTGTAGACCTTTTGACAAATATACAACCAAATAAACAACTTTTTTGAAATTATTGAACTGATGGCCGACAATAAAAAACTGCTTAACTTTTGACTTCCTTGCACTCCTTTTGATATTAGAATCTTATCTTATTAATCATCTTCAACTGGTAGTGGTGGATCGGGGCCACCTGGAGAGACACCCATGCACTCGTCTGACCATGGATATTTCTTCATACAACATTTGTATTTTTGAACAGATACATCAAAATCTTTTTTTATTTGTTTTTGAACTTTAGCTGCTTTTCTTACCAAATTCATATCATCTGGAAAATCCATCTTATCATGTCCTTCTTTTTGTTTATTTTTCATTATTCTCCAATGAGAATAATAAGAGAAACATCTTGAACAATTCTTGATATGCCAATCAATATCTAGCATAATATGAAATGGTACCGAACTTGAACTTTCCATTAAATATCGTAAGGACCCTATCCACCAATAATATCAAAGTCATTATCAAAGTCTGCTGCTGAAGTAGATTCATCAAATCCTGATTTTTGAGATAGGAATTCTTGAAATTGGGTTTGTAATCTCGAATTTTGCTTAAGGGATTCCAAAAATCTTTTTTGTTCTGAACTTGATCATTTAACAGAAGATTCTTCAACTTTTTCCTTAAGTTTTCCTTGCTCTTTATTAACTGAATTTTCATCTTCTCCATCATTTCTCTGAAACCTTAACTTTTCTCCTGTTTTTAAGAATTTTTGAACAACTGTAACAGAACACATTTCAATCTTATATCTTGCCCACCATTTTACTCTGAAACTTCTCACCATTGTATAAGAAGTAGGTTCAGGGAGCCTCTTGAACAAATTAAATTCTCATGTCATTATCAAAGGTATCTTAAATTCAGCAACAAATAACAACGTCTTTTGAAATGAATGAGTTTTAGTTGAGCTGGTATAAAGGTCTAACCCCTTTTGAACTTCTGTTGGAAACATAGCGTACTCTGGACCTAATTTCTTAAACCAATCATAGAACCAAATAGGGAATTTCATTGAAATGCTAGGATGCCAAAATAAGAACCAACTATGTGAATATGATCTCACATAGAAAGCTCTAAATCATTCATTGCAGTAATCTTCATAATTGTAGCTTTGAGGATTGAAACTGACTGAAAAGTATCTTTCATAGCATCCTCCCCATTCTTCCCTGCTTATGACTTTCAAGATTCTGACTTTTGAATAAACAATATCTTTATTATCTTCATTAAAATTATGTGATATCTCCATAGATCCAGTATCAACCAAAATGAACTCATAAAACTTTCTTGATTTAAGTGTATTATCACATTTCCACAGAACATCTTTTTGAAATATCTTTTTGATATATTCCTGTTGATCATTTTTTGAAGGGATCTCAAGAAAATGAGTTAAAGCTATCTCTTCTCCCCATTTTTTGTTGAAATATTTGTATTCCAAAAGACCACTCTTAGAAATAACTTGATTATTTGAAGGTGAGGGTGGTTTCGAAGTAGAGCTTGGGTTGAGTACAAATTTATATGGTAATTCTGGAAAATTTTGAAGGCTTTCAAAAGGATTTGGATGTGAGTACTGGGAAATATTAGCTGCTGATACTTGAATAGCTTGAGTAGATTTTGATCTGGGTTTTGGATTATTTGGTGTGAGGCTTACCATTTGTTTTGAATCAGTAATCTTATAATCCTTTGCTGATAAAACTTTGAAATTACTCATCATATCTGAAAATAAATTAATTACCTTATAAAAATTCCCTAGTTAAAAAATCTGGTAAAGAGTTATTATCTCCTGTAATGTATTCAATATCAAAATCAAATACAGATAATATTGCTTGCCATCTTGCAAAAATCTGTTTTGAAACAATATTTTGAACATCTTTTATTAAAACTTCCTTTGCTGATTTGCAATCAATTCTTAATAAAAATTTCTTATTATAAAGATCATCTTGAAATTTTGAAATACATAAAACAATTGAAAGAATTTCCTTTTTTATTGTAGAATAATTCTTTTGAGCACTTATCCATAATCTTGAATGGTATCTTACTAATTGTTTTTTATTATATATCTTTTGTTTTAGTATACCTTCATATCCTATATCTGAAGCATCGGTTTCTACAATCATTAAAGCTTTTGGATGTGCTATTCCTAAACAAGGTAAATTCTTAATTTTTTCTTTTAATTCCTTAATTATTTTAGTATGTTCTTCCTTCCAGGCTGGTGGATTCTTTTGAAGTCCTTTGTATAAAGGTTGACAATGTTTTCTTAAATTTGGGAAAAAATCTGAAATATAATTAAGACATCCTAAAAATCTTTGTAACTGATTTTTATCTTTGATTTGATTTGGAAATTTACTCGTAAATTCAATAGCCCTATTAATAGGTTTTATTAATACTTTAGATATATTATGTCCTAAAAATCTTATTTCTGTTTCAAATAATCTCATCTTAGCTTCTGATAATACTAATCCATTTTTCTTAATTACATAAAGAATTGTTTCTAAGTGTTTAAAATGTTGATCTAAATTTGTAGCGCCCAGGACAAAAACGAATCATAATTGGTTAATTAAATAAGGGGTAAAAAACAAAAACCCACCTCAAGTATACGTGATTTTGCACTTTGCTATATCATTTATAAATGTTTTCACTCTACTATATCAAGTACACGAACTTTGCAAAACACAATAAATTCGGCTGCCACGTCATTTTTTCTTGTCAGAAAGAGGACACGTGTCTCTCAACCATTTGTCAATAAGTCGGATTTATTGTTTTTTGCAAAGTTCGTGTACTTGATATAGTAAAGTGAAAACATTTATAAATGATATAGCAAAGTGCAAAATCACGTATACTTGAGGTGGGTTTTTGTTTTTTACCCTTAAATAAGTAAACCTTAACTGAAATATCTTATGTGTATTAATTCTTGAGTGTTTAATTTAATTACGTGCGTTTCACATATGTGTTTAACGATAGGTTTTAAATGGATAAAATTCATACACATGGAAAATAGAATATTTTTATAACATTAGATGCGTAATGGAAAAAACGAGAAGATAGAAACAAACTAGAGGTCAATCAGACACCCGTAGCTCAAACGGTGAAGAAAAGGGCAAAATACGAAGTTTCGGAAAAACAAGGAACGAGATCTGGATGAACAGTAAATTTTCCAGATTTTCTATAAATAGGCGCTCATTCATTTCACTTTTTTTCACCTTTCTTCAAACGAGCCGAAAAGCGACGAAAACACGTAAGTCTCTCTCTTTTCTCTCTCGTCTCTTTATTTATTTTTCTGTTTCCGGTCGCCGCCGCCGCTGCCGGAGTCGCCGGAGCCGCCGCCGCCGCCGCTGCCTTCGCCGGAGAATTCTAAAGTCGTCCATCTTTGCTGATTTTCGTACACAATATAGCCCTCAATGATACGAGTCTAGGGCAACTTCCGGAATTCAATTCCGATTCTCCGTTCGCCGGAAAACGGTGAAAACCATCTCCAAAACCCCAACCCTTGTTTCTCGCCACCTTTTCTCTCTCCCGTTTTTCTCTCTCTTGCTCTTTTTCTCGAGGTTACAGGCACCAGAAGGGCTGCCGGAGTGGTGGGCTAGCCACTGGAGGGGTGGCGCCGCCATGGGTGGTGGCGCCGGTGCCGGAAAATGGATTGGAAAAGTAGTTGTTGCATTGTGTTTGTGTAAATTGTGTTTGACGAAGGGTTTTCGTGGCTGTTTTTATGGTACTATTCACGCCGAATCCGGCGAGGGATGGCCGGATTTGGTAGCCGGTGATTCAGGCTAGCCATAGGACTAAGTTTCGGCGGCATATGGCGGCGACACCGCCGCCGGTGGTGCCGGGAAGGTGGCTGCTCGAGCAGGCCGACGACAGGAGCAACCTGCCCCGCTGCCTAGAAAACTAGGCAGCCGATGGGAGACGCCGTCGGGAAATTTTCCCGTCGACGGGAACACGCGCGACGTCGTATTTTCGATTCGTTTTCGATCCGAATCTCATTTTCTTTTCATCGTACTTTATCATCGAGACGTTGCCAATAAAATATCATTGACCGGGGGTCGTGGGTCCCGGTCAAAGTCAACCCTTTGACCAAATTACCGAAATACCCTTCAATCTTAAAATACTCCGTTCGAGCTCGTTTCAACTCCGATTGAGCTCATTCTTTTTTTGTTATGATCCAAATTTCATTCTCTTTCACCTTAGCTATATAAACTGATATTACCCTCTTGTTTCTTCAGCCCCAATCGTTAGGCCCTCTGTTCCGATCCGTCTCATTTCGATCGATAGTATTCGATCCGATATCGTTTAAATCCTTAATTATATTTCATAAATATCTAAAAATACCGTAAATTATGTAGGCTACCTGTTGGATTGAAGTCTTGGGATACGTGATCTTCGATACTTGCAACTCACGTGGTAACCACTGAACAAGGTGGGGGTAATTTCTAACTCTTTATCTGTTTACAGTTTTCCCTATTCCAAGCATGATTGAGGAATACTAAATGCTGTGATTATATACTTGCTGTGACATACATAAACTGTGAGGGGTGGGCCTGCTGAGGCGCCCCTTCATGCATTCGTCCCTTATCTCTATTCTTCTATGAAAGGTTTGGTGGTCCTTGAAATGCACCAGCGGTATTGGAGACCGTTTTATGGGATAAGACGGGCGATGCCCGCACCTATTTGTCCATTACCATTTCTAATGTCTGTTGTGCATATTTTGTGCTGTGTTTCGTGATGATTATGCTTATTTCTGATTTAAATGTCTGTCGAAGTTTTAGACGCAGATTTTATCCCCACGAGTGTATTCAACGCACTCACCCCTTATTCTGTAATTCACGTTACAGGAGGTGATGAGCATGATGAACCTTAGAAGGAGAGAGGAGGTGCTATATTTTTCTGGATCTGTAAATTATTTTAATATGATGTTTATCAAACTTTCTCTTTATAAAACAATGTTGTAAGAAATCAATGTTTGGTGGTTAAATGATGTGTATTCAGGGATGTGAGATCCTGATGATAAGGTCTGTTTGGGATGTGAGATCCTGATGTTTTTCCGCTGTTAATATTATGTTAATTCGATTGAAGCCGATGGTTGTTATGTAATATCTTTTGTTTGTCTCCTACCTCTTTTCTTCTTCCTGCACGCCCGTGTGGAAAACTCTGATAAATGTTTTTGTAAAGAAAATGGGGCGTGACAAAATTTGTTGAATAAACTAATATATCATCAATATAGACTATAGTAAAATTACTATATGGATTAAATATGGCATTCATTATTCTTTGAAATTCTGATGGTGCATTCTTAAGACCAAAAGGCATTACATTCCATTCGTAATGTCCAAAAGGAACTGCAAAAGCTGTCTTATATCTATCTTTTTCTGATATTTGAATTTGCCAAAATCCTGACTTTAAATCAAATTTTGAAAAAAATTTAGCTGAGTGTAATCTATTAATTAAATCTCTTTTATTAGGAATTGGATATCTAATCCATTGTAATACTTTATTAAGTGGTTTGTAGTTAATTACTAATCTTGGTACTCCTCTTTCTAATTCTGCTTGTTTTAGAACATAGAATGCTGAACAACTCCATGAAGATTTAGATTTTTTAATTAATTTCTTTTGTAGTAAATCTTCAATTTCTTTTTTACAATGATCTAAAAATTCTTGATTCATTTGAATAGGTCTTGTCTTAGTTGGTACATCTTTTTCATTAAATTCTTTTTCATATGGTAGATTAACTATATGCTGATTTCTTTCCCAAAAAGCATTAGGAATATTACTACATACTTCTTTTATAAATTTTTCTCTTATTTCTTTTATTTTATTAACAATATTTTCTTGTTTTAATTGTTCTTCTATTTTGACATAAGATATTTCTTCCTTTAAATAATTAATATGATTTCTTTTACTTTCAATTATATTAATTTGTCTATATATAGAATTATTTTGTAACATATTAATTTCCTTTTGCTTAACAGGTTTTATAAATGGAAAATTTATTTTCCTACCATGTATATTAGTACTTATCCCTTAACTATTAACTGTAAATGGATATATCTGAGTAAGAAAAGGTGTTCCTAATATCATTTCTTGACTTATATCTTTAACTAAGGTAAATATATTCTTAAAATAATAACCATCACAACATATATGAGCTTTTGATAATTTATATCTTATATTTAAGAGTTTTGAATTGGCTGTATATAATTGTTCATTTGTTTTTTCATAATATATTGAGGGTATTATTCCTTCTTTTATAACATTATGATCTGCCCCTGAATCAAATAAGGCTATTAATTCTAAATTGAAATTTCCTATTACTAATTTTATAGTAATATACCATTTTTGAAATTCTATTCTTTGTATATTATTTATAAAATTTACTTCATTAATTTCTTCTTCTTCTTTTATTATTATTATTTTCTCTTCACTTGTGTTAGTTTCCTTATTTATTTGATTATGTTTTATCCATAGTTTGGTTTCTAATTCTATATCTTTCTCTTTTAATTTTATTACTTCGTTTTCCAATTATTAACTTGTCTTTTTAAATTATTTATTTCCATTTGTAAATCTTTAGTAGATATTTACCTAAATATATTTTTGCTAGGATATTTTTCAAATATTTTATTTATACTAAAATTTTCTTGTTCCTCATATTCTATTCTTTTATTACTTTGTTCTTCTTCTAATATTATTTGTTTTAATTTATTTAAATAATTTCTTTGAATTTCGCTATCAGGTATTTCTTGAATTAAATCAAATATTAATTCTTTTTTATCTTTTATAGTTATTACATTAATATGACCCTGACATATCCCATTACAATTATCTTCTCCTTCTGTTGAAGTATTCTGTTCTTGTTCTTCAATCTCTGATTCTGTTTCACTTATATCTAATTTATTAAATAAATTATTAAGTTCATATTTTAATTCCCTAACTTTATTTTTCTTTTTAAAACATCTATCTGCCGTATGTCCTATCTTATGACAGTTCCAACATCTTATTGGTTTTTTGTCTTCATTTTTTGTTTGATTATTAGGATTATTTCTTTTTTGGATTTTTTTCTTTCTATAGTATTTTCTTAATGGTCTATCATTATTTCTATATTGATAGATTTGTTCATTTTTCTTAAAACTTCTTTTCTTTCTTCTATATGCTGTAGAAGGTGCTTCTATCTTGGTTAGACCAAAAGTTTCACAAAAACATCCTAATTCATATCTAGTATTTTTCTTATCACTTCTATACTTATTTTGTAAATTTATAATTCAAGGATTTACAGGACAACTAAAAATTGGTGGGATTATGCACTTAATAATGAAGAAAAAAATGCAATCATTAATCATAAAACTATAGTTCTAGTAGATGAGGCAAATAATGAATATGTTGAGAAAAATGACTCATGTGAATTTTTAATAATAACAATAACAATGCATTTTATAGGAAATCCAAAGGATGAATTCAATGCTTTAAAAATTGTTTTAACAGACTTAAGATGTCCAACATTATCTGATTATAGATGGTATAAAGATATCTTTTTAACTCAAGTATTAAGAAGAACAGATTGTAATGAATCATTTTGGAAAGAAAGATTTATAATGGGACTACCAAAATTATTTGCTGAAAGAATAATAAAAAAATTAAAAGATGAGGTAGGAGTTAATGAAATACATTTTAATGAACTAACTTATGGACAAATATTTGCTTTTGTTAAAAAAGAAGGACTAACTTAGAACTCTAACATTGATTGCCTTATTAAAGGATTAAGTACTAAAAGATATATGTTTTTAATGTGATCTACTAAGTCATCAATCAATATGATAAAATCGTCAAAACATAGCACTTTTTACTTGCTTTTGAAAAGTAAGAATGTTTGTTTTATTCAAACAGTTTGTTAGCAAACTCATGGAACAACTAATTGAGGTTTTATTGTCTTGTGGTATCTGATTGGGATAGTTTAACGAGTAGCAGTTTGTAACTAAACATTAGAAATAGTTGTGAACCACATCTAAATTAAACAAACAAGTGAATTGAAAAGTAAATGATTATTTTGCTAGCATTAAGATTGAACAATCATTTTGTGTATTTAGAGATTCAGTGAGTTTGTTGGTTGTTTGATAGTTTATTTAAGGTTAATGGTCCGTTATTCAATTTTCCTCTAAATATCAATATTGACAATTATTTACTACTTTTATTGTATTTGTATCAATATTGAAATGCTTGTATAAATCTATTGAAATGAGTGAAATTATATACAAGATTCCACCGTATATTTCGTTCATGAAGCAACTTATCTTATGTTTTTTTCCCGCAAGCATATGAGAATCCATGTCATCACAAGCTTGCTGCATAAAAATCACCAGAAGTTAATGAGATCATCAAAAAGTTCCTGTTTTGATGATTTTCTCATATTAATTGATTACTTTAGTAGATCACATCAAGAACATTTTATTTTTTAGTACTTAATCCTTTTATAAGGCAATCATTTGATTCATGCATAAGATTTTATTTCTATACTTCATCTCTGCAAGTAAAATTGGAGGCTAATTCTGTATATAAAAAAACACTCACATATATTGCAAGCACCACAATGCCTTTTTTACTGCATCCTCTTTTGCTGCTTTCTTACCTGTCTAAGGTTTCCAAAACACACTATAGTTTCTATCGATTTACCTTCGATATTAAGGACAACCTTGAATGTGAACCTATGCAAATCTTGAAACTTATTATATAATACAAAACATAAGTTGTATATCTATGTTTTAACTTTCCAATAAAAGTTCAAGCGTTCTCCAATAAAAGTAGCAAATAATTTAGAACAAATACAAGACCCTACTGCGTTAATCCATAACCATGCAACTTGTGTTTTGGATTATATAATAAGCTTCAAAATTCTCATAGGTTCACATTCAAGGTTGTCCTTAACATTGAAGGCAAATCGACAGAAACTATAGTGTGTTTTGGAAACCCCAGAACAAGTAAAAAAACAGCAACAGAGGATGCAGCAGAAAGGGCATTGTGGTGCTTGCAATATATGTGAGTGTTTTTTTATTTACAAAATTAACCTCCAATTTTGTTTGTAGAGATGGAGTACAGAAATAACATCTTATGCATGAATCAAGTGATTGCCTTATAAAAGGATTGGAAGTTGAGTCCCAAATTTGCTGGGCCTTTTCAGATTATGGCTAAAGTAGGTGAGGCTGCTTGTAAACTTGCTCTTCCTCCTACTGCTAAAATCCACCTAGTCTTCCATGTATTGGTGTTGAAGAGGAAGGTTGGGCTTATTTCTACTGTTATGGATTCTCTGCCAGAGTTTGATGTGAATGGCCGGGTGATCTTGAAGCCTGTCTGTACTCTTGCTTGTCGATTGGTTAAGCGTGGTAACTCTCTAGCAACTCAGTTGTTGATTCGTTGGTCACATTTGCCAGATGAAGAAGCCACCAGGGAATTCTATGAAGATGTGTTGGCTAAGTACCCTGAGTTGTTGGCTTGAGGACAAGCCATGTTTTGAGGAAAGGGTATTGTCATAACTACCCAAACTGCCTAACTATCATGCTTGCTTTTGTAATTCGGTTATGAGTCGTGCATCACTTATAAAATCACGTTTTACTTTATTTTTTAGCAGCTAAGCAAAATAGTGTCATTTCATATTTTGTTTGAGTTAGTTGGCTATGATGTCATTTTGGCTCAACGTCGTATGCATGAGAGTATAGATATATGCTGAGTGTTTGTGTTGGTCTCAAGTGGTGTCCGAGGTTTAGAGGGGGGTGAATGAACCTTGGTCGATTTTCAAATCTTTCGAAAAACCTTTCTGTTCTGCAAGTTACTTGAACTTGCAGCACCAGACAGTTACTGCTTACAACACTATGATGCAGTGCTGCACGCTGTAATTAGAGTTTATACGCAGCGGAAAAATAACATTTTATAACACAAGGCTGGTTTTCTCAAATATGATCCTTTTCAAATTGTTTTATGCTTATGATAGAGATATATAAGAATATGAAATAAACATAGATAGGAAAGTAATAAAAAACTTATGGCTTATAGTGGTTCGAATGTGGTGTAATCCTTCTACGTCCACTCTACTGCTACCTCAAGCAGGAACTTTGTTAAGCAAGATTACTTTTCAGGACTTCCTAACAATCTATCAACTTTATAAAGAAAACCACCTACTAGAGTCCAGCGTACACACAACAACTGCAAACTTTAAAGGCTAACCTACAAAGGGTTCTAAACTCCCACACAGGGAAGCTGCCTAACACTAGACAACTTATACAAACAGTAAGGATCTCTCCTATCAACTGTTCGACACCTAAAATAACCTAAGCACATAGCAACAAGGTTAAAAGTATATTGTTTGTTCTTCAACTGGTGCGATGAAGTGAGCTTTTGAATCCTTTGAAGGATCTTTCACCTTTGAACTTACTTCACTTCACAGAGGTTGAGTGACTGAAACTGATAGTAGACTTGTATGAATAAGAGCTTGAATGTTTGATAGTTTTTGCGTTGAAGTTTCAGTAACCGCTTCAGTGCTTCTCTTCCTCTATTTATAGATGTAGAGGGATATCCGTTGAAGGAGATATCTTCTCATTTGAATTAAAGTGCTATCGATCAAAGGTATGGCTCGTATTTAATGCGACTTGACTTTTCTCCACAGAGCATTTAATGTGATAATTGTGGCTCGTAGCTTTCTGCAGCAGTCAATCCATATGGCGTGTTTGTATTGGCTCCGTATCTGCAACTTTGATCTTCTCTCGAACGGCTCTATTTGTAACACCCGTTTTCAAGAAAACCCTACATTGCATATTTTTATAAAATTTCTTTTATCATTCAAGTATAAATGATTTAAGTGTAATTTCTTATATTATTTAATTTATGATTTACAAATCATAGTATGATCGATGATTTTAAAATCTTTATGATCTAATATATCTTTCGAGATTTTAAGGATTTTGCAGGATAACTTTAGGAAGAAACCGAGCTCGATCTCCACTCACTCGACACATATGAACAAAAGTAAAAGATAAGATGTTAATTAATTTTAAATGAATTATATGATATTAATTATTCGTTACCGCTTTCGAATGCTTTCTTTTATGAAATTTTAATTATGATCTTTATATGTATTCTATGTGATGAAATATAGATTTCTTGAACATGAATTTATGCATCATTATGTGTATCAAAAATATGTTCTTTCACATAAGTAAATTATAAATAAATTACATCTTTTGTATAAGTTATACTAATAATGCATTATTGTTATACTAAAATTTGTATCTCTTTATGTAAGTAGTTATACATGTATGTATATATATGTATATATATATATATAAGAAGAAGAAGAAGAAGAAAAAATGAAAAGAAAAGGAGAAATAAAGATATTTATGCAACTTGGATTAGCAAGCCTTATTAGTCTATTTAGTGGAACCTTCTCCTACACTTAGCCACCTCATCATCCTATTTCACTTCATAATATGCATCTACACATTACTTGAAGATATACTCTCTCTCTCTCTCTCTCTCTCTCTCTCTCTCTCTCTCTCTTCCAAAACACATGGAAGGAAATAAGGCATAAGTAGTGAACATAGCAAGCAAAGAAGCAAGGATCACAATACATCAAAGATCTTCTTACAAACTTTGAAGGTACTTTGGCTTAAAACTTTTAATTTCTTCTTTGAAGTTGATGTTTTCTTACTTATTGCATATACTTTAGAAGATCCAAAGATGTTCTTTGGCATTAGGTTTAGAAATTTATGTAATAAAATTGCTTGGATATGCAAAATAGTGCATGTGTAAGAGATGGAAAACTGCAAGTATGTTTTGAAACATTCGTAGGTTTATAGAATTGATTTTGACTAAACCCTTTGGCCAAGTTTTAATATATGAAGTGAAGAACATATATGTTAAATTTCAGAATATTTGGACATAAATTCGATTTATTATGAGTTTTCAAACATAGCCCTGTTCTGTGATAGATTTCCTCTATTTCAAATTTTGCATCTCTG
Organism: Scutellaria barbata; assembly: GCA_028654395.1. Classification (NCBI taxonomy): domain Eukaryota; kingdom Viridiplantae; phylum Streptophyta; class Magnoliopsida; order Lamiales; family Lamiaceae; genus Scutellaria; species Scutellaria barbata. The sequence goes on from CM053654.1 coordinate 7,662,649, forward strand.
TTCCGAAATATTCTGGGATGTAGGAATTGATTTAAGCTAAACGCTTTTAATATAATCTAGTATATGAAGTGTAGAATATGTGTGTCAAATTTCAGAAGATGTTGAGTTAAAATCGATTTTATATGATTTTTCTAAGATAAGCTGTTCAGAGACAATTTTTGTCTTGTTTTTGAGTCCGAATCAAATTATGTTTCTGAACTGTATACTTCGAATTTATATATGATATTTTACTATGTTTTAGAAACATTGCTTAGGTACGTACAGAAATTTAGTATGCAATTTTTGGAGTTTTGTACGATATATGACGAATTTTACAATATAGTTGGTTTTCTGTGTTGGTCATGTCTTGTTTTCGGTCTGGTTCTAAATATCATAACAAATTATTTCATCCATATATATGCCATATTTGACTATGTTGTAGTACCAGTTCTGATAGAGATGTATAAATTTACCTTGTAAATTTTGAAGCCTTGTACAATTTATGAGAAGTTTTACAAGAAAACATGTTTTCACCTTATAAAGTACCCTGTTTTCAGCAAACTTCGAAAATTCATAACTAATTATTTAAATCTTAGTTTTAGTTAATAGTTTTATATGTTATACTTCCACATGTTATTTAAATTCTTTAAAAATATGAAATTATTTTATGAAGTCTATAATATTTGATAAAGTTTTCAAAATAGACTAATTTTGAGTTGAAATTGAGGTGAAAAACTAGTTTATAGATTTAATTTTATTTATATATGTAGATTATGAAAAACTGTGAATTTTCAGAATATGATATATAACACTATTATATAACTATGTAAATATTCTTGTCATTTTTGGAATTACCTATGAATTATTAAAATTGTTGTGACTTTATGTGTCATTTTATGACTAGAATCACTAATTTAAGTGTCTAAAATTTTTATATCACAAGTATATATTAAATGAAGTATAATTATGCTTTACATTAAAGAAATCTAATATAAAATATAAAAGATTGTGTTATATGACATAAAAGGCTAATCGGTTATGTGTGTCGAGCGCAGTCGGGACGATCGGTGCATCCAAAAAGGAATCCTTGCACCCTCAGCTTTAAAGTGGGTAACTTCTACACTTTACTATATATGTTGATGATTAAATTAATATGTTATGTATGAAAATCTACGGTTGAAGCTCCGTAGCTATAACCGATAGTTGCTTCACTATCGGGCGACAACCTTAAGGGCAAGAGTGCTTGGTCTATGAAAGCAAGGCTTAGTGGGCGAGCGACTCCCATATTCCTTTATGTTATGTATGGTCCAGGGTGAGCGTGCCCGAAGGACATGTAATATGTGCTAATTAATTTGATTGCTTCAGTATATATTAGATTGTACAGTTATCCCACTGGGATCCCTCTCCGGAGGTGTCTCATAATGTTGCTTTTTATATTTTCAGGCTCGGCAGATGATGACGTGGACGTGTAGCAGGCTGGGCTGACTTCTCACTGTATCTATAAAATTGTACTAGAATAATGTTTTCTTTTGAGAATAATAAGTTGTTAAATATGTATAGTATGATAAATTATGGGCTTAGACTTGTATCTTGTCATGTATATATGTCTGTCGTGTAATTTTAGATAGGTTTTTGGTATGAACATTTTACCTAGAAATGTGGGTAAGACACGATCTAGTTTTGAATATATATATATATATGTGTGTGTGTTACAATTTTAAAAATAAAATTATATATAGCTCTTGTGTCTTCATTTTAAGTCTCCCGCTGTATATTAGAAAATAATTATAATTTCTCTAATTTTTAAGTAAATTATGTCAAGTTTAAAAAAAAAAAAAATCTCGTGTTTTCGTTTTAGACTTCCGCTATAATGTATCTCATGAATTCTTTAGTTTTATGTAAGTAAAGGGTGACGGCCTAGTACCAATTAAAAAGGGAACAAGGCGTTACAACGTGGTATCAGAGCCGAGGTTTAAGAATTTTTACCTCGGACTCTAGGTCTAATGTTTTCAAATATTATATGCTTAAGCAATTCGAATTATTATTATGATTAAGAATTAAATATGTTACGTAAAGGAAAAGTCAGCAGCCAGCTACCGTTCAAATCATCATCGAGTAAGTATTTATGTTATATTTTAAAGAAATTTGATAAAGTATAAAGTGGCATATATTGCATTGCTTGGTATGATTTAATTATGTTTTTGTTATTTAAATTAAATCATTTTATTTCAAAATACATGCATTAATCCCTGGCTATGAAACTCGAGGTTGACTTGAATGTGAATGTGACATGGATAGTAGAGTTGAAATGGATGGTGAGACAGAACGAGCACGATTAGAGAGGGAGTACCGTGAGTGCCATCAGTATGGTTGGGAGGATATACATGAGTTTTTAGGGCGCATTATCGAGGCTCGCAGGAGACTCTTAGCTTTAGGCTTTGGAGATCGTGATCTACAGGCAGTTGAGCACTTACGATCTCGAGTACATCCTGCATACCAGACTATTGCTTGGTCAGTTTACCAGCGATTGGTCATCCTAGATGGCAGGCGAGGACCTCAGATCGAGTATATGGCATATTGTTTGAGTTTGGAGGAGGCTATAGAGCATTACGAGATGTGCTTGGCCGAAGTAGCACAGATGGAGAATGAGGCCCATCAGTATTCGCTACGAGCTATGATGTGGGCCACGTGCATACAAACTATTGAGGAGATTTTGGCCTATGCTTATATCAAGCATGAGAGACTATCCACTCATAGTCATGATATTATGAAGAGGGCGAAGCTGCCAGGACTTCTCTTCAAGTAGGACAACGTCAGGTTGGATGTACAAATGAGGAACTAAGAGTTGATCGAAGGACAGAGGTGATGAAGAAAATGAGACTGTGACAAGTATAGTACTTATTTCGAATATGCCTGCTTATGTCTTATTTGATACGGGAGCATCCCACTCTTTTATATCTGATACCTTTAGGAAAGAACTTAAACTAGATTGTGTTAAAAATACGAATCTAGAAGTTAGAGTACCTTAGGAATGGATTGGTTGAGTAAACACCGAGCTATGATCCAATGTAAAGAGAAAAATGTGGATTTAGAAACTTCAAATGGTCAACGATTCACATTCTTTGGGAGTAGGACACGGGAATATGTTCCAATTATTTCAGCAATGAAGACAATCAACTTAATAATGAAAGGTGAATGTGGGGCATATCTAGTGAACATTACAAGAAAGGGAGATGAGAAGTCGACACCAGCAGATGTGCCAGTTGTGAAAGAGTTCCCTGAAGTATTTCCAGAAGATCTCTCAGGAATTCTACCTGATCGATCCGTAGAGTTTACAATTGATCTAATGCTTGGAGCTGCACCAGTGTCAAAAGCCCCATACAGAATGGCCCCAAAGGAGTTGCAAGAACTTAAAATTCAAATACAAGATTTGATGGATAAAAAGTTCATCAGACCAAGTGCCTCTCCATGGGGAGCGCCAGTATTGTTCGTAAGGAAAAAAGATGGTTCATTGAGAATGTGTATCGATTATCGAGAACTTAACCAATTGACGATCAAGAATAAGTATCCTCTACCAAGGATCGAAGACTTATTTGATCAATTGAAGGATGCTGGAGTATTTTCAAAGATAGATCTCAGATCTGGATATCACCAATTAAAAGTCAAAGAAAGTGATATTCCAAAGACCGCCTTTAGAACTTGTTATGGACATTTCGAGTTTACTGTAATGCCTTTTGGAGTGACCAATGCACCTGCAATTTTCATGGACATGATGAACCGGGTATTTCACCAATACTTAGATAAGTTTGTCATTGTGTTCATTGATGACATCTTGATTTACTCAAAAGATGCAAAAGAACACGAAGAGCATCTCAAAATAGTTCTAAAAGTTTTGCGAAGAGAGAAGTTGTATGCTAAGTTTAGCAAATGTGAATTCTGGTTGAACAAAGTAAATTTTTAGGACATGTCATCACGGCTCAAGGGATTGAAGTGGATCCTGCCAAGGTTGAAGCAGTCCTAAACTGGAAGACTCTGATAAATGTCAATGATGTTCACAGTTTTGTGGGTCAGCGGGATACTATAGAAGGTTTATCCAGAATTTCTCACGTATCGTGAAACCACTCACACAACTTACGAAGAAAAATGAGAAATTCGAATGGTCACAAGAGTGTGAAGCTAGTTTTCAAGAGCTTAAACAAAGGTTGACAAATGCTCCAGTCTTAACCATACCCGATGGATTAGAAGGATTTGAGATATACACTGATGCTTGCAAATCAGGATTAGGATGTGTATTAATGCAGCACGGGAAAGTCATCGCTTATGCCTCACGCCAATTGAAAGTGCATGAACAAAACTATCCAACCCACGACTTAGAGTTAGCAGCAGTCGTACATGCATTGAAGATCTGGAGACACTATTTGTACGGAGTAAAATGTGCAGTGGACACAGATCACAAGAGTTTAAAATATTTCTTCACACAAAAGGAACTTAATATGCGTCAAAGGAGGTGGTTAGAACTAGTGAAAGACTATAATTGTACAATTCACTACCACCCAGGGAAGGCGAATGTTGTAGCAGATGCACTCAACAGGAAAAGGGGCAACTAACAGTAATGCTTACTCATTAGGAAAAATTGATAGAAGAATTTAGCCGACTAAGGTTGATAATTATCGATTCAGAACAATCAACAGCAGTATTAACAGTACTCACAGTCCAACCTACATTGAGAGAATGAATTATTGAAGTTCAGAAAAGTGACAAGTTTCTCATTATGATACAAAGAATAGTTCAAGAACAAAAAACTAAGGATTTTTCGATAGCCTCTGATGGAGCTTTGGAATTCAGAGGAAGAATTTGTATACCAAGAAGTGATGAGTTGCGAGAAGAAATAATGAGAGAAGCTCATATGACTCTGTTGGTCCCAAGTGGTGTCCGAGGTTCAGAGGGGGGGGTGAATGAACCTTGGTCGATTTTTTAGAATCTTTAAAACAACCGTTCTGCACTGCAAGTTACTTGAGCTTGCAGCGATAGATGGTTACTGCTTGCAGCGCTAGAATGCAGTGCTGCACGCTGTAACCTGGAGTTTTGTACGCAGCGGAAATATACTTTTAAACACAAGGCTGTTTTACACAAGAATGCTTCTTTCAAACGTTTTATGATGAGATAGATATATAGATGCAGAAAATAAGCGCAGATAAATAAAGCGATAAGAACACTTATGGCTTATAGTGGTTCGAAGGTGGTGTAATCATTCTATGTCCACTCTACTGCTCCTCGAGCAGGAACTTTGTTAAGCAAGATTGATTTACAGGACTCTCCTAACAATCTATCAACTTTACAAAGCAAACCACCTACTGAAGTCCAGCGTACACACAGCAACTGCAAACTTCAAAGGCTAACCCATACAGGGTTCTACACTCCCACACAGGGAAGCTGCCTACCACTTAGACAACTAAAACAAACAGCAAGGATCTCTCCTATCAACTGTTTGACACCACTAAAACAACCTAAGCACACAGCAACAAGGTTAAAAGGATAAAAAGGTTTTCTTCAACTTGTGCTTCGAAGTGAGCTTCTGAATCCGTAGGGAAACTTTCAGCTTGAACTCGCTTCACTTCGATAGGTTGAGTGACTGAAACTGATCGTAAACTTGAATATTTGGATCTTGTAAGCTTAGAATTTTTCACGTATGAAATTTTAGATCTCAGTAACAGTAACCAGCTTCAATGCTCCTCGACCTTTATTTATACTTGTAGGAGAAGATGTCCGTTGAAGGAGACATCCCTCTTTTGAATTTGGAATAGCCTGGCCAAAGTATGGTTCGCATTTAATGCGACTTGACTTTTCCTTTCGGAGCATTTAATGCAGCAGTTGCGGCTCGCAGCTTTCTGCGGCGCGTCAGTCCATGTGGCATCTTCTTATTGGCTCCGTGTCTGCTACTTTGACTTTTTCTTGAACGGCTCTATTGTCCTTGCTTGGATCTCCGTTCCTCGTACTGCATTTATCCTTCCTGGGATTTACAGGATACTTCGTCTTGTAGTTGGCGCTGTATTACTTAACTGTCCTGTAAGTCTGCGCTGTATCCTTGGTTCTTGTGCAGCTGATGCATTCAGTGCTGCTGTATTTTAGACCTGATTGCAGTATCATCTGGCAGTGCTGCTGTAACTCCGTTCTAGCAGTACTCCTGTATCATTTTCTTACAGCGATGCTGCACGCCGTTCTTCCTTGTTTTGCTGTATCCTGTCTTCATGCAGCGATACTGTATCCTGCCTTCTTGCAGCGATATCTTCCTTTAAAGCTTAGATGCAGCTTTATCCTCTTTTAACCTCCATTTCAATACTTGACTCAAGATTCAAATCTAGTCTATTTATTCACTTAAACAATGTGAAAATGGGGTACTCAAAACTTCCTATTACATGATTGGTTTGTCTCATCAAAATCTAAATACTGAAATCCCAACAATTTCTCCCTTTTTGATGATGACAAAACCTTTACAATATTTCGTTCATGAAGAAGTTTCATTTTACATTAACTCATATGATTTATCCAGATTACATGCTTGCACAGCTTTGAACAAATAAATCTAGTCCTGGATTCATCTGAGATGCATCATGCTATTCCTTTCAACATAAACAACAGGAAAACATAAACAGCATGCATGAGTTCATAAGAGTTGAACTTGGTCAGAGTAGAAAAATAAAATTTCTTCATTTAAGAGATAGAAATTTTTACAACATCAAAAATACAACAAGGATCACAAGAGGGTATATGAATACAGCTTAATAAAATGAAGACCTTTTGCTTGCTGATTCGTCTGATCGTCTTCCTGCAAACCTTTCAAGGCCTTCCCTTCCTCTTGATCCTTTCCACAAGTCCCTGATGGACTTTTGGTAGGACTCTTCCAGCTTGTGTCTGATCACAGGAATCTGAATCCATCTCAGCCAGAAGTCCTCGCAGTATGGTACAATCAGCCCTTCCTTCACTCGGTCAATGTACAGCTGTTGAATATCAAGGCTTCCTTCCAGAACGAGCTGTTCATACCTTCTCAATACAGTCTTGCAAGTATGATATCTGCTGAATTTGCCTTGCCTGCATAGATCTCTGAAGTGTCTGAGGTACTCGGATCGTTTGAAATGGTGATCGCCTCAAATGTTGGATTCCGATCAAAAGGCAGTCTGACTTCTTTGAAGATGTCGAATCTCCAAGCCATGTCCAGGCCTTTGATCCATCAACACGGATACTTCAGCAGAGATATTCTCTGTGTCAATGCGAGGGATTTCTTGAGGAGGGAATTGGTAGAAGTTATTTGGAAAGATTTTTCTTTCATCAATTACACCGAGTCTTTGAATCCAGGCATTAGGATCTGTAGCTTCTTCATACTGGCGCCTTTGATTCTCAGACTCATCCCCGCTCATCCTCTTCCTTGAGCCTTGCTGCTGGCTATTATCCCTTCTCTTATGATGATAGCTGGGCGGTGCTGCATCCTTGCTTGCAGCTCTGCTGTGTGCAGAACCTGCAGCTGATCTTCTTCCAGCAGCTGCACCGGCTCCACCAGCTCCATCATCATCTCTTCTCCATCTCTTCGGAAAAGGGATATCAGCAGCAGCAGATGATCCAGACCTTCTTCTCCTCCTGCTGAGAGGTTCCTGGTCATCATTTTCTTCCTCTTCCGATTCAGCAGCCCATTTGCTCATGTATCTATCTTCAAAACCTTCAAACCTTTCCCCCTTTTTGGCATCATCAAAAGCCGGGGGCTGAGCAGGGGCAGCTGGGACCGCACTTGATCGCGGGCATCGGGTCGGTTCAGGGGCGGGCTCCGGAGCATCAACATGCTGAGGGAAAGCACGAAGCATGATATCCCTCAATTCTCCTACAATCAGCTCCAGATTCCCTAACCTGTCGTCCACACTTCTGATTTTCTGAGATTGATCGAAAACATGATCCAGAAGTGTTTCCAGGACTTTGGAGTGAGAGTTGAGTCTGGTAGAGGCAGTCTCAGCATGCAGCTTGCATTGCCTGACCTCTTGGCGCGTCAGAGCAGCTTCGACCTTCAACTCCTTCTCCATCCTGACCCGATCGTAGTACAGCCTGTTCGAATGTTCAGTGAGAGTTGATTTGATCATATCAGGCAGCACTTCGAGGTCCTTCTTGAAACCCGTCATGGTTTCAGCATGGAATTGGGCACTGACCCTGAGGCTGTTGCACATGATAGACTCATGCTCCTGGAGAGCATGCAGCAGATGTCTAACAGCGGTCTCGACCCTGTTGATAGATTCATCAGGAGTCAGCCCTGAATTCCTTCTCGTCGAGGCAGCAGCGGATGCAGCAAATGGAATCACATCTTGGCATACTGGTGCTGCATCCTGCCTCGGAACTTCAGAAGCAACCTCATCCTCATCCTTGCTGGCATGAGAGCTTGTAGAGCTGGAGGATGGGTGCTCTTCTCCTTCTTCTTCTGCCTCATCTTCGCTGGATAAGACTGGAACAGGAACTGCTCCGCCAGATTTTGGCCCATGAACAGCAATATTCTGTTCCTTCATCCTCCTTGCGAATTCGGTATGTGACATGTTAGCGTCCACAGTATCCTCTGCTGCAGTAACCTTTGAAGGTTCTTGAGAGCATGCAGCAGCTGCAGCATCAACCTCCTCACGAGGTGTCTCTAGCTGCACTGGGGATACCTCGGCTTCAACTCCAGCATCCTCAGTGGGTACTGTCTGAACAGCCTCCCCACCTGAGGTCTTCTCACACTCAGGGAGTGTTGTCAGAACAACATCCTCCACTGAGGTCTTCTCAATGGACCTCGACTCCTCGGCCGATCCAGTAACCACTTCGACAGCCTCTGCTGCAAGAATGGGTTCTTGCAGCTCTGCTTGGTTTCCTACAGCGATCACAGTATTCAGCACTGTATCCTCTATTGCTGCTAGGATCTCAGCTTCCACCCTGCTCTTCTCTACAGCTCCTTCTTCTTGTTGAAGGGTGGTTGCTGGCTGCACTACTGTCGCGTCCAGTGCAGGGAGTACCGCCTCTGCAACTTCCTCCGTAGATGCTTCATCGGAAATTTTGGAAATGTCTGAGATGACATCCCTGATTATGGCTGATGGTTCCCCCTCAGAATCTACAGCAGCAGCATCTTCATCTTCGCGAGCCGGGGAATCACCATAATCCAGTAGTTGGGCTTCCTCCTCCTCCAAGCGATCCAACGTGACAATGTTTGAGAGGCCCTCTACTACTTGCTCGTATGCAGGGGAGTTCATCTGAATTGAACTTGAACAGCCTTCTCCCCACATCCTCCTTGGAGTGTGCTGCATCCTGGTTTCCTTTAGGCTCTGTTGCAGCGCTAGATGCAGCATGACTTCTTCAGCCTGCTCCACTCCCAAGGTGTCGATTTGCTCTTGAGTAAAAGCGACATCATCGCCCCTTCTTACCGCCTCTGCAGCCGGGGCGAGGAAGACCTGCACATCTTCCACTGCTACTTTCATCAGCAGCTCTGCAGAGTCGGATTCTGTAAGAGTCTTGCCATTTCCCTTATCCTGTGCTCCCTGTGCAGTGCTGCAGCCATCGAGCTCTTGAACTCTTGCTGCAAAGTCAGGTTGCAGGAGTGCCAAAATATCTTCTGATTTGGCCCACTCCAGGACAGCTTGCTCGACTATCAGGAAATCCTTCCACTTCAACAGGATTTCCCCCTTAGACAGCCGTATCTCTCTCCAAAGAGAGTACTCTGCCGACATATTTCTAGCCGCTGGAAAGGTGGGATCGAGCACTGAAGCTTCTGTTTTTAGACGAGCTTCTTCTTCAGTTGGCTCGACCCGGTGCTGATGTGGCTCCCGAAGTTGATGTGACTCATCCCCAAGGTCAACTACAACCATAGAGGACTGATGTGACACATCCCCAACAGCAGCAGCAGCTCTCTTGCTGCGTGGAGCCCTTCTCACCAAGGGTGCGTCATCATCTGGGGAAGAGAATTCAAGTTCAGGTACAGCCTTCCCTGAACTCCTCTTGATAACAAGAAGAGGACTCGAAGGATCCTCTTCTTCAACATCTTCCCCGCTGCCTGCAGCTTCATCTTGCAGAGCAAGAGTTGCATTCTTTTTATCTTTGGTTTTCTTCCTCGAAACTCCTGCTCCTGCAGCCTTCGACTGGGTCTTGCCCTTCTTCTTCTCCCCGAGATATTTTTCAGGATGAATGGGGGTGAGTGCTGCAAGTTGAAGGCCAAGCTTGCAGAGTAGAGAGCAGATGGTGATACCGTAGCTCCGACGCTCCGTTATCTTCTCTGCTTCCTCCCACAGCCTCTTCATGATGAACCTCGCCCAGTTCACCATCTCTCCGGCCATGATTGCAGACATGATCTGGAACCGGAGATCTGTGCACTTGTCATAACTCCCTGTCCTCCCTTCGATGAAGTATGCACAGATGTCGTGGAGAAGTTCAAACTCCGGTTTGAAGAGCTTCTTGGGGGCGCTTCTCTTGATTTCAGCCCCTGCATCCCTTGCTCGAAAGAGATCCCACATCTCTTGAGCCGATGCTTCCCCATACGTCGCCAACTGGCTGGGGGTCAAACCTGCAGCCGAGATGCTGAAGGTGGTGGAGATATCCCTAACGGTCAGCGACCGTTCCTCTCCATCTGCATCCATCCGGAACAGGATGCAGTTCCTGTCCTCCGTCTGCCTAGCGTAGGCGTAGAATCTTTGTACTGACTCCGTGGAGAAGCCAGCATACACGGTGGTCAACAGCCCTAGGACTTGGGTCTGTTGTAGAGCATCAAAAATCCTTTTGATCAGGGTATTATCATACAGCCCTGACTTCAGGATGTGTTCCTGATTTACCATCCTTCCATCAAGAACGATTGTTCTTTTGGCAGCCATTGATAATATTTTTCTGAGAGAGAGAAAGAGAGGAATAAGGGTTTTGCACTTAGAAAATTTTTGCGATCAAAGTGTTTCTCTTTCTCTGAAGATGGTGAAAAGTGAATTCAAAAGGTACGATTTGGTCTTTATGGCGATTCTCAAGAGACGTGCGAGATTGACGGTTGAGATAAATCAGGGAAATGATCTAGTGGCTCAGGAAAAAGTGGAGATGTCAAATCGACGCTAATAATTACTTGGTGCGTGGGCTCTGTCAGCGCCCTTTCCACTTCCTGACACCCGCAGTCATTCATTTAATGCTGAAAGACATGCCATTTGCCGCCTAAATAAATGTCTTTTTAAGGTTGCAGCATCTCTAGTATGAGGTTGCAGAGCAATCAATACTCCTTTGAAATAAATGTTGTAACCTGGTGCTGCTTGATTTCTTCGATAACTGCTGTACTGTAAGAATGTAGGTTGCAGCGCTGTCTGAACCCAGTGCTGTATTGACGTGTAGCTTATAGTACCATCATTACTGTTTCTGCAAGCATGCAGAGGTTCCCCCTGCGATCTTGCATTTTCTTTTTCTTCACAACTTAAGGATTCCCAGCTCGTTTCGAAGCATAGAAAACCTAGATTCACTCAAAGGTTTTGTTAGGATATCTGCAAGCTGTAGATCCGTGTGAACCTTTTCAAGCACGACGTCTTTCTTCTCAACATGATCTCTTATAAAGTGATGATGAATGTCAATGTGCTTTGTTCTTGAGTGAAAGACAGGATTATGGGTAATTGCAATAGCGCTTGTATTGTCACAGAGAATTGGAGTCTCTTTTTCTTCTATCCCATAATCTCTAAGTTGCTGTTGTATCCAGAGAATCTGCGCACAGCAACTTCCTGCTGCAACATACTCTGCTTCTGCTGTAGAGGTTGCAATTGAGGTTTGCTTCCTGCAGAACCACGAGACAAGTCTATTTCCCAGAAATTGACACGTCCCACTTGTACTCTTTCTATCAATCTTGCAGCCTGCATAATCTGAATCGGAGTAGCCTTTAAGCTTGAATCCTCCTTCCTTAGGATACCATAGGCCGACTTCCTGAGTTCCTTTCAAATATTTAATTATCATTTTTACTGCTAAAAGATGTGATTCCTTCGGTGCTGCTTGGAATCTAGCACAGACTCCTACTGCAAACATAATATCTGGCCTGCTTGCTGTGAGATACAGCAACGATCCAATGAGGCGTCTGTACTTGGTAATGTCTACATCTTTACCATCTTCATCTTTGTCAAGACTTATGGATGTGGACATGGGAACGGACGTTGCTGCTCCATTCTCCATGCCAAATTTCTTGATAAGCTCCTTCGTATACTTGACTTGGTTGATGAAGGTTCCTGTAGGTAGCTGTTTTACTTGCAGTCTGAGAAAGAAACTTAATTCTTCCATCATACTCATCTCGAACTTTGACTGCATCAGGTTGGAGAACTTTTCACATAGCTCTTTGTTTGTGGATCCGAAGATAATATCATCCACATAGATTTGTACAAGAAGTACACTTTCTCCATCATGTATCCTAAACAGCGTTTTGTCGATCGTTCCTTTCTGAAAACCATTTTCCAGAAGATAGAGAGATAAGGTGTCATACCAAGCTCTTGGTGCTTGCTTCAGTCCATATAGGGCCTTTTGTAATCGAAACACCTTCTCTTCTGCTTGATCCTCAAAACCAGGAGGTTGTTCAACATATACTTCCTCGGTAAGGAGATCATTCAGGAATGCACTTTTAACATCCATTTGATAGACGTTGAAATTCATATGTGCTGCATAGGCTAAGAAAATTCTTGTTGCTTCTAGCCTTGCCACTGGTGCAAAAGTCTCATCAAAATCAATTCCTTCTTCCTGACAGTATCCTTTAGCAACTAACCTTGTTTTGTTTCTTACAACGACTCCTGATTCATCTAGCTTGTTCTTGAACACCCATTTTGTTCCAATTACACCTTGATGGGTTGGTCTTGCGACTGTTTGCCATACTTGATTTCTTTCAAATCCATTCAATTCTTCTTGCATGGCCTGCACCCAGTTGCTATCTTGCAGTGCCTCTTCAACAGTCTTAGGCTCTGATTGTGATATGAAGCACGCAAACATCGCTTCATATGGTATGGATCTCCTTGTCCTTACACCGATGGATGGATCTCCTATAATGAGATCTCTTGGATGATTTCTAAGCCACGTTCTATCAGGCTCAAAGACGTGTGTTGGTGTGTTTTACTCATCATGTTGCTGTAATGCAGGAGGTTCTGCTGCTGTAAGAATGTCTGCTGCATCCAAGGTTGCAGCTTCTTCATCTTTATCTTCTTCTGTAGGCAGAACTCCTTCTATGTAGGGTACAACATTCTCTTTTCTAAGAGAGGTCTCTTCAGGTGGTTTTTCCAGCTTCTTCGTGTCACAATGTGGTTCATCAAACACCACATGCACAGATTCTTCTACCACCAGGGTTCTCTTATTAAACACTCTGAAAGCTCTACTTACAGCAGAGTATCCTAGAAATACTCATTCGTCTGATTTAGCATCAAAAGTTTTCAGATGTTCCTTTCCATTGTTGAGAACATAACACCTGCATCCAAAGATGTGTAGATAAGAGATATTCGGTGTATGACCGTTCCATATTTCATAAGGTGTCTTGTCAAGATCTTTGATGATTAGACATCTGTTCTGCGTGTAGCATGCAGTATTAGTTGCCTCAGCCCAAAACCTCTTGGGTATCTCTGCTTCTGCTATCATTGTTCTTGCTACTTCCTTGAGGGTTCTATTCCTTCTTTCAGCAACCCCGTTTTGTTGCGGTGTCCTTGCAGCAGAGTATTCATGACGAATACCATTGTCAGAACAGAATTTCTCTATAAACTTATTCGTGAACTCGGTTCCTCTGTCTGATCCTATCTTCACTATGCTCAAGCTCTTTTCATTCTGAATTTTCTTCATGAGGCCAGGTAGCTTTTCTTGAGTTTCTGACTTCTTTGCTAGAAAGATCGTCCATGTGTATCTAGAGTAGTCATCCACTACTACTAGGGAGTACTTCTTCCCGCTCAAGCTTACTGGTTCTACTGGTCCAAAAAGGTCCATGTGTAGAAGATCTAGAATCCTGTGAGACGATTTCTGAATTTTATCCTTGAAAGAGCTCTTAACTTGCTTTCCTTTTTGACACGCTCCACATACATTCTCTTTCTTGTAAGCTACATCTGGTAATCCTCTCACGAGGCCTTTTCTTGCTAGCTTGTTGATAGTCTTGAAGTTCAGGTGGCTTAATCGTTTGCGCCATAGCCAGCTCAGCCCCGGTGGACTTTTCACTATGAAGCATGTTGATTGAGTGGAGGAATTCCAATCTGCTAGGTAGATATTTCCTCTTCTTGTTCCTGTAAGCTTTACTTCATTTATGGTGATGTCCTTGATTAAGTACTTGTTGAGGTTGAATTCCATTGTATATCCTTTGTCACAGAATTGACTGATGCTTAGGAGATTGTATCTAAGCCCCTTAACATAGGATACATCCTTGATCTTTATGTTCCCCTTGACTAGGCATCCGCTTCCTTTTGTGCTTCCTTTGGAATCATCACCAAATATGACCTTAGGTCCTTTACATTCTTGGAAGTCTTTCAACGTTTCTTTACTGCCTGTCATGTGCCTTGAGCAACCGCTGTCGATATACCATACATCACTGTTGCATCCTGGCACTGTAACCTGTAACAAATTCAAACAGATTTAGGTACCCATATCCATACGGGTCCTTTGGGGTTAGTTACTTTGGGAACCCAAACTTTCTTAACAGTAACTGCTTTACTGTAAGATTTGTTGGTTCTCGAGCTGTATGTAGTTATCTTGGAGAACTACTTATGAAAAGTGTGTGCATAACCATTATGTGTATTACCGACACCCTTGTAGTGTGGTCTTCCACCATACTTCCCTTGAGTATATCCTCCTTGAGGTTTAGATATGTAGGTCTTAGTATAGGTGGGAAAGTTTCTTCTATGCTGCAACTTTATTGGTTGCTGCATCCTTTTGCTGTATGCAGCAGATGGCTTCTGCTGCAGCCAAGTCTTAGATGCAGGCTTACTCCCTGCAGTTGAGCATTGGGGTTTCTTCCCCTTATCCGTCATTGCTGTTTTGTTCACTATCTTTTCAGAGTCACAGAGTAACTCTTTCTCCATTGGAGTTTTAGCTTGAACAAAATTCACAGCTTTGGATGTGCTTGCTGTATTCTGAGAGCCTTGATTGCTGTAACCTATGCCTGAAATCTCAAAAGGATCTCTGACACGATTTATGCAATCTCTTGCGTCCTTTGAAGATTTGGTGAATGTACTCATCTTGGACTGCAAGATTTTCTTCTCAGATTTTAGCTCAGTGATCAGCAGATTTAATCTAGAGACCTCTTGTTGCAGCTTACTACACTTTGAGTTATCAGATTCTCGTGCAGCGAGCATTTTGGCAATGTCGATGTTTTTGCTCTTGAGGATCTCATTATCGATTCTAAGGTTTTCATTTTCAACCTTCAGTTCCTCATGAATTGAGTTGATCTGCTCGAAATCACTCATGATCCTTTTCAAGGACTGGATCATGTTCAGCTCCTCATCAGCTTGTATGGACAACGGTTGGTAGATTACCTCATCTTCTTCGCTGTCCTCGCCATCTTTAGCCATCAGGCATATGAGTGCTTCTTCGTCAGAGGATGAGGTTACAGCATCACTGTCTGAGGATTCTGCAGCTTTCAGTACTTCCTTCGGAACTACTGCATCCTTGGCTTTCTCCATCTCTCCTATGAGAGCTCGAAGCTTGTGCCTTTCCTCTCTTCGTTTATCTCTCCTATGTTCTCTTTCTCCTTCAGGATACTTGTGTACGGTTTGATAAGGACAGTTCCTTGCGTAATGTCCAGGCTTCCTGCAATTATAGCACAAGTCAACATTCCCTGTATTTGATTGTGGAGAAGAAGATACCTGAGGGGTTGGATGACTTCTTCTGAAGTCATTCTTTTTGTTGAGGTTGGTGTTGCTGCTATTGTTGTTGCTCTTGATGAATCTCCTGAATTTCTTTAGGAGGAGCGCCATATCCTCTTCAGTAACTTCTGTTGTATACTCACTCTGTTTACTGCAACTGGCGGTTGCTGTATCCTTTGTTCCTCTGGCGGTTAGCGCTGTAACTTTGGAGATTGACTCCTCTGACTCCTTTCTCCTTCTATTGATGTCATACTCGAATGCTTTCAAGTCGGAGAATAGGTCAAATGTGCTCATGGACTTCAGGTCCATAGATACTCTCATGGCAGTGGTTTTGCTATCCCACTCCGCTGGTAGGGCTCTCAACACCTTCATGTTCTTTTCTTTCTGTGTGTAGTGTTTGCCCAGAGCTTCTAGTTCATTCACTATGGATGTGAATCTCAAATCTAATTGCTCAAGAGTCTCTTCATTCTTCATTTTGAAGAGCTCGAATAATTGGGTAGCGTTGGAGATTTTATTGTCCTTGGTGAGCTCAGTTCCTTCACAAATCTGCTCCAGTTTTTCCCATATTTCTTTGGATGTTGAGCAAGTTTTAACTTTGCTAAAGGTGCCTTTATCCAAAGTAATAAATAGAGCGTTCTTTGCCACATTATCCAGGTTGGCTCTCTTCCTATCTTCGTTACTCCACTCTTGACGTGGTTTGGTCAGGAAGTTTGGTGGTGGCTGCTCTCCTTCTGCATGGTCTCTTCCATACATTGGATTTACCTTCATGGGGATTATCGGTCCTTCAGTTATGACCGTCCACATCTCATCATTCATGGCGGAAAGGTGTGCCTGCATTCTTATCTTCCAGTCATCATATTCCTCTATGGAAAACATAGGTAGCTTATGATTGGAGGAATCCATGATATGCTTTTAAAAAAATGAATTTAATGCAAAGAAAACAGCGAGACAAAGGTGGATCTGGGTAGGTGACCAGATAAGTTGGCTTTTAACCCAACTGGCTCTGATACCACTTGTTGGTCCCAAGTGGTGTCCGAGGTTCAGAGGGGGGGTGAATGAACCTTGGTCGATTTTTCAGAATCTTTAAAACAACCATTCTGCACTGCAAGTTACTTGAGCTTGCAGCGATAGATGGTTACTGCTTGCAGCGCTAGAATGCAGTGCTGCACGCTGTAACCTGGAGTTTTGTACGCAGCGGAAATATACTTTTAAACACAAGGCTGTTTTACACAAGAATGCTTCTTTCAAACGTTTTATGATGAGATAGATATATAGATGCAGAAAATAAGCGCAGATAAATAAAGCGATAAAAACACTTATGGCTTATAGTGGTTCGAAGGTAGTGTAATCCTTCTACGTCCACTCTACTGCTCATCGAGCAGGAACTTTGTTAAGCAAGATTGATTTACAGGACTCTCCTAACAATCTATCAACTTTACAAAGCAAACCACCTACTGAAGTCCAGCGTACACACAGCAACTGCAAACTTCAAAGGCTAACCCATACAGGGTTCTACACTCCCACACAGGGAAGCTACCTACCACTTAGACAACTAAAACAAACAGCAAGGATCTCTCCTATCAACTGCTTGACACCACTAAAACAACCTAAGCACACAGCAACAAGGTTAAAAGGATAAAAAGATTTTCTTCAACTTGTGCTTCGAAGTGAGCTTCTGAATCCGTAGGGAAACTTTCAGCTTGAACTCGCTTCACTTCGATAGGTTGAGTGACTGAAACTGATCGTAGACTTGAATATTTGGATCTTGTAAGCTTAGAATTTTTTGCGTATGAAATTTTAGATCTCAGTAACAGTAACCAGCTTCAGTGCTCCTCGACCTCTATTTATACTTGTAGGAGAAGATGTCCGTTGAAGGAGACATCCCTCTTTTGAATTTGGAATAGCCTGGCCAAAGTATGGTTCGCATTTAATGCGACTTGACTTTTCCTTTCGGAGCATTTAATGCGACAGTTGTGGCTCGCAGCTTTCTGCGGCGCGTCAGTCCATGTGGCATCTTCTTATTGGCTCCGTGTCTACTACTTTGACTTTTTCTTGAACGGCTCTATTGTCCCTGCTTGGATCTCCGTTCCTCGTACTGCATTTATCCTTCCTGGGATTTGCAGGATACTTCGTCTTGTAGTTGGCGCTGTATTACTTAATTGTTCTGTAAGTCTGTGCTGTATCCTTGGTCCTTGTGCAGCTGATGCATTCAGTGCTGCTGTATTTTAGACCTGATTGCAGTATCATCTGGCAGTGCTACTGTAACTCCGTTCTAGCAGTACTCCTGTATCCTTTTCTTGCAGCGATGCTGCACGCCGTTCTTCCTTGTTTTGCTGTATCCTGTCTTCATGCAGCGATACTGTATCCTGCCTTCTTGCAGCGATATCTTCCTTTAAAGCTTAGATGCAGCTTTATCCTCTTTTAACCTTCATTTCAATACTTGACTCAAGACTCAAATCTAGTCTATTTATTCACTTAAACAATGTGAAAATGGGGTACTCAAAACTTCCTATTACATGATTGGTTTGTCTCATCAAAATCTAAACACTGAAATCCCAACAGACTCCTTATACTTCACATCCTGGAGAGACAAAAATGTACAGAGATCTCAAGAGTAATTTTTTATGGAGGGGTATGAAATGATCAATTGCACAATTTGTCAGGAAGTGTCTTACTTGCCAAAGAGTTAAATCAGATCATCAGCGACCATCTGGATTGTTGAACCCGTTAGAAATTCCAGAATGGAAATGGGAGCACATAACAATGGATTTCATCACAGGGCTACCCAGAAGTCCAAAACAACATGAAGCTATATGGGTCATCGTTGATTGACTGACGAAAGTTGCACATTTCATACCGATCAAAATGACGTACTCACTAGATCAATTAGCAAAGTTATACATTGATGGAGTAGTTCGACTACATGGAGTTCCGGTTTCGATTGTTTCTAATAGAGATCCACGATTTACTTTCAAATTCTGAAAGAGCTTACAATCAGCAATGGGAACTAAACTGAACTTTAGCACTGCCTTTCATCCCAGATAGATGGACAATCAGAAAGAACCTACCGAATTCTTGAAGATTTGCTTAGGATATGTGTTTTGGACTTTGGAGGAAGTTGGGAGGATCATTTGTCCTTAGTAGAATTTGCTTATAACAATAGCTATCAGCCAACTATTGGAATGGCTCCTTATGAAGCGCTTTATGGACGAAGGTGTAGAACACCAATTCATTGGGATGAAGTTGGGATACGAAAGATTTTAGGCCCAGAATTAATAGAAAGGTCTACAGAAGCAATCACTAAGATTCAAGAAAGAATAAAAGTAGCCCAAGATCGACAGAAATCTTATGCTGATTTGCGAAGGAAAGACCTACAATTTGAAATTGGTGAAAAGGTGTTTCTGAAAGTTGCTCCAATGAAAGGAATAGTTCGCTTCGGAAATAAAGGGAAGTTGAAACCAAGGTTTATAGGGCCGTTTGAAATCTTGGAACGTATTGGAAATGTTGCATACCGACTTACCCTCAGTCCAGAGTTTTCAGCAATTCATAATGTTTTCCATGTATCAATGCTACGAAGATATGTGGCAGATCCAAGTCATCATATTGATCTTGAACCATTCGAAATTAATAAGAACCTAACTTATGAGGAACGACCTGTATCTATTATTGGGAAAAAGATCAAGACCTTGAGGAATAGAGACATACCATTAGTTTTAGTACAGTGGAATAGGCATGGGCAAGAGAAAGCAACATGGGAACGTGAAGAGGAGATTGGGAATAAGTACCCCGAATTGTTTTCATAGCTAAACCAAATTTCGGGACGAAATTTTTTTTAGGTGGGGGGAGTTGTAACACCCGTTTTCAAGAAAACCCTACATTGCATATTTTTATAAAATTTCTTTTATCGTTCAAGTATAAATGATTTAAGTGCAATTTCTTATATTATTTAATTTATGATTTACAAATCATAGTATGATCGATGATTTTAAAATCTTTATGATCTAATATCTCTTTCGAGATTTTAAGGATTTTGCAGGATAACTTTAGGAAGAAACCCAGCTCGATCTCCACTCACTCGACACTTATGAACAAAAGTAAAAGATAAGATGTTAATTAATTTTAAATGAATTATATGATATTAATTATTCGTTACCGCTTTCGAATGCTTTCTTTTATGAAATTTTAATTATGATCTTTATATGTTATTCTATGTGATGAAATATAGATTTCTTGAACATGAATTTATGCATCATTATGTGTATCAAAAATATGTTTTTTCACATAAGTAAATTATAAATAAATTACATCTTTTGTATAAGTTATACTAATAATGCATTATTGTTATACTAAAATTTGTATCTCTTTATGTAAGTAGTTATACATGTATGTATATATATGTATATATATATATATATAAGAAGAAGAAAAAAAATGAAAAGAAAAGGAGAAATAAAGATATTTATGCAACTTGGATTAGCAAGCCTTATTAGTCTATTTAGTGGAACCTTCTCCTACACTTAGCCACCTCATCATCCTATTTCACTTCATAATATGCATCTACACATTACTTGAAGATATACTCTCTCTCTCTCTCGTCCAAAACACATGGAAGGAAATAAGGCATAAGAAGTGAATATAGCAAGCAAAGAAGCAAGGATCACAATACATCAAAGATCTTCTTACAAACTTTGAAGGTACTTTGGCTTAAAACTTTTAATTTCTTCTTTGAAGTTGATGTTTTTTTACTTATTTCATATACTTTAGAAGATCCAAAGATGTTCTTTGGCATTAGGTTTAGAAATTTATGTAATAAAATTGCTTGGATATGCAAAATAGTGCATGTGTAAGAGATGGAAAACTGCAAGTATGTTCTGAAACATTCGTAGGTTTATAGGAATTGATTTTGACTAAACCCTTTGGCCAAGTTTTAATATATGAAGTGAAGAACATATATGTAAAATTTCAGAATATTTGGACATAAATTCGATTTATTATGATTTTTCAAACATAGCCTTGTTCTGTGATAGATTTTCTCTGTTTCAAATTCTGCATCTCTGTTCCGAAATATTCTGGGTGATGTAGGAATTGATTTAAGCTAAACCCTTTTAACATAATCTATTATATGAAGTGTAGAATATGTGTGTCACATTTCAGAAGATTTGGAGTTAAAATCGATTTTATATGATTTTTCTAAGATAAGCTGTTCAGAGACAATTTTTGTCTTGTTTTTGAGTCCGAATCAAATTATGTTTCTGGACTGTATACTTCGAATTTATATATGATATTTTACTATGTTTTAGAACCATTTCTTAGGTACGTACAGAAATTTAGTATAAAATTTTCGGAGTTTTGAACGATTTATGACGAATTTTACAATATAGTTGGTTTTCTGTGTTGGTCATGTCCTGTTTTCGGTCTTGTTCTAAATATCATAACTAATTATTTCATCTATATATATATGCCATATTTGACTATGTTGTAGTACCAGTTCTGATAGAGATGTATAAATTTACCTTGTAAATGTTGAAGCCTTGTACAATTTATGAGAAGTTTTACAAGAAAACATGTTTTCACCTTATAAAGTACCCTGTTTTCAGCAAACTTCGAAAATTCATAACTTATTATTTAAAGCTTATTTTTAGTTGATAGTTTTATATGTTATACTTCCACATGTTATTTAAATTCTGTAAAAATATGAAATTATTTTATGAAGTCTAAAATATTTGATAAATTTTTCAAAATAGACTGATTTTGAGTTGAAATTGAGGTGAAAAACTAGTTTATAGATTTAATTTTATTTATATATGTAGATTATGAAAAATTGTGAATTTTCAGAATATGATATATAACACTATTATATGACTATGTAAATATTCTTGTCATTTTTGGAATTACCTATGGATTATTAAAATTGTTGTGACTTTATGTGTCATTTTGTGACTAGAATCACTAATTTAAGTGTCTAAAATTTTTATATCACAAGTATGTATTAAATGAAGTATAATTATTCATTACATTAAAGAAATCTAATATAAAATACAAAAGATTGTGTTATATGACATAAAAGGCTAATCGGTTATGTGTGTCGAGCGCAGTCGGGACGATCGGTGCATCCAAAAAGGAATCCTTGCACCCTCAACTTTAAAGTGGGTAACTTCTACACTTTACTATATATGTTGATGATTAAATTAATATGTTGTGCATGAAAATCTACGGTTGAAGCTCTGTAGCTATAACCGATAGTTGTTTCACTATCGGGCGATGACCTTAAGGGCGAGAGTGTCTGGTCTATGAAAGCAAGGTTTAGTGGGCGAGCGACTCCCACATTCCTTTATGTTATGTATGGTCTAGGGTGAGCGTGCCCGAAGGACATGTAATATGTGCTAATTAATTTGATTGCTTCAGTATATATTAGAGTGTACAGTTATCTCATTGGGATCCCTCTCCGGAGGTGTCTCATGATATTGCTTTTTATATTTTTAGGTTCGGCAGGTGATGACATGGACGTGTAGCAGGCTGGGCTGACTTCTCACTGTATCTATAAAATTGTACTAGAATAATGTTTCCTTTTGAGAATAATAAGTTGTTAAATATGTATAGTATGATAAATTATGGGCTTAGACTTGTATCTTGTCATGTATATATGTCTGTCGTGTAATTTTAGATAGGTTTTTGGTATGAACATTTTACCTAGAAATGTGGGTAAGACACGATCTAGTTTTGAATATATATATATGTGTGTGTGTTACAATTTTAAAAATAAAATTATATATAGCTCTCGTGTCTTCATTTTAAGTCTTCCGCTGTATATTAGAAAATAATTATAATTTCTCTAATTTTTAAATAAATTATGTCAAGTTTAAAAAAAAAAAAAGAATCTCGTGTTTTCGTTTTAGACTTCCGCTATAATGTATCTCATGAATTCTTTAGTTTTATGTAAGTAAAGGGTGATGGCCTATTTCCAATTAAAAAGGGAACATGGCGTTACACTATTATCCTTGCTTGGATCTCTATTCCTCGTATTGCATTTATCCTTCCTCGGATTGCAGGATACTTGTTCTGTTGTTATTGGCGCTGTTGACTGTTTGAGCAATAAGCTTGGCGCTGTATCCTAGGTCTAGTTTCAGCTGGTGTCTTCTTGCAGTGTTGCTGTAACTTGGACTTCTTGCAGCATCTTCGTACAGTACTACTGTAACATAACTTACAGTACTTACTGTATCCCTTTCTTGCAGCAGTGTTGTATGCCGTTCTTTCTTACTTAGCTGCAGTGATGTAACTACCTTCTAGCAGCGATGTTGTATCTGCTTTCTTGCAGCAGCTTCTTTCTGAATTTCTTAGATGCAGCTTTATCCTTTGTGAAAGTCTCCATTTTTCAACACTTAAAACTAGACTCATAACTTGCCTATTCCTTCACTTAAACATCGTGAAAAATGGGATACTCAAAACTTCCTATTACATATATGTTTTGTCACATCAAAATCTAAACATTGAAATACCAACAATTTCCCCCTTTTTGATGATGACAAAACCTTTACATTATTTCATTCATGAAGTGAGATTTTACTTTGCATTATTTCATGTTTCAGCAGGATTACACATATGAAGATCTTTGGGAAATTAAATTTAATCCTAAATTAATCAGAGATGCATCTTGTCTATTCTTTTAGCACACAACACTAGGAAACATAAATAGCATGCATAAGTTCATAAGTTTTGAACTTTGATCAGGAAAGACAAAGAAAAAATTCTTCATTAGCAGAGAGAAATTTTATAAGGCAGATAATACAAAAGGGAGATCAAGAAAGTATATAAGTTACTGAAACAGGGACCTTCTTGTAGATGAATCTTCAGGTCTTCTTTCAGTAAGTCTTTCCAGTCTTTCTCTTTCTCTTGATCCCTTCCACCAGTCTCTGATAGACTCTTGATAGGACTGATCCAACTTCTCCTTGAGCACCGGGATTTGAATCCATCTCAACCAGAAGTCCTCACAGTAAGGCACAATCCTGCCTTGCTTTACTAGGTCTATGTAGAAATTTTGAACCTCCAGCTCTCATTCCCTAGTAAGCTGCTCATATCTCTTCAGTGCAGATTGGCACGAGTGGTATCTTCTGAATTTGCCCTTTCTGCACAGAAGTCTGAAGTTCCTAAGGTATTCTAATCTTTTGAATAGGGTGATCTCCTCAAATGATGGATTTCTATCAGTAGGCAGCTTAACTGCCCTGAAGATGTTAAAGTTCCAGGCCATGTTTTCTCCTTCAGACCTTTGATCCATCAAAATTGACACTTCAGCGGATATGTTTTTTGTGTCGAGACGTGAAATTTCTTGAGGGGGATATTGGTAGAGGTTTCTGTCAAAAATTCTCCTCTCACCAATTACTCCAAGCCTTTGTATCCAGGCATATTGATCTTCTTCTGCCCTTTGATGTCTTTCAGTCTCGGCCCCGCTCATCCTCTTCCTTGAGCCTTACTGCTAGCTTTCATTCCCTCTCTTAGAATGATAAGAGGGAGACGCTGCATCTTTGCTTGCAGCGCTGCTGTATGCAGCACCTACTACTGATTTGCTTCGAGCAGCTGCACCAGCTCCTCCTTCATCATCTCTTTTCCAGCGCTTAGGAGATGGGATGTCAGCAGCAGCAGATGATCCAGACCTCTTCCTCCTCCTACTTAGAGGGTGCTGGTCATCATCTTCTTCTTCTTCAGCTTCGCCTGAGCTCCTATATCTGTCAGAAAACCTTTTCATTTTTTTGTCATCATAAAAAACTAGGATTGGAGCAGGGACAGGTGGGACCACCTTAGAGCGTGGTCTTCTTTCAGGTACAGGGGCGGTCCTGGATGCTTGAGCTAACTGATGGAGAGATTCAACCATCAAGTCCCTCAGTTCTCTGACGATCATCTCCAGGTTCCCCAATCGATCATCGACACTTCTAGTTCTTTTGGTTTGATCAGCTATATGATCCAGAAGTGTCTATCGCACCAGAGAGTGAGAGTTCAGCCTGTCCGTTGCTTGATCAACAGATCTCCTGTATTGCTTGATCTCAGCACGGCTATTTTCACCATCTCTCTTCAGCGCTCCCTCAATTCTTACCCGATCCTGAAGCAGTATAAGAGTAGCATCATTCAGATCTCTTCTCAATATCTGTGGCAATACTTCTAGATCTTTCTTGAAACCAGTCATGGTTTCAGCATGGAATTTGGCGTTAACCCGCATGCAGTGCTGCATGTTAGACTCATGCTCTTGAAGAGCACGTAGTAGATGTCTAACAATAGCTATCACCTTATCGATCGATTCGTCAGGGGTCAGGCCCGAATTCCTTCTTGTTGAGGTAGCAGATGCAGCGTATGGAATAACAGCTTAAGGGGTGGGTGCTGCATCCTGTCTTGTCGCTTCTGTTTCAACCTCATCCTCATTCTGGCTTGAATGAGAGCTTGTAGAGCTTGAGGATGGGTTTTCTTCAGCTATAGCCTCCTCTTCTTCAGATGGTATAGATACTGGTTCTGCTTCGCAATCCTTTGATCCGTAAGTAGTTCTGTTGCACTCAGCCATCATCCTGAGGAACTTGGAGGTATCATCTTCAGCATTCTCAGTAACCTTTGCTGTTGTATCCTGTGAAGGATTTGTTGAGCGTGCAGTAGCTGCAGCGTCAATCTCCTCTTGAGGTGTCTCTAGCTGCACCGAGGTTACCTCTGCATTTCTTCCAGCATCCTCTGAGGGTACTGTTTCAATAGCCTCCCCTGCAGAGGTCTTCTCACCCTTAGGGAGTGTTGTCTGAACAACAGCTTCACCCGAGGTCTTCAGCAAGGACCCTGTCTCCTCGGCCGGTCCTGCAACTTCGACAGCTTCTTCTGCAAGTATGGGTTCTTGTAGCTTAGGTTGGTTTCTTGCAGCTTCCACTGTATCCAGCACTGAAAGCTTCACGGCTGCAAGAATTTCAGCATCCATCCTGCTAGTTTCTTCTGCAGCATCTGAAAGGGTGGCTGCTTGCTGTACTATTGTCTCGGCCAGTACAGGGAGTCCAGCCTCTGTAACTTCCTTCGTGGTTGCATCATCGATGATCTCAGCAATGTCAGAGATCACATCTATGATTATGACGATTGGTTCCCATTGTGAATCTAAATCCATACGTACAGGAAAATCACTATAGTCCATCAGTTGAGGCTCCTCCTCCAGTGGGTCAAGAGAGACGATGTTGGAGAGGCCTTCAACCACTTGCTCGTATGCGGGGGAGTTTGAGTTATGATGGCTTGAGCTTTCTTCTCCCCGTATCCTCCTAGGAGTGTGCTGCATCTTGGTTTGTTTCACACTATCTTGCAGTGCCTGTTGCAGCATAGCTTCCTCAGCTTGCTCTACTCCCAGGGTGTCGATTTGCTCTTAAACAAAAGCGACGTCATTGTCCCTTCTGACAACCTCCACAGCCGGGGCTAGGAAAACTTGGACGTTCTCCTCTGCTGCTCTCATCGGCAACTCTGTAGAGTGGGATTCTGCAAGAGCTTTTCTTTTCCCTTTGTCCTTTGCTTCCTAAGCAGCAATGCTCATAGCTTGCTCTTGTATCTTTGCTGCATACTCAAGTTGCAGGAGTGCCAGAATGTCTTATAGTTTGGCCCACTCCAGGACAGCTTGCTCTACTATCAGGAAATCCTTCCACTTCAGCAAGGTTTTCCCCTTAGACAGTCTCATCTCTCTCCAGAGATCGTACTGCAACTCCATATTTTGTAGCTGTTGAAAAGGTAGGATCCAGTACTGAATTAGCCATTTGTAGACAAACTTCCTCAGTTGGCTGGGCCCGGGGCTGATGTGGCACATCCCCAACAGCAACTACAGAAATGCTTGTTGTAGAGAGGTGGGCATCAACATCTGGGGCAGTCTTCTTCTTGCTGCGTGGGGCCTTCTTGGCCAGGGGTGCATCATCATTAGAGGATGAGGATTCATGTTCAGGTTCAGTCCTTCTTGGTGGCCTCTTGATGACTTGAAGAGGGCTTTCATCATCATCATCATCATCATCATCTTCCCCCCCGCTACCCACAGCTTCATCCTGCAGTGCCAAGGTTGCATTCTTTTTGTCTTTGGTTCTTCCACGTGTAACCCCAGCAGCAGTTATCTTCGGTTGGGTCTTATCATTCTTCTTTTTCCCGAGATATTTCCCGATAGGAATAGGTGTAGGTGCTACAAGCTGCAATCCAAGCTTGCAGAGTAGTGAGCATATGGTGATGCCATAGCTCCTCCTTAGGGTGATCTTCTCAGTTTCTTCCCATACCCTTTTGAAGATGAACCTGGACCAATTCATATTCTCTCCAGCCATGATGGCAGATATGATTCGGAACTAGAGATCCGTGCATTTGTCGTAACTCCTCATCCTACATTCGATGGAATACGTACAGATGTCATGGAGTAGCTCGAACTCCGGTTTGAAGAGCTTCTTAGGGGTACTTCTCTTGATCTCAGCCCCTGTATCCTTAACCCTGAAGAGATCCCACATCTCTTGGGCGTTGTTATCCCCATAAGTCACGAGCTGACTCGGGGTCATTCCTCCTGCAGAGATGGTGAAGGTGGTGGTGATGTCTCTGACAGACAAAGACCTTTCCTCATTATCTGCATCTATCTTGAAAAGGATGTAGTTCCTCTCCTCCGGTGTCTTGGCAAAGGAGTAAAACCTCTGTACTGACTCCACTGAGAACTTGGGTTCTTTCTAGGACGTCGAAGATTCGGCGGATGATAGAGTTGTCATATAGCCCAAAAGTGTAGATATGCTCCTGGTAGATCAGGCGACCCTCTAGAACGATGGTTTGTCTCGCGGCCATTGAAGCTTTATGAGAGAGAAAATAAGGTTTCTGAACTTAGGAAAATTTTCGATGGAGGGAAAATTTTCTCTTGAAAAAGGTGAAAACTGAATTGGTATGGAATAGGTTATGGTTTTATTTGAATACCAAGGGACGTGTAGTAAGATCAACGGTTGAGATTAGATTTGGATAAATGATCTTACGGTTCTTAGAAAAAAATGGAGGGGTCAAATCGTCAATAATCACTACTGGGTGCGTGGGCATCTGACAGCGTCTTATCGCTTCCTAACACGTGCAGTCTTGCATTTAATGCTGAAAGACATGCGATTTGCCGTCTTATTAAATGATTTTTTAAGGTTGCAACATCCTGAGTACGAGGTTGCAGAGGAATAAATTCCTTTTGACATAAATGCTGTAACAATGTGCTGCTTGCTCTTCCATTTATTGCTGTGCTGTAAGAATAACAAATGTAGCGCTGTTTGAACCCAGCGCTGTATGACGATGCAGCTTACAGCATTGTACTTACAGCTTCTCACTAGTATGCAGAAATTCCCCCTGGGCTTCTGCACCATCTTTTTCAACTCATAACTTCAGAATTCTCAGCTCGTTTCTAAGCATAGAAAACCTCGATTCACTCAATGGTTTAGTGAATATATTTGCAAGCTGGAGATCTGTGTGAACCTTTTCAAGCACAACATCTTTCTTCTCTACATGATCTCTTATGAAGTGATGTTGTATGTCGATGTGCTTTATTCTTGAGTGAAATACATGATTATGAGTAATAGCAATTGCACTTGTATTATCACAAAGAATTGGCATCTCTTTTTTTTCAATCCCATAATATCTAAGTTGCTGCTGTATCCAGAGAATTTGAGCACAACAACTTCCAGCTACAACATATTCAGCTTCTTCTGTAGAGGTTGCAATTGATGTTTACTTCCTGCAGAACCATGACACAAGTCTATTTCCCAGAAATTGACAAGTTCCACTGGTGCTTTTTCTATCAATCTTGCAGTCTGCATAATCTGAGTCAGTGTAGCCTTTGAGCTTGAATTCTCCTTCCTTAGGATACCATAGGCCTACTTCCTGAGTTTCTTTCAGATATTTGATAATTCTTTTGACTGCTGAAAGATGTGACTCCTTGGGTGCTGCTTGGAATCTTGCACAGACTCCTACTGCAAACATGATGTCTGGCCTACTTGCTGTAAGATACAGCAAGGATCCAATTAACCATCTATATTTTATGATATCTACATCTTTACCATCTTCATCTTTGTCGAGACTTATGGATGTAGACATTAGAACAGATGTTGCTGCTCCATTCTCCATGCTAAATTTCTTGATAAGCTCCTTCGTGTATTTGACTTGGCTAATGAAGGTCCCTACAACTAGCTGCTTTACTTGCAGCCCGAGGAAGAAACATAATTCTCCCATCATTCTCATCTCAAATTTTGACTGCATCAGGATGGAGAATTTTTCACATAATTCTTTGTTGGTGGATCCGAAGATGATGTCATCCATATATATCTGTACTAAAAGTACACTATCTCCATCCTGTATTCTGAACAGAGTTTTATCGACTGTTCTTTTCTTAAAGCCATTCTCCAGCAGATAGAGAGACAAGGCGTCATACCAGGCTATTGGTGCTTACTTGAGTCCGTATAGGGCTTTGTGTAATCTAAATACTTTCTCTTCTGCTTGATCTTCAAAACCCGGAGGTTGTTCAACATATACTTCTTCTGAAAGAAGACCATTTAGGAATACACTCTTTACGTCTATTTGATAAATATTGAAATTCATGTGAGCCGCATATGCCAGGAAAATCCTTATTGCCTCCAGCCTTGCTACTGGAGCGAAGGTCTCATCAAAATCAATTCCCTCTTCTTCGCAATATCCTTTGACAACTAATCTTAATTTGTTTCTTACAACCAATCCAGATTCGTCTAGTTTGTTTTTTAAGACCCATTTTGTTCCTATAACTCCTTGATGAGTTAGTCTTCAAACTGCTCGTCATACTTGATTTCTTTCAAATTCATTTAGCTCTTCTTGCATGGCTTGTACCCAGTTGCTGTCCAGTAGGACTTCTTCAATATTTTTGGGCTCTGTTTGAGATATGAAGCACGCAAGCATTGCTTCATGAGGAATTGACCTTCTTGTCCTTACTCCTATGTTTGGATCTCCAATGATAAGATTCCTAGGATGATCCCTTAGCCATGTCCTGTCAGGCTCTAAGACATGTATAGGTCTAGGTTGCTCCTTTTGTTGCTGTATGATTGGAGGTTCTACAACTGTAAGAATATATACTACATTCAGAGGTGCAGCATCTTTTTCTTTGTCTTATCCTGTATGCAGAACTCCTTCAACATATGGAACATCATTTTCTTTCCTTGGAACTGTATCTTCAGCAGGCTCTTCTAGTTTCTTGGTGTCACAGTGTGGCTCATCAAACACCACATGGATAGATTCTTCAACTACCAAGGTTCTCTTGTTGAATACTCTGAAGGTTCTATTTACAACAGAGTATCCTAAGAATACTCCTTCATCTAACTTTGCATCAAAAGTTTTTAGATGCTTTTTTCCATTTTTGAGGATATAGCATCTGCATCCGAAGATATGCAGATAGAAAATATTTGGTGTATATCCATTCCAGACTTCATATGGGGTCTTATCAAGATCTTTGTTAATCAAACATATGTTCTGTGTATAGCATGCAGTATTGGTTGCTTCAGCCCAAAATATCTTGGGTATCTCTTCTTCTGCTATCATTATCCTTGCTGCTTCCTTAAGGGTTCTATTCTTTCTTTCAGCTACACCATTCTATTGAGGTGTCCTTGCAGCGGAGTATTCATGTCAAATACCATTATCAGAATAGAATTTCTCAATGAATTTGTTTATGAATTCAGTTCCTCTATCTGATCTGATCTTCACTATAATTAGGCTCTTTTCATTCTGTATTTTCTTCATCAGATCAGGTAGCTTGTTTTGAGTTTCTGATTTCTTTGCAAGAAAGATTGTCCACGTATATCTTGAGTAATCATCCACTACTACTAGTGAGTACTTCTTCCCACTTATGCTTATGGGTTCTACTAGTCCAAAGAGGTCCATATGTAGAAGATGGTGTTGTCGTAGACCCTATCTACGACAACGGTTAATAACCGTTGTGGAAGACCTAGACAGTTTTCAACCGTTGTGGAAGATGGTGTTGTCGTAGACCCTGTCTACGACAACGGTTAATAACAGTTGTGGAAGACCTATTTTTGCGTTGTGGAAAATGTTGTTGTAGTATACTTTATCTTCCACAACGGTTATTAACCATTGTCGTATTTATAAAGTGCAGTCTTCAAGCCATCTGTCACGTCACCTGCCACGTCATCATTGTTGTTCACGTCACCTACCATGTTATCGGGTCAACGCCACGTCACCTGCCACGTCATCATAGTTGTCCACGTCACCTGCCACGTCATCATTATTAATGCGTTGTGAAAGATGCTGTTGTAGTAGACTTTATCTTCCACAACGGTTATTAACCGTTGTCGTATTTATGAAGTGTTGTCTTCAAACCATCTGCCACGTCACCTATCACGTCATCATTGTTGTTCACGTCACCTACCACGTCATCGGGTCAACGCCACGTCACCTGCCACATCATCATTATTGTCCACGTCACCTGCCACGTCAGCACGAATAAATTTGCGTTACGTGAGATTTGAACTCGCGACCCCTTGTTAGAGCTGAAACCACTTGGCCACTAATGTTTATGTGTTTATATATTACATGCATTTCTTTTAATAACTAATTTCAAAAATTCTCATTTTTACAACGGTATAAAAAAACCGTTGTCCCAACCGTTGTCGTAGACATCTACCACAACGGTACAAAAATACTGTTGTAAAAAACCGTTGTCGTTGTGCGAAAAAAATTACACAACGACAACGGTACAAAAAAACCGTTGTCCCAACCGTTGTCGTAGACATCTACGACAACGGTACAAAAAACCATTGTAAAAAACTGTTGTCGTTGTGCATTTTTTTCGCACAACGATAACGGTTTTTTGAAAAACCGTTGTAAAAGATGTCTACGACAACACTTTTATGCAAAACCATTGTAAAATTCGTGTTGTTGTTGAGCATTTTTCTTGTAGTGGCTCCACATACATTTTCCTTCTTGTATGTTACATCTGGCAATCCCCTTACAAGACCTTTCCTTGCTAGCTTGTTGATAGTCTTGAAGTTCAGATGACTTAGTCTCTTGTGTCATAGCCAGCTAAGTTTTGGTGGACTCTTCACAATGAAGCATGTTGGTTGAATAGAGAAATTCCAATCTGCAAGATAGATGTTTCCTCTTCTTGTTCCTATAAGCTTTACTTCATTTGATGTACTATCCTTGATTAGGCACTTGTTGAGGTTGAATTTCACTGTGTATCCTTTGTCACAAAACTGACTGATGCTCAAGAGGTTGTACTTAAGTCCTTTTACATAGGATACATCTTTGATCTTTCATTTTCCTTTGATCAGGCTTCCACTTCCTTTTGTGCTTCCTTTAGAATCATCTCCAAAGATGACCTTTAGTCCTTTGTATTGTTGGAAGTCTGTTAATGCTTCTCTATAGCCTGGCATGTGCCTTGAGCAGCCACTGTCGATATACCGAACATCGCTGCTGCATCCTGGTATCGAAACCTGCATCAAAGTTAAGCAGATTTAGGTACCCACTTCTGTAAGGGTCCTTTGGGGTTAGATGATTTTGGAACCCAAACTTTCTTAACAGTCACTATTTTGCTGTAAGAGGTGTTGGTTCTCTGATTGTATGCAGTTTTGTTTTTAAACTGTTTGTTAAAAGTGTGTGCAGAGACTAGATATGTGTCACCAACACTCATATAGTGTGGTCTTCCACCATACTTCCCTTGAGCATATCCTATTTGAGGTTTAGACATGTAAGTCTTAGTATAGGTGGGAAAATATCTTCTGTGCTGCAATTTTTTAGGTTGTTGTATCTTCTTGCTGTTTACAGCAGATGACTTATGTTGCAACCAGCTCTTAGATACAGGCTTACTTCTTGCAGCTGAGCATTGGGGTCCCCTTATCCATCATCATTGTTTTGTTCAAGATCTTCACAGAGCTACAGAGTAACTCTTTCTCTATTGGGGTTTCAACTTGAACAAATGTAACAGATTTGGATGTACTTGTTGTACCCTGAGAGGTATGAGTGTTGTAACCTAAGCCCGATTGTTCAAACGAACTTCTATTTTGATTTATGCACTCTCTTGCATCCTTAGATGATTTGCTAAATGTGCTGATCGTGGACTGCAAGTTTTTCTTCTCAGTTTTTAACTTAGTGATGAGTAGACTTAGCTTAGAGACCTCCTTTTGTAGCTTGCTGCACCTTGACTTATCAGGTTCACATGCAGCTAGCATTCTAGCAATATCAATGTTTTTGCCTTTGAGGATCGCATTTTTGATTTTAAGATTTTCATTTTCAACCTTCAACTCCTCATGGGTTGAGTTAATCTGCTCGAAATCACTCATGATCCTTTTTAAAGAGTGAACCATGTTCAGCTCTTCTTTCCTAGGTATGGACAACGATTGGTAGGTTACCTCTTCTTCATCGCTATCCTCGTAATCTTTTGCCATCAGGCATATCAGCGCTTCTTCATCAAAGGATGAGGTTTCAATGTCGCTGTCAGAGGGTTCTGCAGCTTTCAGCATCTCCTTCGAGACTACTGTATCCTTGGCCTTCTCCATCTCTCCTATGAGAGCTCGAAGTTTGTGCCTGTCCTATCTTCTCTTTTCTCTCCTCTGTTCTCTCTCTCCTTCAGGATATTTGTGCACTATTGGATATGAACAGTTCCTCGTAAAGTGTCCCGATTTCCTGCAATTATAATACAAGTCAATATTGCTAGAATTTGACTGTGGAGAAGAGGATACATGAGGACGTGGATGACTTCTTCTGAAGTCATTCCTCTTATTGAGGTTGGTGTTGTTGATATTGTTGCTCTTGATGAATCTTCTAAACTTCTTTAGAAGCAGAGCCATGTCCTCTTCAGCATCTTCTGTTGTAACATCTATATGCTTACTGCAACTTGCAGTTGTTGTATCCTTGGCTCCTCTGGCAGTTAGCGCTGTAACTTTGGAACTCGATTCTTCCGACTCTTTTCTCCGTTTATTGATATCATATTCGAATGCTTTAAGATCAGAGAATAGATCGAATGTGCTCATGGATTTCAAGTCCAT
This sequence comes from Scutellaria barbata, assembly GCA_028654395.1. NCBI lineage: Eukaryota > Viridiplantae > Streptophyta > Magnoliopsida > Lamiales > Lamiaceae > Scutellaria > Scutellaria barbata. The sequence continues at coordinate 7,696,448 of CM053654.1, forward strand.
GGACACCCTCATTGCAGTTATCTTGCTGTCCCACTCCACGGGCAGGGCTCGAAGTACTTTCATGTTCTTCTCCTTTTGAGTGTAGTGCTTGCCCAGAGCTTCTAGTTCATTCATAATGGATGTGAATCTCAGATCTAGTTGCTCAAGAGACTCTTCATTCTTCATCTCGAAGAGCTCAAATAGTTAGGTGGCGTTGGAGATCTTGTTGTCTTTAGTGAGCTCTGTCTCCTCACATATTTGTTCCAATTTTTCCCATATCTCTTTAGATGTTCTGCAAGTTTTGACTTTGCTGAAAGCGTCTTTGTCCAAAGTGATGAATAGAGCATTCTTGGCCACATTGTCGAGGTTGGCTCTCTTTCTGTCTTCATTGTTCCACTCTTGTCTAGGCTTGACCAGGAAGTTTGGTGGTGGCTGTGCTCCTTCATCCATGTCTCTACAGAGCACTGGATTTACCTTGGTGGGAATGATTGGTCCTTCAGTGATGACCGTCCACATTTCGTCATTCATGGCTGATAGATGTGCCTGCATTCTTATCTTCCAATTGTCATATTCTTCTATAAAAAACATAGGTAACTTATGATTAGAAAAATCTATGTTATGCTGTAAGAATGTAATTTGAGGATGCAAAGAAAAACAGCGAGTCTTGGGTGGATCTGGGTAGGTGACCAGATAAGTTGGCTTTTAACCCAACTTGCTCTGATACCACTTGTTGGTCCCAAGTGGTATCCGAGGTTCAGAGGGGGGGTGAATGAACTTTGGTCGATTTTCAAATCTTTCGAAAAACCTTTCTGTTCTGCAAGATACTTGAACTTGCAGCGCCAGATAGTTACTGCTTACAGCACTAGGATGTAGTGCTACACGCTGTAACTGGAGTTTATACGCAGCAGAAAAAAAATGTTTTATAACATAAGGCTGGTTTTCTCAAATATGATCCTTTTCAAATTGTTTTATGCTTATGACAGAGATATATAAGAATATGAAATAAACACAGATAGGAAATCAATAAAACACTTATGGCTTATAGTGGTTCGAAGGTGGTGTAATCCTTCTACGTCCACTCCACTGCTACCTCAAGTAGGAACTTTGTTAAGCAAGATTGATTTACAGGACTTCCTAACAATCTATCAACTTTACAAAGAAAACCACCTACTAGAGTCCAGCGTACACACAACAACTACAAACTCTAAAGGCTAACCCACACAGGGTTCCAAACTCCCACACAGGGAAGCTGTTTGACATTAGACAACTTATACAAACAACAAGGATCTCTCCTATCAACTGTTCGACACTTAAAATAACCTAAGCACACAGCAACAAGGTTAAAAGTATATGGTTTGTTCTTCAACTGGTGCGATAAAGTGAGCTTCTGAATCCTTCGAAGGATCTTTCAGCTTTGAACTTGCTTCACTTCATAGAGGTTGAGTGACTGAAACTGATAGTAGACTTGTATGAATAAGAGTTTGAATGCTTGATAGGTTTTGCGTTGAAGTTTCAGTAACCAGCTTCAGTGCTTCTCTTTCTCTATTTATAGATGTAGAGGGATATCCGTTGAAGGAGATATCTTCTCATTTGAATTAAAGTGCTATCGATCAAAGACATGACTCACATTTAATGCGACTTGACTTTTCTCCATAAAGCATTTAATGCGGTATGTTGGTCCCAAGTGGTGTTCGAGGTTCAGAGGGGGGGTGAATGAACCTTGGTCGATTTTGCAATTCTTTGGTTTAAACTTTATGTTCTGCAAGTTACTCGAACTTGCAGCGCCAGACAGCTACTGCTTGCAGCACTAGGATGCAGTACTGCACGCTGTAACTAAGAGTTTAAGCACAGCAGAAAATATGTTTTAAAGACACAAGGCTGTTTTCTCAAATATGCTTCTTTTAAAGGTTTTATGCTTATGAAAATAAACTTAACAAAGCAAGATAAACATAGATATGAAACGCAATAAAACACTTATGGTTTATAGTGGTTCGAAGGTGGTGTAATCTTTCTACGTCCACTCTACTGCTCCTCGAGCAGGAACTTTGTTAAAGCAAGATTGGATTACTATGTTGTATTTGCCTTCTTGCAGCTATGGTGTATCTGCTTTCTTGCAGCAGCTTCTTTCTCTAAAGGCTTAGATGCAGCTTTATCCTTGATAAACCTCCATCTTTCAGCGATAGATATAAGACTCAAAACTAGTCTATTTATCCATTTAAACATTGTGAAAAATGGGGTACACAACACTTCATATTACATATATGCTTTGTCTCATCAAAATCTAAACATTGAAATCCTAACAATTTCCCCCTTTTTGATGATGACAAAACCTTTACATTATTTCATTCATGAAGAAAGATATTTACTTTACAGAGTATGGAAGAATTCAAGGTTACATGCTTTGCACAGCTTTCATACAAAAGTAAATCAACTCCTGGATTCATCAGAGATGCATCATGCTATTCCTTTATCACTTAATTATCAGGAAAATATAAGCAGCATGCAAAAGTCCTCACAGTATGGTACTATGCTGTCATGCTTCACTAGGTCGATATAGAATTTCTGAATTTCCAGTTCTCCATCCCTAGTGAGCTGTTCATATCTCTTCAATGCAGACTGGCAAGTATGATATCTTTGGAATTTACCCTTTCTGCATAGCTCTCTGAAGTGCCTGAGGTACTCTGATCGCTTGTACAAGGTGATCGCCTCAAATGATGGATTTCTGTCAGTAGGCAGTCTGATTTCTCTGAAGATGTCACATCTCCATGCCATGTTTTCTCCGACTGGCCTCTGATCAATCATCACGGACACTTCAGCAGATATGTTGTCAGTGTCAAGGTGAGGAATTTCTTGAGAGGGATATCGGTAGATGTTTTCAGAATAGATTCTTCTTTCACCGATTATTCCGAGTCTTTATATCCAGGCAAATGGATCTTCTACTTCTTCTTGGTGCCTCCGATCCTCAAACTCGTCCCTGCTCGTCCTCTTCCTTAAGCCTTGCTGCTGGCTCTCATACCCTCTCTTAGTATGATGATGAGAGGGGGGTGTTGCATCCTTGCTTGTAGCTCTGTTGGGTGCAGCACCTGCTGCATATCTTCTTGCAGTACCAGCTCCTCCTTCATCATCTTTTCTCCAGCGTTTGGGAGAAGGGATGTCAGCAGCAGCAGATGATCCAGACCTCTTCCTTCTTCTGCTGAGAGGTTGCTGGTCATCATCTTCTTCTTCTTCTTCAGCTTCCCCTTTGCTTTTGTATCTATCTGTAAATCATTTCCCCTTTTTGGCATCATCAAAAGCCGAGGGCGGAGCAGGGGCAGCTGGAACCACATTGGAGCGTGGTCTTCGGGTCGGTTGTGGGGCCTCCTGGGGAGCTTCAACATACTGAGGGAATGCTCGGAACATGACATCCCTCAGCTCTCCAACAATGAGCTCTAGATTCCCCAGGCGGTCATCTATACTTCTGGTCCTTGAGGACGTTTGCTCTGCTGTATGATCTAAAGCAATTGTCCGATTCAGAAGTGATTCAAGGACGAGGGATTGCGTGATTCAAGGTCCCTGTTGTAAAAGATTTTCTTACCTTAGGAGATTTTTGAGAGAATGATTTGAATTTCTGGGGGTTATAGCGTTTATGAAGTAGATTAAAAGATGTGTAGTAAGATCAATGGCTGAGATTAACTCCAGGAAACTGATCTTACGGTCTTTAGAAAAGGCGGAAGGGTCAAATCTTCCATAATCATTACTAGACGCGTGGGCTTTGAGGCGTGTCTCTTCCACTTCTGACGCACGCAGACTTTACATTTAATACTGATTGATATGCATTTTGGCGCCCAAATAAATTCCTTTTTAAGGTTACAAGACCTTTTGGTACGAGGTTACAGAGTAATTACTACTCCTTTGAAATAAATGTTGTAACCTGGTACTATTTACTATTCTCCTTTCTGCTGTACTGTAAGAATGTAAAGTAGCGCTGTTTGAACCCAGCACTGTAAGAATGTGATGCAGCGCTGTTTGAACCCAGCACTGTAATTAATCGCAGCTTACAGTACACTTCTTACTGCTTCTCGCAAGCATGCAGAGGTTCCCCCTAGGTTACTGTACCTCCTTTTTCTCTTTATAACTTGAGAATTCCCAGCTCGTTCCTTAGCATATAAAACCTTGATTCACTCAAAGGTTTAGTAAGAATATCCATAAGCTGGAGATTCGTATGAACTTTCTCAAGCACTACATCTTTCTTGTCCACGTGATCTCTTATAAAGTGATGACGAATGTCAATGTGTTTTGTTCTTGAGTGAAAGACTGGATTATGGGTTATTGCTATTGCACTTGTGTTATCACAAAGGTTATTGCTAGTACAGACTGGATTATGGGTTATTGCTACTGTATCTAGAGAATTTGCGCACAGCAACTTCCAGCTGCAACATACTCTGCTTCTGCTGTAGAGGTTACAATTGAGGTTTGCTTTCTGCAGAACCATGAGACAAGTCTATTTCCTAAGAATTGACAAGTCCCACTAGTACTTTTTCGATCAATCTTGCAGCCTGCATAATCTGAGTCGGAGTAGCCTTTGAGCTTGAATGCTCATTCCTTAGGATACCATAGGCCATCTTCCTGAGTTCCTTTCAGATACTTGATAATTCTCTTGACAGCTAGGAGATGTGATTCTTTTGGTGCTGCTTGGAATCTTGCACAGACTCCAACTGCAAACATGATGTCTGGCCTGCTTGCTATAAGATATAGCAAGGATCCAATTAAGCGTCTGTACTTTGTGATATGAACATCCTTGTCATCTTCATCTTTGTCAAGGCTTATTGATGTTGACATAGGGACAGATATTGCTGCACAATTCTCCATGTCAAACTTCTTGATAAGTTCCTTCGTATACTTGACTTGACTTATAAAAGTTCCTGCAGACAACTGTTTTACTTGCAGTCCTAGAAAGAAGCTTAATTCTCCCATCATGCTCATTTCGAACTTTGACTGCATTAGGTTGGAGAATTTTTCACAAAGCTCTTTGTTGGTGGAGCCAAAAATGATGTCGTCCATATATATCTGTACGAGCAGTACACTTTCTCCATCCTGTATCTTAAACAGCATCTTATCAATTGTTCCTTTCTGGAAACCATTTTCTAGTAGATAGAGAGATAAGATGTCATACCACGCTCTTGGTGCTTGTTTGAGTCCATAAAGGGCTTTGTGTAGACGAAACACCTTCTCTTCTGCTTGATCCTCAAAACCCAGAGGTTGTTCAACATAACTTCCTCTGTAAGGAGACCATTTAGGAATGCACTTTTGACGTCCATCTGATAGACATTGAAATTCATGTGAGTTGCATATGCCAGAAATATTTGTATTGCTTCCAGTCTTACTACCGGAGCGAACGTTTCATCAAAATCAATTCCTTCTTCCTGGCAGTATCCTTTGGCAACTAATCTTGCCTTGTTCCTTACAATAATTCCAGATTCGTCTAGCTTGTTCTTGAAGACCCACTTGGTTCCTATCACTCATTGATGAGTTGGTCTTGTGACTGTTTGCCAAACTTGATTCCTTTCAAAACCATTTAATTCTTCCTGCATGGCTTGCACCCAGTTGCTATCCTGTAGAGCCTCTAAGACCGTCTTGGGCTCTGTCTGGGAAATAAAGCATGCGAACATAGCTTCATGAGGGATGAATCTTCTTGTTCTTACTCTAATGGATGGATCTCCAATAATGAGATCTCTGGGATGATTCCTTAGCCATGTCCTATCAGGCTCAAGAACATGCGCAGGTCTAGGTTGCTCCTCTTGATGCTGTAGTACGGGGGGTTCTGTTGCTGTAAGAATGTCTGTTGTATTCATAGATGCAGCTTCCTCTTCTTTGTCTTCTCCTGTAGGTAGAATTCCTTCCACGTAGGGAACAACATCCTCAATCCTTGGTGCTGTATCTTTATCTGAATCTTCTAACTTCTTGGTGTCACAATGTGGTTCATCAAACACCACATGAATAGATTCTTCGACTACTAAAGTTCTTTTGTTGAAGACCCTAAAAGCTCTACTTACAGCAGAGTAACCTAGAAATACTCATTCATCTGATTTTGCATCAAAGGTTTTCAGATGCTCCTTTCCATTGTTGAGAATATAACACCTAGACCCAAAAATGTGCAGATATGAAATATTTGGTCTATATCCATTCCAGATTTCATAAGGGGTTTTGTTTAGATCCTTGATGATTAGGCATCTGTTCTGTGTATAGCATGCAGTGTTGGTTGCTTCAGCCCAAAATCTCTTGGGTACTTCTGCTTCTGCTATCATTGTCCTTGTTGCCTCCTTGAGAGTTCTGTTTCTTCTTTCAGCTACACCATTCTGTTGAGGTGTTCTTGTAGCAGAGTATTCGTGTTGAATACCATTGTCAGAACATAATTTTTCAATAAACTTGTTTGTGAACTCAGTTCCTCTGTCTGATCTTATCTTCACTATGCTTAAGCTCTTTTCATTCTGAATCTTCTTCATAAGACCAGGTAGCTTTGCTTGAGTTTCTGATTTCTTTGCAAGGAAGATTGTCCATGTATATCTTGAGTAGTCATCAACTACTACTAGAGAGTATTTCTTCCTGCTCAAGCTTACTGGTTCCACGGGACCAAATAGATCCATATGTAGAAGATCTAAGATTTTGTGAGATGACTTCTATATCTTGTCTTTGAATGAACTTTTGATTTGCTTTCCTTTCTAACAAGCTCCACAGATATTTTCCTTTTTATATGCCATATCAGGCAGTCCTCTCACTAGGCTTTTTCTTGCCAGCTTGTTGATAGTCTTAAAGTTCAAATGGCTTAACCTCTTATGCCATAACCAGCTCAATTCTGGTGAAGTCTTCATAATGAAGCATGTTGGTTGTGTAGAAGAGTTCCAATCAGCTAGGTAGATGTGTCCTCTCCTTGTTCCTGTGAGCTTGACTTCACTGAGGTGCTATCCTTGATTAAGCATTTGTTGAGATTGAATTCCACAGAGTATCCTTTGTCACAGAATTGACTGATGCCTAGTAGGTTGTATCTGAGTCCTTTCATATAGGATACATCTTTGATCTTAATGTTTCATTTGACTAGGCATCCACTTCCTTTTGTGCTTCATTTGGAATCATCTCCAAAGATGACTTTTGGTCCTTTGCATTCTTGAAAGTCTTTTAAAGTATCTTTACTGTCTGTCATGTGCCTTGAGCAGCCACTGTCGATATACCATATATCACTGCTGCAACCTGGCACTGAAACCTGTAACAATTTCAAACAGATTTAGGTACCCATATCTGTACGGGTCATTTGGGGTTAGTTGCTTTAGGAACCCAAACTTTCTCAACAGTCACTAATTTGCTGTAAGAATTGTTGGTTCTCTTATTATATGCAGTTCTGTTCTTGAACTGCCTATTAAAAGTGTGTGTAGATATAACATATGTGTCACCAACACTTGTGTTGTGTGGTCTTCCATCATACTTCCTTTGAGTATATCCTCTCTGAGGTTTAGACATATAGGTCTTAGTATGGGTGGGGAAATTCTTTCTTTACTGCAACTTTGTTGGTTGCTGCACCATGTTGCTGTATACAGTAGATGACTTCTGTTGCAGCCAGTTTTTCGATGTAGTCTTACTCCCTTCAGTTGAGCATAGGGGTTTCTTCCCTTTATCCATCATTGCTGTTTTGTTCAAGATCTTCACAGAGTTACATAGTAACTCTTTCTCCATTGGAATTTCAGCTTGAACAAATTGTACAGCTTTGGATGTGTTTGCTGTATTCTGAGAGGTGTTATTGCTGTAACCTAAACCCGATTTTTCAAAAGAATTTCTGTTTTGGTTTATGTAATCTTTTGCGTCCTTTGATGATTTGCTGAAGATGTTTATCATGGACTGCAAGTCTTTCTTCTCAGACTCTAGCTTAGTGATCAGCAGATTTAATCTAGAGACTTCATGTTGCAGCTTACTACACTTTGAGTTATCAGACTCTCGTGCAGTTAGCATTTTAGCAATATCAATATTCTTACTTCTGAGGATCTCATTTTCGATTCGTAGGTTCTTATTTTCAACCTTTAGTTCCTTATGAATTGAGTTGATCTGCTCGAAATCACTCATGATCCTCTTTAGGGAGTGGATCATGTTCAGCTCCTCATTATCTGATATGGACAACGGTTGATAGATTACCTTATCTTCTTCGCTGTCCTCACAATCTTTAGCCATTAGGCATATCAGCGCTTCTCCATCAGAGGATGAGGTCTCAGTGTCACTGTCAGAGGATTCTGCAGCTTTCAGTACTTCTTTGGGTACTGCTGTATCCTTGGCTTTCTCCATCTCTCCAATGAGAGCTCGAAGCTTGTGCCTTTCCTCTCTTCTTTTATCTCTCCTTCGCTCTCTCTCCTTCTGGGTACTTGTGTACTGTTGGATATGGATAATTTCTTGCGAAGTGTCCTGGTTTCCTGCAATTATAACACAAGTCAACATTTTCTGAATTTGGCTGTGGAGAAGAGGATACCTGAGGAGATGGATGGCTTCTTCTGAAGTCATTCTTCTTGTTGAGGTTTGTGTTGCTGCTATTGTTGCTCTTGATGAATCTTTTAAATTTCTTTAGAAGCAGAGCCATTTCCTCATCAGCAATTTCTGCTGTAACCTCCATCTTCTTACTGCAACTAGCGGTTGCTGTATCTTTGGATCCTCTGGCGGTGAGCGCTGTAACTTTGGAGCTCGATTCTTTGGACTCCTTTCTTCATCTATTGATATCATACTCAAATGCTTTGAGGTCAGAGAATAGGTCAAATGTGCTCATAGACTTCAAGTCCATAGACACTCTCATGGCAGTGGTCTTATTGTCCCACTCCGCAGGTAGGGCTCTCAGCACTTTCATGTTTTTCTCCTTTTGAGTATAGTGCTTGCCTAGAGCTTCTAGTTCATTCACAATGGAAGTGAATCTCAAGTCTAGTTGCTCTAAAGACTCTTTATTCTTTATCTCGAAGAGCTCGAATAGTTGGGTAGCGTTGAAGATCTTGTTGTCTTTTGTGAGCTCAGTCCCCTCACATATTTGCTCCAACTTTTCCCATATTTCTTTGGATATTGAGCAGGATTTGACTTTGCTAAACGTGTCTTTATCCAAAGTAATAAATAGAGCGTTCTTTGCCATATTGTCCAAGTTTGCTCTCTTCCTGTCTTCATTATTCCATTCCTGTCGAGGTTTGAGTAGGAAGTTCAATGGTGGCTGCTCTCCTTCAACTAAGTCTCTTCCATACATTGGATTCACCTTTGTGGGTATGATTGGTCTTCAGTGATGACCGTCCACATTTCATCGTTCATAGCTGATAGATGTGCCTGCATTCTTATTTTCCAATCGTCATATTCTTCTATGGAAAACATAGGCAGCTTGTGATTAAAGAAATCCATGGTATGCTTTAAGAATGATATTTTATGCAGAGAAAACAACAAAGGGTTGGATCTAGGTAGGAGACCAGATATGTTGGCTTATTAACCCAACTGCTCTGATACCACTTGTTGGTCCCAAGTGGTGTCCGAGGTTCAGAGGGGGGGTGAATGATCTTGGTCGATTTTGCAATTCTTTGGTTTAAACTTTCTGTTCTGCAAGTTACTCGAACTTGCAGCACCAGCCAGCTACTGCTTACAGCACTAGGATGCAGTACTGTACGCTGTAACTAAGAGTTTAAGCGCAGCAAAAAATATGTTTTAAAGACACAAGGCTGTTTTCTCAAATATGCTTCTTTTAAAGGTTTTATGCTTATGAAAATAAACTTAACAAAGCAAGATAAACATAGATATGAAAAACAATAAAACACTTATGGTTTATAGTGGTTCGAAGGTGGTGTAATCCTTCTACGTCCACTCTGCTGCTCCTCGAGCAGGAACTTTGTTAAAGTAAGATTGGATTACAGGCGTTTCCTAACAATCTATCAACTTTTACAAAGTATCAACCTATTGAAGTCCAGCATCCACACAGCAATTGCAAACTTCAAAGGTTAACCCACACAGGGTTCTACACTCCCACACAGGGAAGTTGTCTAACTCTAGACAACTAAACAAACAGTAAGGATCACTCCTATCAACTGTTTGACACCACTAAAACAACCTAAGCACACAGCAACAAGGTAAAAAGTATATAAAAAGGTTCTTCAACTGGTGTGATGAAGTGAGCTTCTGAATCCTTCTATGGATCTTTTCAGCTTGAACTTGCTTCACTTCTAGGAGGTTGAGTGACTGAAACTAATATGGTTTGAATGCTTGAATCTTGAAAGCTTGTGAATTTGTACAAGAGTTTCAGTAACCAGTTTCTGTCTTCCTTGACCTCTATTTATACTTGTAGGAGAAGATATCCATTGAAGAAGATATCACTCTTTTGAATTTGAAGTAATCTGATCAAAGGCATGGCTCATATTCAATGCGATTTGACTTTCTCTTTCGGAGCATTTAATGCGGTAGTTGCGGCTCACAGCTTTCTGCAGCACATCAGTCCACGTGGCATTCTCGTATTGGCTCCGTGTCTGCAACTTTGATCTTCTCTGGAACGGCTCTTTTATTTCTTGCTTGGATCTTTGTTCCTCGTACTGTATTTACACTTTCTCGTATTGCAGGATGCTTTGCTATATTGTGTGTGCTGAATAATCTTTCTTACTGAAGACCTTTTGTGCTGTATCCTGGGCCTTTGTGCAGCAGGTGTTATCTTGCAGTGCTGTTGTAACTATGACCTTCTTGCAGTACTATTGAGTAGAGCTTCTGCATCATCTTTCTTGCAGTGCTCCTGTATCCTATTTCTTGCAGCGGTGCTGCACGTCATTCCTTTTTACTTAGCTACAGTGCTGTATCTTCTTTATATAACGATGCTGTATACGCCTTCTTGCAGCTATACTGTATTTGCCTTCTTGCAGCTATGTTGTATCTGCTTTCTTGCAGCAGCTTCTTTCTCTAAAGGCTTAGATACAACTTTATCCTTGATGAACCTCTATCTTTCAGCGATAGATACAAGACTCAAAACTAGTCTATTTATCCATTTAAACATTGTGAAAAATAGGGTACACAACACTTCCTATTACATATATGCTTTGTCTCATCAAAATCTAAACATTGAAATCCTAACAATTTCCCCCTTTTTGATGATGACAAAACCTTTACATTATTTCATTCATGAAGAAAGATATTTACTTTACAGAGTATGGAAGGTTTCAAGGTTACATGCTTTGCACAGCTTTCATACAAAAGTAAATTAACTCCTGGATTCATCAGAGATGCATCATGCTATTCCTTTATCACTTAATTATCAGGAAAATATATGCAGCATGCAAAAGTTTATAAGATTTGAACTTGATAAGAACAGAGATAAAAATTCCTTCATTAAAGAGAAAGAAATTTTTACAACAAGATAAGTACAGAGGGATATCACAAGAGAGAAAGTATTACTGAAACAGGGACCTTTTTGTAGATGATTCTTCAGGTCTTTTATCAGCATACTTTTCAAGGCCTTCTCTTCCTCTTGATCCTTTCCACCAATCCCTGATGGATTCTTGATAGGTTTCTTTTAGCTTTTGTGTAAGTACAGGAATTTGAATCCACCTTAGCCAGAAGTCCTCACAGTATGGTACTATGCTGCCATGCTTCACTAGGTCGACATAGAATTTCTGAATTTCCAGTTCTCTATCCCTAGTGAGCTGTTCATATCTCTTCAATGCAGACTGGCAAGTATGATATCTTTGGAATTTGCCCTTTCTGCATAGCTCTCTAAAGTGCCTGAGGTAACTTGCAGTACTTACTGTATCCCTTTCTTACAGCGGTGCTGCATGCTGTTCTTTGTTACTTAGTTGCAGTACTGTAACTGCCTTCTAGCAGCGATGATGTATCTGCTTTCTTGCAGCAGTTTCTTTCTGAATTTCCTAGATACAGCTTTTTCCTTTGTGAAAGTCTCCATTTTTTAACACTTAAAAATAAACTCAAATCTAGCCTATGCCTTCACTTAAACATCGTGAAAAATGGGATACTCAAAATTTCATATTACATATATGTTTTGTCACATCAAAATCTAAACATTGAAATCCCAACAGTTTGTATTCAGGAATTCAGATCAATAAAAATCTAATTTCTTCCTTTAAATTTTCTCTCAATCTCTTCCCTCGCGTCATTCCCACATCGTCACCACCGTGGAGAGTATAGTTATCATGTTTTTTTCTATGTATTTCACATTAATAGTCTTAAGGTATTACATGAATAAGGTTGAGGTATCACATTTATAGTCTTAAGGTATTTTGTGAATAAGCTTTAGGTATCACATTAATAGTTTTAAGGTATTATGTGAATATACTTGAGGTATCATAAATAATCATTTAAGGGCATATTGTAATAGTATTGCTATAATTGAAGTAATAGTTTGTTTTGTTGATATTTTCATATTAGGCTAATTAACAATTATCTGTTGAGTGATCCAACGTGATTAGAAAATATCTGAGTTATTTTATTCATTTAAGCCCTTTTAGATGAGAATGTATATGAGAGTGTGTTTGAGTGATCATATTTACATACAATCCAAATTACCAAGTTATATTTATTGAAATAAATTTAACCATGATGGTATACAGGCTGGAAACCAATACGAGCCCATTCAACTATACTTGTGTTTTCACTTGTATAGGGGACTATGAGGTATAAAAATGCCGTGTACCGATTAAAATTTTATGAAAAGTGTTTGTATTACATCATGGCCAAAAAATGTCATTTTATGTTGGGGATTAGAAACAAATTTCTAAGTAGTATGGGTCATCTTTCCTGCACCCTTTCATTACAACCATGCTTCATCTATGTATTTCTTGATACACACACTAGTAAGCAATGCTTATAGAATGGCATACCCATTTGCTTGTCAATGAACTGCTGATACGTAGAAAAAGGTTGTTTTGGCCTCTCCAGTTATTATTTTTCCTAACATAGTCTTACCGATCCCCTATAGCAAGGAAGTAAGTTCAATAACTTGGAAGATTGTTTTATCTAATATATTTTATTGTGTACTGTATACTTATAGGAGGTTCTGTCCTATGTATTTCACATTAATGGTGTTAAGGTATTACATGAATAAGGTTGAGGTATCACATTTATAGTTGAAAGGTATTATGTTAATGAGCTTTAGGTATCACATTAATAGTTTTAAGGTATTATATGAATACACTTGAGGTATCATAAATAATCATTTAAGGGTATTGTTGGTTCTAAGTGGTCTTGGAGGTTCAAAGGGGGGGTGAATGAACCTTCGTCTATTTTGAAATTTTTTTCAAACTCACTACACTGTAAGTTACTTGAACTTACAGCACAGGATAGTACTGCTTACAACACTAGGATGCAGTATTGTATGTTGTATCTTAGAGTTCTTTACAGTGGAAAATTATACTTTAACAGAAGGCTTGTTTTCTCAAATATGCTTTCTTATGATGACTTTTTTATGCTTAAGATAGATAAACACAAGATGCAGCATAGATAATATAAATCGATTAAAATACTTATGGCTTATAGTGGTTCAAAGATTGTTTAATCCTTCTACGTCAACTCTACTACTTTCCCGAGCAGGAACTTCATTAAGCAAGATTGATTTATAGGGTACAACCTAATAAGTCAACACTTACTAGAACTCAGCGTACACACAGCTTGTTGCAAGTTCTAAAGGAAAACCTACTTAGGATTTCTAAACCCCACACAGGGAAGTTGTCTTTCTCCTAAATAACTAAATACAATCAACAAGGATAAATCCTATCAACTGACGACAACTAAAACAACCTAGCACACAACAAATAGGTTAAAGTATATGTTGTTGTTTCTTCAACTGGTGCAATGAAGTGAGCTTCTGAATTCTCTTCGGATCTTTGTAGTTGAGGCTTGTTCAATTCACTAAGGTCGAGTGACTGAAACTTGTAAGGATGCTTGAGAATATGTCTTGATAATGCTTAGACTTGTTGAGCGCAAATGTTTCAGTAACCAGCTTTAGTGTAGCTCGACCTCTATTTATACTTGTAGAAAGATATCCGTTGAAGGAGATATCTCTCATTTGAAATTAGGGTTTTGATCAAAGGCATGGCTCGCATTTAGTGTGTCTTGACTTATCTTCTCAGTGCATTTAATATGGTGGTTGCGGCTCGCAGCTTTCTGTAGCCTGTCAGACCACGTGTCATCTATGTATTGGCTCTACAACTGCAACTTTGATCTTGTCTCAACCGGCTCTATTTAATCTTTCTTTGATCTTCATTCCTCATACTGCATTTATACTTCCTCGGATTACAGGATGTTGTGTATGTTCGTTGTGTTCAAGGTTTGTTAGAGTATGCAGTAAGTCTTGTCTTCTACTCTGTATCCTCGATCTTCTTGCAGTAACCTCTAACTTACTGTACCACTGTAACTTATTCTTGCAGTGCTGCTGTAACTTCTGCTTGCAGTGTTACTGGAACTTCTTCTTGCAATGTAGTATCTTTTCTTTCTTACTGCTACATTGCTATAACTACCTCCTGTAGTTTCTTCAATCCTTCTTTTCTTGATACAACATGACTTCTTTGAGATCCTCCATCTTTCCGAAACATAACTTACAGACTTAATCCTAGACTATATGTTTTCACTTAAACACTGTAAAAAATAGGGTACTCAAACTTCTTATTACAATATTAGTTTGTCTCATCAAAATCTAAATATTGAAATCCCAACAGGCATAATGAATACTAATGTTATAATTGAAGTAATAGTTAGTTTTGTTGATATTTTCATATTATTTATTTAAACAAATTTAACCATGATGGTATATAGGCTGGAAACCACTACGAGCCCATTCAACTATACTTGTGTTTTCACTTGTATAGGGGACTATGGGGTAAAACAATGCTACGTACCGGTTAAAAATTTGTGAAAAGTGAATAATAAAGTTTTTTCCAAGATTTATATGTATATGATTAGTCATGTATACAAATGTTTGCTGAGAATTGAATGATGAGTCGCACCTATTTGGAGAACATTGGGAATGCACAAATTTCCTGTAATGTTAATGACTCACATTTATGTTTATCAACTCATTGTGCATCTAAAAATAATGAGCATTTGCATTTAGGACAGGAAATACACTATTTATAACGAGTAAGTGTGGTGTAGTTTTAATTTTGCTTTCTTAATGAGAGTAAGATTTTAAGATTTCTTGAAGAATGATCTAATCGAGAAGACTGATGAAAGGTAATACTTATATAAAATGAAAAAAGAAGATTTGCTCTCTTCGCCAAATTTTCAATGTCTTTCAAGATATCCACTTTGCTATGTGTTTTTGCTCTTTTATTTTAGGGTTTTTGTTCTTGATTGTATATTTTTGCTTTTTTATTCAATAAATATTTTGGTTAGAATTTAACGTAGTAATTTGTGTAACTACCTCTATTGGAGAGTGTTTAACTTTTTTAGTCAAACTTGTGATGTAGAAAGTCATATGTCTATATAGAAATGTTTATGTAAATATATGTATGTGGAAACCTCTCTGTCGGTAATTGATCTGAGTTATTTCATTCATTAAGCCCTTTTAGATGAGAATGTATATGAGAGTGTGTTTGAGTGATCTTATCCATTTATATGATAAGAATTCATATTACATCATGTTGGTCCCAAGTGGTGTCCGAAGTTCAGAGGAGAGTGAATGAACCTTGGTCATTTTTCGAAATTCTTTACAAACTTACTGTTCTGCAAGTTACTTGACCTTGCAGCGCCAGTCAATTACTGCTTATAGCACTAGTATGCAGTGTTGCACGCTGTAACTTAGAGTTTTTATACGCAGCGGAAAATATGTTTTTGACACAAGGCTGGTTTTCTCAAATATGCTCCTTTTAGAGATGGTTTTATGTTTATGATAGATAGATATAAGGAATAAAGCACATATATAAAAAATAATAAAATATTTATGGTTTATAGTGGTTCGAAGGTGGTGTAATCCTTCTACGTCCACTCTACTGCTACCTCGAGCAGGAACTTTGTTAAGCAAGATTGGATTACAGGACTCTCATAATAATTTATCAACTTAACTAGCTAACACCTACTAGAACTCAGTGTACACACAGCAACTACAAGTTTTAAAGACAAACCCACACAGGATTTCACACTCCCACACAGGGAAATTGTCTATCACCTAGACAACTTATATAAATAGTAAGGATAAATCCTATCAACTGTTCGACACCTAAAACAACCTAAGCACACAGCAACAATGTTAAAGTATATAAATGGTTTCTTCAACTGGTGCGGTGAAGTGAGCTTCTGAATCCTTCGATGGATCTTTCAGCTTGAACTTGTTCACTTCACTAAGGTCGAGTGACTGGAATTGAGTGAATGCTTGAGAGAATATAGCTTTGAATGTTTGAACTTGTTAGCGTTAAAATTTCAGTTGTTCAGTACCCAGATTCAGTATTGGTCGACCTCTATTTTACTTGTAGAAAGATATCCGTTGAAGGAGATATCTTTCATTTGAAATATGACATCTGATCAAAGGCATGACTTACATTTAATTCACCTTGACTTTTCTTCCTAGAGCATTTAATACGGTGGTTACGGCTCACAGCTTTCTGTAGCCCGTCAGACCACGTGTCCTCTTTGCATTGGCTCCGTGTCTGCAACTTTGATCTTCTCTCGAATGGCTCTTTATAAACTTGTTTCGTTATTCGTTCCTCATACTACAGTATTTTATTCATGCAGTATTCCTGTAGCCACTTCTTACAGTGTAGATTATGTACTTCTTGCAGCTGTATCTTCTGCTTCTAGTGGCGCTGCTTGCCGTTCTTACTTTCTTGCTGTATTGTTGTATTTACTTCTTGCAGCATTTTCATTCTTTTAAATTCTCGATACAGTACGATCCATTAGAATTTTTCCATCTTTCAGCACCCATAACTAAACACAATGCTAGTCTATTTTTTCACTTAAACATTATGAAAAATGGGGTACTCAAACGTCCTATTACATATATGGTTTGTCTCATCAAAATCTATACACTGAAATCCCAACACATCATGTCAAAAAAATGTCATTTTTTGTTGGGGTTTAAAAACAAATTTCTAAGTAGTATGGGTCATCTTTCTTGCACCATTTTATTACAACCATGCTTCATCTATGTATTTCTTGTATACACACACTAGTAAGCAATGCTTGTAGAATGGCATACCCATTTGCTTGTCAATGAACTCCTGATATGTAGAAAAAGGTTGATTTGGACTCTCCAGCTATTTTTTTCCTAACAATCTTACCGATCCCCTATAGCAAGAAGGTACGTTCAATAACTTGGAAGACTGTTTTATCTATTATATTTTATTGTGTACTACTTATATGAGGTTTTGTCCTATGTATTTCACATTAATAGTCTTAAAGTATTACATGAATAGGGTTGAGGTATCACATTAATAGTCTTAAGGTATTATATGAATAAGCTTTAGGTATCACATTAATAGTTTTAAGATATTATATGAATATACTTGAGGTATCATATATAACCATTTAAGGGCATAATGTAATACTATTGCTATAATTGAAGAAATAGTTTGTTTTGTTGATATTTTCATATTAGGCTAATTAACAACTATCTATTGAATGATCCTACATGATTAGAAAATATCTGAGTTATTTGATTCATTTATGCCCTTTTAGATGATAATGTATATGATAGTGTGTTTGAGTGATCATATTGATTTACATACAATCCAAATTGCCAAGTCATATTTATTGAAACAAATTTAACCATAATGGTATATAGGCTGGAAACCACTATGAGCCCATTCAACTATACTTGTATTTTCACTTGTATAGGGGACTATGAGATATAACAATGCCACGTACCGATTAAAATTTATGAAAAGTGAATAATAAAGTTTTTTCCAAGATTTATACGTATATGATTGGTCATGTATACAAATATCTCGATGATCATCAGATACTGCATTTATTTTCTGGATTTTGGATTTTATGTTTTTCTTTCTATGTCTAACCCGATTGAGAAAGAGAGTAGTAGGTTCAATATACGGTGGAATCTTATATATAATTCCACTCATTTCAATAGATTTATACAAGCATTTCATGTTGCTTTCACCTCAAAACAGAACACTTTTTACTTGCTTTTGAAAAGTAAGATTGCTTGGTTTATTCAAACAGTTTGTTAACAAACTCATGGAACAACTAATTGAGGTTTTATTGTCCTCTGATATCTGATTGAGATAGTTTAATGAGTAGCAGTTTGATTGGGATACCTGTCGCCTCCCATCGACCACCTAACCACCTCTCACCCCATTAAAGATCTCACGCCACCCACTCAGATCTTAGGTAACTCTCTTCTCTCTTTTTTTGACTGATATTTGTTAATTTCAACTGATTTTTGCCAAAAAAATATATGATGATTATCGACATATTTTTTAACCAGATAAGTAAGTGACAACGGCAGATGCCGGTAGTCGTGGTTAAACTAGTGAATGAATATATGTTTTTAATATATTCTCTTTTTTTCTCAAGAACCCTAAATTTTCTAATTAATTTGTATTTTATTTCTGTTTCAAAAGGAAAACTGATTTATGGAGTTCGCAATTATGCTCCATACAAAATGCTTGTTGTTTTAGCTTTATTGTTTTTAATCTTCTTCACATTAATCTCTGTTACTCCTACCATGACCCTTGGTAATCTGTGATTTGTTAAATAGTGTATATGTTAACTGAAGGTTGAAATTGAGCTTCTATTCCCAGTTTGTTCTCGAAATGTGATCAAATATGTCCTAAACTTTTGTGCAGTTGCTTGAATTTGTTCATTTGTTCACTTAGTTTAATTCGAAATGTGATCAAATATGTCCTAAAATTTTGTACAATTGCTTGACTTTGTTCATTTGTTCACTTGGTTTAATTCGATCAGCTGATTTAGGTTTAATGCAAACTGCAACAGGAAAAATGGTTGTGGGTAATTAGTTTCTGAAACATTTCATACTTTTGGAGGACACGTGTAACTTCAAAAATTATTAATTGAATGTATTACTTTTATAGATATAATTTAATACTATAGCTATAATTAAGGTAGTAGTTTAGTTCATGACATGTATTGAGTTATATTTATAAATATAATATAACAAATACCTTTAGCAATAGAATGTAATACTTTTATAAATATGATGTCTGTAATACTTTGAGTAGCAGGTTCATCAATGCTGCCACGACCACGACCATGCTGTCAAAATAGCAAGAAGACAGGAAATGTTAAATAATATAATAAACATTAATAAAGTGTTCGTGTGTCCTCTTGCTAGTCTGGCAGCATGGTCGTGGCCGCGGTACATTAACCTCTGTTAACATTGCAAGTATATGCATTGATGAACCTGCTACTCAAATTGATAACAAAATCAATTCTTTTGCAACAATGGCCAAAGAAAAGATTCGATCTTCCAAATCGTTCTCAACTTCTAAAATGTCTATTGGAAAGAATCTAAAATCATTTGAAACTAAACTCCTAGTAAGACTTAGTCGCATAGTGAAAAAAAATGTGGCATTAAATATCTTCGCCAATTGTAATAAATTTGTAATAAACTTTAACAAAAAGCAAACTAAACATTTGTTGGAAATGTTAAATAATATAATAAACATTAACAGCATGGTCGTAGCCGCAGTACATTAACCTCTGTTCACATCGCAAGTATATGCATTGATGAACCTGCTACTCAAATTGATAACAAAATCAAATCTTTTACAACAATGGCCAAAGAAATGATTCGATCTTCCAAATCATTCTCAACTTCTAAAATGTTTGTCGGAAAGAATCTAGAATCATCTAAAACTAAACTCCTAGTAAGACTTAATCACACGGTGAATTCCTTGGTCTATGATCTCCCATCTTCGTAATCCTTCATCAGCCAAACAACATCCCCACTAGATTTTATATCACATACGCAAAGACAATCGGAACATCTTCATTACAACTATTTGCTTTCGAGGATTGTCTTTGCTTATGTGATATAAAATCAAGTGGGGATGTTGTTTGGTTGATGAAGGATTACGAAGATGGGAGATCATAGACCAAGGAATTCACCGTGTGACTAAGTCTTACTAGGAGTTTAGTTTCAGATGATTCTAGATTCTTTCTAACAAACATTTTAGAAGTTAAGAATATAGTCATATAAATGCTAGCAATTAAATGCAAGTTTTTAATTCTCCTTTGTTTATATATGTAAGTGTTAGCTTTTATAATTAATATTGTAACAGTTGTTCATCTGTTTAATTTATCTAATGTATATATCTTCTCTTTTGACACATTTTTCATCAAGATATCAATGTCTTACTTTATGCTTGTTCCGATTATTTGCTCGATTGGAACATGTTCATGTTAGACAATTAGTTTACTTGGTGATTTCAACTTCTGTTTCGAGCTGTGTATTACATGTTTACATATTTTTCCCTCCCATTTGAGACTCGCTGAATAATTACATGTTTTCTTTATAAGACTTTAATATGCTTGAATTCAAGATTGGAATATTAGTATTACCTACTCAAAATTACGTCATTATTTCTAATTGTAGCGTCCAGGATAAAAACGAAGCATAATGGTTAATTAAATAAGTAAACCCTTAATTAAAATTGTAGCATCTATAAATTTTTCTTAATTGAATACCTTAGGCTTAATTAATTTTAGTTAATATATACTAATTAAGTTAAGGAAAGAGTGACACCTATTGCTTTTCCATTAGAACACTTTTATTGGTGACATTTGGTGGATGTCACCACTTATATTAATTAAATAATATGAGAGAGAATGAGAATGTCATGACATTGGTCACATGGTGACCAATGTCATGACACTCATTTTGTGTACAATTTATACACGTGTCATTTTTCTATTGGTCTCGATTAATTTTTTTCGGATATAATTTAAAATATTAATATTGAAAATAATTTTTATTTTAAAAAAAATTAAAAAATATCAAAATTCATAAAAAAAAATTCTCTATAAATAGAGTTCAATATTGACATATTTATTCACCAATCCAAAATTCATTCTCATTTGGCTCACAATCTCAAGTTCTTTTTTTGGGAAATTATGGATCCTAATAATCCAAATTATTTTTCAGATTCCCAAAATTACCCAAACTTTCAATCTTTTTTGAATTCTGAAGATTTTCCAAACTCTCAATATTTTGAAAACTCTCAATTTTCTCCAAATCTCAATCAAGTTCCTAGCCAAACACCACAAAATATCTCTCAAAATTTATTCCAAAATTCGCAATAGAGAAGCTCATAATGCTCTTAAAAATGACTTGGTTGAGCATATTTGGAACAAATTTGGTATTGATAATTAAATATATAATTTATAGTTTGATTATTGTAATTTCGATTTCGTATTTCAATTATTGTAATTTCTATTTCGTATTTCAATTATTGTAATTTCTATTTCGTATTTCAATTATTATAATTTCGATTTAGTTTATTGTGAAATATAATAAAAAATATGCTCACAAAATAATATATAATTATTAAATATTGAAAAAAAAATATTGAGTTGGGTTGGGTTGGTGTCACTAATAAACTATGAAAGTGTTGGAATTTGGTTGGATTGTGGGTTGTGTAGGTGGAAGAGAGAGAAATTAATATTTTAATGTTTGGTTGGGTTGGATGGGTGTTACTGATAAAAGTAGTCTTACACTTGGCAAAATTTGGAAAGGTGTGGCTCTCTTCGCATTTCATCACGGTTTTTTTATTCTTTCTTCAATTCTGCCTTTCTATTCTGTTATTTTCTTATCCTTTTATGTTTAATTTGTTTGTTTTTCACATTTTTCCAGATTCATCATGGTAACGTGATTTAATTGTTCTTAATTTGTTTATGTTTTTTCCAGTTTCATTCCTTCATGATCATCATGGATCCTCAACCTTCGAATCCTCCTATTGATCATGATCCTTCCCTTGAAAAACCACGAACATATGCCTCAGTTACTAGCTCTCCCAACCAATCACAAACACAGCCAACCAATTCGAATCTAATTTTTGATTAAAAAAAATCAAACCTGTTGGATCTTTATCTCTCCATGATGGGCGTTCGATTCTGGTTTTTTCACCCTCCAACACGAACCGCTTGATTGAGCAAATGAGGTTCACTTTGGTGGGTAAATTCTCTCGCTCATATCCATCCGGGCAGAATCTGGCACAAGGATTGCTATCCCTCAAGTTTGAAGGTCCTTTCAAATGGAGTTTTCTCAACCCAAGACACATTCTTCTCTCCTTCACGACTGAGTCGGACTTTAATCGTCTATGGTTACAGACCTCCTGCTTCATCAGTGGCTGTCAAATGCGGGTGTTCAAATGGACTCCTTCATTCTCCATTTCTGCTGAATCTTCATTTGCTCCGGTATGGTGCGACCTCCCCGGCCTCCCTGCTCACCTTTTTCACCAGGACGCCCTATATCAGATTGGGAAAATGATTGGCAGACCCATCCAAGTGGACAGAAACACCGCAAACAGATCCAGATTGGTCAAAACCCGCCTTTGTGTGGAAATCGATCTTCTGCAGCCGTATATGAGGGAGGTTCTGCTCCTTATCGATGAAGAAGTCGTCCACCAACCCGTGGTGTACGACAATATTCCCGCATATTGCCCTGCTTGTTTCATGTCGGTCATGAGGAGATTAACTGTTATATCATCGGGAATAAGCCATGGCCCCCTCCAAGGTCTCGGCCACAAGCACCCAGTCAACACCCTCAACAAATTGGAAAAAAAGAAGAGGTAAAAATGAATCCCAGCAGTGGTACAAATGGTCCTTGGCAGCAGATTCTCGGTCGGAAAAAACGCCGACCGTCGGGCAACCCCTTCAGCACCCTGCGCGGGTCCGAACTGGAAGAAGACGAGGTAGCAGGTTCTGGTGTGGATTTCTTGGGAAATGAAGATGGTTCGGGCTCAAGCTCAGACTCGGCTTCATTTTCGGACCCCTACCGGCGGGTCTCCGTCAGCGCCGCTATTTCGAAAGAAGAGAAGTCTAAGGATTGCGGTGCTGAGCCGTCGGGAAAAATTGGTGCAAAGCAGTCCGGAAAAGAGGGTGTAGAGCAGTCGGGAAAAGATGACTCCTCGGATTCAGACCACCGTCGTCGCACCTCCTGCTGCGTCGTCCTCAATCTGAACGGAGATGGTGGTGCGAAGATGTTAGGAGAAGAAGGTGCCCCGGGTTCAGGCCACTACCGTTAAGTCACCTGCCACGCCGCTTTCGGATTGGACGGGAGTGGGCGTGATTCGGATGGGTGTGATGATGATTCGGACGTTACGAGGGACAACAGTATGGTCGGCTCTGCAGCACCGTTTCTGGAAGTGATGGAGCATGGCCCCTCTAACGTGGCATATATGTGCTCTCTAGGCTCTCCTAAATCTAAGGTCGATTTGGGCTCCCATGTCTTGGCCCATTCGATAAGTAGCAGCCCAGCTCCTTGTGTTGCACGGCCCAGCTTCGAAGCCCAGGTCTGCCCCCCTTTATCCTCTCAATCTACACAGCCCACACACCCTTCTTTATTACCCATTTCTCATGCTCCAAAAAGCCCAAATGTTATGGACATTTTTCTTCATTTAAAAAGCCCACTCCTTCAACTAAAAAGCCCATTAAATTGAGCAAATTTAAGAGAAAGGCCCCATTGCACAAGCCCACACATCATAATATTCCCAACCCCACCCTTGCATCTCACTTCATTTTAACAAGCCCACAAACCAAAATAAAACTAAAAGCCCACAAGATATCAAAAACCCATCATCCATATTTAAACACACCAAGCCCACGCCTAACACCATGCAAAGCCAGAATGTTTGTGGCTCTTCAGCAGTATCGATCAACACCCCTGCTTCGAGCAGAAATCTGCCAAAAATTAAAAAAAATAAAAATTCTTATGCTCATTTCAAAAATGCTTCGCGTCTTCATATCCCGGTAGGCTCCTCCTCTCCAAAACGTGGGTGCAGTTCGGACCCCACTTCAGATTCACTACATCTTGATTGCTTGTTTGGGGAAGATGAGTTAAATCTTTCACCAAATGTTGCTTTGATGGACTTGGATGGGGTGATGCATCCTCAACCCCTAGCCGTATATTACCCTTCATTCTCTCCAGCAGATACCCCTCTTCTTGACATGGACCGAACTGTTGATGATTATGTGATTGCACACCGGCGACACCGAGCAATACCTTCTCATAAACGGGGCAAGTCTGCTACTCCGGAGAGCATAATTGATAGTTTCTTTCGAAAGCAAATAACCCGTTCCGGAGTTATTGGAGGTAAGTCCTCTGATACCTTACATTTTTTATGTCGGTATACCTCCTTGTTTGGAATGCCCGGGGCTTGGGTAATCGAGCTTCTCAGGGTGAATTACATAATTTGATTCGTGAGCATCGATTTTCTGTTGTGGCTATTATGGAGCCTATAGTGGCTGCCAACTTTATGTTTTTTAATCGGCGTTTTGGCTTTGTATCTGGTGTGAACAATTGCTCGAACAAAATTTGGGTTTTTTCTGCTGTTGGTTTTCATATTGATATTCTTGTGGATACGGATCAATTATTGCACACCCGCATATCTTCTCCTGCTATCCCACAGTCTGTATGCATCTCTTTTGTCTATGCTAAATGTGATATAGTTGATCGGTTTTCTTTATGGGATTCTATGAAATTGATTGCTTCTGATTCTGAGAACTGTCCTTGGGCTATTGGGGGAGATTTTAATATCTTTCTGCATCCTCATGAGAGAATTGGCAGTGATGTTGACAGATCCAATGAGATTTTTGGTTTTGCACAAACTATTGGGGATTGTAATTTGATTGATGCAGGTTGTGTGGGTAACCCGTTCACTTGGGGAAGAAGAGCTCTCCAAGAGCGTTTGGATCGTATCCTTTTTAACGAATCTTGGGCCACCTTATTCCACACCACCTTGGTTACTCGTTTACCTCGTATTACCTCCGATCATTCCCCTCTAATGATCAAATGTGGATTCTCAGAGATGATGCACCGATCTTCATTTCGATTTCAGAGTATGTGGGTACGTTATCACACCTTCCTCGATATGGTTAAATCTGCTTGGGATTTTGATTCCAGCTCGTTCGGCATGGTTAATCTCCAGATTAAGCTTGCAGTTGTTAAAAGACGTCTCAAATGGCGGAATTCTCAGGTCTTTGGTAACATTTTTTATCGTTCCAAGAAAGCTTCTAATGCAGTTGCTCTTGCTCAGGAAGCTTTCCATACTGCTCCTTTTCCTTTCAATTCCATGGAATTGAATCGGTGTCGAGCGGAGTATGTTCTTTGTTCACGGATGGAAGAGGATTTTTGGCGTCAGAAATCGGCTGTTAGATGGATTGTTGAAGGTGAACGTAATACGAGATTTTTTCATAGTTTTGTCAAGCAAAAATATATTCGGTCTCGAATCCACTCCATTCTCAATGGTGATCAAACCATCACTGATGAGAATGCTCTTCGAGGTTCTGCGGTGGCCTTCTTCCAGGACCTCTTATCTTTTGATATTGATACTCTTGCTACGGCTCACCCAGATTATTTTTCACACATCCCGGCTACTGTGGATATCTCTGCTTTGTGTGATCTGTCTTCTATAAAAGAGATTAAGGATGCAGTTTTCGACATCAATCCTAGTAGTGTTTCTGGGCCTGACGGGTTTTCATCCTTATTCTTCCAATATTGTTGGGATATTGTTGAGTCTGATGTACATAATGCTGTATGGGATTTCTTTTCTGGGCACACCATACCTCGAAGCTTCACTGCTACCACCATTGTCCTTCTGCTGAAGAAGCCCCTCCCCACATCCTGGGCTGATTTTCGCCCTATCAGTCTCTGTAATGTGACTAATAAAATCATTTCCAAGATCATGAACAATAGGTTAGCTCTCATTCTTCCTTCGGTTGTTGCTCAGAATCAGAGTGGCTTCACTCATGGCCGGGTCATCAGTGATAATATCCTCTTGGTCCAAGAAATGATTCATGACCTCAATATGCCGGGTGATTCTCCGAATTTGGTTATCAAGCTTGATATGGCAAAAGCTTATGATCGGGTGCAATGGCCTTTTCTGAGATTGGTCCTTGCACGTTTGGGCTTCCCTGCAAGATGGATTGATCTTGTTGGTAATTGTGTTGAACACAGCTTGTTCTCTATCTTGGTTAATGGCTACCCCTCCGGGTTCTTTCCTTCTTCAAGGGGACTGAGATAGGGTGACCCTCTCTCTCCATCCCTGTTTGTTTTAGTGGCTGACTATCTTTCCAGGGGACTCGACTCTCTGTTCAGTGAATACCCAGATATGACCTATCAGACTCATGGTGGCTTTCCTGTCTCACACTTTTCTTAAGCTGATGATATCTTGATCTTCACCTAGGTTTGCAAAGACGGATTAATCCGCCTGATACATTTTCTTGATCACTACTCTCGAGCTACAGGACAGATGGTGAATTATCAGAAGAGTAATTTTTTCATTCATCACTTCTTCGCTGAGGAATGGGCCCCCCTTGTTCAGCAGCTTTCGGGTTTCCGGTTGGGATCCCTTCCTATCACTTATCTGGGAATTCCTCTCTATAAGGGATCTCTTAAGGGCGTTTTATTTACGGCCCTTAAACAATATTTGTTGGATGCGACGAATGGATGGGGACACAGACATCTCTCTCATGGAGGACGCCTTCAGCTTATTCGGTCTACTCTCATGACCCTTCTCCATTATTTACAAGTTATGGAACCGTCGAAATTCATTTTATTGGAGATTGAGCAGATTTTAGCCCGTTTCTTCTGGGGTACTTCTGTGATCCAAAAGAAGGTCCATTGGGTCAGTTGGGAGGATGTTTGTCTCCCTCCTTCTGAAGGTGGTTTGGGCCTTCGACGGCTTGGCGATCTTTCTCAGGCCTTTGGCCTCAAACTTTGGTGGAGATTTCAAGCACAGGGATCACTATGGGCTCGGTTCATGTGGGCTAAATATGGCCCCCTTTTTCCTACTTGCACAAGGAGACCATGGTTTGCGAGCCATCCTTGGCGTAAACTTGTCAAGGTTGGCTCCCTTGCACAACAGCATATTTTTTGGGCTCTCGATTCGGGCGAGTGTAGTTTTTGAGATGATATTTGGTTAGGGAATGGCCCCCGTTCAGCTTTGTTTCCGGATAGACAGTTGGGTCATCAATGTGTTAGTTTTTTCTGGCAGGGTCGACAGTGGGACTTAGATTGGAGGAGACAGAGTAGGTCTCAGAATATGGGATTCTCTGATCAGTCTATTGAGGAGATGAGTTATGTGCCGATTAGGCCTGAGGGTGATGATATTATGAGGTGGCGGCTGACCTCTCATGGTGATTTCTCATTGGCCTCTGCTTGGGAGGTTGTCCGAGCAAGACGACCATTTCGGGCCCTTTATGGAGTTATCTAGTTTAACCTCCTTAAACCCACCATTTCGATCTTTATTTGGCGTCTCCTTCGTAATAGGTTACCTCTTGATTCTAAGCTTCAATCCCGCGGTGTTCATCTCACTTCAAGATGTCATTGTTGCCCTCTCTCCTCATCCCTCTCTGAGTCTATCCCTCATCTTTTTCTTTTATGTGATGTCGTGCGATCTGTTTGGGTCTTTTTTGCCTCTTGGTTTCACTGCACACTACCTGACACCACTAATATCTCACAGGTCTTGAGCTTCTGGAGACATACGGTTCCACAAGCACACACATCACATATCTGTTTTATTATTCCTTGCTTGATTCTATGGTTTACTTGGACGGAGAGGAATAACCACAAGCATTGTGGTGTTCCTTTTCGCCCATCTCATATTATTTGGCAGGTTAATCATCATCTTTTCTTGTTTGTGATGGCCTGGAAGCTCCTTCCTATTCACTGGAGAGGCTCACATCCGACGGTTGACTTCATACCGGCACCGATGCCCGTTTCCCATCCGATTGCTCCCCAGCTAGTCCGATGGTTGCTTCCTCCAAAACCTTGGATCAAGCTGAATACAGACGGTTCCTTTGATCGTCTATTCGGCACTGCAGGTGGAGGTGGCATTTTTCGAGATCATCATGGTGATTTCCTCCTCGCATTTCAACTCCCTTCCAGGCATCTTCTAGCTTTGATGCCGAGATTCAGGCTCTTCTTCATTGTCTTAGGCTGGCTCTTCAGTTCGAGACCCCTCTTTGTGTTGAGTTGGATGCCGAGGTTGTCGTTTCTCTTCTCCGTTCTGGCCGCCTTGGTCCTTAGCAGGTTCAGCACTCTCTCATTCAGATTCGAGACCTTCTATCACAGATGCAGACTCAGATCTCCCACATCTTCCGTGAGGGCAATTATCCTGCTGACTTTCTTGCTCTCGCGGGCAGACGATCCCATAATTTTCAGGTCCTCCATTCGCATACTGCCCCTCGTGTTTTGCTTTTCTTGGTGCGTATGGACCAGCTTGGGTACCCAAACTTCAGATTTAGATAGTTTGAGTTTCCAAACTGGGGATTCTAACTGGCTTTTGTTTTTGTTGTTGTCTTTTCTCTTTTCCTGTTTTGGCCTTATGTTCATGGCCCTAGTATAGTTAAAAAATATATATATATATAACATTGTAGGTATTAACACTATAAAATACCAACCTTGAAAATAAAAAATAAAAATAAATTTGGAAAGGTGGGGTAAATTAAGTAAGAAAAAAAATTGAAAGAGAAATCAGAAAGAAAAATTTTCCATCTCTCTCTTCTCCTCAAAGCACCATTACCACCGGCCTTCTTCTCTCATCGTCGACGCACTTTTCCGACAAGGTTTTATTTAATTTCTTTCACTTAATTCGTAGTACTCGTCGAGATGATCACAATTTTGGGCTCAATTTTAGAAACAGCCGCCACGTACGGCGGCCCGGTCTCTATGTTTCTCGCTATCTCTCTGTCTCTTCTCTGCTTTGTTTCACCGCCGCTATTCTGCCGTTGTGTGTCACCGGTGCTCGATTGCGTCGGCAAGATGTGTGGAAGGATGTGGAAGCCGGCGCCTGTTGTGCTGGCGTGTGTAATGGAGAGCCGCCGCTGCAAGCGGTGACAGGTATATATATATATGTATATTGTATATATGTGTGTGCAGAATTGTGTGTGTATTGATGGGGCTGTGAGGGGAAGTCGGCACCGGGGGTTGCGCCGGCGCGGCTGTTAGAAGGCCGTCGCTGAAAGCGGCGGCAATAGAGTGTAGATATATATATATGTATTGTTTTGTATATATATATATATATGTTTGTGGGTGTTGTTTTGGCATGTGTGTGGTGTAGTAGAGTCGCCGGCGATGGAGGACGCCGGCAGTAGTGACGGCAGCGGCAGGGGCGGACGACAGCGGTGGCAGGGGGTGACGGGGGCGAGGCAGGGCAGGGGATTTCGGGTTTTGGGGTGATTTTGGGAATTTGATTAAACCTAGGGACCTAACTGGAAATCCCAGATTTAGGAGAATTAGCAATTTAGTCCCTGAACTTTTGGATATTCACAGATTAGTCCCTGAACTTATGAACACTAGCAGGATGACCCCAGAACTTCTCTAAGATAGCAGATTGACCCCAAAACTTCTATAAAATAGCAATCTGACCCCAGAATTTTTAGAAATTACAAAATGGACCCTAAACTTTGCAGAAATTATAGAATGACCCAGGATATGATAATTACTGTTTTTTATGTCCTACAACATTATAAAATAGTAGTTTGACCCCAAATTTGACTTTAAACATGACAAATTAACCTTTAAGTAAGAAAACTCTAATTTGAGAGGTATGATCCACTAATTCTAATTTTCAGTAAACCTTAAATCTAGAATCACCGTCTATCGACCTTCTCAAAGGGTTAATTTTATACATTTAATTATAAATAAGTAAATCAAAAGATAAGTCAAGTTCTATACTTTGTAGGGAATACGAGTGAAGGGCGGGAATAAGGAGGAGTAAGACAGAAAGCTTGTGAACAAGAATTGTGAAGTATCCAAGGTGGGGAAAATTGCTATCTCGGTATTTATGTTTCTTTCGAAGTATTTAAACTATGAAGATGTTATAATATGATGAATGTTATGATGGGTGGGGGTAATTGCTTATTACGGTATTTATATTTCTTTCAAGGTATTTAAAATATGAAATATATGAAATAAAGCATGTATATGTATTATGTGAATAAGGTGCTACGAGCTATGATGTTGTGATATGATGAAGGAAATGACTGAATGTTTATTTTATACAAGACATATATGAGAATGCGTGAAAATTATAAGTTTCATGAGATTTGATTATTACTCAGTGATTGTTGCAAAATAAATGAATCTGTGAGTTGGATGGTTATTGTGACTTGAAATTGTGAGTGTCATCAAATGATATTTTGGTGATATGAAAATGAGTTATTTATATACGAAATTATATAGTGCTTCGTGCACATAATTATAAGGTGTTGTGTGCACGTGCGGTATGTATGGTGTTGTGTGCACGTGGTGGATGGTGTTGTGTGCACGGGGTGCTTTATGCATGAAATTATATGGTGTTATGTGCACAAAATTTTATACCGGGATATAACCCGAGGTGCTGTGTGCACTAAATATGTTGTGTTGTGTGCACGTGGGGTATGGTGCTGTGTGCACGTGATGTATGGTGCTGTGTGCATGAAATTTATGCCGGGATATAACCCGAGGTGTTGTGTGCACTAAATATGTTGTGTTGTGTGCACAAAATATATTAGAAATGAATTAGTTGAGTGTTGGAATGTTAGAAATGAAATAGGTGGGCCCAAAAAGGGGAGATATGGAAAAAGAGATAAAAAATCATATTATCGTATATAATTTCTGCTTATTGAGATTTATCTCACCTGATTTATAAGCGTTTATGGTTTTACTCCCTTAATGCAGACTAACCCCACTGAGTGTATTTCACACACTCACCACTCTTTTAAAAATGTTTTCACTCTAAGGATTTTATGGCGTGAAGTGCGAGCGGTGGATACTGGTAGCCGATGATCAAAGGTTAAAGAAGGTTTTTATTTAAAATGATTAATTTCATGAATTTAAGAAATGTATATTTTATAATTATTCTTGATTTTATTTATCTTTATTTTATTTAAAGAGTAACTTTTATAAGTGAGTAACGCCTTGATTAAAATTTTATTTTCAAAAGAATCAGGGCATTACAACGTAGCCCTCGACGAGAAAAATCTAGGAGAACTTCCAGAATTCAATTCTGATTTCCCATTTACCGGAAATTGGCGAAAAACGATCTCCAAACCCTGAACCCTAACTTTTTGCCATCTTTTCTCTCTCCCGTTTTCTCTCTCTCTCTCTCTTCTTCTCACGGGTGCAGGCATCGAAGGGGCTGTCGGGGTTATGTGCTAGCTGTTAAAGGAGTGGCGCCACCGTGGGTGGCAGCGCCGGTGCCGAAAAACGGGCTGGGAAAGGGGGCGATTACATGGTGTTTGTGTGTGGGTGTGTGTGTAAAGTATGTGTTGTGTATGCATGCTATGGGGTGGCGCCATGAGCTGCTGTTGGCCGGCGCTGGTGATGCGCCGGTGTGGGCCTAGGGGTGGTGGCTGACGATTGGTAGTCGCCAGCCGGAGCTGAAAGGCTGGTGTTTGGTTAGTATATGCGTGTGTGACGAAGGGTGTTTGAGACTGTTTTTCCGATACTATTCATGTCGGAATCCGATGAGGGATGGCCGGAGGTGGTAGCCGGTGGTGCAGGCTCGCCGAAGGATGAGGTGGCGGCGACACAGGGCGGCGCCACCGCAGCTGGTGGTGCCGGGAAGTAGGTTGGTTGAGCAGGGTCGACTCTGGGAGGCCTGGGCGCGAGCCAAGCCAAGGCTGCCGAGAAAACTCGGCAGCTGTCGAGGCCATCGGGAGTTTTTCACCTGACGTCGGGTACGCGCGCGACGTCGTATTTTTGATTTGATTTTCGTTTTCTTTTCATCATACTTTATCATCGAGTCATCGCCAACGAGATATCATTGACCGGGGGTTGTGGAACCCGGTCAAAGTCAACCCTTTGACCAAATTTACCAAAGTACCCATCAATTTTAAAACGCTCCGTTCGAGCTCGTTTCAACTTTGATCGAGCTCATTTTTTTTTTGTTGTGATCAAAAATTCATTCTCTTTCACCTCGCTTTATAAACTGATCTTTCCCTCTTATATCTTCAATCTTAATCGTTAGGCCTTCCATTCCAATCTTTATAAAAGTATTACCTAATACACATAAAAATATTACATATTTTTCGTATGGTCCAACTCAACTCAAAATGCATCTTATAATACAAAATATTACATAATATATAGAAAAGTATTACATAATATACGCAAAAGTATTACATAATTTTTTATGTTCGACCCGACCCGACCCGTCTCATAAAATTCAGACTTATGGAGGAGTTAAAAAACTCATTGATGAAGGAATGATTTTCAACGGCCTCGCCCTTCGAAAGGGCCAATTGGCTGATATTTTTAACTCCTAATTTGCATAAGAGATTGAAGAATGGGTGGCACGTAAAGGTGAATACTATATTCTCTTTATTATGTACTCGTAAAAGTTCAAGAGTGCTCTTGTATTCATTTGCTTTTACCTAATTTTTCAAATAATGATCTCAATTGTGGTCTTTCATAACCCTTAATCCAAATATCCTAAATTGTAATTTTATTGACGTAATTATGTTACTTAATTGTAGGATGGTAAGTTGAGGAATGAAGTTGGAGGACTCTGTGGTTGGGGCATTTCTTATTGACGAGCTACAACAATAGCACCTATTAAAGCGACTAAAAGAATTATTAAAATCAGTTCTACAGCAATAGCACCTAAAGTGACTAAAAGAATTATTGAAATCAGTTCAAACGAAAGAAAAAATATGTTGCTAAATGAATTCCAATTTATTGACTATTACTTATCAAATCTTGTTCTAAAATATGATTTGATTTGGTTGGCCGAACATGTAGGAAAATTCGGCCATGAACATGTTATTTCGTACATTTCACAGTTATCTTTCATCCTAAATTAAATTGATTTTTTTAATTCATTTCTTCTTCATTGCAACAAAGCTCTCTCGTCAAGTTGTTTTACTGTGCACTGAAGAAGGTGTGGATTTCATTTGAAAGAAATTATTATATTACACATAACCGCATGAAAAATGATTAAAAAAAATACACGTCACAAAAAATAAATAACGCATCAGGGTTATAAAAGACATTTTAATCTACAAATTTATGAAAACGCTTGAACTTGTACCGATTATTGTGGAATTATTGTACTCATTTTCTTCGTATGCAAGACTTCATTGTTATTCTCAAAGTAAGACCACTTATGCCACATGTCAAGCTCACATTATTTTGACATTAAATATAATTAATTAATGACTTTAAATTTTATGTTACAAAGAAAAGTTACTAGCTCACATTATTTTGACTTTATTTAGATAAAGTAATTTTTACAAAAAAAAAAAAAGTAATTTTTATATTGAAGCCTAGCACATTTATTTAGATAAATAGTGTCAACATTTCTAAATTATTTAGTAATTTTTCTTTGTAACATAAAATTTAAAGTCATTAATTAGTTGGTAATTTTTTGATATAAAAATGTTGTTCATAAAAAATAATATAATTCTTCAAAGTGATTAAAAATTACTCATATAATTTACGAATTTAAATATTTTTTATTTTTAAATATAGTAAATAAAAATAGTTAATATATGTTGTTTTATATATGTTGGTTGACTTGATTAATAATTCATTTCTTGGTTTTCGATCCCCTCAATATTGATATATTTATTGAGGTGGTATATGTGTATGTACGGTACAACATTAGAGATAAAAAAAATGATTTGAAAAACAAACCATAATGAATATGTATTTGAAAAAAATAGTTCAAAAGACACGATATTTAATTGATACATATAATTTTTTTTTATTATATATATATATATCAATTAATAATTCTTGCCATATTATATTATTGAAAATATTTGTTAGCAAAGTTGGATTATTATATACCATATATATTTATTACACAAAAGTAATACTTTTAGAAATTTACAATAAACTCAATTAATATCACAAAAATAAGATTAAATTTCTATTATTTTTGTTGTTGTTGAAATTTCTATATAAAAAAATTTAAATATATAGATTATTTCTGTTAAATTTCAATCACCAAAATATTTTTATAGATTATTTCTCCTATATATACCGAATTGACAGTTCTACCCTGTGTAAACACCAAGAAGCCTGAGGGTTGTAATAGAGGAAAAGCCTCGGCGTAGAATGCGATTACAACTCCTACAACTCCTCCTCGTTCGAAATCAATTGGAGCTCATCGCCGCCGCCAGCAGGTTCGCCGCTAATACCTCTTTCTCTCTCTCACAAAAACAGAACAGTCTTATCAATTGACGATTCAGTGCCCTAATTTATTGATTTCAAATTTTAGTGCAAATATCTTATGCAATTTAGATGAATGCAATTTTATATGATTTAGGACCTTTATTATCTGATTTTTCTTCTATTGAGAGATTTAGGTATGATTCTGATGAGTAATTTGTGTATCAGATGGTCAAATTTATATAACTTGTGCGCTGTTGTTTTTCCTGAACAAGTCTCATGAGTAGAGATTTTCTTTGATTTTGGTTTGTATAAATCTGTGATCAGATTGTCACCATGTGATATATCTCAGCTTGATTGGCATGAATGTAGTCTGTGAGTCTTATTTTCATTTATTTTCTGTCTGTGTCCATTATTTTTGTCGAGCCGAAGGTATCGTGCTTCTAAATCTTTTTGTTTAATTTATGTTTCTGTTATCAGTATGTTTCTGTTTTCAGTGCTTTGGTTTCTTTTGAGGTTTTGGTATTTAGTCTTTTGTTTATTATGAAAATGCTCTTGTTTTGGAAATTTGTGGTTATATTGGTTGGTTTCTTGGAGGCGTGATTCACGTGAATCTTGGAGTTTTTATGGGGTACAAAGATTGTAACTTGTGGAAAAAGATTAATGGGTTTTTGATTTTGAGTTTGGATTTTCATGTTCTTAAAATCATGGTTTTGACTTTCTGTTCATTTGTTCTAATGTGTACTGATTTAGTTTTGTGGGTGTGGTTTAGTTAATGCAATAGTCATTTAATTTCATTTTGTTGTTGATGGTGATTGAATTTGGTAAAGAAGAATAATTTTTGTTTTCCTTCTTTTTTTTGAGGTGGTTATTCTTGGAATTGTGCCTCTACTACATTTCTCAAATCCAAAAAGTATTGAAGAATTTAATTGAATTTTAATGGTGTAATTAAGTTCATGGATATGCTATAATAAAATGAAAAAAACAACAAAGACTTCTTGATTTTTGTATAAAGAAAGAAAGCTATAAGTAATGTAACTATGATTCTCATGGAGAGTTAAGACGTCTAGATTGCTTCAATTTATGCTAATAAAATTGTGGCATTATGCCATGACTCCTTCGTTCTGTAATTGGGTTCTCGTTAAACATATTTGTCGTTGGCTTTCTTACCATTACTGCCCGCAGAAAGGGCATTGTGGTGTTTGCAATATATCTGAGTGTTTTTTTATGTACAAAATTAGCCTCCAATTTTGCTTGCAAATATGGAGTATAGAATAACATCTTATACATGAATCATGTGATTGCCTTATAAAAGGATTAAGTACTAAAAAATAAAATGTTCTTAATGTAATCTACTAAAGTTATCTATCAATATAAGAAAATCATCAAAACAGGAATTTTGGATGACCTCATTAAGTTCGGGTGGCTTTTATGTAGGCATGCTTGTGATGACATGGATTCTCATACGCTTGCAGGAAAAAACATAAGATAAGATAAGCTGCTTCTTGAACGAAATATACGGTGGAATCTTGTATATAATTCCACTCATTTCAATAGATTTATACAAGCATTTCAATATTGATACAAATACAATAAAAATAGTAAATAATTGTCAATATTGATATTTAGAGGAAAATTGAATAAAGGACCATTAACCTTGAATAAACTATCAAACAACTAACAAACTCACTGAATATTTAAATACACAAAATGGTTGTTCAATCTTAATGCTAGCAAAATAATCATTTACTTTTCAATTCACTTGTTTGCTTCATTTAGATGTGGTTCACAACTATCCCTGATGGTTAGTTACAAGCTGCTACTCGTTAAACTATCCTAATCAGATACCAGAGGATAATAAAACCTCAATTAGTTGTTTCATGAGTTTGCTAACAACCTGCATGAATAAAACAAGCAATCTTACTTTTCAAAAGCAAGTAAAAAGTACTATGTTTTGATGATTTTCTCATATTGATTGATGACTTTAGTAGATCACATTAAAATCATTTTATCTTTTAGTAATACTCTACTCTTATGAAGAGACCTTTGCCTATAGGGTTTAAGCTTAAATAAACCCAGTCCCCAACTGCAAATGACCTTTCAACCCTTTTTTGATCAGCATACCACTTCATCCTCTCTTAAGCTTTGAGCAAAGAATCCCTGAGAAGTTGTTGAGCCTTCTGTCTTCCTTTCAAAAACTGAGTGATCCCCTCTACAGTGTTTTACAAGTGAGGATCTCCAGCTAAAGACAGACGCTTGAAACCATAAAGAGCCTAAAAAAGACTCACTCCCAAGGAAGTGTGATAAGATGTATTGTATCGGAATTCAGCCATAGGAAGCCAAGAAACCCATTGCTTTGAATTAGCACTACACATGCACCTTAAGTAGGTCTCCAAGCATTGGTTAACTCTTTCGGTTTGTCCATCAGTTTAGGGGTGATAAGTTGTGCGTAAATGCTGTTCCACACCAATCAATTTGATAGGATTTATCCTTGTTGATTGTATTTAGTTGTCTAGGAGAAAGGCAACCTCCATGTGTAGGGTATACATACATACATGCAGACAACTGAGTTTTGGTTAGCTAACCGTTAGGTATATTATAATACATGAGCATGATATGAAATAAATTACAGAAATAAATAGACTTCAACAAACTAATAAACCATAAGTATCAATAATCACATATTACAGTACTAGTTATGGAAAGGAAAAAAGACCTCAGCAAATAAATGAAACTAACAAACCAAACATCAGCCTAAATTATTATCCACGTGAAGGCCAGATAATATGTGAAATTATGGGTCACGTAAAGCTAGATCTAATTCCAATTACAATTATCCAAATTATTAAACACTAAAGCAATTTGAAGTACTGAACAACGCAAAGCATAACTAATCGTAAGAGTGCGTTCGCAAACACAATCTCTATCGAGATTCGATCAATCATATGCAATCAATTAAGATCAAGTACATGCAGAATTTAGGGAAACAAAAAAAAAGAATCCTGGAGTTGATTGCTTTTCCAGCTAAACCATTATTCTGCATTACATCCAGGCATCCAGGCATATTCTTCTTTCTCTACTCTGGCTCTCTCCGTCCTTTGAGCAGTCATCTTCTCATTATAATGCCTTTCAGCCTCGGCTCTGCTAACCCTCTTTCTTGAGCCTTGCTGCTGGCTCTCTCTCCCTCTCTTTATATGATGAGAAGAGGGAGGTGCTGCATCTTTGCTTGCAGCACTGCTGTATGCAGCGCCTGCTGCTGATCTGCTTGCAGCAACTGCGCTACCAGCTCCTCCTTCGTTATCTTTTCTCCATCTTTTTGGAGAATGAGCGTCAACAGTGGCAGATGATCCTCTTTTCCTCCTCCACTAAGAGGTTGATCATCATCATCTTCTTCATCTTCTTCCTCCTTCTCCCCTGAGCTCCGGTATCTATCTTAGAATTCTTCCCCCTTTTTGGTATCATTAAAAGCTGGGGGTGGAGCAGGGGTTTCACGAACCACTGAAGAGCGTGGTCTCCTTACAGGGGCAGGGGCATTCCTGGATCTTTAAGCTAACTGAGGGAGTACATCGATCATCAAATCCCTTAGTTCTCCGACGATCATCTCCAGATTCCCCAATCGATCGTTGACACTTCTGGTTTGATCTATTACATGGTCCAAAAGTGTCTCTAGCACTAAGGAGTGAGATTGTAGCCTGTCTGCTGCAACATCAACCGATCTTTTACATAGTTTGATTTCAGCGCGGTTGGTTGCTGCATCTCTCTTCAGCTCTCCCTCCATTCTTGCTCGGTCCCGAAGCAGCCTATAGGTTGACTCATTCAAGTCGTGTCTGACCATTGCAGGCAATGCTTCGAGGTTCTTCTTGAAACCATTCATGGTTTCGGCATGGAATTTGGCACCGACCCTTATGCTATTCTGCATGTTAGACTCATGATCCTGAAAAGCATGAAGCAGGTGTCTAACAGTAGCTATCATCCTATTGATTGATTCATTAGGGGTCAGGCCCACATTCCATCTTTCAGAGGCAGCAGCCGATGCAGCATAAGGAACAATAGCTTTTGGGGGCTGTGCTGCATCCTGCCTTGGAGCCTCGGATTCATCTTCCTCATCATCATCCTCATTAAGGCTTGATAGGAGACTTGGACAGCCTGAGGTGGGATTTTCTTCAACGACTTCTTTCTCCTCATCAGATGATATCATGACTGCCACCACACTAATTTTTCCATATCACGCTCTGTTGTGGTCAACCATCATCCGAAAGAATTCGGAAGTTTCATCTTCAGCTTCCTTAGTAACCTTTGCTGCTATAACCTGGATAGGTTCATTTGAGCTTGTAGCAGCAGCAGTATCAACCTCCTCACGAGGTGTCTCTAGCTGCACAGGGGTTACCTCAGCTTCTATTTCGGCATCCTCTAAGGGTACTGTCTCAATAGTCTCCCCTTCAGAGGTCTTCTCACCCTCAGGGAGTGTTGTTAAAACAATAGCCTCACCTGAGATCTTTAGCAAGGATCCCATCTCCTCGACCGGTCCTATAACTTCGATAGCTTCTGCTGCAAGAATGGGTTCTTACAGCTCTTGTTGGTTTCTTGCAGCTTCCACTGTATGCAGCACTGAAAGCTCGACTGCTGCAAGAATTTCAGTATCCACCCTGTGTGTTTCTTCAGCAGCTTCTGTAAGGGTGGCTGTCTGCTGTACGCTGTCTCTGCCAGTACATGGAGTCCAACCTCTGCAACTTTCTTCGTGGTTGCGTCATCGGTGATCTCAACAATATTAGAGAGAATGTCTCTGATGATGGCGGTCGGTTCCCCCTGAGTGTCTTCAGCAGTATCAGGAACTATGCGTACTCGGGAATCGCTGAAGTCAAGTAGCTGAGCCTCCTTTTCCTCCAAAGGATCGAGAGAGACAATTGTTGAGACCCTCAACTACTTGCTCATATGCAGGGGAGCTTGAGTTATGACTTGAGCATCCTTCTCCCCGCATCCTACTAGGAGTATGCTGCATCATTGTCTCTTTGATGCTTGCTTGGAGTGCCTGTTGCAGCATGGCTTCCTCAGCCTGTTCTACTCCAAGGGTGTTGATTTGCTCTTGGGCAAATGCAACATCGTTGCCTCTTCTTACAACCTCTGCAGCCGGGGCTAGGAAGACTTGGATATCCTCCATTGCTACTTTCATCGGCAGCTCTGCAGAGTGAGATTCTGCAATAGCTTTACCCTTCCCTTTATCCAGTGCTCCCTAAACAGCAATGCACTTCGATCTTTCTTGTACCAATACTGCATACTCAGGTTGCAGGAGTGCCAGAATGTCTTCTGAATTGACCCACTCTAGGACAGCTTGCTCCACGGTGAGAAACTCCTTCCATTGCAGCAGAGTTTCCCCCTTAGCCAGTCTCATACTCCTTCAAAGACTGTATTGTAGCTCCATATTTCTAACTACTGGGAAGGTTGGATCCAGCACAGACTGAACAGCTTCAGGATCGCGCGAAGAGGCTAAGTCAGTAGCCCCTTGTAGATGAGCTTGTTCAACTGGCTCATCCCTTTGAAGCTCATCTACTGCAACCAAACTTGTAGTAGAGAGTTGGGAATCAACTCGTAAGGTCGAAACCCTTGCAGCAGCCACGACAACCTTCTTTTTCCTACGAGGGGAGACAATTTTACTTATCTCCTTTCTCGAGTGGGGTGCATCATCATTTGAGGACGAGGATTCAGGTTCAGATTCAGTTCTCTTTGTGGTCCTCTTGATGACGGGAAGAGGACTCTCAACATCATCATCTTTCTCTTCACCCCCGCTGCCTACACCTTCATCCTGCAGTGCCAGGGTTGTATTTCTTTTGTCTTTAGTTTTCTTTCGTGCAACCCCAACAGCAACTGTCTTCGGTAGGGTCTTACCCTTCTTCTTCTCTTCGAGATACTTCCCAATTGGAATGGGGATGGAAGCTGAAAGCTGAAGGCCTAGCTTGTAGAGCAGAGAGCAAATTGTGATACTATAGCTCCTCCTCACTGTGCTTTTTTCTACCTCCTCCCATATCCTCTTCAAGATGAACATGGCCCAGTTCACATTCTCTCCGGCCATGATGGCAGACATGATCCGAAATTGGAGATAAATCTCTATTCGACCCTCGATGGAGTATGCACAAATATCATGAAGAAACTTAAACTCCAGTTTGAAGAGTTTTTTCGGGGCGCTTCTCTTAATCTCGGGCCCTGCATCTCTTGCTCTAAAGAGATCCCACATCTCTTGAGCGCTCTCTTTCCCATACGTCCCAAGCTGACTAGGGGTTAAGCCTTCAGAAGAGATGTTGAAAGTAGTGGCGATGTCACCGGAGAACATTGCTGTTTCTTCTCCATTTGCATCCATCCGAAACAGGATGCAGTCTCTTCTTTTCTCAGACCTCCTTACAAAGGAGTAGGATCACTGAATCGATTCTATAGAGTATCCGGCATAGACAATGGTTAGGAGCCCTAGAACGCGGGTCCTTCCCATAGTGTCGAAGATTCTCCTTATAAGCTCATTGTCGTACAACCCGAAGTCATAGACATGCTCCTGGTTCACTAATCTTTCCTCTAGAACGATTGTTTGCCTTGCCGTCATTGATGAAATTTTGAGAGAGAAAAGAGTTTCTAGGACTTAGGAATTTTTTTTTTTTGAAAAGAAAGGAAACTTCTCTCTTGGTTTTTGGCGATTGAATTTGAAAAGGAGAAGATTATGGGGTTATGGAGAATATCAAGAGATGTGTAGTAAGATCAACGGTTGAGATTAAATGAGGGGAAATGATTTACGATCCTTAGAAAAAGATGGAGGGCTCAAATCGTAAATAATCATGACTGGTGCAGATGTGGGCTCTGACCGTACCTCTTCGACTTTTGATAGGCGCAGACTTGCATTAAATGCTGAAAGACATGCGATTTGCCATCTTATTTATTGACCTTTTAAGGTTGCAACATCTTGGGTATGAGGTTGCAGAGTATTGAATACTCTTTGAAATAAATGTTGTAACCACGTGCTGCTTACTTCCTTTTTCCCATTTATGCTGTAAGAATTAAAGATGCAGCGCTATTTGAACCCAGCGCTGTATGAAGACGTAACTTACAGTACTATACTTACAGCTTCTCACAAGTATGCAGAGATTCCCCCTGGGCTTCTACACCTTCTTTTTCCACTCATAATTTCAGAATTCCCAACTCGTTTCTAAGTATAGAAAACCTCAATTCACTCAACGGTTTTGTGAATATATCTGCAAGCCGGAGATCCATATGAACTTTCTCAATCACATCTTTCTTTTCCACGTGATCTCTTATAAAGTGATGTCGTATATCAATGTGCTTTGTTCTTGAGTAAAATGCAGGATTATGGGTAATTGCAATTGTACTCGTATTATCATAGAGAATTGGAGTCTCTTTTTCTTCAATCCCATAATCTCTTAGTTGCTGCTGTATCCAAAGGATTTGAGCACAACAACTTTCTGCTGTAATATATTCTGCTTCCGCTGTAGATATTGCAATCGATGTTTGTTTCCTACAGAACTATGAAACAAGTCTATTTCCTAGGAATTAACAAGTCCCACTGGTGTTTTTTCTATCAATCTTGCAGCCAGCATAATCTGAGTCAGAGTAGCCTTTGAGCTTGAATCCCCCTTCCTTGGGATACCATAGGCCTACTTCCTGAGTTCCTTTCAGATACTTGATAATCCTTTTGACAGCTAAAAGGTGTGACTTCTTTGGTGCTGCTTGAAATCTTGTACAGACTCTGACTGCAAACATTATATTTGGCCTGCTTGCTGTAAGATACAGTAAGGATCCTATGAGCCGTCTGTACTTCGTGATATCTATATCTTTTCCATCTTCATCTTTGTCAAGGCTTATGGATATAGACATAGGAACAGAAGTTGCTGAACCATTCTCCATACCAAACTTTTTGATAAGCTCCTTTGTATACTTGACCAGGCTGATGAAGGTTCCTGCAACCAGCTGCTTTACTTGTAGCCCTAGAAAGAAGCTTAATTCTCCCGTCATGTTCATCTCGAATTTTGATTGCATCAGGTTGGAGAATTTTTCACATAGCTCTTTATTGGTGGATGCGAAGATGATATCATCCACATATATCTGTACTAACAGAATACTTTCTCCATCCTGTATCCTGAACAGAGTTTTGTCCACTGTTCCTTTGTTGAAGCCATTTTCCAGCAGATAGAGAGATAGAGTGTCATACTAAGCTTTTGGTGTTTGCTTAAGTGCATACGGGGCCTTATGTAATCTGAACACCTTCTCTTCTGCTTGATCTTCAAAACCTGGAGGTTGCTCTACATAAACTTTCTCTGAAAGAAGACCATTTAGGAATGCACTCTTCACATCCATCTGATATACATTGAAATTCATGTGAGCTGCATAGATAAGATGATGAGAGACTACAATTGCTAGAATGATAATAATGCAAGTTGTAGTGGATTCAATGAAATGAGTGAATGTGGGGTCTATTTATAGAAGTAGAAGAGGTGTGGTGTCTTTCCATAATAGACACCTTTTAATTTGAAATGATGTATTTTCATAATTAGACACCATTTTGTTTGAATTGAAATCTTTCCACAATTAGACATCTTTTGGAATGAAATAAGGTGTCTCACAATGTTTCGGATTAGTTACATCCCTTTAAATTGGATTGCATTAATTCAATTCAAACTCACATATTTTCACTAATTCACACCTCTTCAAACTTTTACACATTTTCAATTTTCGAAGAAATCATACCCTTTTTTATGTTTGAACCCCTTAGCTACCAAACAAGCTTTGTACTTGTCAATTGATCTATCAACTTTGTATTTTTTTTAAGGATGCATTTGCATCCTAAAGGTTTACATCTTGGTGGGAGATCAACAATTTTTCACATACGATTATGCATGATGGACTCAATCTCACTATTGATAGTCTCTTTCCAGAGAAGAGCATCTGGACTGGACAATGCCTCTTGAATTATCCTAGGTTCATTATCTAACATATATGTTAGAAAATCTGGACCAAACGTCTTGTCCACTTTACTTCTTTTGTTGCATCTTAATTCCTCTTCAACGTGAGGAGAACTTTGTATAGCTTCACAAGTTCTTTTGTTCGAACTTATCTCTTTCCTTTCTTTGTTCGGAAAGACGTTCTCAAAAAATATTGCATTTCTTGATTCTATGATCATTCCTTCATTTATATTAGGATTGTCTGATTTGTGCACAAGAAATCGATAAGCACTACTTTGATATGCATATCCAATGAAAATGCAATCAATTGTCTTGGGTCCTATTCTAACCTGTTTAGGTTTAGGCACTTAGACCTTTGTTAGGTACCCCACATTTTTAGAAAATTGTATGAAGGTTGTCTTCCTTTCCATAATTCATATGGAGTCTTATCCATTTTCTTGTGTTGTAATTTATTGAGGATGTGATTAGTTGAAAGGATGACTTCCCCCCACATGTTATGTGGTAAGCCAGAACTTATCAACATAACATTCATCATCTCTTTCAAAGTTCTGTTTTTGCGTTCTACAATACCATTAGACTAAGGTGAGTATGGAGCAGTCATTTGGTGAATTATGCCATGTTCTGTACAAAATTCTTCAAACGGAGCAACATATTCTCCCCCTCTATCGCTTTGAATTATTTTGATTTGCAAGCTAAGTTGATTCTCAACTTCATTCTTATAACTTTTGAAAGCTTCAAGAGCTTTGTCTTTCCCTTTCAAAAGATATACATAACAATATCCAGTGCAATCATCGATAAAAGTGACAAAGTACTTTTTTCCACCTCTAGTTTGCACTAGTTTCATATCGCATATATCGGTATGAATAAGTTCTAAAGGTTTAGTATTTATTTCCACTGAATGAAAAGGTGTTTTGGCCATTTTTGCCTCAACACAAATTTCACATTTGTTTTGTGGATCGAAATCCATTGCAGGTAGTAAATTTAAACTTACTAATCTCTTTAGTCTGTTTAAATTTACATGTCCTAATCTATCATGCCATAAATTAGAACATTCAAACAAGTAAGAAACATTAATAACTTTATTATAACGTTTTATAATTATTACATTCATCTTAAAGAGCCATTTTATCTAGATAGCTCTTTCTTATGAATTGACCACTTTTGGCCAGTACAAACTTATCGGCTTCAAATACTAGCTTAAATCCGGCTTTGCTCAACAAGAAATCGGTTACTAA
Organism: Scutellaria barbata; assembly: GCA_028654395.1. NCBI lineage: Eukaryota > Viridiplantae > Streptophyta > Magnoliopsida > Lamiales > Lamiaceae > Scutellaria > Scutellaria barbata. Next base: position 7,740,868 of record CM053654.1, read on the forward strand.
GTTTTTGCGAATGTCTAGGACATGCAGCATATCCACAAGCGTCAGCTCCTTCCTTGAGATCATCTTCAGTACCACTCTTCCCAATCCAACTACGTTGGAGGTTGCATAGTTTCCCATGAACAACTTTCTACCATTGATCAGTATGTAACTTGAAAATATCTCTCTTTTTGAGCATATGTGGCGTGTAGCCCCAGTGTCCATCCACCACTCTCTCGAATTATCTACCAAGCTTCAAATACGACAGCTGACAGGTTTAACTCATTCATACCCATAGATACTGAATTTTCCTCGGTTAGGTTAGCCTGACCTCGATTGTCTTCTTGGGGTGTCAACAATCATTTGTCATGTGACCAAGTTTGTCGCAGTTGTAGCAAAGTTGTATTTGAACTTTCTAGCTTTCTTCTACTTTGACTCTTGCAAATTTATAATTTTTCTCGTGCAAATAAAAAGATAGATTAAATGAATTGCTTAAATTCATCTTAATTAATTTACAAATATAAATTAAAATAAACACTTATAGTTACAAATAATAAATTATTTTTAAATATAAAAATATACATAGATCAGTACAAAAAAATGAATTATTTTATAAAATAAAAAGATTATTCTCAAGTAAAAAGATAGATAAAAATGAATTAAAAAAACATAAAGGCACTCCACTACTGGGACAAGACAAGTACAATGAGCATCATCGGTTTTCCAATTTTCCAATTAAAATAGTTGCAAAAAAAAAAATAAAAACCCAACCTATCCTTCGTCATACCATTGAAAATTAAACCCAAGGTCAAAGCACCACCGGAGGCCCCCATCCCTCTTCCAACCCGCCGACGTCGCCGCTGCTTCCCAACCTGTCGCCACCGCCGTCCAGCCGTATTTCTCTCTCTCTCCGTAAGCTCACTATTTTAATCAGTCTCGTATTTGCCCTAAATCACAAATCAAGTCCAAACAGTTCTTAGATTTTCCCAACCATCGCCTACTCCAGTCCCGATCTCGTACAACCATCGCCGTCGTCGTCATCATCCCTCCCGTCCCATTGCACAGGCATTTGAACCTGCCAAGGTTTTCCTGTGTGTGTGGATTGGAAAATGGGGTTGACTGTATATTGTTCTGTGTGTGTAGGTCGTTCCACAAGCTGATAGGGTTTTGATTCGTCTCCAGGTATTGTTATTCACTGATTGCTATCAATAAATGTCAGTGCTCATTGATCACACAGATGTTTCTGTTTATCAGTTATAAAGAATTATTTTATTAAGTTAAAGCCTAATTTTCCGAAAATGAGCACACTATAGTTTTGGGTTTGGAGAATTATAAGCAATGGCTAGTCGGTTGAATGCCAATACAATCCTGAAAACATGTCCTTGCTTTTTAATCTTTGTTGCATTAATTAACAAAAAACTTGAGATGGGAGTTCGTTTTGGTGTGAAATTTGAAATGATTGTCTCATTTTTTTTTATTGTTTATAATAAATTAAGCCCAATGTGGATGATCATATGGGCGCAAGTTCTTAATTTCAACTTAATTTGTGGAGAGCTTTTATGCTTGTTATTGTCGTTTTTATCAGTGTGATTAGAGCAGTTCCAAACTTTTTATTCTTAGCAACTACAATGAATCATGAGAAAACAGATGTATTAATTGATTATTGCTTGTTGTATTTGTTTGACTCCAGAAGAGAAGATGGTGAAGCTGAAAATATAGGTTAGAATAAAGTGTGTATTTTAGCTGTTAAAGGTTTGTTGGATGTTCGTAAAAGTGGGGACTTTTTCCTGTCCTCTTCTTCACCTTTGGACAAAGGACGATTCCAAAGATTAAGAATGAATACTGCTTATACTCAAACAAAAAATAAAGGACTTATTGTCAAAGAAACTTGCTAAAAATATCCCAGTTTTCTGTGTTTTGTGTTTTAATAATAATAAACAAATTAATATCTGAGCTTTTACATGTATAATTGATGAAGCATTCTTCCTAAATACTCACCTTCTCTTAATTGAAATACAGCTATGTCTGAATATCCTTATATTTTTCATCTGCAAAAGGAAAGGTGAGGAGTTTGGTGTGAGGATTTGGGGCTTTTGTTGGAAACTCGAATTTAAAATGCAGAATAATGGTTTAGCTGGAAAAGCAATCAACTCCAGGAATCTTTTTTTTGTTTCCCTAAATTCTGCATGTACTTGATCTTAATTGATTGCATATGATTGATCGAATCTCGATAGAGATTGTGTTTGCGAATGCACTCTTACGATTAGTTATGCTTTGCGTTGTTCAGTACTTCAAATTGCTTTAGTGTTTAATAATTTGGATAATTGTAATTGGAATTAGATCTAGCTTTACGTGACCCATAATTTCACATATTATCTGGCCTTCTCGTGGATAATAATTTAGGCTGATGTTTGGTTTGTTAGTTTCATTTATTTGCTGAGGTCTTTTTTCCTTTCCATAACTAGTACTGTAATATGTGATTATTGATACTTATGGTTTATTAGTTTGTTGAAGTCTACTTATTTCTGTAATTTATTTCATATCATGCTCATGTATTATAATATACCTAACGGTTAGCTAACCAAAACTCAGTTGTCTGCATGTATGTATGTATACCCCTCGTATACGTATTTCAACGTAGATACAGTGATGTTATTCTGATTTTTACGTTGTTATGATTGCCTCTCTATAATACCTTTTATTTGAGTTTTTATATTTTTATTTTCTTTCGCAATTATTGAGCATCCTTCTGGAATTGTGCAGAGAAGTGAGATTTTTGCAATCTTTTTGTGATTGATAAAAGAGCACTTCTCTTTTTAGCCGTTGATCAAACAGGTATTTGAGTTCTTCCTTTCATGATATCTTCTTTTGCTCTTTTTTTTATTTTTTTTCATCTTCATACATTAATGTTCTTTCCTTATTCTCATGGTGTTGTATGTAGGTTTCAGCATTTAATTACATTTTCAAATATTATGAGGTATAACAAAACTTATATTAATAATTGAACTTGTTTACCAGGTTTTGGAGTGTGAGTATGCTGTTCGTGGTGAAATCGTGAACCTTGCTCAGGTTATTGTTTTTGCATTTTATAGTTGCTACGCATCATTGGTTATTTTTTCTCTGGACTCAAAGCCTGTGTATTTATTAATTTGGTGCAATATTTAACATGTCTTATTTCTATAGAAATTTCAAGAAGAGTTTTATGTTGCTTCGTCATCGTTCGTCTCAGGTGAGCCACTTCACTCGTAACCATGTTTACTTTATTATACTGCTTATTTGCATCAATATGAATGAGAATATTGTGCTGCTTATAATTTGATACATAGGAATAAGCATTTATAGAGATGATAAAATTCTTTTAAATTGTTTGTGCTGTTTAATTCTGATACATAGTGTTTTTTGTTGATTTAAGAGGGGTGAAATGTTAATATTTGCTTTCTCCATGCTTCACTGAATTCCTTTTTTGATCTAATTAAATCTCTATTCTCTATACAATATTTTTACAATAAAAGTGGTGCTGATGTTATATGAAAATGCTGATAAAATCAATCTTGTAATGCTAAACAAAAAGTTCTCTGATATAAGATCTCATCTTTAAATTGATGAAATAACAACACTAGTGCACCTTTATAATAGTGTCTTTGCATGGGGCTCTCTGTTGTGATTTAGAAATCTTGCATTCTAGTGATTCAGGTGGTCTTGCTTGAAGCTGGAGACTTATCTAATCCTGCATTGTTGAGTTACTTAAGTAACCAAACACCATATGATGCCTTTTGTTTGTGGCCACATATATATGTAATTCATTTAGGGAGTTAAATCTATTCTCGCCCTATCCTAAATGCTTGACTAGACGAATGTCCTATATTACCTTGAAAGTTCATTAGTTCCCATCTATGTTCTTGTCCCTTTTTGGATGATATTGGCAATCTGCTTGTTTTCTAGCTTTAAGCAACATGCATGGAAATACCACGTGTATAGTTTGGTGACAAGAATTGATAGTTTCACATGAAAAAGTTCCTGCAAAATTTTCTTACTAAAAGAGCTTGTCTCACATGTACCTCCCTCTCTACCTTTACTAATATGGTTATATCATTTTCATTTTTTCGAGATTAGGCAGACAAGATTAAAGTTTTTTTATTGTCATTATCAGGTTATCTAGCTTCAGCATTTTGACACTTCTATTTGAAGTGTTTATGGAGAAACAGACTAGTAATCGAGCAACTCAATTAATTGAAGGTTTGGGCAGTTTTCTGCGCCGATGTATATATGCAGTGCTCTCCGTAGGTCCTCTTCCAAAACATGTTGCATTTATCATGGATGGAAATAGAAGATATGCTAAAAAGCAAAGTTTGCAAGGAGGAGCTGGGCATAGGGTTGGATTTGTAGCTCTTATGAATATGTTAAAATACTGTTATGAGTTGAATGTTAAATATGTTACAATTTATGCTTTTAGCATTGAAAATTTTAAAAGACGACCAGAAGAAGTTCAATCTACGATGCAGTTGATACTGGAAAAGATTGAAGGGTTAGTTGCGGAAGAGAGTATAGTGAGTTGTTATGGAGTGAGAGTACACTTCATTGGTAACCTCAAACTTTTGAGCCAACCCATCCAGCTAGCAGCTGAACGAGCGATGAATGCGACTGCACATAATTCAAAGGCCGTGCTTTCAATATGTATTGCCTACACATCGACAGATGAGATAGTACATGCAGTTGAAGAAACTTGCAAAGAAAAAGGGGATGAATTTAGGGATTTGGATAGCACTGAGCCTCTCATCAGTGTTGAAGATGTTGAGAAACATATGTATATGGCAGTTGCACCTGATCCTGACATTATAATTCGCTCGTCTGGTGAGACTCGTTTGAGCAATTTCCTTTCGTGGCAGAGTGCAACTTCCATTCTATACTCTCCGAGGGTTCTTTGGCCAGAGATTGGCTTTCGCCATTTGCTGCAAGCAGTCTTCGACTTCCAAAGGAATTTTGCTTATTTGGAAAAGAAACGGACACAAAAAGGTGACTCACATCAAAATGTGACTAAATATGGTGTACATCCGGTGACTTGGAAACTCGATATGGGTTGATGTAGTTTAATGTATGACCAGAATTTTGTTGTGTCATTATGCTGTTGTTGATCGAGTATGTATATAGTGTATTTTTGTTCTCTATTTTGTACTGATTTTTGTGGTTGATTCTGGTTCTGAGTGCTAGCACCATGTATGAATATAGATGATTCGATTTTGTTTCTCAACTGTCAGAGTCTTTGGTCAAGAAAGTTTTATGAAGAATATCTTGTACGAGAATTGTAGATTAATTAGTAGTCTCTCTTTCATATATAGGCATGTGTTGCAAATATATGTAATCCAAAAGATGAGCTTTGTGGTGTTCCTCAAATCCCATCCAAACTAAAAAGTATCATCATCTATCCAATTTCTTAAACATGAGTGTTAGAGTCGTGATTACAACGTGGCTCTTCTTTCAACCACCTATGCCATCTTTCATTCTTGCTGTGAAGAGGAGTTATCTACTCAAAACAAGGTGCCAAATGCAGTGGCCATCTTTTGTTATAATCTCCACAACAATCATAATTGCAATTCATTCTGTGAGAAATATAACCAAACATGTGTCACTCACCAATACATCACATTTTTCGTACATTCATCTCAATCTTTTCCTGGCATAACATTTCTCAATGCACCCATAATAATTCAAACACACACGACAGTCTATTTGCAAGCCAACCATGTAACATCGACTATCCTAGATTTATATATGGAAGAATTTTGCCACAACATTTTTTTTTGCCTGCAATAGTGACCACACGCTTTTCATTTCTGCCAATTTTTGCTTCATCTTCAATAGTATTTAAACAGCTGAATGGCAACTATATGGAGCAGATGGTACACGAAACAACAGAGATCAGGACAGCATATGCTTTATAAATAGTCTTACGTAAATGCATATGCATGAATGCAAGTAGTTAACATCAAAAGCTGTCTATTTGGAAACTAAAGACCAATGCAGACTTCGACTGTGGTGAGCACCTGTTCTTGTGGCCTATTTTTACCATATATGCAGTCAATAATTTATAAATCGCATAAAGTAACCTACATATAAAGGGTATTTGGATTACTTAGTCTTTTTCACCAAGATATTCTCATCCACTAGGTGTCAAGTGTCAGTACAACGTATTTTTGCACATATTTGGTCTGAGTATGTGATCTGAATAACGGATAGATAAAGTGTTCATAAATATGAAACTGATCTAGTGCTTCAACTATTTTTAGGCTGAGGTTACAAGTGTTGCTGCAAAGACAAAAAAACATGAACAGCATCCTAGAAAAAAAAAAAAAGAAAAAAAAAGACTAACAGAATATCTTACATATGCGCTGCACTAGTCTTTGTTATTTGTTGGATTCGACACCCATAAAAAATGATATAAACCTGAGATATAATAAACTTACTCTAAAGACATAAATTTGAAATAGCAGCGAGTAAGGTCGAATGCAGCGCCCCCAGCCCATTATTCTAGACTGAGTACACTGCTTCATGCTACTTATATAAAATGTACTTAATATTTTTTTTTAAAAAAGATATAAATAAATAAATAGGTAATTACTAAAAGCAGAAAATAACTTAGTTAATTAAATATAAAAAGGGCCCACAAAGAAACGTTGGATTGCACAAAAGAGAGTCACCAAATGTATTTTAGATCTTAATTAACTTATACATATATCATAAGTAAAATAGTTAACTCTAGGGTGAAACGATATGGGGAAACCCTCGACTGCACCGCGATCCTACGCTCCACCTCCTTAGTCTGAAAATATATTAAAGTAAGATATGAGCATAAAACTTAGTGGGAATATCTGCAAGAAGTTATACCAATTGATTTGTACATGCCACATACGTCTGTGCATAAAATATCAACATTCGACCCTTGTGGTCTATTAGCCGTTATGGCTAGGGCCTTGTGCCCTCATTATGATCCTTGTGACCTGGCCCTTGTGGCTGTTAGGATGTATACTATAAGCCTAACTTTTGTATGAACATCTATTTTGATATGAGAATCTTTTATGGTCAAATGTTTGCATTTTATATTTGTTATATATATTATTGCAACTGTACAATTAATTTATATTGTAGATAACATGGTGTGTGGTGCCACACAGAAGATCATGTTATCAGTTCCTTATGAATTATAAATGGTAGTTGACAACCAAGATAATTTTGGATAAATTATCGGAATGGTTGTAGTGTAATTTGGTATTAGTCTATCTTGATTATAAAATTACATTAGTACATTTTGTATGTATTGAGCAAGACCAATTGAGGTTGTTCGATTTGTACTGACTATGTAATAGAATAAGACCTCTGTTATTATGGATGTGCTTCCTCTTAATCATTATATAATAACAGGCACATATACTCGATATATGTTTCTTTAATTTACCAAGTGAGTGAGATTTATTCATTAAATCAATAAGCTCAGTAAATTGAGATACAATGTTGTTTATATGGTGTGCTTTTGATTATAGAATGAAATTGTGTCCTAATTATTTAGGATGATGATGTTTACTTGAGAAGCTCATAAGGATTATCATGTAAACCCTGCAGGTGGATTTATTCCAACATGATAATAAAGTTGAGTGGTACTACTCTTGGAATTAGATGTTAATTAATTGAATTGTCAGTAATTCATTTAATTAACGAACATTCGATATCTTAAACACGGGGAGATAAACGCGCATATAATAAATAGGAGTCCATAATTAATATGGATTTGGGACGGTAGTTCAATATAATAACTCCTTAGTGGATCAAGTTATTATTGATGGGATTAAGAAGTGTGTTCAGGCCGAATTAGGACTCCTAATCCCATCAGGAGACCGAATCCTAATCCTCCTCTAGGTCCATGTTGTAGCCTATAAATAAGCTTTAAGTCAGCCGCTTCTAAACACATAAAAAAATCATAAAATGATTTTAATAGAAGGCGGCTGGTATTTTCGAAGGATCTTTGCCCACACAACGTTTGAGAAAAAGCGAGGAATGGTAGAAGATCTAGAGGTCCAGGCTCTATCGATTGTTCGGCAGCTCTGACCTTAGAACTGGTTCTTCTTCACCTATTACGGTGGAAGATATGATTTATTTTTCACTGCATGTTAATCATACCTTGTATGGATTCCGAATCAAATAATTGCATAGGGTTAGCGATCTGGCGGTTCCAACAGTGGCCTTATTTATCATTGTGACCTTACGATCCATATGCCCGAAGGCAAACATATAAGCATTATACGCATCAACAATAGTATAACTTGACACTTACTTACAGTTCGTAATTATCCACCTCAAAATCTTTTCTTTAATAAAGCTATTGAAATTACGAATCCGACCGCTCCGCACAATATCACATTATAAATTTGTTTAATCATCGAGACTTCTCAAATTTTTAGATTATCGATGCTTATAAAATCTAAATTAGGTCTTTAAATATTTTAATTACCTCTTAATCATTTATCAAAAGCTGTTAATAAACTTCATTAAGCTTAATCTTTTCTAATTAAAGCTTAATCTTTATAATTATAGCTTAATTATTGATTAATTATTATTAGTTAATTTTAATATATATTGATTAAGTTTTTTTATCATTTTTTAATCCTTAGTTATTGATAAAATTATTAAATTTAAATTATGATTACATAATTATTGAATAAGAAGTTAACATTTTATCAGTAAATGATTAATAATTAAAGTTTATTCTTAATTAGACTCTAATTAATCATTGAGTGATTATCATAATAATAATAATAATTATTACTTAATTAATTATTAATGACTATTAATACTAAAATATTTAAGATTAGAAAAATATCTCTTATCTTATTAGTTTAATTCATCTTCAAATAATTTTTAATTATTCATAATTATTAATTAAATGTTATGAATCTGTAATGTCCCGATTCTTTTTGTTAAATAAATCTTAATCGAGACGTTACTCACTCATAAAAATTCACTCTTTCAAAAGAATAAAGATAAATAAAAATCAAGAATAATTTAAATTCAAGATTTATTATAAAATATACGTTTCCATAATTCATAAAATATCACATTTACAAATAAAAACTTCTGTAACCTTTGATCATTGGCTACCAGCATCCACCGCTCGCGCGCCACGCCTTAAACTCCTTAAACTGAAAACATTTTAAAAAAGGGGGTGAGTGACAATAGTACACTCAGTGGGGTGGGGAACTCGGGATGACATGAAATAATTTTGGAAGATTTTACACACATGCCAAAACACGATTTTATCACATAAAATAGATTTTCGTAAAATGTTTATCTTTTACTAAAAACCGTAGAAAATAGATCACTTCAAACACTTGGCTTAAATCATTTTAAAAATGTAAGCATCCATCTCAAATCAATCATCCTTCACCTTCAAACATCACTTTTCACATAATTTACGGTGCTTAGTCGCCATGAAAGCATTTTACGGTTCTTAGCCGTCATGAAAACATTTTCCGGTTCTTAGCCGCCATAGATGTGGTTCTTAGCCACCATAGATACGGTTCTTAGCCGCCATAGATGTAGTTCTTAGCCACCATAGATACGGTTCTTAGCCGCCATAGATGCAGTTCTTAGCTGCCAGAGATACGATTCTTAGCCGCCATAGATGTGGTTCTTAGCCACCATAGATGTGGTTCTTAGTCAGCATAGATACGGTTCGTAGCCGCCATAGATGTGGTTCTTAGCCACCATAGATGTGGTTCTTAGCCACCATAGATACGGTTCTTAGCCGCCGTACATGCACATGCACACATATTCACATCACACATACACATATCCAACATACACATGGAAGCACATTATTTTAACATAACACTTAGTTGCAATTCGGAATCATATCTTATTGCTCATATACATACATTAATTTCACATCATTCTTCACCTTTGCATTCATAGTAAACATTCACAATCCATCATGTGCTTTGAAACATTCATTAATCATATCCATCATATCACTTTCATTTTCACATATAACATCTCATGCATTCAGCACGTATACCCAACACACTTCATATAGTATAATAGTTCGTAATTTAAATAATTCGTAAATTAAATATTTTGAAAGAGGTATCAATACCGACATAACAATTTTCCCCACATTTAATAATAATCTTAAAAGATTGCATAAACTTTATAATATCTTAATTTAAAGAAATTACCCCCACCTTGTTCGGTGGTTACCACGTGAGCAACAAGTATCCAAGATCACGTATCCCAAGGCTTCAAATCAACAGGTAGCCTACATAATTTACAGTGTTTCTTAGATCTTTATTAAATAAAATTAACGATTTAAACGATATAGAATCGGATACTATCTATCGAGATGAGACGGATCGGAACAGAAGGCTTAACGATTGAGGTTGAAGAAACAAGAGGGAAAGATCAGTTTGTACAGTTGAGGTGAAAGAGAATGAATTTTGGATTACAACAAAACAAGAATGAGCTCAATCGGAGTTGAAACGAGCTCGAACGGGCGTTTTAAGATTTAGGGGTATTTTGGTAATTTGGTCAAAGGATTGACTTTGACCGGGACCCACGACCCCCCCGGTCAATGATATTTTGTTGGCAACGTCTCGATGATAAAGTACAATGAAAAGAAAACGAGATTCAGATCGAAAACGAATCGAAAAATACGACATCGCGCGTGTTCCCGTCGATGGGAAAATTTCCCGACGGCGTCTCCCGTCGGCTGCCTAGTTTTCTAGGCAGCGGTTCCCAGACCTCCCGTCGTCGGCCTGCTCGAGCAGCCACTTTCCCGGCGCCACCGGCTGCGGCGGCGCCACCCTATGCCATCAACCCTTAGTCCTTTGGATAACCCGCACTGCCGGCTATCAGATCCGGTCATCCCTTGCCGGATTCCGGCATGAATAGTGCCTGAAAAACAGCCTCAAAAGCCCTTCGTCACACACATTTCACAAACTTCTTGCAACAGCCCCCCTTTTCTAGGCCATTTTCCGGCACCGGCGCCGCCACCCATGGTGGCGCCACCCCTCCATTGACTAGCCCACAACTCTGGCAGCCCCTTCGGCTCCTGCAACGGCGAGAAAAAGAGCTACAGAGAGAAAAACGGGAGAGAGAAAAGGTGGCAAGAAACAAGGGTTGGGGTTTTGGAGATGGTTTTTCGCCGTTTTCCGGCGAACGGAGAATCGGAATTGAATTCCGGAAGTTACCCTAGACTCATATCGTTGAGGGCTACGTTATATACGAAAATCAGCCGAAACGGACGGGTTTGACTTTTTCCGGCGACGGCAGCGGCGGTTTTTCGCCATTTTCTGGCGAACGGAGAATCGGAATTGAATTCCGGAAGTTGTCCTAGATTCATCTTGTCGAGGGCTATGTTGTGTACGAAAATCAGCCAAAACGGACGAGTTTGACTTTTTCCGGTGAACTCCGGCAGCGGCGGCGGCTCCGGCAACGGCGGCGGCGGTGGCGACGACGGAATATAAAATTAAAAGGAAAGAGAGAAGAGAGAAAGACTTACGTGTATTCGACACTTTTCGGCTCGTTCGAAGAAATTGTGAAAATGTAATCGAATGAGGGCCTATTTATAGAAAATTTTGAAAGTTACTATTCATGATAAGATTTCGTTTCTCGTTTTTCCGAAACATTGTATTTTGCCCCTTTTTTCGCCGTTTGAGCTACGGTTTTCCGATTGACCTCTAGTTCGTTTCTATCTTCTCATTTTTCCGTTACGCATCTAATGGTTTAAAAATATTGTATGTTCCATGTTTATAAATTTTATCCCTCTAAAACCGATCGTTAAACAATATCTGAAACGCACGTAATTAAATTAAACACTCAAGAATTAAAACACATAAGATATTTTAATTAAGATTTTACTTATTTACTTAATCAATTATGCTTTGTTTTTATCTGGGCGTTACAGAATCATTGTTAAACATCATTAGGATATCAAAGATCATACATAAATATGGTTAAGTAAGTGGGAGAACACACTTACTTAAGGACTTTTTTCATCATTAGCAAAAAGTAATGACATTAGACAACATTCCTAATTTTGTGGTGGGCTAAGCTATCCTATAATCTCCCTATAACCACCTAAGTATCCCCCTAAGTGAAGATAGATTTGGATTAAAGTACAAAACACACCAATTCTTCCAAAACATCAATAATTTTCGGCCACAATTTAACACCATTTTTTAAGATGCATAAAACATTATTTACTTATCATTTAGTACATTAAAGCATGGTTCTTCATCATATAATCATATAAAAATATTTTCATGCTCAAAATAATCATCTAACATCAACATAAGCTTCTAAGACTCAAGTATCACTACAAGAAATTTGGCTTTTAACAACCCCTCTTTAACAACGCTTTTACTGAATTTGTGTTGTCTTTTGGCTTTTTACAACACTTTTTCCGAAAAGCGTTGTCTTTTTGCAAAAAATCGCTATACGACAACAGCAATTGAAACGACAACGCTTTTTAAAAAGGGTTGTTAAAAGGCGTTTTTTTCGCTCTACGACAACCCTTTTTCGCAACGCTTTTGAGCGTTGTCTTTTCTTAAAAATTTATTTTTTTTGCAACCCATTATGCAACCCTTTTGTTTTGTGTGTTGCATGTTTAAAATAAAAAACAATTATAAAATAATTATTTTTTTATATAATTATTTTTTAATTAACTTAAATTTAATACATTTAATTAATTTATAATGTTATATTATATTACATTATTTGCATTAATATTATCTTATATGAACAAATTCATTATTTTAGAAAATAGTATTTTTATAAAATACTATTTTGAATTAATTAACAAATTAATTAAACCTAATTAAGTATTACTCTCATCCTATTATATAATAATACAAAATTTGAATATTATTTTAAAACATGATTCGAAAATTGTATTTTATAATTCATAATTCATAAATTATGAATGTTTTTTATAAAAAAATATAAAGATAAAATTATTGTGTTTTAAAATTAATACAAAAAACATAATAAAAAGATACATATATATATATATATATCAATTAATTAAGAATATATAAAAAATTTAATTATACAAGGATAAAAAAAAATACATTTATTAATTTGAAAAATATAAAAATTTGTATTACATAATAATATAAAAGTTATATATTATTATTTTAGAAAATAAAGATAAAATGAGTTTGGTTTTAATTTGAACCAAAAATTATTTTACAACCAAAAAAAAAAAACAATACATATATTAATTTGAAAAATATAAAAATTTGTATTACATAATAATATAAAAATTATATATTATTATTTTAGAAAATAAAGATAAAATGAGTTTGGTTTTAATTTGAACCAAAAATTATTTTACAACCAAAAAAAAAACAATACATATATTAATTTGAAAAATATAAAAATTTGTATTACATAATAATATAAAAATTATATATTATTATTTTAGAAAATAAAGATAAAATGAGTTTGGTTTTAAAATTAATACCAAAAACATAAATTATTTGAAAAAATTATTTTATAAAATAAAAAAAAGATATAAAAATGATTAATTAAAAGAATAATATGAAAAAAAAATTTAAATATGTGTAATTGAACGATAAACTATTTTTCAAAATAAAAAACATACATATATTAATTGGTCAATACAAATTTTTTTATATAATAATACAAAATTTATATATTATTTTAATTAAATTAAAGTTGAAAATTTTAATTATTTTATGATGTTATTTCATATTATTTGCATTAATATTATCTTATATATATGAACAAACTCAAAATTTTAAAAAATTAGTATGTTTATAACATATATTAAAAATATGCACTAGTATACTTTATAATTGTCTTAATATGAAATTAGATTAAATATTATTAAACATATTAATTATTCATTAATCTTCCAATTATATATTAATTAGTCATTAATTATATATGTATATATATATAATTAGTTAATAAAAGAAATACATATATAATATAAACACAGAAGCACTAGTAGCCTAGTGGTTCAAGGTCTTACGAAGGTCACGAGTTCGAATCCCAAACAACGCACATTTATTTCTCATGATGTGGCAATGATGTGTCAAAATTTGATGATGTGGAAGATGATGACAACGCTTTTTGGTGCGTTGTAAAAAGCGTTGTCATATCCTAAAAAAAATTAAAAAATGGCGGAAAAGACAACCCTTTTTTGCAACGCACCAAAAAGCGTTGTCGTATCTAGATACGACAACGCTTTTTTGGTGCGTTGTCGTTGTGCGAATTTTTTTTTGCAACCCTGCCTACGACAACGGTTAAAATTCCTCTTTAACAACGGTTTTTAACCATTGTTAAAGCCTAAAATTCTTGTAGTGTATGCAAAGAAATGAAGAGAACTTGCAAAATTCATAACTTTCTCTACACAAGTCCAAAGCATGATCTAAAACCATATTTATGCTTCTTATAACATGTATTTTAACATATAAAAATTTCATAGAAACAACCTAAGAATACCTCCAAAAACAGTCCATTTACCTCCCACACTTTCATTCAACATATAATGATTTTTCTTAGAACATCTCTCAACAATAAACCGTCATCTAAGCCTAGATCATGTTATAGTATGATTATATAACTTAAAATATGCATATTCCACATGATCAAAGCTTTGGGAATGAAGAAGGTAAGAAGACTACCTTGTAGCAAACTTGAAGAGCAAGTGTGTGTAGAGATTTAGTATGTGTTGTGTGTGAAAATGATCCTCAAATTAGAATCCATCATATTTATTGTAACGTCCCGATTCTTTTCTGAAAACATAAACCTTAACCGAGATGTTACTCACTTATAAAAATTTACTCTTTCAATAAAATTAAAGATAAATAAAAACAAGAATAATTATAAAATATACATTTCTTAAATTCATGAAATTCATCGTTTTAAATAAAAAGCTTTAGTAACCTTTGATCATCGGCTACCAGTATCCACCGCTCGTCTTCCACGCCATAAAAATCCTTAAACTGAAAACATTTTAGAAAGAGGGGTGAGTGACAAAAGTACACTCAGTGAGATGGGGAAACTCGGGATGACATAAATAATTTTAAAAGATTTTACACACACATGCCAAACCACCATTTGTCACATAAAAATAGATTTTCATAAAACGTTTGTCTTTTAAAATAAAAACAGCATAAAATAGATAACTTCAAATACTTGTCTTAAATCATTTAAACCCACAAGCATTCATCTCTTTCACATGCAAACATATCACATTCATTACGGTTCTTAGCCGTCATAGATGCAGTTCTTAGCTGCCATAGATACGGTTCTTAGCCGCCATAGATACGGTTCTTAGCCGCCATAAATGCAGTTCTTAGCTGCCATAGATACGGTTCTTAGCCGCCATAGATACGGTTCTTAGCCGTCTTGCATGCACATGCACATATATTTATTTCACACATACACATATCCAACATACACATGAAAGCACATTAGTTTAACATAACACTTAGTTGCAGTTTTCAACTGCCATGAAAACACATCTTATTTGAAGATATGCAAATATTAACTTCACATCCTTCTTTACATTTGCCTTCATAGTAAAACGTTCACAATCCATCACTTGCTTTAAATCATTCAAGTATATGATTTCATATTTTAAATACTTTGAAAGAATTATAAATACCGTGTTAAGCAATTACCCCCACCTCATGAGAAGAGAGTGTATAATTATAAGCTGTCGAGCAAGTATAGATAATTCTTCATTCTCCTTTTCCTACATCGATCATTAAAATATCTTAGTACATTATCTAACTATAAATTCTTTAGTTAAGGTCATTAGTAATTAAAATATGTCCTTTAAGGTTTTCTTTAATAAGTTGGAACAGATTCTGATGTTGTTGTGATTTAAATAATAAAATAAATGTTTTTAAGGTGATATAAGGTTTAGCTGAATTTCTAACAAATACGTTTATTAAAATATTAGAAAGCTTAATTAGACTTTATTTAGATCTTGAAAGACTTAGCTTAGTCTTAGGAAAATTAATTATAAATTTATGATTTAGGTTAGATCTTGAAGATTTGATAATAACTCTAAAATAAGTAAATGGGTAAAAAACAAAAACCCACCTCAAGTATACGTGATTTTGCACTTTGCTATATCATTTATAAATGTTTTCACTTTACTATATCAAGTACACGAACTTTGCAAAACACAATAAATTCGGCTGCCACGTCATTTTTTCTTGTCAGAAAGAGGACACGTGTCTCTCAACCATTTGCCAATAAGTCGGATTTATTGTTTTTTGCACAGTTCGTGTACTTGATATAGTAAAGTGAAAACATTTATAAATGATATAGCAAAGTGCAAAATCACGTATACTTGAGATGTGTTTTTGTTTTTTACCCTAAGTAAATTATAAAGTTTTTAGCTTAAAATAATTCTTGAAGACCCTTAAAATAATCTTTAGATAATCTAATTATATAATTTACGGTTTAACTTAGATATTAGGAAATTTGAATATATTTATGATTATGGTGTATTTAGATTAACTATAAAGTTTAATTTATAAAAACGAATTCAATTAACTGAAACTATAAGTTAATTTAAGAAATATAATTAATTGCATGACATGTTTAGTTAATTATTATTTAAGAGGATTAAAGTTGATATTTAATTTAATATTTATGTTGCACTTGACTATGGGAAATTAACTTGTAAAGTTCATAATTAATTTAAGATCAATAGATCATTTTTAACAATATAGGGGATTTATTTGAACGTTTAATATTTATAATTAGATCCTTAATTCGTTTATTAAATTATGAAGATAAAATTTTAATGTCCATAATTATATTTAGGACAAATATGTCATTTAAATTAAGAGAGATGATAATTAATATTTTTAATGTTATATTGCGACATAATTTACTTATTTGGGTTAAGAAGTAATACTAGTGACTTCTACTGTAACGCCCTAGTCCCCTTTTAATTGGAAATAGGTCACCACCCTTTACTTACATAAAACTATAGAATTAATGAGATATATTATAACGGAAGTCTAAAACGAAAACAGGAGATTTTTTTTTAAATTAAAACTTGACATAATTTATTTAGAAATTAGAGGAATTATAATTATTTTCTAATATACAGCGAAAGGCTTAAAATGAAGACACGAGGGCTATATACATATATATTTTATTTAAAAACCGTAACACATATACATATGTATATATATCCAAACTAGATCGTATCTTACCCACATTTGTAGGTAAAATGTTCATCCTATACATATTTAACAACTTATTATTCTCAAAAGGAAACATTATTCTAGTACAATTTTATAGATACAGTGAGAAGTCAGCCCAGCCTACTACACATCCGCGTCATCATCTACCGAGCCTGAAAATATAAAAAAACAACATCATGAGACACCTCCGGAGAGGGATCCCAATGGGATAACTGTACACTCTAATATATATTGAAGCAATTAAATTAATTAGCACATACTACATGTCCTTCGGGCACGCTCACCCTGGACCATACATAACATAAAGGAATGTAGGAGTCACTCGGCCACTAAACCTTGCTTTCATAGACCAGGCATTTTCATCCATATGGTCGTCGCCCGTTAGCGAAGCAACTACCGGTTATAGCTACAGAGCTTCAGCCGTAGATTTTCAAACATAACATATTAATTTAATTATCAACATATAGTAAAGTGTAGAAGTTACCCACTTGAAAGTTGAGGGTTTGAGGATTCCTTTTGGATGCACCGATCGTCCCGACTGCGCTCGACACACTTAACCGATTAGCCTCTTATGTCATATAACACAATCTTTTGTATTTCATATTAGATTTCTTTAATCTAAAGCATAATTATACTTCATTTAATACATACTTGTGATATAAAATTTTTAGACATTTAAATTAATGATTCTAGGCATAAAATGACACATAAAGCCACACAAATATTAATAATTCATAGGTGATTCTAAAAATGACAAGAATATTTACATAATCACATAATAGTGTTAGATATCATATTCTGAAAATTCACAATTTTTCATCATCTACATATATAAATAAAATTAATTCTATAAACTAGTTTTCACCTCAATTTCAACTCAAAATCAGTCTATTTTGAAAAATTTATCAAATATTATAGGATTCATAAAATAATTTCATATTTTCACAAAATTTAAAAAACATGTTGAAGTATAACATATAAAAATATCAAATAAAACTAAGGTTTACATAATTAGTTATGAATTTTTAGAACTAGACTGAAAATAGGACATGATCTATACAGAAAACAGTCTGTGTTGACAAATTCAGCATAAATCATACAAAACTCCAAAAATTGCATACTAAATTTCTGTACATAAGAATTGGTTCTAAAACATAGTAAAAGATCATAGATAAATTCTAAGTATACAGTTCAGAAACCTAATTTGATTCGGACCTAAAAATAGAACGTATATTCTGCAAATAGGGCTGAAAACATGTTTTGTTGTAAAAATTCTCATAAATTGTACAAGGCTTAAAAATTTACAAGGTAAATTTCTACATCTCTATAAGAACTGGTACTACAACATAGTAAAATATGGCATATATATATGGTTGCAATAATTAGTTATGATATTTAGAACAAGACCGAAAACAGGATATGACCAACATAGAAAACCAACTATATTGTAAAATTTGGCATAAATCGTACATAACTCAAAAAATTACATACTAAAATTCTGATCTTACGTAAGAGCTGTTTCTAAATTATAGTAAAAGATCATACATAAATTCTGTAACACCCCGAAGTAAAAATTCAACTATATAAAATATCTCGGGAATTTTCTACAATTGAAATGAGATATATGTAACAATAATAATAATAATAATAATAATAATAATTATTATTATACTAATAAAAATGAAAGAGAAAAAAATTTAATTATATATAAGTATGCACAAAACATATATATGATATATAATTGAACTTATTATATATATATATATACATGAATTAGAAGATATTTTGTATAAATAGTATAATATAATCCTTATCTTTGGAAGAGTCAATAATTGACAAATTTGGATAAATGGGCATCAGAACTCTCTCTCCTCTCTCAAATTTTGCTCTCTCTGCACACTCTTCTCCATTTTATTTCTTCTGCACGTTCTCTTCCTGTTTCTTCTTCTTTGTGGTGGATGCTTGGATGCTGTGGTGTTGGTTGAGCCGGCGCGTGGTTGCACCGGCGAGAAGGGTGAAGGGGGGTCGGCACTTGTTGCGCCGGCAAGGAAGATGTGAGGTTGTGCTTGGGTGGAGGCCGCCGCCGTGAGCAGCGGCGGTGCTGCAGTGTTGTGTGCGTGTGGGTGGCTTCAGCGGGAGTTGTGGTTGGTGAGTGAGCCAAAGCGGATGTGGGTGTTGGAGAGGGACCGTCGCTGGGATTGCGCTGAAAGCAGAGGATGGCGGCTGGGCTGGGTCGCGCCTCCGTGAGGAGCAGCGGCGCTGCTGCAAATATGGCTGCGTGTGTGCTGTGATTGTGTGCCTGTGTGTATCCGCTGTGTGTGTGTTGGGTTGAGTGTATGTGTGTTGTTGGGTGTGTTCGTGTTCGGATGTGAGGCTGCTGGCGACTTGGAGTCGCCGGCAGAGGTGAGCGGCGGCAGCTGTGGTGACGGAGGAAGCGACAACGGGGCAGCAGGGGCTGGGAAGGTGATTTGGGGGTAAGGGTTCCATTTGAGAATTTGATATAATCTAGGGACTAGTTTGCAAACCCTAACTTTTATGTAATTAGCAATTAAATCCCTTAATTTATAGAACATGACATAAAAGACCCTGAACTTCATTGGAATTGAATTTGAATCCCTAACAATTATGTATATTACATTTTACCCCCTAAATTTATGAAACATACTATAAGACCCATAATTTATAAATAATGATATTTAAAAAAAAAAACCCAATTAGGTTGAAATCACAAGAATACAAAGAATACCCTTAGAGTTGTTGAAATTATATTTTATTACCCATAATTGGTTGAGATTATAAAACGAACTCTAAATATTACAAATATTGTTTTCGAGAATTAATATATAAATGAAATAATGAATTAGATCTAAAAAAATGAATTAGATTACAAATTAACCTTAGAGATATTATAATAATTAAAGTATGTACAATCTAATAGTTATCTTAAATCTAGGTTTTAAAATCCTAGATTCACGTCTAGTTAACCTCATAGCTCTTGGGAGATTATAAATATAGACCTCAATATAATTATGGACATTATGTTTTGATTTTCATAATTTAATAATAAACCAAAGGTCAAATTGTAAATATTAAACATTCAAATAAATTCCCTATATTGTTAAAAATGACCTATCATATTAAATTAATTATGAACTTTACAAGTTAATTTCCCAAAGTCAAGTGCAACATAAATATTAAATTAAATATCAACTTTAAATTCTCTTAAATAATAATTAACTAAACATGTTATGCAATTAATTATATTTCTTAAATTAACTTATAGTTTCAGTTAATTGAATTCGTTTTTATAAATTAAACTTTATAGTTAATCTAAATACACCATAATCATAAATATATTCAAATTTCCTAATATCTAAGTTAAACCGTAAATTATATAATTAGATTATCTAAGATTATTTTAAAGGTCTTCAAAAATTATTTTAAGCTAAAAACTTTATAATTTACTTGTCTAGAATTATTATCAATTCTTCAAGATCTAATCTAAATCATAAAGTTATAATTAATTTCTCTGAAACTAAGATAAGTCTTTTAAGATCTAAATAAAGTCTAATTAAGCTTTCTAATATTTTAATAAACACATTTTATTTTAAATTAGCTTAAACCTTATATTTAACTTAAAAATCATTTATTTTATTTTTTAAATCACAACATCGTCAGAACCTGTCCCATCTTATCAAAGAAAACCTTAAATGACATAATTTAATTACTAATGACTTTAACTAAAGAATTTATAGCTAGACAATGTACTAAGACAATTTTTAATGATCGATGTAGGAAAAGAGGAATGAAGAATTATCTATGCTTGCTCAACAGCTTATAATTACATACGTTCTTCTCATGAGGTGGGGGTAATTGCTTAACACGGTATTTATAATTCTTTCAAAGTATTTAAAATATGAAATTTTATACGTGAATGACATGAGGTCGATATATATATGTTATGGGAATAAAGTGCTATGAGCTAATATTATTATTGCATGAGAATGTGATTGATGAATAATTTGAAGCACTTGATGGATTGTGATTGTTCTCGGAATATGAACGTTTTACTATGAATGCAAAGGTGAAGAATGATGTGAAGTTAATATTTGCATATGTGCAAACATGATGTGTTTTCATGGCAGTTGAAAACTGCAACTAAGTGTTATGTTAAACTAATGTGCTTTCATGTGTATGTTGGATATGTGTATGTGTGAAATAAATATATGTGCATGTGCATGCAAGACGGTTAAGACCTGCATCTATGGCGCTAAGAACCATATTTATGGCGGCTAAGAACCGTATCTATGACGGCTAAGAACCGTATCTATGGCAGCTAAGAACTGCATCTATGGCGGCTAAGAACTGTATCTATGGCAGCTAAGAACTGCATCTATGGCGGCTAAGAACCGTATCTATGGCGGCTAAGAACCGTAATGAATGTGATATGTTTGCATGTGAAAAAGATGAATGCTTGCGGTTTTAAATGATTTAAGACACGTATTTGAAGTTATCTATCTTATGTTGTTTTTATTTTAAAAGACAAACGTTTTATGAAAATCTATTTTTATGTGATAAATCGTGGTTTGGCATGTGTGTGTAAAACCTTTTAAAATTATTTATGTCATCCCGAGTTTCTCCACTCCACTGAGTGTACATTTGTCACTCACCCCACTTTCTAAAATGTTTTCAGTTTAAGGATTTTGTGGCGTGGAAGGCGAGCGGTGGATGTTGGTAGCCGATGATCAAAGGTTGTAGAAACTTTTTATTTAAAACGATTAATTTCATAAATTTAAGTAATGTATATTTAATAATTAGTCTTGATTTTATTTATCTTTATTCTATTGAAAAAGAGAATTTTTATAAATGAGTAACGTCTCGGTTAAGGTTTATGTTTTCAGAAAAGAATCGGGACGTTACAAATTCGAAGGATACAGTTCAAGAAAATTATTTGATTCAGACCAAAAAACAAGACAAAACTACCTCTGAACAGCTTATCTTAGAAAAATCATATAAAATCGAGTTTAACTCCAAATCTTCTGAAATTTGACACACATATTCTAAACTTCATATACTAGATTATTTTAAAAGGGTTTAGCTTAAATCAATTCCTACATTACCCAGAATATTTCGGAACAAAGATGCAGAGTATGAAATAGAGTAAATCTATCACAGAACAGGGCTGTGTTTGAAAAATCATAATAAATCGAGTTTATGTCCAAATATTCTGAAATTTAACAGATATGTTCTTCACTTCATATATTAGAATTTGGCTAAAGGGTTTAGGCAAAATCAATTTCTATAAACCTACGAATTTCTCAGAACATACCTGCAGTTTTCCATCTCTTACACATGCACTATTTTGCATATTCAAGTAAATGAAATACATAAATTTCTAAACCTAATGCCAAAGAACATCTTTGGATCTTATAATATATGTTATAAGTCATGAAAATATCAGAAAATAAGAAATGTTTTAGCTAAAATACCTTCAAAATCAAGAGACAAGAGGTGTGTTCTTCCTTTTCTTTTGAAATTGTGTTCTTTCTTCTTCTTCTAAGTTGGTTGCAAATTCCTCTCGTTTTTTTTTCTTTCTCTTTGATTCATTCATAGCATATTATATATTAGAGGGTGCAGGTCATGAAATAGGAGGTGACTTTTAGGTATTAGGATGTGTAGAGGAAAGTTCTATTTATTAGACTTATGATGCAAGTTGCACAAAATATCTTTGTTTCTCTTTTTCCTTTTCATTTTCATTTTTTTTCTTTTCTTCTTCTTATATATATATATATATATAGATACATGTTTATCTACTTACATAAAGAGATAAAAATTAGTATAACAATAATGCTATATTAGCATAACTTATATAAAAGAGGTAATTTATTTATATGATTTACTTTATGTAAAGAACATATTTTTATCTACATTATGGTGCATAAATTCATGTTCAAGCAATCTATGTTTCATCACATAAAATAACATATAAAGATCATAATTAAAATTTCATAAAAGAAAGCATTCGAAAGTGCTAACGAATAAAATTAACATATGAATTTAATATCATATAATTCATTTAAAATTAACTAACATCTTATCTTTTACTTCCGTTCATATGTGTCGAGTGAGTTGGGATCGAGCTCGGTTTCTTCCAAAAGTTATCCTGCAAAATCCTTGAAATCTCGAAAGAGATATTAGATCAAAAAGATTTTAAAATCATCGATCATATTATGATTTGTAAATCATAACTTTAAATAATATAAGAACTTGCACTTAAATCATTTATGCTTAAACGATAAAAGAAATTTTATAAAATATGCAATGCAGAGTTTTCTTGAAAATGGGGTGTTACATCTACGGTCCGTTTCGTAAATCTAATTAATTATAAGATAAAACTATAATTTCAGCATATTCTAGAGGTCATTTTAGCAATATAAAACAATTCTAATAGGCAAGACATATTATTATCAATTCGTAGGTTATGTAATTTTATTAAAATTTAGGAGTCCAATATCATTATTCATAATTCATGGTGCTTAAAACTTATTTTCATAAGCTTAAGGGTATAAAATGTAATATTTATAACTATTGGGGTTTTTAAATGTCATTATTCATAAAATTATAGATCTTAAAGCATATTTCATAAATTTAGGGGTTTTAATGTATGTTTTAAATACTTAAGGGATTAATGTGAAATTTTACAAATGATAAGGATTTAGTTCCAATTTCATCAAAGGTTATATTTGCAGTATAGTCCTCAAATTATATCAAATTTACCAAAGGACACCCTTACCCCAAAGCCCCCTTTCCAGCCACCCTTGCTGCTACCCCGTTGCTGCCGGCAAACACCTCCCCCGTCAACACCAACTCATACCATCTGTTGCACACGCCCAACAACAGCAGCGGCAACATTCCCAGCGTCTAACCACAGCAGCCCCGACGTCCTAGAGCAGCCCCGGCGTCCAGCCACAGTAACCCGGCGTCCTGGTAGCTTTCTCGGCGCCCCCATCAGCTTCCCCGGCAGCCCCAGCTGCTTCCCGGCGGCCAGCAGCTGTAGTCCCGGCGCCCCTCAGCTTCTCTTGCACTTCACAGCCAACACCCACACACACCGCACACTCCCATCACCACTACCACTACCTCTCATACACACAACCCATTATCGTCTTCTCCAACCCAACTTCCCTTCATCATGGACTGCGACTACATGTCACTAGCGTCACCACAACAACAACATCAAAAGAGAGAATAACAAGGCAAAAAGGAGAGAAAAGGGGAAAAGAAACCATGCTTTTCTTTAACTTTTTTCCGGCGTTTCTATCGGTGAAACCTCAAACGGACCACAAATATGTATGGTCTTGTCAAGAGCTTCATTTTGATATATGATTTGACCGGAAAAGAGGAGGTTGGTGGCAGCAGTTCAAAGGTGGTGGAGAGAAGGGGAGAGAGAGAAGAGTAGAGAGAGAAAATGAAAGGATAGAGAGGGGAAGAGAGAGATGGCCTTGGAGGGAGAGAGATATCAGAGAGAGAGAGAGAGTTGACTTGGAAGATATTTTTTCCTTCGTTTTATTCTTATCCATTTTTGTTTATTCATGAAGTTTTATTATTATAAATTGTTGCCATACCTTATGCTAATTCTTTATACACTTATGTATTAATTAATCTTCTGTTACACTATATGCATGACACCAACATATATTATAATATTGTATACTTATATATATATATATAACCAAAAACATTGAAATTTTATACATAGCTTAATAAATAAATTTTCGGTGTCATTTAGGTCTCGTATAAATTATGAAATTTTTCATTTTACTTTATGTGATTGAATTTTATTTTGGGATGTTACATTTATAGAATAAATGAGGGCAAAAGGGGCACATTGGTCATTCACTAAATAATAATGATTTTTCCACAATTTAAAGTTAGCTTTAATAAAAGATATTTGTGGATTTTATGTGCAATAATTTTATTTATCCCCAAAATAATTATTCTCATACACCTTAACATATTTAGGGATTTTTATAATTTTTCATTATCATTAATCCTAATAAGACTTTATTATTAATTGATTTCTCACAATTATTTAGCCGATAAAATCTATGTGTTATCTTATTCCAAACTTGTATTATTTTCTTTTAATTTCTTAAACCTTAAGCCTGATGCTAGATTTTTATTCTTATAATTTTATAATTCTCATATCACATTTCACTTAGTCTCGGTGCTGGCAGCGCAGTCGAACTCAAAATCGTTGATAAAGCTAGATGAAAATGAACATGTGTATATCAAAAGATAATTTAAACTGAAAGATGATGTAACAAGAAAATAAACTAATAGAAATAGGCATAAAAAGTTTCGGGGTGCTACATCGAATCCACAAAGATTGGTAAAAATGGTTATTCTTTTGCAAACTTATCGAAAATAAAATGATTGGGGTTTTTTGATGATTTAGTAATTGATAAAATTAAAGCAACTAAAATTATAATTAAGATGAATTCAACGAAATAAAAATATCTAGCAAAGAAACAAATTCAAGAATGGTTCAAGTGTTGATCATGGATGTCACGTCCCAATTTTCTTAATAAAATAAATATAAAATTTTCTAAAAACGGGCGTCCAGCAAAACACAACAAACCAACACTTTAAAAATCAACATAACATTCCAAAATAACGAAGGTTTTAAAATACACAAATTAATTTACATAAAACTATATGTTATCAGAAATCAGCAGCGAAATATCAGTATACAAGCCACCGGCTTAAACTTTACATTTCTTCAAAATAAAATAGATCTTAAAAATATTTGTGAACATAGCATAGCATATTTATATACAACAGAAATAATTATATGCATCTTTCTTCAGCTTCGCCTGTGACACCCTATACCCCTATGACGTATATCTCATAATAAAATATTCAGCATATAGGCAAATCATGCTGACGTTTCATTTATCCATATAAGTATAAAAACAATATTTAAAAACTAAAATCATATAGGATTAAAACACGCAACTCATATCCCAGCATAATTTATATTAAATACAACTTATGACACACGTGTTCAAAATGCAAAATGCAGAGGAGGAGAAGGTTGCCCGAAGCATCAGCCGGCCGACCTGATATAGAGCGATGTATATACATAACCCACGATAAAAAGCTATCGAACCTAAAAAAAAACAATTATGCGATTTTTATGAGTCGCAACTCAGTGAATATAAACCATTACTTCATTAAATAACAAGCAAATAACAATCCACTTTACGATAATCAACAATATAATCATACATGTGCAAATGCCACTATGTTCAATTTATTATTCTGTTAACTGCTCAAGCTAGGATCTGTCCCGGGATTTCCAATATGCCATTATGTATATAGACCCGTAGGTCTCCAATATGATCATGACCCGTAGGTCTCCAATATGATTATGACCCGAAGGTTTCCACTGTGTATATAGACCCGTAGGTCTCCAATATGAATTTGACCCGAAGGTCTCCACTTTGTATACAGATCCATCGCAAGACAGTCACAAACCTTTTAATTTCATGTCGTATGTAATGCAACATATCAATTATCAGAAAATATGATCACGTATACATTTGCCAATATATCATTTGATCCAATGACAATTCATATAAATATATATTTCTTATAGAACACATATAACAAACTTTACATATAAATCACGTCACATTGCGTATAAATCACATATACGATTGAAAATAAGCTCATAAACCATATAAAATAATTAATTTCAATCATTTCAAATGCAAACATAGCATCTTTATAATCATTCATATCAATTTCATGTTCAAAAATTTACGGTTCTTAGCCGCCATAAATGTGGTTCTTAGCCACCATAGATACGGTTCTTAGCCGCCATAGATGTGGTTCTTAGCCACCATATATACGGTTCTTAGCTGCCATAGATGTGGTTCTTAGCCACCATAGATACGGTTCTTAGCCACCATAGATGTGGTTCTTAGCCACCATAAATACTTCAGGCAATTTCACATATATTCATGCTTACAACATCACAAAACATTTATTTTGCCATTCATCATCTTTCAGCACGCATTCATCGTATATATAATAAAACATGTCACATTTTCCATAAAATAGGATTCATCTTCATCATATAATCACATTGCATGCGTTCAGCACATAAACCCAACACATTTCATATAGCATAATAAAATTCGTAATTTAAATATTTCGAAAGAAATGTAAATACCGATTTAGCACTTTTTCCCCACCTTAAAGTAGATGATCAAAAACTGTAGAGCCCAGAGATATCTACGGAGCGAACTCCTGCGTATAGCCTATAATCATAAAGATTTGACTTAGAATGTACTCGAACTCTCATTTATTTAGAAACTAAATTTCTTAAAAAAATATATAACCCTATTTCATAATGAATTATGCCTAATTTCTTAAAATAGAAAGTCCAAATCGAACTTAATATTTTGGGTTTAATTAGATGTGAATCTAAGGTTAATAAACCTTAGATTTAAAAGTACTAACTAAAACGTAAGATAAAATAAATTAATTAGCATAATATTTTTAGGCTGATATTTTAGTCTCAAAAGCAATCTGGTGAAACCTAGGTTTAATTTATTATTCCAAATAAATCTTTGGTTAAAATTTATAATAAATAATGTATTAATACTTAATTCCAAAATTAAGCTCAAACTATATTTTATTAATCAATTGGATAAAATCTAGGGCTTTATTCCCTAATTAATTATATAACTAGATCCAATTTAACATACATTAATCTATATAACCTTTCTTTGTCATTTAATTAGAATTTTTCTCATTTATCATATCCTAAGTAATAATCTATATCATTTTATTAAATTTAAAGCCCGATGTTTATCTACCTAGTTATGATATTTAAAGCATAATTTAATTAACGTACATTATCTGTATCGATAAATTAAAACTCGATTTTCATATATTATATGCTATAAATTATAAGATAATATCCATAGACTTAATACATTCTAATTCCAAACATGTTATCATCATAATTCCATAATTTATTAGGCAAATCATGCATATTATCATTAATTATTAAATAAAACTATGTAATTTAAATATTTTCAATGTTCATTGATAATTATACATAAATTAGGTCTTAATCATGCTTTAGTTATCTAAAATTTCATTATACAAATTCAGCAATTAAAATGCTTAAGTTTTCAAATTCCAGCAACATATATCTTTGCAAAATACCCCTAACATTCATCAAATTTACAAAAATTTGCCATTCTCTACTTTCCCCAAATTTCCAGCCGCCCCGCCTCCTCCCCTGATACTATCCGGTACCGCCGCCGCCGCCGTCCAGACGCTGCCGGCGACTCCCAGTCGTCGGCTACACACACCCGACCATGACCGGCCACGACCCACGCACAGCCGACCACGACAGACGCACAACCGACCCACCCGACAACCCAACACACGTGCCTTTGCAATCGGCGCCGCCGCTCACGGCGGCACCCCCCACTTCCTGCCGGCGCGACACCGACACTGGCCAACACCACAACCATCGACTCGACTCAACACAGACGCAACACCATAGCCCCAAACATAGCCACAACCGACTCACGCACACGCAAAAATAGAGGACTTGCCGCCGCTGCAAGGGCGGCTCTCTACCCCGACTCGCCGGCGACTACCAGTGCCGGCTATTCCCGACCAACTACAACCCCGCGGCAGCAGCATCTCAGAACAGTAACAGGGTAGGAAGAGAGGGAGAGGAGAGAAATGATTCCAAGTTCAAAATTCCGAACCCGTACCCACGACGGGTTTGGCGAGTTGTACGATCCGGTTCGATTACCTCGCCGGAATAAGGTCACCGGCCGCTGGTAGAAGCAAAGATCGGTGATGGTTGAAGGGTGCAATTTGAGAAGAGAGAGAGTTTTGAGTTTTTTAAGAAGCAACAAAAATGAAACCTTATCCTATCCCATTCCACAATTTGAATCATATTACATCTTCTAGAAGGTTGGACTTTTCTTAATCCTAATTAAGCTAAGATTGCATTAAGGTAATATAATCTATATTACATAACTTATCATATAACTTATCTTATGTATTATAGATATTAATACTATATAACATAATACTATATAACATATATCATATAGTTTAAAAAAAAAATTCTAAGTGCTACATCTTTCCCTCCATCAAATAATTTCGTCCTCGAAATTCAGATACGTACCTAAAATCGGCAGATTCGGATATTTTGCTAAGATTTCCTCTTCTTCTTCCCAAGTGGCTTCGTTGATGTCATGATGACTCCATTGAACTTTGACTAATATGACATCTCGATTTCTTAATTTATGAATTTTCCTATCCAAAATAGCCACCGGAATTTCTTCATATGTTACGTCCTTCTCCAGCCCTATTTGTTGTTGATTGATGATGTGACTTGGATCGAAAACGTATTTTCTTAGCATGGAAACATGAAACATATTGTGTATGCCGGCGCAATCAGGCGGTAAAGCTAATCGATACGCTACTTCCCCGACTCGATCCAAGATCTCGAACGGACCTATATATCTGGGCTTCAATTTTCCTCGTTTTCCAAAACGATAGACTCCTTTTGTAGGCGATACTTTGAGAAAGACTTTGTCTCCCACTGCAAATTTTAGCTTTCGGCGCCTTTTATCAGCAT
This sequence comes from Scutellaria barbata, assembly GCA_028654395.1. Classification (NCBI taxonomy): domain Eukaryota; kingdom Viridiplantae; phylum Streptophyta; class Magnoliopsida; order Lamiales; family Lamiaceae; genus Scutellaria; species Scutellaria barbata. The sequence continues at coordinate 7,770,775 of CM053654.1, forward strand.
AAGATTTCTGTCTATCTTGAGCAGTCTTGATCCTTTCTCGAATTTTTCGTATTTTTTCCACTGCTTGCTCAACCAGCTCGGGTCCCAAAAGTTGTTTTTCACCTACTTCATCCCAATAAAGAGGTGAACGACATTTTCTTCCATATAGCGCCTCGTACGGTGCCATCCCAATAGTTGCCTTATAGCTGTTATTGTAGGTGAACTCCACCAAATATAGATGATCTTCCCAGCTCCCGTGCAGATCCAAAGCATTTGCTCGCAGCATATCCTCCAGAATTTGTATTGTTCGTTCGGTTTGTCCATCAGTTTGAGGATGAAACACAGTACTGAAGACTAGCTTGGTACCTAATTCCTTTTGTAAGCTCTGCCAGAACCTGGATGTAAAATGAGGATCTCTATCCAATACAATCGAGATGGGTACACCATGTAGTCTGACGATTTCCTTTATATAGATTTGAGCTAGCCTTTCCAAACTAAACGTCATTTTGATTGGCAAAAAGTGGGTAGACTTGGTTAGCCTATCCACTATGACCCATACTACATGATTTCCATGATTGGTTCGAGGTAGTCCCACCACAAAGTCCATGGTGATATGTTCCCATTTCCATTCAGGTATCTCCAAAGGTGTTAGCATTCCCGCCGGTCTTTGATGTTCTGCCTTCACCTGTTGGCAAACTATACACCTCTTTACAAAAAGTCCAATGCTATTCTTCATATTTCTCCACCAGAAGCTCCTTTTCAAATCTTGATACATCTTTGTACTTCCTGGATGAGCTGTATATGGCGTAACGTGTGCTTCTTCCATGATTTCAGTCAGAAGGTCTTCTTTATGTGGCACACATAATCTACCTTTGAACTTAAGTACTCCATCCTTGTTTACTTCAAAATTCTTTGCTAAACCCTTCTCCACTTGTTCTTTCATGATTTGAGTGAACCTATCTTCATGTTGAGCCTGCAATATTCTATCCTGAAGTGTGGGTTTGATTATCAAAGCACTTATTCTTGCTCTTATGCTGCTTGGAGGTATCACCAGTTCCATACTTAACCTTCCAAATTCTTCAATCAGCTCCTTCTGAGCAGTTATCATGCATGCCACTTGAGCCTTATCCTTCCTACTCAGTGCGTCCGCCACCACATTTGCCTTTCCATGATGGTATAAAATTAAGCAATCATAGTCTTTTACTAACTCGAGCCATCTTCTTTGTCTCATGTTGAGCTCTTTTTGTTCGAAAAAGTACTTCAAGCTCTTATGATCAGTGTAGATTTCACACTTTCCTCCATACAAATAGTGTCGCCATATTTTGAGAGCGTACACTACAGCAGCTAATTCTAGATCATGAGTTGGATATTTTTGCTCATGCGTCTTTAATTGCCTTGAAGCGTAAGCTACCACATTTCCTCGTTGCATTAGTACACATCCCAAACCTTGTTTGGATGCATCACTATAAACCACAAATTCCTTTGTTCCGTCTGGAACTGTTAAAATTGGTGCAGACGTTAATCTTTTCTTCAACTCCTGGAAACTTTCCTCGCATTGACTCGTCCATTGGAACTTCACCTCTTTACGAGTCAACCGAGTCAAAGGAATGGAAATTTTTGAAAATCCTTCAATAAATCTTCTGTAATATCCAGCTAAACCCAAGAAACTTCGCACTTCGTTTATATTGGTCGGTGTCTTCCAATTATTGACCGCTTCCACCTTAGCTGGATCCACCTCTATTCCTTTTGAAGATACAATATGCCCAAGAAAAGAAATCTTATTCAACCAGAACTCACACTTTTTGAACTTGGCATACAATTTTTCTTTTCTCAAAAATTCCAGATAAATCCTCAGGTGTTCTTCATGCTGGATCTTATCGTGTGAATATATTAAAATATCGTCGATAAAAACTATCACAAAATGATCCAGGTATGGATGGAAAACGCGATTCATCATATCCATAAAAACAGCAGGTGCATTACTAAGTCCAAAAGACATTACTACAAATTCGTAATGGCCATACCTTGTCCTGAAAGCCGTTTTAGATACATCGTCCTTCTTAATCTTCACTTGATGGTATCCGGATCGTAAATCAATCTTCGAGAATACGCTTGCAGCTCTTAATTGATCAAACAAGTCCTCAATTCGAGGTAGCGGATACTTATTCTTGATTGTTCTTTTATTGAGCTCTCGATAGTCTATGCACATCCAAAATGTTTCATCCTTTTTCTTCACAAACAGCACTGGAGCTCCCCAGGGTGATACACTAGGACGTATGAAACCTTTTTCCAAAAGTTCTTGCAATTGCACCTTTAGCTCTTCCAATTCTTTCGGTGCCATTCGATAAGGAGCCTTCGATACTGGTGCTGATCCAGGTATTAAATCGATGTTGAATTCGACTTGTCTATCGAGCAGTAGACCAGGTAATTCTTCTGGAAAGACGTCCACATATTCATTTACGATTGGCACATTTTCAATCGGATTTGTCTTTTGATCTGGATTCACAATATTTACCAAAAACGCCTCACAATCTCCCTTGTTAATCATCTTGGTCGCTTGTAGAGCCGATATAACACGTGGATTTATACCGACTCGAGTTCCAAAAAATATGAACTCTTCTTTTCCTGGAGATCGGATGAAAATCTCTTTCTCTCGACATCGGATTACCGCATGATTAGCCTTAAGCCAATCCATGCCCAAAATAACGTCAAAATCTTTCATGTCCAAAACATGTAAAGTAGCTGGAATGATTTCTTTTCCAAAAGAAATCTTCATATCTCGGCACGTATCTTGGGTTTTTATCGTTTTCCCAGAAGGTATACTAACCTCTAGGATTTCAGCATCTACCTTATCTTTCTTATATCCTAAAAGCTCGTAAAATATAACAGATATAAACGAATGAGTTACCCCGGTATCAAGTAATACAAGCGCAGGCATATCGCATACTGATAGCATACCTGTCATGGTCTCAGGCTCTTCTGCAGCCACGTTTCTCGTGAGAGCAAAAGCTCGAGCTTTTCCTGCTTCAGGTCTGGGCTTGAATCCCGGTCTAATCACTTTATTTTTAGGACACACATCCGAGTTATGTCCCAATTCTTGACATCTGAAACAACGTCCAGTTCCCCATAAGCACTGCCCGAAATGAGCCTTTCCACAGTTAGAACAGACTGGCTTCTGCCTTGGTGTAGAAATATTTGGTCTGCTACCCATTCCTGAACGTTGGGTCCGGTTGAAAGTCTGGTTCCGATTTGGAGTCATGTCATTCCACTTTCTCTTTCCGAGCACATCCGAAGGTTTTCTAAGTGGAACATTATCCAAACCTATACTGATGCAATCTCTTGAGCTCTTTCCACCGTTTCTGCATAAGTCATTGCTCCTTGTCCTGCCAAGATGGTACCGATTTCTTGACGTAGTCCCCTGCTGTATCGTCTGGCTTTCTTCATAACAGTATCTACTAAATGAATTGCGTATCGCCATAATTGGTTGAATTTTCTCTCGTATTTACCGACTGTCATCGATCCCTGTTTTAATTGTAAAAATTCCATCTCCTTCTTGTCTCGATAGCTTTGAGGTAGATAATTATGCATAACTGCTTCTTTGAAGTCCATCCAAGTCATCATTTTTCTCAGCTCCGTGGATAGCGTTCTCTCATAGGATTCTCACCAAAAGCTCGCTTCTTCCACTAATTGAAATACCGCACAAGAGATCTTCTGTTCTTCCGAACACGTTAAATGAGCAAAGAGTCGATCTAGATTTCTCAGCCATTCCTCAGCGTCTGCAGGTTCTCCTTTCCCATTAAACGTAGGTGGATTAAAACGTCGAAATTGTTCGATGATATTATTCGCTTCACTTCTTGGGGCCTGATTAGGTGCCACTCGGTTAGCATCAAATTGTTCCGCCAACCCTTGTAATACGGTTATTAAATTTCCCAACAGCCCTTCTTCAGATGGTTGCTGGGATGGCCCTTTTATGGTTGCCGGTTCCTTTCGGGGTCTACCTCTCGGAGGCATGATTCTGCTACGATACATGCAAAGATCCGATAATTAAATATTTCGACGTTATTATTCGTAAATTAAGGAATGTAAGCTACGAGAAAATTACCATCATCAACAGAACATACTAACATAAAATTTTAAGACACATTTTTATAGGCCATATTTTATATACATCAAGCAAAAGCTGGCAACATAAGCATTATATCTACTATTTACCCTAACTACCAACATCATTATCCAAAACATATATACATATAACATTTATCTAATATTATGTCCCAAAATACATCATACTCCTAATACCATCCTCTAGGCTACAGCAGTTGGGGGTGATGGGGGCCTAACTACTCCGGAAGTCGAGGCACCTGGATCACCCTCATCGAGGTAATCATCAGGATCCTCTTCCGGATCCTCCTCCGAGTCTTCCTCCGGGTCCTCCTTGGAGTCATCACTAAGGGGATCATAAGACCCCGGCTCAAGGGTGGATGGATACTCGTTCCTACCCCAGGCCTCTAGTAGTTGACCTGCGAACCTCCCAAAATCTATAACGGGAAAGCGCTCTACCCCTGAATATACTACCTCTCTACGGTAAATATTGTGGGCATGCGCTGCCCACACGGAGGGCAAGGTCTGGATCAACTGACGACATCCCTCCACATTTCTTATCAAACCTCCTGCCCCACCAGCCCGTCTCCAAATATACAGCATTCGAGCGATGTGCTCCCCTACCGAAAAGTCTGCATATACTCGACTATCAAAGAAGACATCTCTAAGTCTCTCCCTGGGAATCGATTTCCTAGCAGTATACTTCTTTCGGGCCATCTGTATACATAATTCTATATAAGCTTCACTTAATAAATTTCTTCTAACAGCCCCCGTAATTAAACCCCAAAACACACATTCACATCTCAATGATAATTCAATAAATGTCAGGTCCTAAATTTTATAACACTTTTGAAATATATAACTCTGAAAAATGTGACAATTTTTTTTTTCAAGCTAACAAATAACAAAATAACAAAACAACATATCATCAGCAACACCTCATCTATACCAGAGCATAAAACAATATTCTATACCAAACTGTCATCAGAGTTCTCTTAACCCAAACATATAACATTATGGCGCAACGATTATAAACATATCCCAAAAATTTAAACAAAACCAACATGATCAAAAGCAAAATAAGCCCAAGTTTTAGCCCCGCAGGTCGTCATCCATGTACACCGTCCCAAAACACCGTTGGAGCTCCAAAACATGCTAGCAAGTCCCAAAAGCTCATCAAACGTTGTCATGCTCACCTACAATGCATAAACTAGGTGAGCTAAAGCTCAGTAAGCAGAAATCATGCATGCACTGTCATACAAATGACTATAAGGACTTTAAGAATAACGTGAATGCATGGCTTTGATATCTTTTACTATGTTGGGCCCTTGACTCGTCTACAGTACATCGGAAAGGAGCTAGCTCAATAATCTCTGTACTTTACTTTGCTTTGCTTTAAAGTCATGTTTATAGCTCAATATCTTCGAACCATAACCACGGCTCGCATGCCACACAGGCACACTTTTACTTTTAAGCCATATCCATGCCTCGCATGTCACCGGCCTCGATGTACTAGTAGCGGTCAACTTTGCTTTAACTTTGTTTCTTTGTATGATTATGATGTGCATACAGACTCATCATGTCTTCTATGCATACACATATCTATGCTCATGAATGATATGTGCAAAATTCAATGCTCACGTATCATCTTTAATTACACATAAAAACTAATCACCAATTTCAAGAAACACAAATTCACTATTATCATATAATGCAAGTAAACACATAAAATACTATGTTTATGCATTGTAGTTGCAAATGAATTTCTACTTACCTTGTCTTGTAAAATGATTACTCTCAACCTTCCGTCTCTTTTGTATCAATACCTCTAAACAAAATAATGTATAAAATGTTATATTAGATCAATAATCTCTTATCTGGGTTTAATAAAATTAATTTAGTTATTATAATGATTATATTATAAAGAATATTAATTAATCTGCTTGAAGACAAATATCCCCATGCTTAATTGAATAAAAATGATTTTTCCTTAATCTTTAAAACTTTCTATTTGACATGTATCAACTTCAATTAATTATAATAGTAAACATGAACAAATCAAATTATAACAATATATTCTATTTTATGTTTGAATAAAATAACCTAAAAGTATAACATGTTTTTATATATGAATATATATATATATACGTATATATATATCTACCAACTTATCATTCTTCTCAAATTAGTTATATTCATAATCAAATTACTTTATATTATATTAATTAATGAACTTACAATTTTCAGATTATTCATTTCCACTACTAATCCAGATTCTAATATTTAATCATATATGTAAACATAGTTATACTGGATTTTTGATTTGTAAAGTCTTTGTGACCAATTTAATTAAATATGATTCCTACTATTAACTTTTTTTTGACTAAATCTTGTATATACATCTACATATATGCATCATGTTATTAATGAAATCCTAACCCACTAATCATTTTATAAACAATTGTTGCATCCTCTTAATTCAATAAATTTATTTAAAATTACCCATAGAGGAAGATGCTAAAAGAAATCACTGAAACTTAGTTATGCCCTTAATTAAATAACAAATTTGTTAAAATCACTATCTAACTTAATAACTTAATATGTTCATCATTCCAACCAGGAAGAAATTAACGTCTGTATACATAAGTCATGCTTTGTAAATTAAATAAAGAATAACAATTCAAGTTTAAATTGCATACCTTATTTGGCCAAATCAACAGAGAATTTATAAGACGGAACTTTCTCTGTTAGCTAAGTATATACTGCAAAGGAAAGTGTTCTCTAATATCCCCAAATGAATTAATATATATATATATATATATATATATAATTATCCTTATCCACCGCCTCTTCAATAGCTTCTATGCTAAGCTTCTTATTTTATTTTATTCTATCACTATCATTATATTATTATATTATTATTCTAATAACTATTATTATATTATTTGTGGTTGACAATTCATTTGCCATATGCACACAGTACACACATATATATCAACATATTAACATTAATGAACTTTCTCATATATATATATATATATATATACACGCACGTCTAACATACATATTTATTAATATATATTGCACACACATCACTTACATATATATTATAATAATATTTGCAAACTTATTCTTTATATATATATATATGCATACGGCTCTTATATATATACTAACATATATATATTAACTAATTTCTCATATATATATATATAGACATACCTGCAGCTGCCGATTTATATATATAATTTATATTTATTTCTTTACAAAAATTTAATATAATTTATATCATCATTAATTAAATAATTTATATTATGTACTCGAATCTTAATCAATTATAATAGGGTCTCTCAGCACTAATTATATAAGAGCATATAAATAATTTAATATTTAAAAGCAAAAGATATAATCATGCAAGGTCACAAGTAGCACATAAGCAATAAGAAATGCATATGATGCATGGAGTGTATTGGTCAATAGGTAATGGGGTCTCGGGTCTCACAATAAATCATTGCAAAACAATTCTCATTTATACATATTTATAAAAATTAAACATACATATAATCAACCCATTCAAACCTGTTGGAGAGGAAGCGAAGAGAGATGCTTATTTAATTCATATATCATATCTTTAAAATTGAGCAAAGCCCTATAAAATAGAGCCAGACTCTGATACCAAAACTGTGACGCCCCAATTTTCTTAATAAAATAAATATAAAATTTTCTAAAAACGGGCGTCCAGCAAAACACAACAAACCAACACTTTAAAAATCAACATAACATTCCAAAATAACGAAGGTTTTAAAATACGCAAATTAATTTACATAAAACTATATGTTATCAGAAATCAGCAGCGAAATATCAGTATACAAGCCCACCGGCTTAAACTTTACATTTCTTCAAAATAAAATAGATCTTAAAAACATTTGTGAACATAGCATAGCATATTTATATACAGCAAAAATAATTATATGCATCTTTCTTCAGCTTCGCCTCTCCTCATCTGGATCTAAACATAGAAAAACATGCAAAAGAGGGGTGAGCGTATAAAATACACTCAGTGGGATCACGTAGTAAAATATGGGAAAATAAGCTCATAAACCACATAAAATAATTAATTTCAATCATTTCACATGCAAACATAGCATCTTTATAATCATTCATATCAATTTCATGTTCAAAAATATACGGTTCTTAGCCGTCATAGATGTGGTTCTTAGCCACCATAGATACGGTTCTTAGCCGTCATAGATGTGGTTCTTAGCCACCATAGATACGGTTCTTACCCGCCATAGATGTGGTTCTTAGCCACCATAGATACTTCAGGCAATTTCACATATATTCATGCTTACAACATCACAAAACATTTATTTTGCCATTCAGCACGCATTCATCGTATATATAATAAAACATGTCACATTTTCCATAAAATAGGATTCATCTTCATCATATAATCACATTGCATGCGTTCAGCACATAAACCCAACACATTTCATATAGCATAATAAAATTCGTAATTTAAATATTTCGAAAGAAATGTAAATACCGATTTAGCATTTTTTCCCCACCTTAAAGTAGACGATCAAAAACTGTAGAGCCCAGAGATATCTACGGAGCGAACTCCTACGTATCGCCTATAATCATAAAGATTTAACTTAGAATGTACTCGAACTCTCATTTATTTAGAAACTAAATTTCTTAAAAAAAAATATAACCCTATTTCATAATGAATTATGCCTAATTTCTTCAAATAAAAAGTCCAAATCGAACTTAATATTTCGGGTTTAATTAGATGTGAATCTAAGGTTAATAAACCTTAGATTTAAAATTACTAACTAAAACGTAAGATAAAATAAATTAATTAGCATAATATTTTTAGGCCGATATTTTAGTCTCAAAAGCAATCTGGTGAAACCTAGGTTTAATTTATAATTCCAAATAAATCTTTGGTTAAAATTTATAATAAATAGTGTATTAATACTTAATTCCAAAATTGAGCTCAAACTATATTTTATTAATCAATTGGATAAAATCTAGGGCTTTATTCTCTGATTAATTATATAACTAGATCCAATTTAACATACATTAATCTATATAACCTTTCTTTGTCATTTAATTAGAATTTGTCTCATTTATCATATCCCAAGTAACAATCTATATCATTTTATTAAATTTAAAGCCCGATCTTTATCTACCTAGTTATGATATTTAAAGCATAATTTAATTAACGTACATTATCTCTATCAATAAATTAAAACTCGATTTTCATATATTATATACTATAAATTATAAGATAATATCCATAGACATAAATTCATCAAATTTACAAAAATTTGCCATTCTCTACTTTCCCCAAATTTCCAGCCGCCCCGCCTCCTCCCCTGCTACTATCCGGTACCGCCGCCGCCGCCGTCCAGACGCTGCCGGCGACTCCCAGTCGTCGGCTACACACACCCGACCATGACCGGCCACGACCCACGCACAGCCGACCACGACAGATGCACAGCCGACCCACCCGACAACCCAACACACGCGCCTCTGCAATCGGCGTCGCCGCTCACGGCGACGCCCCCCACTTCCTGCCGGCGCGACACCGGCGCCGGCCAACACCACAACCATCGACTCGACTCAACATAGACGCAACACCACAGCCCTGAACACAGCCACAACCGACTCACGCACACGCAAAAACAGAGGACTTGCCGCCGCTGCAAGCGGCGGCTCTCTACCCCGACTCGCTGGCGACTACCAGCGCCGGCTAGTCCCGACCAACTACAACCCCGCGGCAGCAGCATCTCAGAATAGTAACAGGGCAGGAAGAGAGGGAGAGGAGAGAAAGGATTCCAAGTTCAAAATTCCGAACCCGTACCCACGACGGGTTTGGCGAGTTGTACGATCCGGTTCGATTACCTCGCCGGAATAAGGTCGCCGGCCGCTGGTAGAAGCAAAGATCGGTGATGGTTGAAGGGTGCAATTTGAGAAGAGAGAGAGTTTTGAGTTTTTTAAGAAGCAACAAAAATGAAACCTTATCCTATCCCATTCCACAATTTGAATCATATTACATCTTCTAGAAGGTTGGACTTTTCTTAATCCTAATTAAGCTAAGATTGCATTAAGGTAATATAATCTATATTACATAACTTATCATATAACTTATCTTATGTATTATAGATATTAATACTATATAACATAATACTATATAACATATATCATATAGTTTAAAAAAAAAAATTCTAAGTGCTACAATGGATGCTAGAATTCTATCTTTCTTTCAATGTTAAATTGGTTATAGTCGTTGGTACGACCTAACGACCTAATCGTTCCTTAACGACCTAATTAGGATACGATCTCTAATTACTACCCTAATTAGTAAACAATTCAAGATACCATCTTAGAATTTAATTTACTAATTGCATTAAGATTTAAAAAGACCCAATTCTAGCCAACAAATACACATGTAAGTTCATTTAAACTAGATCATATATCTTCAAAGTAGGGAATTGAAAATCTTTGAATAATTAATTATGCTAATTGCCAAAAAAATCAGAATAATTAAACAATTACGGATTCAACGTTTCAATTGACAGTATATTATTTTAACAAATTGACAAAGTATCTTATTTGAACAATTCACCAAAACGCTACAAAAAAAATGATTTTTAGTGGCGTTTTGTTTTGTCGCTATAAGTACAAATGTCGTCACTGTATAATTCTAGTGGCAATAATTAATGTCATCACTATGTCGTGACTATTATAACTGTCACTAAATATTTTAGCCACGACTCATCACAGTCGTAGCTATTAATCTTATATTTAATCACATATAATTGTCATCACTAATGGCTCATCTATTAGTCACAAACAATGGTTGTCACTAAATCTTGAAGATTTTAGTGATAGTAAATTGTTGTCACTACAACCATCACTTTTAGTCACATAAGATAGTCATCGCTAAACTTAAAGAATTTAGTCACATGCAATTGTTGTCACAAAATCCGTAAGCTTTAAACACAAGCAAAATTCATCACTAAAATCCAATATTTTAGTCACGAACAACTCTTGTCACAAAAATACAATATTTTGTCATTATAAATAACTCTTTAGCCACAATAATTTATTATCATTAAAATTTATTAATATATTGTTACAAAATTACTTATAACTAAAACTTATAAGTTGCCACAATTTTATTTTTAAACAACTTACAACTTGTCACTATTTGTTATTACAATAAAAATTTCCTAAATTTTAAATATTAAAATCAATAATTGACGCAATTTTTATTCGATTATTTTAAATTATTTTTAATTAATCTAATAGTGCTATGAAATATTGTAGTCGTAATTATTGCCTGATTTTGATGTATATTCTTTTTTCATTTTAATAAAAAATTAAAAATTAATATCTATATCATATCATCCAACAAAAAATACGTCAAAATGAATGAAATTTTATTAAAATAATAATAACAATTTTTCTAAATTAAAATTTATTTACTCAAAAAAACTAACAACCTTAATAACTATGTCTCCTATCAAACTAAATTCAAATGACTTATTAAACTAAAAAATGTGATCATAAATTTTTAACCATGAAGTTGACTTGCTTGGGTTAAACTTTGAAGCATAGCAGGAAGTTGAACTTTCAAAAGAGCTTCCACTTGAGATTGTACTTGATTTTCTTGTTTGCTAACTTGGGCTTCCAAGGACTCCAACCGTGAGGCCATTTCTTCATTTTGCTTCTTTAGATCTTCATTCTCCTTTTGAAGTTCAAAATTAACTCTTTCTCTTTTAGTGGGTGGCTTCAACCCATCTCCACAACCACGTAATCGATTAGGTTTCTCTTGCCCAAGTACCTCAATAAAAGCTTCATCTTCATTCATACCGTCATCCTGTCCATCTTCAGTTCTTTCAGTTTGTAATTGAACAAGTTTCTCCTACAAAAATCATTAAATGCTTAAGAATTGATAATAATTACTACTATGTAAGTCATTTTAAAAGCTTATATGTTAAAATTTAGAAAAACTTACATAAACTTCCTTTGAAGCTTCATCAACCCATTCATTCTTCTTAGTGCTATAATGGGTTTTATACCAAACCGTTGTCCGTGTTGGCTCTTCTCCAGTCTCAAGATCACGCTGTCGTTTTGGTATACAACATTATAAAATGAATAATTGGTTACAACAAATGAATTGAAAAAATATCATTAAATCACTTACACCATCATAGAAATATTGCCCTATTGATTTTGTCCCACAACTATGTGACATCTTCAGCTTCTCTCGGTTACTCTTATTTCGATCACTCATTTTCTGAACATGCAAGTAACTAGAATAAGCGTTCAATATAATGCTTGGAAAAATATTATTATGTTAAACACTAAAATAATAAAAGGTAAAACGAAATCAAAACGTATACTAAAAATCTAGTTGAACACATACCTTAAAATCCTCACTCTCAAAGTAATTGATCAATACCTCCCAATCTTCCACATTTATTCCATTAGGAGGATGCTCAAATATATTCTCATCATCCTTATTTTTAAGATAATAAATGTGCAATTTGTGTCTGATACTCCGATATTGGCGATTCAATTGTTCAAACACCACCTCTTTAACTTGTCGTTCCTCTTGGAGATTAAATTTTTGCTGCAATGTTCATTAATATAATAAATATTAATAAAAAAATGACTTGCATTACACAATGAAATTTTCACTGTAATTTTGAAATTGCTACCTTCATTGCTAGCCACATCTTTCTCTTACTATCCATTGGAATATCCTTCCAACGAGGACATTTTAGGGATGCATGTTGCTTAATGATAACACAATATCTCCCAACTAAACAAAGAATCTTATTCCAACAATATCTCCCAACTTCAATGAATTCAATTACATAGCATATAGAACAATTACATTGCATTCCACTTCAATGAATTAAATAGGGCATATAGAACAACAAAAATCCCCAATTTATACAAAATTAGGATTCATACAAAATGGTAGAAATAAGAAAGAATCAGAGAATGTAAGATTGTAGAAGACACACAAACCTTCTAATTGGTGCTCTAAAACGGAGATGACAGTAGGAGGTGGCGGTAGACGGTGGCTGGAGACGGTTCTCTCTCTCAAACTTAAAATCCTCATTCTTTCTTAATTTTGATATTTATTTAATTTTTTTTCCAAAATAATTAATTGATATTTGCTTAAATTTTTTTTTAATAAATAGTAAAAATATATAAAAGAAAAGAAAATGTTCGTATAGATCAGAAAGAGAAGAACCAAAATTCGAGCTTTTTAAAACTGATGCCCCTCTCCATTTTAATTTTTATACAGTTTGTTTTGTCTTTCAATTACATATAGAATATATTTATTGTTTTATAATATACACTCTTTTTATTTTTTATTTTTTTATAAGGTCAATATCAACCTGATTATAATTAAAAAGATCAGATTTGTTGTTTTTATGAACAAGTCTCTTGTAAGTATCAGGAATATTTAATTGGACATCACTACTGAACATTTTTAGTAATGATTTTATTGTCATCACTGATATGTTGTCACCAAAAAAAAAAAACTTTAATAGTGACAACATCTCAAGAATCACTAATAATAAAATTATTTGTCATAATTATTTATTGTCACAAAACATTTCTTCATATAATTAGACATAAATTTAAAATATTGTCACTAATTCAAAATAGAAATAGTGACAACTTTTATATCTTGACAACAACGAAAGTCACAAAAAAACTAAATTCTCTAATAGTGACAACATCTAAAAAATCACTAATAATATATTTTTTTGTGATAATTACTTATTGTTACAAAAAAGTTCTTCATATAATTAGCCATAAATTTTAAATATTGTCACAAATTCAAAATAGTAATAGTGACAACCCTTATTTCCCGTCAATAACAACAAAATGGAGGTAAAAATGTAGTGACGAGTCTTAGTGAAGAAAATTTTGTCACTAGTGTACAAGACTTTCACTTAATTGTGACAAGAAATAATTATATCACTATATATATAATATTAGTGATGAAATTTTTATTGTCACTAAAAAAGTTGTCACAAAAAATCATTATTTCTGTAGTGAAACAATAATAATCAACATGCATAGAAGATATATGAACAACAAAAAAGAACGAGAAAATTAAATTAGATCTCACAACAATAGTAGAACCAAATCCTGATTATCTATTGGATAGAAATTACATCTAGCCCTCTTTGGAGAATTGAGATCTAAAGTTCTGGAGTATTTTTAAGAGTAGAATGAAAGTTGAAGATGAAAGAGAGAGTTAGAATCCTTATATACTTCTATCTAATAATTTTTTTTAACATCAATATTGATGTATAATTGTAATATATTGAGTTGTAACATGTATTTTTTTTATTCATAATTGTAACTTATGATTTTTCATTCAAAATTGTAATATATTCAATTGTAACTATTGAGTTGTAACTTGTAACTTATAACTTATCATGTATTTTTTCATTCATAATTGAAATTTTCATCATTTCATTTTCATTGAAAGGTTATGGTGTGTCATTAAGAAAAAATGGGGAAAAAAATTTGTTAGAAAAATAAAAATAAAAATATAACAGAACATTATTTGGAGCTAGGCGTGGTCACGCACGCCTAACTCCAAAGAGTATATTTTTATGAATTAATTACATAAAAAGGAATTAATTTTAATCTATCTCATATTTTTATGTTAATTATAAGTTTATATTATGATGATAAAATAAATAAAGAATAATAAAAAAAATATTTTACCGCTACACCAAAAGAATATCTAGTGGGCATAGGGCGCAACTTTAATGCTTTATACTTATGTAGCTTTGCGCTCATGGATTTGAACCTGACAGAGCCGTGCCTCGCTCCAATTTAAGCTCCGACCTAAGACAGGGTGCTAGAAAAGTTCCCAACACCGATCAAACCGTAAATAGAAAAATGAAAGGAAAAAAAAAGGAGAAATCGATATTTTGAATTACCGATGTCAAACTAGAACCAGAATCGACACCAAGAAAATAAAATTCCAAGTAAGTGAAGTTTTCAATTTTGAGTATGAGATTATCATTTTGATGTAGTAAATTTGTGTAATGTTGTTCGAAATATAATTTAAGTGTTTATGATTCATGTTTATAATGTATTTTTGATGGAAAATGATGGATAATTTGCTGAGAATGCATTATTTTCGTTAATGGAATGTTTGTTTTTTTCATCGCATAGTCGTGTCTGGAGAGGGTTCTATTCAGCTCTAGTTGGTCGAACGGAATGAACCATGTTCGACCAAAGGACGAACATTGTATCAAAAGTTCGACTAGCAATCGAACACTAGAGAAACTATTCGACTATAGGCCGAACGCAGGCTGAATGTTCAACTATAGGCCGAAGGTAACCTTGGATGTTTGCGTGAATGTCGAACAAAAATTGAAAAGTTCGACCCTCAGGCGAACGGAATACGAATATGTTCTATTAATGGTCGAACGTAATGTAATGTAGGTTAGGTTTGATGATTGTTTGGCCAACATGTTATGTATATGGATTTGAGAAATGTGTATAGGTGAATTGATGAAATTGTTCATGAATATTGCAGGTGAGGATATTATTTACAAGAGGAAGACATGACCAATTGTTTCGAACCAAAAATATCAGGCTGAGGAGGACTTAACGACCCATCCACCGATTGCTTCAATATATGCCCTTCCTATGGTTGAATACCAACCACATGCAGAAGAAGAAGAAAGTGATGATGATGAAGAAGAAGAGATGCAAGAAGAGGTGCAAAAGGAGGCCGAAGGAGAGGATGATGATGATATTCTTACTAACCCTTGTCCTGATGAACCACTTGATCCACGACTGATTCCAAGCTTCAAAACACATGTGGCATATGCTACTTGGAATGGTGTGGAAGGGGATATACTCAAGTGTTGGTGCCATACCATGAAGATGAAGACGTGGATGTTCAAGGTTCACAATCTAGGTTGGATAGAGATGCTTCAGCGCAGTCCTATTCCAAACTTGAGGTGGATGTCATATAAGACGTCAAACAAAAACCTTATTTGTGCGTTTATTGAGCGTTGGCAATTGGAGACTAACACGTTCCATATGTCCTGGGGTGAGATGACTATTACGTTGGATGACATATTTTGTCTCACTGAACTTCCTGTTAGT
This sequence comes from Scutellaria barbata, assembly GCA_028654395.1. Taxonomy (NCBI): domain Eukaryota; kingdom Viridiplantae; phylum Streptophyta; class Magnoliopsida; order Lamiales; family Lamiaceae; genus Scutellaria; species Scutellaria barbata. The sequence goes on from CM053654.1 coordinate 7,787,035, forward strand.
AGACGCTTAGTAATGGTTGAAGAGGGTAGAAGCAGACCGGAGCCACATTCGGAAACCATTAGTAGATTGTTGGGCGTTTCTGAAAAAGCTGCAAAAGAGGGCCTATAGGGTCTTTGAGGAGGTTCAGTGAAATTAGAGTGACTTTGAACTCGATTTGAAGTAGATACAGCATCCAAAAATTCAAGAAAGTCGATACGTTCAGCTCGTGCATACCAGTGGTTTCTGTTGGGGTGTTCTCTATTTTCAGATAAGATGGGTACAAGTGTCTCGACCAAGATTCTCAGGTTGTTGGAGCACGTAAACCAAATCCATGAATATGCTTGGGGAACAACTGCTTTAACATTCCTGTATCGACAATTGGGGTTGGCCTCTCGAAGTGGGATTAGATAGATGAGTGGATATCTGATGCTACTCGAGGTATCACTCTAAAATTATGTTAGGTACGTAGGGTCAAAATGTACTTTCTTTTATTTTCCTAACCTTTAAGTTTTAAATTGTGTCAGGCTTAGATATACGAATATTTTCCAGTTTTCAAACCAACACACAATGTCAATTTTCGATTGGGAAAGCCACTTGCACAAAAATGGGCGCAATTATCTCATGACGGTGGAATGATCGACTGATTACTAGCTACTAGAGAGATTTTGATACCATGTCTCCACACAACATGAGTAATTGTTCAAGTTATCATATTTGTACTTATGATTTATTGTCTCTCAACTCGGTTACGTATTCTTCAACTTATATGTGTAGGTGAATTGGACACCATATAGTGAGATTTGAGCTCACTATCCTCAGGATCCAATGACATTCTATCAGGGATGCATTCGAGCGTTAGATGTACTGGAGTCGTATCATCCGGACCGTGCTTTCCGTCAATTTGGATTTGTTCAAAGGATCCTGGATGAGCTGTTGGTTCCACTTATCTCCCGAATGGGTAATACGGGAGCTCAATACAAGGTCATGTGGGATGTATTGGGAGCTTATTTCAAAGTGCTCTGAGGATTATGTTGATTAGTATTCCAGAATTTCACACCCGTTTATCTAGAATCCCGAGAACGTTGTTGTTGATTATGTCCCTACGATTAGATCCAGAGACCCACAACCATGGGACATGATCTTTAACATATTGGGGCACCTAGATCCTGTGTACCGACAATGGTCCAGAACGAGGATGGTTTAGATGTATCACTCGTGGTTCCAGCCTTAGTTGGAGCATATCAGGCTTTGAAGATTGAGAACGAGGATCCTCCCGAATCATCTCGACGAGCTTCTAGTAGCAGATCTCGTAGACCTCATTGAGCTTAGACTTGCTGTTACTTATTTCTGAACTTAATCCACGTATTTTGAATATTTGTAACGAAACTAAGTGCTATCATGAATGACATTTTTCCTGTTTTACGATTAGGAATTTTGCCTGGTATACTATCCTTAGAGGTGCCTATTTCGACCTTATTATTATTCACAATCGATGAAACAACGAAGCCAGGGATTAAAACATATGTAATATTAAAAAATGGCATGCAAACTGTCATTGTTTGCCTTACACTTGCCGAACATTATACAATACATTCGGCCATTAGCCGAATATTATGTATATTGTTCAACTTAAGGTCGAACATTGTGTAATACGTTCGACCAATATTCAAACTTATTTCTATATGTTCGGCTCCAAACTGAACACTTCTCATAGTCATCGGTTGTTGGTCAAACATTATGTAATACGTTCGACCAACACAAGGTGAACAGAGATGATTTTCCCAAATTTCGGCTGGTACCAATTGACAAACAACACGAACATTAATATTTTCAAGCCACCATACCAATTAGAATTCAAACCTAACATCAAATGTATATGGATTTTTTAGTAAAGATAGTCGAAAATACATAATACAAGTTAGTACTAAAATCGAGCGAGTATGTTTGGTACAACACACATACTTGTAGATATGAGTAATCATACAAAAAACTAATCATATCATCGATCTGAATGGTATCTTGACCCACTGAGGAACTTTCACTTCGACTTTTAGCTGCATACTTCATGATGCGTCTTTTATAGATCTCGGACCATTCTGCAGCACACAATAGGTGATGCTCAAACCAACGATTTATGATGGACGATAACGCTGCCTCGTCTTCCAACTTGACCTAAAACAAAAAGAATCTCAATACAAATATAAAGTTGGAAAAATGAAGCAATAATTGTAGCCCATAAATCTATACTAGAATATAATGGTTTCCTTGAACAAGGGTCATGCAAACAAGTCTAGGCTTTGTTGGTACTTGAGCCCTCAACGGTAGTACCGTAACACATAATTGGGGGGAGAGATGGATGATAGCCATGTTGTAAGCATTCACAGCTAAATAGGTCATTTCTGGGAAAGTCCACCAATGATTGATGTTTGGTGTTGATCATTCGTAGCAACTCAAGTTCGAGATCAACTCGTACATCCGGTCTTTGATGCCATATATATTCGAATACAATCCTTGAAAGTCTTTGAGCTCCTGGATAAGATCACTACGAACTTACCCCCATGAATTCCTTCCCAAGCCAATTGCATGGACAATCGATCGAAAACTAGTGTCCGTTTCCCAAAGGATTTTTTATACTTAGCACATGTGGTTGCAACAGAGTCGGAAATTGACCTAAAATAACTTCATCTCCGGCTTTGCGAACTGATTGTCGTCTTATTGGTAGCATCTTCCTTTTCAGTGTGGTGAAAATAGGAGTAGACCTGGCAATCGTTTCTGCAAGGATACTTTGCTCCTCCTCAAACAAACAACTATCGTGGAATGATTCAACGTATTCAAACTTGCTTGGGTTGTGTTTCGTTGAGGTATCCTTTTTAGGCTTCATTTTAGCAGGCCTACCACGGGTATATGTGATCATCATGGGCTCTCACAATGAAGAGGTCGAAGGTATTGATATATCAGCAACAACAGCTTCTGAGCCATAGAAGCCTCTTCAAACATATGATTAATATCACCAATAGTTTCGACCCAATAATTACCAACATCAATTTTGATACTACCTTCGTCAACAGATGGTTCGTAATCCAATTTTTTTCCAAAAATGGTGGACCATCTCAAACTGAATAACTTGACCTTCTCTTGATAGCAAGGCCAGTTCGTGTGTACAAGGCAACTCACATTTCCTCCTCAGAACACATCTACAAAGTAGAGGGTCTACACCGCAACTATCCATACCACTCATCTCCTCCAAAATCTTACTTAGGGCATGATCAGAGACTAAGCCTCGGATATTTTTGAATATAGAAGAAGAGTACCAATGTGGTGCGACATTCAAACTTTGTTCAAAAGATGACAAAATCTGAGTATGCAACGATGATGTATTCTTTCCCAGGATATTTCAAAATTTGATTGACTGGAGGCCAACTATTTTTTTAGTTTGGCATGTGCACTTTCGGCCCTATAAGTAAAAAATTCCATCAGTAAATTAAATATAAAACCATCACATATGGAAATAATGCAGATGGCTGGATTGTAATTGTTACCTACTGGTCGTCGTGTTATCAAAATGTATAACATTGTTAGTCCAACACGAGATGAACCTCTCATTGTACGGATCGATCCAATTTTTTAGGGCATAAGCCACAGCCCTAGGATGCTCTCGATAGTCATCCTAAAGTTTCCTTAGTAATTTATTAAATCTCAATTCATCCTCAGCAAAAATCAACATATTCCAAGCATGATTGAATTGTTCCCATTTTTCCGTTCGACAGAATAAATTATTGCAATTACTCAAAATGTTCTTGTTGATATGCCACGGGCATAACAAGTATGTGGAGTTGGGGAATGTAACACTTAAAGCATTCATGAGTGCGAGCTCACGATCCATTACAATGTTCTTGAGTAAGCAACTATCGGACATTAATCCTTTCAAGGTAGTAAGAGCCCATCTATAATTATCTTCGCGCTCTTGAGACATATACACACACGCCACAGAGAAAGCTATATTCGTCGAAGTGACACCAACCACCTCCAAAAGTGGCATCATATACCTATTAGTTTTATACGTTCAATCTATTAACAAAACGCTAGGAAATGCACGTAACAGGTCTACAGATGTCTGGTAGGCATAAAATAAATCTGTAACTCTATTTGTTTGCTCACATCTCCTATCCAGGAAGTAGTAGTTCTCCATCTTCAACTTCCCCAACAAAAACTGCATCTGAGTTCGGCCTCCATGCTCGACAACTCTATGTTTTTGCCGAGCATTGTAAATTATCTTCAAGGTAGACTCATTCTCTGCAAAAGAAAGTTTAACCGTGCTCAGTATGTCTTTCGATTTGGTATTATTTATTGACAGGTTAGGCATAAGCTGATCTTCAGCAGCAGTTAGTCGACCTGCAAACGAGTGTCTGAATCTTATTGGATGATTATGTGACCACAACCATCAAAATCCACTGTCGAGTCTCTTTCATTTCAACTCCTTTTAACACAATAGGACAATCACACTTTTTAGTGTCTGTTTGGCCCCCTTTTGCAGACTTTTTTCATGGTTAGCTGAAGTACCTTCCACAACTTTTGTTTTCGGCGGATGATACTTACCACCACGCTCACAACCTAAAAATACTCGAGCTCATCTACCACTATCTCCACTGTCCGATCGTCTAACCAACACAACCATGTTAAGACGAATTCCAACCCTAGTTGCCCAATTCACCAAATCTTCAGGATTATCAAATAGTTCATTTGTTAGAAACTCCTCCGAGAAATCAATTTGCTCATACATCAGACTGATAACGTTGAATTCATCAGGTACGTTCATAATACTCAATTGAGTTTTATTTGAATCGTATTTCTATCAAACTATCAACATGTACAAGTAAATGCATTGACCAAAAAAAAAACAATATAGTCTCGGTTCGACTTTTATATGATAAACATATTAGCATATGTTCGACTATAATTGGTCGAAGAATATCAAACATGTTCGACCTTAAGCTGAACAACACATGTAGTGTTCAACTACTGAAGATCGAACAACTTCTTCATTGTTTGGCCAACGAAGGTCGAACCCCTTCTTCATTGTTCGGCCAACACAGGTCGAACCCATAACTCAAAGTTCATCCTGTCTTGGCCGATCGAGAGCTGCGCAGATTTTTTTTAACTATATTGAAGAATAAATCAGTAAAACAAAACTAAATGACTTACATTGTGGATATCATATGTTCTTTCTTGATCCATGATATTTTTTCAACTTGAAGAGATGGGTTTTTGGGTAGGGTTTTGTGTAGAAATTGCTTAAGGTTTTAACGTGGGTATGCTGTGAGGAAGAAGATGAATGGTGTACCCCAATTTCCTTTCAAAAGTGACAAATAGGGTGTATTTAGAATCAACAAATTAGGTGGGTGTGTTTGGATATTTATTTTCATTTTGTTTTTTTTAATTAGGGGTAAGGGCATTATTGACTTTACACATTGTATTTTTTTTTCTTATTTTGGTGGGATGTGTTTAGAAGAACCCGGGGTATGAATAGTCGATTCCAAAACCAATTTTAATTTATTTTTAGTTGATCGATGATTGAACATTGCTAGACACCCAATAAAAATTTCTTTTAACTTTGTTATAAAAGTGAAGATGGGTGGACACAAGTACAATCACTAAATAGCTCTTAGATACAACATTGTCTCAAATCCTCCATCATTAGGAGAACATCCAGCCAAATTGAACCAATACAAACACTAATATATTCTGAAAGAGAAACAATCACATGACAAATATAAGTTACTTAATTTATGCTTGGTTCATGAGCTACATGCATGTTCAATGGGCCAACAAGGACCTCTCGTTCCATCCTCATCTATCCAACCAAATGAGTATGGTTTTATAAGTGTGACTAATTAAAAGCCAACAAGCAATATTAATATCATGAAATTACCAACTTCACTTAATTTAATTTGCACCATAGTCATATCACTTAATTTAATTTGCACCATAGTCATACTTAGGTTAAGGTTTTCAAGTGTCGCATTCTTGAAATTATATATGGATGGGATATTAATGAATTCCTAGTATGGCATGGATGCTTGGATCCTGTCTTTCCTTCTTTGGAAGAATTTCTGCAGAGATTTCTTCAATGAGAGGCCTCTATCCCCATGTACTTGCAGTTGCAGAGATGGAGATTGAGGATTTATATATTTTGGTTTCTCCTCCATTTCTCTTCTAGCTAGCCAAAGTATATAAATTGCCTGCACATAATGAGCTATTAAGAGATGTTTGATTTAGTTATTATTCATTATTCTAGTTTAGCTTGAATTAAAAAATATCTAATTTGTTTTCGATACAGTCTATTCATCAAAGATCTTTTAAGGGATCATACAAATATCATACGATACACATAACATAGGGGCCGGGATGCAATTAATTATAATGTGTAGAGTAACACATGTTAGAAAGATTCCGACATGATTTTTTGGCAACTGATTCGCAATATTCGTCCTAATCCAAAAATGAGTTAAACCTAGCTACTTGAGAAAATTAATTAATCAAGACATCATTCTTCTTTTTCTCCTCGATCGGGATATCAAAACCCGTGATTTTTTTTTTCCGAACGTCTTTTATATATATATATTCGATATAATATAATATTAAAAAGAAAGGAAGTTAATTGTAACATACCTGCAGTTCAGTTGCATCACTATAGAAGATTTGAATCTGGTTGTCATCGGAGCAACTCCTACAACAGTGAAAATGTGGAAAGTTATATATATGCGCACATTATTGTTCTCATTTCATGCAAGCACTTCTTGGAATGATAATATGCAATTAATATTTTATCAATTCTTAATTTATCAGAAATCAAATATTTTCAAAATTCTAAACATTAAAAATTCAGCCCCATTACTAATTATAAATGAAATGCATGCAACTAAATTCTGTCTTTTCCTTTCCACAATAATAATTATATAAATCTCAAAACCTCCAAAAAGTAGGCAAATTTACTATACAAAAAAAAAAAAATTATAGGAATATGTAGATAGTAGAATGTTTAAATGTCTATTGTGAACACATCTTAAACTTACTCCAACTGATCATCAAAAATCGAAGTCGATGACGATGAAGAAGCATTGGATGGAAGCATATGAAGATCGAAGTTGCAGTTTCTCCTCATCCTTCTTGCCTCTTTCAATCTCCCTTCATCATCTTTATTCTCGGTTTAATCTAATTTCTTTATTCATTTACATTAATAAAGAAGAAGAAGTAACAAGCAAACATTTATAGAGTTGAAATCAACATTGGAAAACTACGTACTGCAAAATTTGTGAAGGGTTTTGCTCTTATAGGTATAGAATTAAAATGTGACCCACATGTGACATATAGGTAGGTAGAAATTAAATTGACCCAACTAAGGTAAAATAAATATAATGTAGTAATAATTAAAGTGAAAATATTTAAAACATGTGAAAAATGTTCCATATAATCCCCATGTGATCAAAATAACTGCAACAAACTACACTGGTCCACTCAACTAAATAACTTTGCTTTCTTTTGCACTTAAGTTAAAGTTTCATTGAATTCATGTTGTTAAAACGTAGTTTATTGTTGTCAAAATGTAGTTCATTTAATATTCAAGTTTGTTTTATTATGAGAATTCTGATTAAATTATAGACTACAGACTATAATCATTGAAGAAAAAATCATTTTTTTAATTCCATAATTTCCGTGAAAAGATTATAAGAGTTACCTTTTCGATTATGGCTCATAAGTAAAAAAAAAAATTGCTCAAATTTGGCATTAAAAATTTCAGAAAATTATACACGTTCCCGTCACATGATGATAAAATTGGGGTTCCCAAAAAGAAAATTCATTTTTTTTCCCATAATTTTTGTTTTTTCGCAAATTAATGTAAGTTTTTCAATTTCATCTTATAAATCCAAAAATTGCAAATCTCCTCGGACGTATGAAATTGTTACAAGTCCAAAAATTTTAACATTTTTTTTTTTTTTGGTCTTATAAGTTCAAAAATGATAACTTTTCTGCCAATTTTTTCAATCTTTAACGTACGTGACAAAATTGAAATTTTTTTTATATTTATTTTTTGGATCTTTTATAAGGAAACAAGAGGTTATAAATAATGTTTTCGTCATGTGGCAAGCACGTGTACAATTCCAACTAATTTTTCAATTTCCGACTACTTTTAGAATCAAAATTAAGCAATTTTCAAACTTATGGGATGAAATTAAAACGGTTAAGGATTTTTTTGCAACATTTTTTCAAAAAAGCAAAAATTCCCATTTAGATGATCTCAACTGATACAACAAAAAGGACGATTAGTGATGACATTAATAACGAAGACAGACGCCATGACCAAAACTGAATTTTAAGGTCGTCATGAAGACGTAAACGACAACTTTAAATGGCTATTGCATCTTTTTACAATATTTGTTATTAGGAATTATTATTAATGTAACAACTCTGTATGTATAAATCTCTTGATGTTTATACAACACTGGAAATTTCTATTTGAAAAGTTGAAAATGAATGGATAAATAAAATGAGTAAGTCAATGCAAGAGTTATATTATTTTTCTAAAAAATGTAAATACTCTATATTTAGTGTTTTACGATTTATAACAAAAACTCCAAAAATACAATAGTTAACTAACTTAAGCACCACAACACAATGCATCCAAAAGTTTTCAAATGAAAAAAATCAATATTCAGAATTTTTTGAAACTCATAAAAAAAAGGGAATACTACAGTTGCAAGAATGCATTGAATGTAGATTGTCCTGAAGTGAGAAAAATGAATGATTTTGTGATCTATTAAAGCAGTTCAAAGAGTTATGGTGTCGTTTTGGATTATACAGTTTATGGATTGAACAAATATGAGTCACATTAGTTCCGTTCAAACTCACACATCAAACTTGGGTGCTCCCTACACTGTACAATCGATCTAACTTGACAAAAGGTCTGCACTGTGTGTCGACCTCCTGCCAAGTCGCCGAGCTTCCACCTTCTCAAGACACATCAACCGAGCTACCACCTAAACAAATTTCCACTTCCTCAAGCCATCTGCTACAAACTTTCCTTCTTTTTCCTATGTGAGATATGTTTTTCTTTTTTTCATGTTACATTTCTATTCTATTAAATTTACACGTTTAAGTTAAAAATCTCAAATATTAATTTCTCATTCAGTATTCGAAAATTGATTTTATAAAGTAAATACTCTAAAATTATCTACTTAATTGGAACATATGTTTCAAAAGTTGAACTTGTAGAATTGATCAAAATATGTCAACACCAACATTTTCAAACCAATTTCCAACAATTTTTCTACTATTTTTCAAAATATATGTTTTAAAAAACACAGATATACATATGTATAATTTACATAATAGTATGCAATAATGCATATGCTAGGTATTATATATATGTAAAAATCAATATTTTATCCATGTATTTTTCTCCACAGTATTAAATATTAAAATCATAAAACATTATACGTTTTACAATGTAACAAGTTTTTACAGTCCCGACTTGATACCGAATAATTAATTAGTAATCAATAAATAGTAAAGAAGGTTTTGTGGTTAATAAATAATATGTGACTACAATATTATTAATTTAGGGAGGTTTTAGTTGATAGTTAGAATACTCATAGGGATATTTATGAGATTTGGAGATGAGTTTATAGTAGGAAGGTATTGTGGGCAGCTTTAGGAAGTGGTATTCAAATAAGGAAAGGTTTTACTTTATAAGTGAGCATAGGATTGAGAGGTTGGTTGGACTTTTTATGGTGAAAACTACATGATGATAATGATACCTCTCTCACGTGATTCTCATCTATACTATTCAATGTCTTCCCTTTTTCTCTATCTGTAAACTTTACATTTTTTCATTTCAAATCATCTCACAAATATTATATGATATATGTGCGATATTATTTAAAATATTCAAATATAGATAATTTGTCTAGTAGAGCGAATTATGAAATGGGCGTGACTTAATATTACATAATGTGATTTTCCACGTAAATATTATTTTTGTCATTAAATTTTTTATAATCTAATTATTACTTTGATTGATGTGTATATGTGCAAAATATATTATTATGTTCATATTCATGATATATATAGATGATGAGACACACATCTAAAGAATACACATTGTGTGTATTTCTTTAAATTTTCATTTTTTTAATTTTTAATATTTCATATTATATATAAATTTTTTTTTTCACGCTACCACTTTACATACAAACTTTCTTATAATTTATCATTTCTGACATAGACCTAATTCTCATCAACATTTTCATATAGAGAGACACTTCTGTGCTCCTGGGGCACCGTGCCCCCGATCCGCTCCACTCCACTCCTTTTTTTGTTTTTTTTTTAATTTTTTTTTCTTTTTTTTATCTCTCTCCTATATTGCACCCGCTCCACTCCTTTTTTTTTTAAATTTTTTTCTTTTTTTTCTCTCTCCTACGCAAATACTCCTTCTTTCTTTTTTTTTTCTTCTTTTTTTTTTCTTACCTCTTAATATGGCGCTATTCCTTCTTTTTTTTCTTTTTTTCTTTCTTCCTTCTTAATTTCTTCACATGATTGCTACAAATTTAGGGTTCTTATTTTTCTAATACTCCAACAAGTTTTTTTCTTCCTAATGTGTATAAAAATCTAAGGTTTTATTTTCTTATAACTTAAAACTTTTTCTATCTTGATCCAATTCATAGCAACATACGAGATAATTGATGCAACAAATACCATAGTTGATTATTAATTGAGTAATATGATTTTGAATAAATTTTGTAGAAGATGATGATGAAAATCTTGTATTTAAAATTCTGGTTTATTCTATAGGTATTACATATATGTTCTACAGGTATTATAAAAATTCTGATTGTTCATGATGTTATAAATCAGAATTATGCCAAAACATTGATATATGATCAGTGATACCTTTCAAGTATTACTGATATGATCTATAAGTACTACATATATACTCTTCACTCTTCAGGTATTATAAAATTACATGGTTGAATTATATGTAAGTAAAACCTTCAAGATATTATGAAAAAAAAGTATGGGGTATTATTGGTTTATTCTACAGGTATCACATATATGTTCTACGGGTATTACAAAAATTCTGACTGTTCATGTTTTTATAAATCATAATTACCCTAAAACATTAATATATGATTGCTCATGACCAGTGATACTTTTAAGGTATTACTAATATGATCTATAAGTACTAGATATATACTCTTCAGGTATTATAACATTACATGTGTAATACTTATAAGGTAAGTGTAATACTTCAAAGGAACATGTGTAATACCTGTAAGGTATTTTTTAATACTTGAAAGAACATATATAATACGTGTAAGATATTTATGTAATACCTGAAATGACTATGTATAATACCTTAAGAGCATACAACTAATATCTTCATTGAAAAATCTTAAAATTTCAAAAAAATTCCTCAAAATAAACAAATCATGATTTCATATTGATTGAAATAATTGATTTTATATATTTTAAAATTATTGTAATAAATTGTGATTTGAAATCAATTATCTAAATTTATGAAAATGAGTAAAAGAGAAGAGGAAGAAGAAAAAACTTCATAAATGACTTTATGAAGATTTGATGAAGAATAAGAACAAGAATATAAAGAAGAAGAATAAGAGCAAGAAGATAGAGAAGAAGAATAATGTATAAAACAAATAAGAAGAATAACAAATTGATAAGAAAATAGATTAAGAAGAAGAAGGAGAGAGAAGAAAAAAAAGAGGAAAAAGAAGAAAGCAGCGCTATTTTTACATTAATACCTCAAGGGTAACAGTGTGATACCTTAAGAATAAATGTGTGATACCTTAAGAGTAAATGAGTGATATCTTAAAGTATAAAATTCAGGTGGTGCGCGGCGCACACTAACTATGGTGTGGCCGCGCATGAGGGCGCGTGGATGCACATAAAAGCGGCCCACACGCATGTTCGGGTGGGGGCATGGATCAAGGATCCGTGCCCCTATTACATATAAGTTTTAGCTAGATCCGTGCCCCTATTGCATATAAGTTTTAGCTTTTCACATATAAACTTTCTTATCAATTCTGATCAACATCTTCATATACGAATTTTCTTATCAATTCTTATTGTTAGGATTTCAATGTTTAGATTTTGATGAGACATACCAAATATGTAATAGGAAGTTTTGACTACCCCATTTTTCACATTGTTTAAGTGAATAAATAGATTAGGATTGAGTCTTATATTAAGTGCTGAAAATGGAGGTTAAACAAGGATAAAGCTGCATCTAAATCTTTAAGGAAAGATATCGCTGCAAGAAGGCAGGATACAGTATCGTTGTAAGAAGGATGGATACAGCATAGCCGGTAGAAGGAAGATACAGCAACGCTTTAATAAGACAGATCTTCTATACAGCAAAGTAAGAAGGAACGGCGTGCAGCATCGCTGCAAGAAAAGGATATAGGAGTTCTGCTAGAAAGAAGTTACAGCAGCACTGCCAGAAGATACTGCAACCAGGTCTAAGTTACCGCAACACTGCAAGAAAGTATCAGCTGCACAAAGATCGAGGATACAACGCAAAGCTTACAGTACAGATAAGTCATACAGCGCCAACTACAAAACGAAGTATCCTGCAAATTCTAGGAAGGATAAATGCAGTACGAGGAATAGAGTTCAAGCAAGAAAAAATAGAACCGTTCAAAGAAAAGGTCAAAGGCACAGACATGGAGCCAATGAAAAGATGCCACATGGACTGACGCGCTGCAGAAAGCTATGAGCCGCAACTGCCGCATTAAATGCTCCGAAAGAGAAAGTCAAGTCCCATTAAATGTGAACCATGTCTTTGGTCAGACTACTTCAAATTCAAAGAGGGATGTCTCCTTCAACGGACATCTTCTCCTACTAGTATAAATAGAGGTTGAAGAGCACTGAAGCTGGTAACTGTTACTGAGACCTGAAAATCATTTGCGAAAAATTCAAAGCTTACAAGATTCAAGCATTCAAGCCTACAATCAGTATCAGTCACTCAACCATCCGAAGTGAAGCAAGTTCAAGCTGAAAGTTTCCTCAAGGATTCAGAAGCTCACTTCGAAGCAACAATTAAAGAAAACCTTTTATCCTTTTAACCTTGTTGCTGTGTGCTTAGGTTGTTTTAGTGGTGTCAAGCAATTGATAGGAGAGATCTTTGCTGTTTGTTTAGTTGTCTAGAGTTAGACAGCTTCTCTGTGTGGAGTGTGGAACCCTGTGTGGGTTAGCCTTTGAAGTTTACAATTGCTGTGTGTACGCTGGACTTCAGTAGGTGGTTAACTTTATAAGTTGATAGATTGTTATGAGTGTCCTGTAAATCAATCTTGCTTAACAAAGTTCCTGCTCGAGGAGCAGTAGAGTGGACGTAGAAGGATTACACCACCTTCGAACCACTATAAGCCATAAGTGTTTATCGCTTTATTTATCTGTGTGTTTATCTTCTGCATTTTGATTGTCTCATAACAAAAAAACGTTTTGAAAGAAGCATATTGAGAAAAACAGCCTTGTGTTTAAAAGTTAATATTTCTGCTGCGTATAAAACTTCAGGTTACAGCGTGCAGGACTGTATCCTAGTACTGCAAGCAGTAACTATCTGACGCTGCAAGTTCAAGTAACTTGCAGAGCAGAACGGTTTGTTTAAAGATTTGCAAAATCGACCAAGGTTCATTCACCTCCCCTCTGAACCTTGGACACCACTTGGGACCAACAAGTGGTATCAGAGCGAGTTGGGTTAAAAGCCAACTTATCTGATCACCGACCCGATCCACCTTTGTCTCGCTGTTTTCTCTTCATAAAAATCATTCTTAACGCATATCATGGATTTCTCCAATCACAAGCTACCTATGTTTTCCATAGAGGAATATGACGATTGAAAGATAAGAATGCAGGCACACCTTTCAGCTATGAACGATGAGATGTGGACGGTCATAACTGAAGGACCAATAATCCCCATGAAGGTGAACCCAATTTATGGAAGAGACCATGCGGAAGGAGAGCAGCCACCACCTAACTTCCTGACCAAACCACGTCAAGAGTGGGGAAACGAAGACAGGAAGAGAGTCAACCTCGATAATGTGGTAAAGAATGCTCTGTTTATTACCTTGGATAAAGGCACATTTAGCAAAGTTAAATCTTTCTCAACATCCAAAGAAATATGGGAAAAGTTGAAGCAAATCTGCAAAGGAACGGAGCTCACCAAAGACAACAAGATCTCCAACGCGACCCAACTATTCAAGAATGAAGAGACTCTTGAGCAACTAGACTTAAAATTCACATTCATAGTGAATGAACTAGAAGCTCTGGGCAAACACTACACTCAGAAAGAGAAAAACATGAAGGTGTTAAGAGCCCTACCTGCGGAGTGGGATAGCAAGACCACTGCCATAAGAGTATCTATAGACCTGAAGTCCATAAGCACATTTGACCTATTCTCCGACCTGAAAGCATTTGAGTATGACATCAACAGAAGGAGAAAGGAGTCAGAGGAGTCAAGCTCCAAAGTTACAGCGCTGACTGCCAGAGGAACCAAGGATACAGCAACCACTAGTTGCAGTAAACAGAATGAGGATACAACAGAAGTTGCTGAAGAGGATATGACTCTTCTCCTAAAGAAATTCAGGAGATTTATAAAAAGCAATAACAATAGCAGCAACACCAACCTTAACAAGAAGAACGACATCAGAAGAAGTCATCCACCTCCTCAGGTATCCTCTTCTCCACAATCAAATACAAGCAATGTTGACCTGTGTTACAATTGCAGGAAACCAGGGCACTATGCAAGGAATTGTCCGTATCCAACCGTGCACAAGTATCCAGAAGGAGAAAGAGAGCAGATGAGAGATAAAAGGAGAGAGGAAAGACACAAGCTTCGAGCTCTCATAGGAGAAATGGAAAAAGCCAAGGATGCAGTAGTTCCGAAGGAAGTACTGAAAGCTTCAGAATCCTCTGACAGCGACACTGAAACCTCATCCTCTGATGAAGAAGCGCTGATATGCCTGATGGCTAGAGATGGCGAGGACAGCGAAGAAGATGAGGTAATCTACCAACCGTTGTCCATACCAGATAGTGAGGAGCTGAGCATGATCCACTCCTTGAAAAGGATCATGAGTAACTTTGAGCGGATCAACTCAATTCATGAGGAACTGAAGGATGAAAATAAGAACCTAAGAATCGATAATGAGATCCTCAAGAGCAAGAATATTGATATTGCCAAAATGCTCGTTGCACGAGAGTCTGATAACTCAAAGTGTAGTAAGCTACAACAAGAGGTCTCTAGATTAAGTCTGCTGGTCACTAAGCTAGTATCTGAGAAGGAAATCTTGCAGTCCAAAATGAGCACATTTACCAAATCTTTCAAGGACGCAAGAGATTGCATAAACCAAGTTAGAAGTCCTTTTGAAAAATCGGGCATAGGCTACAGCGATCACTGCTCTCAGAATACAACAAGTACTTCCAAAGCTGTTAATTTTGTTCAAGCTGAAACTCCAATGGAGAAAGAGTTACTCTGTGACTCTGTAACGATCGTGAACAAAACAGCAACAATGGATAAGGGGAAGAAACCCCAATGCTCAACTGCAGGAAGTAAGCCTGCATCTAAAAATTGGCAGTAGCAGAAGTCATCTGCTGCATGCAGCAAGAAGATGCAGCAACCAACAAAATTGCAGCATAGAAGAAACTTTCCCACTTATACTGAGACTTACATATCTAAACCTCAAAGAGGATATACTCTAGGGAAGTATGGTGGAAGACCACACTACAAAAGTGCTGGTATCACACACGTTGTTAGTGCTGGTATCACAAGACAACTGCATACAGCTCGAGAACCAACAAATCTTACAGTAAAATAGTGACTGTTAAGAAAGTTTGGGTTCCTAAAGTAACTAACCCCAAAGGACCCGTACAGATATGGGTACCTAAATTTGTTTGAAATTGTTACAGGTTACAGTGTCAGATTGCAGCAGTGATGTATGGTATATCGACAGCGGCTGCTCAAGGCACATGACAGGCAGTAAAGAAACGTTAAGAGACTTCCAAGAATGCAAAGGACCCAAGGTCATCTTTGGAGATGATTCCAAAGGAAGCACAAAAGGAAGTGGATGCCTAGTCAAAGGGAAAATAAAGATCAAGGATGTATCCTATGTAAAGGGGCTTAGATACAATCTTCTAAACATAAGTCAATTCTGTGACAAATGATACACGGTGGAATTCAACCTCAACAAATGCTTAATCAAGGACAGTACCACGAATGAAGTAAAGCTTACAGGAACAAGGAGATGAAATATCTACCTAGCTGATTGGAACTCCTCCACTCAATCAATATGCTTCATTGTGAAAAGTCCACCAGAGCTGAGCTGGCTATGGCACAAGAGGTTATGCCATCTGAACTTCAAGACTTTCAACAAGCTAGCAAGAAAGGGCCTCGTAAGAGGTTTGCCAGACGTAGCATACAAGAAGGAGAATGTCTGTGGAGCATGTCAAAAAGGAAAGCAAGTTAATAGCTCATTCAAAGAGAAGATTCAGAAATCATCTCACAGAATTCTAGACCTTCTACACATTGACCTTTTTGGACCAGTAGAACCAGTAAGTTTGAGTGGGAAAAAGTACTTCTTAGTAGTAGTAGATGACTACTCCAGATACACATCGACGATCTTTCTTACAAAGAAGTCAGAAACTCAAAAAAAGCTACCTGGTCTCATGAAGAAAATTCAGAATGAAAAGAGCTTAAGCATAGTTAAGATAAGACCAAATAGAGGAACTGAGTTCACGAATAAATTTATAGAGAAATTCTGTTCTGATAATGGGATTCGTCATGAATACTCTGCTACAAGAACACCGCAACAAAATGGTGTTGCTGAAAGAAGGAATAGAACCCTCAAAGAAGCAGCAAGGACAATGATAGCAGAAGCAGAAGTACCCAAGAGATTTTGGGCTGAAGCTACCAACACTGCATGCTACACGCAGAACAGATGTCTAATCATCAAGGATCTTGACAAAACGCCTTATGAAATATGGAATGGTCATACACCAAATATCTCTTATCTACATATCTTTAGATGCAGGTGTTACATTCTCAACAATGGAAAGGAACATCTGAAAACTTTCGATGCAAAATCAGACAAAGGAGTATTTCTAGGATACTTTGCTGTAAGTAGAGTTTTTAACAAAAAAACCCTGGTGGTAGAAGAATCTATTCATGTGGTGTTTGATGAACCACATTGTGACACAAAGAAGTTGGAAGAACCACCTGAAGAGACCGCTCCAAGAAAAGAGAGTATTGTACCTTATATAGAAGGAGTTCTGCCTACAGGAGAAGAAAAAGATGAAGAAGCTGCAACCTTGGATGCAGCAGATATTCTTACAGCAGCAGAACCTCCTGCAATACAGCAACAAGATGAGCAAGCTACACCAACTCATGTCTTTGAGCCAGATAGGACATGGCTAAGGAATCATCCAAGAGATCTTATAATAGGAGATCCATCCATTGGTGTAAGGACAAGAAGATCCATCCCACATAAAGCAATGTTTGCATGCTTCATATCTCAGTCAGAGCCTAAGAATGTTGAAGAGGCACTACAAGATAGCAACTGGGTGCAGGCCATGCAAGAAGAGCTGAACGGATTTGAGAGAAATCAAGTATGGCAAATAGTTGCAAGACCAACCCCTTAAGGTGTAACTGAAACAAATTGGGTGTTCAAGAACAAGTTAGATGAATCTGGAGTTGTTGTTAGAAACAAAGCAAGATTAGTGGCCAAAGGATACTGTCAGGAAGAATGAATTGATTTTGATGAGATATTTGCTCCAGTGGCAAGGCTGGAAGCTATAAGGATTTTCCTAGCCTATGCAGCATACATGAATTTCAATGTCTATCAAATGGATGTTAAAAGCGCATTCGTGAATGGTCTCCTTACAGAGGAAGTATATGTTGAACAACCTCCGGGCTTCGAAGATCAAGCAGAAGAGAAGGTGTTTCGATTAGAAAAGGCTCTGTATGGACTTAAGCAAGCACCTAGAGCGTGGTATGACACCTTATCTCTTTATCTTCTGAAATATATGTGATGTTAGGATTTCAATATTTAGATTTTGATGAGACAAACCAAATATGTAATAGGAAGTTTTGAGTACCCCATTTTTCACATTGTTTAAGTGAATAAATAGACTAGGATTGAGTCTTATGTTAAGTGCTGAAAATGGAGGTTAAACAAGGATAAAGCTGCATCTAAGTCTTTAAGGAAAGATATCGCTACAAGAAGGCAGGATACAGTATCGCTGCAAGAAGGATGGATACAGCATAGTCGGTTGAAGGAAGATACAACAATGCTTTAATAAGACAGATCTTATATATAGCAAAGTAAGAAGGAACGGCGTGCAGGATCACTGCAAGAAAAGGATACAGGAGTTCTGCTAGAAAGAAGTTACAGCAGCACTGCCAGAAGATACTGCAACCAGCTCTAAGTTACCGCAGCACTGCAAGAAAGTATCAGCTGCACGAAGACCGAGGATACAGCGCAAAGCTTACAGTACAGATAAGTCATACAGCGCCAACTACAAAACGAAGTATCCTCCAAATCCTAGGAAGGATAAATGCAGTACGAGGAACAGAGTTCAAGCAAGAAAAAATAGAGCCGTTCAAAGAAAAGGTCAAAGGTACAGACACGGAGCCAATGAAAAGATGCCACATGGACTGACGCGCTGCAGAAAGCTGTGAGCCGCAACTGCCGCATTAAATGCTCCGAAAGAGAAAGTCAAGTCGCATTAAATGCGAGCCATGCCTTTGGTCAGACTACTTCAAATTCAAAGAGGGATGTCTCCTTCAACGGACATCTTCTCCTACTAGTATAAATAGAGGTTGAGGAGCACTGAAGCTGGTAACTGTTACTGAGACCTGAAAATCATTTGCGAAAAATTCAAAGCTTACAAGATTCAAGCATTCAAGCCTACAATCAGTATCAGTCACTCGACCATCCGAAGTGAAGCAAGTTCAAGCTGAAAGTTTCCTCAAGGATTCTGAAGCTCACTTCGAAGCAACAGTTAAAGAAAACCTTTTATCCTTTTAACCTTGTTGCTGTGTGCTTAGGTTGTTTTAGTGGTGTCAAGCAGTTGATAGGAGAGATCCTTGCTGTTTGTTTAGTTGTCTAGAGTTAGACAACTTCTCTGTGTGGAGTGTGGAACCCTGTGTGGGTTAGCCTTTGAAGTTTACAATTGCTGTGTGTACGCTGGACTTTAGTAGGTGGTTAACTTTATAAGTTGATAGATTGTTATGAGTGTCCTGTAAATCAATCTTGCTTAACAAAGTTCCTGCTCGAGGAGCAGTAGAGTGGACGTAGAAGGATTACACCACCTTCGAACCACTATAAGTCATAAGTGTTTATCGCTTTATTTATCTGTGTGTTTATCTTCTGCATTTTGATTGTCTCATAACAAAAAAACGTTTTGAAAGAAGCATATTGAGAAAAACAGTCTTGTGTTTAAAAGTTAATATTTCTGCTGCATATAAAACTTCAGGTTACAGCGTGCAGGACTGTATCCTAGTACTGCAAGCAGTAACTATCTGACGCTGCAAGTTCAAGTAACTTGCAGAGCAGAACGGTTTGTTTAAAGATTTGCAAAATCGACCAAGGTTCATTCACCCCCCCTCTGAACCTCAAACACCACTTTGGACCAACACTCATCATTTTCATATACTGAATTTCTTATCAATTTTGATCTCAAATATAAACCTAACTTGTCATCAACATCTTCACATATAGACTTTCTTTTTCTCACACATCAACATAGATCTTCTTTCTTATTAAAAAATACAAAATATGAAGGTAAAATCTTGAGTGAGACAGTCTCACAAATCTCATTCTATTAGACAGTCGGGTCGGGTCGAATATAATACTTTATGTATAGTTTTGTGTGTATTAGGAAAATACTTTTCTGCATATTAGGTAATACTTTATATTATAAGATGTGTTTTGAGTTGAGTTGTACTATAAGAAAATATGTAATACTTTTATATGTAGCAGGTAATACTTTTTTGTATATCACGTAATACTTTTGTTTTGAGTTGAGTTGGATTATAAAAAAATACGTAATATTTTTATGTGTATTAGGTAATACTTTTCTATATATCAAGAAATACTTTTGTATTATAGGATACATGACCCGAATTGGATCGGATCGGGTCCATGTATTCTTCTCTCTCGTTCAATGTGTAATAAGTTTATGTGTATTGGGTAATATTTTTCTATATATCATGTAATACTTTTGTATTATGTAGATAATATAATATAAAAGTATTACCTTAAATATATATAGAAAAATATTACCTAATACACACAAAAGTATTACCTAATTTATTATGTCTGACCCGATTCGATCCGTCTCACGAAATGTGATACATGAGACGGTCTCACACGAAACCTACTCAAATATAAAATGGATAATAAATAGGATAAATCCTCAATCATTCATTAACAAATACTCAAATCAGTCATATTGTAGTCCACAATGAAATAAAATAATGAAAATAATACTCAATTAATCATTATAGAAAACAATGAAAAATATTCAATTAATAATTCTCAATAAATCTTAAATCTATAATATTTAAAAATCCTCAAAATGAAACATAAAAATTAAAATATGACAAGAAATTCTCAACAAATCTTAAATTAACAAATCATATACTTAAACTCAATTATCAATCATCAATTATCAAAAAAATCATAAATCAAAAAGTCTATATAAATATATATAAAAGTTTGTTTACATCATTTAATTCATTTTCTTTTTATTATAATATTGAATTAGTTATAAAATTTGATTGAATTTAAATACTATTTAATATTTCAAAAAATTTAATATTATAATAATTTTAAGATTTCATAAAAGAAATTAGAGTAAGGCTACCACACCCTACTCAATATTCTAAACACACCTCATTTTTAATATTTTATGTTTTTAAATTTTTTATAATATTTAGTATTAGGTGGGGTTATGGATTGTCCACCCAAAAATTAATAATAGCATAAAATATTTATAAAAAATAATTTTTAGTAACACAAAAATATTGGCTACAAGATAAATTAATTAAATAATTAGTTTAGAACTTAGAAGAAGTAATGCATAATATTTTTATCATTTGTCATGTAATTGTTTTAATTTATGGAAATTTAATGGTATATAATACTAAATATTATTAAGTTATATCTTGTTTGTATTATAAATAATATATTAATATGGACATTAATGACATTAAATATAATTATTGATATCTTTAAGGTTGATACAATTTTGGTTTACTTTACACTAAAAATCAAAGTAAGTCATTGATTGGTTACTCGAATATTAGTTATATGTCTAATCCCGTTATACTAAATTTTAAATTTGTTGGGATTTCAATATTTAGATTTTGATGAGACAAATCATCTATGTAATAGGAAGTTTGAATACCCCATTTTTCACAGTGTTTAAGTGAAATCTTATAGACTAGGAATGAGTCTGTATGTTTAGCGTCTGAAAGATGGAGGATCTCAACAAAAACGTGTTATATCAAGAAAGAAGGATTGAAGAAACCACAGGAAGAAGTTATTGCTATGCAGCTGTAAGAAGAAAAAAATACTACGATGCAAGTAGAAGTTACAGCAATGTTGCAAGCAGAAGTTACAACAACACTGCAAGAATAAGTTACAACGGTACTGGAAGTAAGAAGTTGCTGCAAGAAGATCGAGGATACAGAACAGAAGACAAAACTTGCTGCATACTTCAACAAACCTTGACCACAAACAGAAGCAACGCCCTGCAATTTGAGAAAGTATAAATGCAGTATGAGGAACGAAGAACACAACAAGTTTAAATAGAGCCGGTTGAGACAAGATCAAAGTTGCAGGTACAGAGCCAGTACAGAGATGACACGTGGCCTGATAGGTTGCAGAATGTTGCGAGCCACAACCATCGCATTGAATGCACTAAGGAGATAAGTCAAGAAGCATTAAATGCGAGTCATGCCTTTCATCAGAACCCTTATTTCAAATGAGAGATATCTCCTTCAATAGATATCTTTCTACAAGTATAAATAGAGGTCGAGCTACACTGAAGGTAAAAATCGAAACATCTACGCTCAACAAGTGCAATGAATAAGTTTCTACTTGAAAGATCCAAAGAAGGATTGAGAAGCTCACTTCAGCGCACCAGTTGAAGAAACAATAGTATATACTTTAACCTATTTATTGTGTGTTAGGTTGTTTTAGGTGTCGTCAGTTGATAGAATTTATCCTTGCTGATTGTATTTAGTTTTC
Source organism: Scutellaria barbata (assembly GCA_028654395.1). Taxonomy (NCBI): domain Eukaryota; kingdom Viridiplantae; phylum Streptophyta; class Magnoliopsida; order Lamiales; family Lamiaceae; genus Scutellaria; species Scutellaria barbata. The sequence goes on from CM053654.1 coordinate 7,809,339, forward strand.
TAGGTGAAAGACAACTTCCCTTTGTGGGAGTTTAGAAATCCTAAGTGGGTTTGCCTTTAGAACTTACAGTTGCTATGTGTACGCTGGGTTCTAGTAGGTGTTGACTTGTTAGGTTGATAGATTGTTAGGTTGTACCCTATAATTTAATCTTGCTTAATAAAATTTCTGCTCGGGTAAGCAGTAGAATGAACATAGAAGGATTACACCACCTTCAAACCATTATAAATCATAAGTGTTTATTCACTTTATTTTATCTGTGTTGCATCCTATATTCATTCTATCATAAGCATAAAAGAATCTCTAAAAGAAAACATATTTGGGAAAACAAGCCTTCCATCAAAGTATTATTTCCGCTGCAAAGAACTCTAAGTTACAACATACAACACTTTATCTTAGTGTTGTAAGCAGTACTGACATATAATGTAAGTTCAAGTAACTTACAGTATAGTAAGTTTGAAAAGATTTTTAAAATCGATGAAGGTTTATTCACCCCCCTCTAAACCTTCGAGACCACTTGGGACCAACAAGTGGTATCTGAGTAAGTTGGGTTAAGAACCAACTTATCTGGTCACCTACCCAAATCCAACATTTTGCCCACTGTTTTCTCTGCATCTTTAAAAATCTAATTTTTTTTACATATCATGGATTCTTCAAATCATTGGTTGTCTATGTTTTCCATAGAAGAATATGATGACTGGAAGATAAGAATGCAGACACATCTTTCAGCAATGAACGATGAAATATGGATGGTTATCACTGAAGGACCAATCATTCTTACAAAAGTGAATCTCATACTAGGAAGAGACCTGGAGGCAGGAACACCTCCACCACCTAACTTCCTGACCAAGCCCAGGTAGGAATGAAATAATGAAGATAGAAAAAGAGCCAACCTGGATAATGTGGCTAAAAATGTTCTGTTCATAATCTTGGATAAAGAAACCTTCAGTAAGGTCAAGATATGCAAGACATCCAAGGAGATTTAGGAGAAGTTGGAGCAAATATATGAGGGTACAGAACTCACCAAAGATAACAAGATCTCCAATGCCACCCAACTATTTGAGCTCTTCAAAATGAAGAATGAAGAGACTCTGGAGCAGCTGGACTTAAGGTTCACTTTGATAGTGAATGAACTCGAAGCTCTAGGCAAGCACTATACTTAGAAGGAAAAGAACATGAAAGTGCTAAAAGCCCTTCCAGCTGAATGGGATAGCAAGACCACTGTTATGAGAGTTTTGATGGATCTAAAATCCATGAGCTCATTCGACCACTTCTCTAACCTCAAAGTTTTTTAGTATGATATCAACAGAAGGAAGAAAGAGGTAGAAAAGTCGAGCTCCAAGATCACTGCACTGACTACATGAAGTACTCGCAGCTGTTGGAAGCGATCCAACCTTCCAGCTGCTGGTCTCGATCCAACCTTCCCAGCTGCTGGAGATGAGATAGAGTAGCAATATAATCTCTGGAGTAGGATGAGATTGACAAAGGGGGAAACTCTACTGTAGTGGAAGGAGTTCCTTGCCATGGAGAAAGTTGTCCTAGAGTGGGCTCAAACTGATGACATCCTCCACCTCCTGCAACCTAAGTTTGTTCACTCAGAAAGATCAAGAGGAACTGCTGCTTAGAGAGCTATGGTCAAAGGTGAAAGCAAGACTGCTGTAGTTGAGAAGGAGTCTGCAGAGCAGCCAATGAAAGCAGCAAGGGAGGACTTGCAGACCTCCTAGCCCCGACTGTAGAGGCAGTTAGAAGGGATGATGATGCTGCATTTGCCAAAGAGCAAATCAGTAACCTTGGAGTGGAGCAAGCTGAGGAAACAGTACTGCAACTAGCGCTGCAAGCTAGTGTAAAAGAGACATGAATGCAGTATACTCCAAGGAGGTAACAGAGAGAAGAAACTTCTAGCTATAACTCAAACTCCTCTGCATAAGGCTGAGTAGTTGAGGATCTCTCAATGATAGTCTTTCTTGAACCCTTGGAAGAGGAGCCTTAGCTACTTGATTATGGCAATTTCCCGGTACATACCTATCCTAAAGCTGTCGAAGCTTCACCTCAAGGGAAACCATCAGTGATCATCAGAGATGTACTCTTTGATCTTGCAGATGATGAGATTGCTGATGATGCGACCATAGAGAAAGTTGCTGAGGTGGGACTCCCTATATTGGCAAAGGTAGCAGTACAACAGGATAACATCCTAGGAGAAACAATATAATCAACATTAAGGATGAAAGCTGAGATTATTGCAGAAGTCGAGCATATAGGGGTTCAAATTGTTACTGCTGTAAGAAACCTACCTATGCTGCAAGAAGTGGAACTTGCAGAGAAGAAAGTAGAGGAAGTTACAGGACTGGCTGTTGAGACAATACCCTCAGAGGATGTTGAAGATGAAGTGGCTGAAGAAACTTCAGTGCAGCTAGAGTCACCTCGAAGGAGGTTGATGTTGCAGGCATAACTATACCTATCCAAGATGCAGCAGAGCAAGTTTCTAAGAAGACCGAGGAAGAGAATGAAGATGAAGCTCCTACCTCCTTTATTTTTTAGAAGTTCGCTTCTTTCGAAGGATCAAGCTCAAAGAGGAGCACTGATGATGATAATGATAACGATGATGATGAAGATGAAGATTCTGAGCTGGATACAACACAGCGCCCCCAAGCCCTTCTTCCATATACTGCATCATTCTCATAATCAAAACAAGAAAGATCAGCTGGAATGTCACATGATGAATCGATTAAAAGAGTTGTTGTTATGTTAGACAACTTCTACATGCGCTTCAAGATCATGAATCTAACATACAAAGCAGTATCTGTATGAGTGATAGATTTCATGTTGTAACCATGACAAATTTCAAGAAGAACATTGAAGTTGTCCCGTAGAAGATGCAGTATTACATTCAGGATCAATCCAATCAATTGTACAGGGACATGTTGCGGATGAAGAGAGAATTAAAGTAGGATGCTGCAGTCAACTGTGAGGAAATCAAAAGGTGTTCAAGGACGGTTGATGCAACTGCTGAAACTCTACAATCTCACTACATGTTGTTGGAAATACTGTTGGATAATGTTCTTGATCAAACTCGAAGAACCAGGATTGGGCAATCTAGAGATGATTGTTGGCGAGCTTAGGGATATGATGTTAAGTGATAAGCTGCCAACCAGACAAGCCCCCGCATTTTCTACAAGAAGACCCAGGTCTACTGTGGTCAGGACAACCCTTGCTCTGCCCCCGGCCGCTTTTGATAATGCCAAAAAAGGGGAAAAAATAACAGAAAAATCTAGGAGATCCAGAGAGCTGCAAGAAGATAAAGAGAAAGAGGAAGAAAATGACCAATCTCTCAGTAGAAGAAGAATAAGATCAAAGTCATCTGCTTCTGATATTCCCTCTGTGAAGAGATAGAAAGATGATGAAGGAGAAAGAGGAGCTGGAGCAGCTGCAACTTTCAGACCTGCTGGCAGTGCTGCATCCAGTGCTGCTGTAAGAAAAGATACAACAGCCCCCTCTTCTTACAGCATAAAAGGAGAGAGGATTAGTAGACTGGTTCAAGGAAGAGGATGAGCAAAGCTAAAACAGAAAGACAGTATAATCAGAAGATGGATGCTCAAAGAATTGAGAGAGCCAGAGCTGAATAGGAAGAAAATGCCTGGATACAGAGGCTAGGAGTAGTTGGTGAGAGCAGGCCTAAGTTGATAGAAGAAGTTGATAGAGCTCTGCACCAATACCCCCTCAAGAAATTCCACGTCTCGACACTAATAACATATCTGCTGAAGTGTCTGTTCTGATGGATTAAAGGCTTGAAGGAGAAAACATGGCTTAGATCTTGAATATCTTTAGAATTGTAAGACTGCCTATAGACAAGAATCCAACATTTGAGCAGATCACACTCTATAAAAGATCAGAGTATCTCAAATACTTCAAATATCTTTGCAAAGAGGGTAAATTTAGAAGATTCCAAACTTGCCAATCTGTATTGAAGAGATATAAAGAGCTTGTGAAGGATGGAGAACTGAAGATTCAGACTCACTACTTAAACCTAGTAAAGCAAGACAGGATAATGTCTTTCGGTGAAAACTTCTGGCTCAAATGGATTCAGATTTCAAAGATCAAATAGAAGATGGAAGAATCTTATCAGGAGTCCATTCGAGACTGATAGAAGGGTTCAAAGGAAAAAGAGAAAACAGAAAGAAAAGCTGCTGAAAGAAGACCTAAAGGAACATCTACACGAAGGTCTCTATTGCAGTAGTAACCATGTTGTGTGTTATCTTGTAAATCTTCCTTAATATATATTTTTGCTCTTTGTAAAAAAAAATTCTTTCCTTAATGAAGAAATTTTATTTTCTACTTATTGATCAAGTTCATAATTTATGAACCTCTGCATGCTTCTATAAATTCTATTGTTTTGAGATGAAGCTTAGAATTGATACATCTCTGATGAATCCAGGATTAATTTATCTTTTCTGATACATAGCAGTAATATCTGAACAAATATGATAAATGCAAAGTAAAAACTTCTATCATGAACGAAATAATGTAAAGAGTTTTGTTATCATAAAAAATGGGAAAATTGTAGGGATTTCAGTGTTTAGATTTTGATGAGACAAACCACCTATAGACTAGGAATGAGTCTGTATGTTTAGCCTCTGAAAGATGGAGGATCTCAACAAAGACGTGTTGTATCAAGAAAAGAATGATTGAAGAAACTGCAGGAAGAAGTTACTGCAATGCAGCTATAAGAAGAAAAAAATACTATGTTGCAAGTAGAAGTTACAGCAATGCTGCAAGCAGAAGTTACAGCAACACTGCAAGAAAAAGTTACAGTGGTACTATAAGTAAGAAGTTGCTGCAAGAAGCTCGAGAATACAGAGCAAAAGATAAAACTTGCTGCATATTTCAACAAAACTCGACCACAACGAACACAAGCAACACCCTGCAATCCTAGGAAGTATAAATACAGTACGAAGAACGAAGACCACAACAAGTTTAAATAGAGCCGGTTGAGGCAAGATCAAAGTTGCAGGCACAGAGCCAATACAGAGATGACACGTGGCCTGACAGATTGCAGAATCCTGCGAGCCACAACCACCGCATTGAATGCAGTGAGGAGATAAGTCAAGACGCATTAAATGCAAGTCATGCCTTTGATCAAAACCTTTATTTCAAATGAGAGATATCTCCTTCAACGGATATCTTTCTACAAGTATAAATAGAGATTGATCTATACTGAAGCTAAAAACTGAAACATTTACGCACAACAAGCTTAAAGCATTATCAAGCTATATTCTCAAACATGCTTACAAGTTTCAATTACTCGACCTAAGTGAAGTGAACAAGTTTCAATTTGAAAGATCCGAAGAAGGATTCAGAAGCTCACTTCACTGCACCATTTGAAGAAATAACAATATATAATTTAACCTATTTGATGTGTGCTAGGTTGTTTAGGTGTCGTCAGTTGATAGGATTTATCCTTGCTGATTGTATTTAGTTATCTAGGTGAAAGACAACTCCCCTATGTGGGAGTTTAGAAATCATAAGTGTGTTTACCTTTAGAACTTGCAGTTGCTGTGTGTACGCTCGGTTCTAGTAGGTGTTGACTTGTTAGGTTAATAGATTGTTAGGTTGTACCCTGTAATTCAAGCTTAACAAAATTCTTGCTCGAGAGAGCAGTAGAGTGGACATGAAAGGATTACACCACCTTCAAACCACTATAAACCATAAGTGTTTATTCGCTTTATTTTATCTATGATGCATCCTATATTCCTTCTATCATAAGCATAAATGAATCTCTAAAAGAAAACATATTTGGGAAAACAAGCATTCCGTCAAAGTACTATTTCCGTTGCAAAGAACTGTAAATTACAGCATACAACACTGAATCCTTGTGATGTAAGCCGTACTGACCTGTGCTGTAAGTTCAAGTAACTTACAATATAATAAGTTTGAAAAGATTTTCAAAATTGACGAAGGTTCATTCATGCCCCTCTAAACCTTCGAGACCACTTAGGACCAACAAAATTGATTATGATTTTCTTTGTAGTGATGCTACAATTTCATTGAGGTCTGTTAAAAACAGTCAATGATTACCACCTTCTCAAAACATTTATAAAATATTACTTTATATGGAACCTCACGAGAATGTGTATATTAATATCTTTAATAAAACACATTACATGGTACAAATAAAAGTGATATATTATCCACTGTCCTTTTTTAATAACAATCCAACTTGTATTGCACAAATGAGTAATGAATATGTTAAAGGAAACTCAAAAAAATATTTAGCTTCTAAATTCTTTAACCTGTATGAGCCCCATAAGAGTGGTGAAATTATTATAACAAATGTGCGCTTTAGTGCTCACAATCTTGCAGATATGTTCACTAATTTTTTTCCTACATCTACTTTTAAAAAATATGTTCATGGTATTGGAATGTGTAGGCTTAGAAGACTATTGCATTCAGAGGTAGCGACAACTATAAAACAATCTAGGTCCTACATACCACAATGATTGTACTCTTTTTTTACTCTTTTTCACTTGACTAATTTTTTCCACTAGATTTTCTTAATTAAAGAATTTTAACGAGTCATTTAATGAAATTATGTTATTTACTTTTTTCTCGTCTAATTTTTTTCAATGAGATTTTTCTAACGAACGAGTTCTTACTGAAATATGTACATCAAATCATAAGGTCAAGACGAATCGTGTCTTGTAAATAATATATTATTGATATGGACATTGCTTTTTAAACTCTTTCATCTTTTATGACATGATTTTGAGTTCATCTCCTGTATATATATTATACTTAAGATGAATGAATAAAGGTTGGTTGAAACAATTATATTCTCAATCTCATCTTCTTTATATTTATATTGTTGATCTTCTATTATTAACGAGTTAATCCACGTAAGACAAAGCGTTCATGGCAACACATTTTACAAAATTTTGATTGAAAAAAATAATTCAATTATTTTAAACAAAAGATTGTGGATAAATAATTTCCTGCTATATTATTTATCATTATCATTTCTTATATACAATTTAAGGGAAATAATATATAATACTAACATTGTTTAAAACTCAACCAAATTTTAAAAATTCTTATATATAGTACTTAAAATATGTCGTGGTCAAAATCTGATCAAACAAAATAACTTAATATTTTTGCCCACAAAATTGAATTAGAATTTTCAAAAAGTTAATTTGATGTGCATTTGGTGCACATGCAATCTGGATCGACCTGAACTAATCCAGATTCATGAGTTTTAATTTTTTTTTTGATTTAGGTTAAAACATTTATGTATTTGTGTGACATTTAAATGACCTTTATGTACTGTAACTTAGAAAAAAATGTAGAATTTCAGCATAATTTGTACATAAATACCTTTATGTGATATTCATGTGACCTGAATATTTGTAAATGAAGGTCACATGAATATATATAAAGGTTACATGAATATCACATAAAGATATTTATGTACAAATTCTGCTGAAAGTTCTTCATTTTTTTTCTAAGTTACAGTACATAAATATCACGACATTTGTACATAAAGGTCACACTAATACAATATAAAGGTCACACATTTATAACATAAAGGTAAACATATAAAAAATTGGGTTAAGTTGACTTGGATTGTATGTATTTTAAATCCACACACCAAATGCATGGAAGAATGTATGTTAACTTAATAAGTAGTTGGTTCATTTTATTTTGTACTTTAATATGTAATTTCTAAAAAAAAATTACTTTAGTCGAAACAAGCTAGGTATAATATAATTATTTTACTTAGTTTAGTTTCAATGCATTATATTCAGTTTGGATTTTTCAAAAATATAAAATAATTTCTAGATTCTCTATCATCTTGAAATAAAATTATTTTATTAGACAAACACAAAAAACTTTATAAAATTGATACAAGATCTAAGATATGTGCAACTCAGTCTCATTCTTTTTCACATGTCACCACGTCCTCCTATGTCCATGTCCATAACCTCCCAATTCTACAAAACATGCAATACATTTTTTTATATAGGTAATAGCTTTTAGTTATGTGAGTAATACATTTATGTTATATATTCATAAATAAGGTAATACCATATGTGGTATATATAATACTTTTATATAATAGAATTGATTATTCTAGTAAATAATAAAATACTTTTTAAGTAAATAGGATAATACTTTTAATATATATTTAGTTAATGCAATGATGTTGTTATGTTATATGGTTAATACATTTATATGATACAAGTAATAGTCTTACGTTATATTTTAATCAAGTAAGTTAACACATTTATGTAAAAGAAGTACTAATACATTTATATGATACAACTAATTGTTGGAACTGCCGGATCGCTAACCCTATGCAATTATCTAATTCAGGATCCATACAAGATATGATTAACACACAATGGAAAACGAATCATACCTTTCACCGTAATAGGTGAAGACGAACCAGTTCTAAGGTTAGAACTACCGAGCTATCGATAGAGCCAAGACCTCTCGATCATCTACTGTATTCCTCGCCTTATTCTCGAACGTTGTTATGTCAACCATCCTTCGGGAATTCCAGCCACCTTCTACTACGAATGTATGTGTGATTTTTTGTGTGTTTAGAAGCTGCTGACTTAAGGCTTATTTATAGGCTACAATAGGAACCTAGAGGAGGATTAGGATTAGGTCTTCTGATGGGCTTGGGAGTCCTAGTTCGGCCTGAACACACTTCTTAAGCCCATCAATAATAACTTGATCCACTAAGGAGTTATTATTGAACTACCGTCCTAAATCTATATTAACTATAGGCTCCTATTTATTATGTGTACATTTAACTCTCAGTGTAACATATCGAATGTCTGTTAATTAAATAAGTTACTGACAACTCAATTTAATTAACATTTATATCCAAGAGTAGTACCACTCAACTTTATTGTCATGTCGAAATAAATCCACCTACAGGGTTTACATGATAATCCTTATGAGCTTTGAAGCTTCAATCACTAATGGGTGATTTTGAAACTTTGAAGATGACTGAATCCAAATCAATTTCGGATTATTGCTCACGACATAAGTGAACACAACTGTAAACCAGTTTAGAAGATATGGAGATAAAGTTGAAGATGTACAAGCAGTGGAAACGATTCTTTATATTGGAATCGATGGATCGCTAACCCTATGCAATTTCGATCTGGGGTCCATGCAAAATATGACAACACACAGCGGAAAATAAGTCATACCTTTTGCAATGAAATTAGTTCTAAGGTCAGAAATGTAGACAAAACAATCAATGAAGCCTCGACCTCTCGATCTTCTACTGTATTCCTTGTTGTTTCTCAAACGTTATGTGGGCAATGAGCTTTCAAGAATTCCAGCCGCTTCTACTAAATCGAATCTAAGATTTTTGTGTGTTTAAGCGGCTGACTTAAGACATATTTATAGGCTACAATAGGGACGTAGAGGAGGATTAGGATTAGATCTCCTAATAGGCTTACGAGTTCTATGTTCACACGAACACACTTCTTTATTGAACTACCTCCTCAAATTCATATTAAATATAAGCTCCTATTTATTATGAGTACGTTTATCTCCTTGTGTTTAAGATATCGAATGTCCGTTAATTAAATAAGTTACTGACAACTCAATTTAATTAACATCTATAGCCAAGAGTAGTACCACTCAACTTTATTATCATGCTGGAATAAATCCACCTGCAGGGTTTACATGATAATCCTATGAGCTCCTCAAGGAGACATTATCATCCTAAATAATTAGGACACAGATTCCTTCTATAATCAACAGCACATCATATCAACAATATTGTATCCCAATTTACCCAACTTATTGATTTCATGGATAAATCTCACTCATTGGTAAATTAAAGAAAAAAAAATTAAGTATATGTGCCCGTTATTATATAGTGATTAAGAGGACGTACATCCATAATAAAGAAGGTCTTGTTCCATTATATAGTTAATATAAATCGAACAACCTTAATTAGTCCACCTCAATACATACAAAATGTACTAGTGTAATTTTATAATCAAGATAGACTAAAACCAAATTACACTACAACCATTCCAATAATTTATCCAAAATCATCTTGGTTGTGAGCTATCATTTATAATCTATAAGGAACTGATAACATAATCTTTTGTGTGGCACCACACACCATGTTATCTACAATATAAATTACTTGGACAATTGCAATAACATATATAGCAAATATAAAATGCAAACATTCGACCATAAAAGATTCTCATATCAAAATAGATGTTCATACAAAAGTTAGACTTATAGTATACATCCTAACAATCTCTCACTTATACTGAAAGACTATGTTGTCATATAGGCTACCATACATCTGATTCTCATCCACTCAACATGCTCATCAAAAGCCTCCATCGGAAGTGCCTTTGTGAAGGGATCTGCTAGGTTATCGACTGATGCAATCTTGGCGACAACAACTTTCCCTCGCTTTACGATATCGTATCAAGTGGTACTTGTACTCAATATGTTTACTTATCTTATGGGCTTGTGGTTCCTTCGAGTTTGCTACTGCACCACTATTATCACAATAAATTGTGATAGCTTTGGACAAACTAGGAATCACTTCTAAATTCATCAAAAAGTTTCTAAGCTATACAGCTTTTGAGGCAGCCACATACTCAACTTCCATAGTGGAGTTCGAAACGCATTTTTACTTTACACTCCTCCACCACCTCCCAAGGTAAACACATATCCCGAGATAGATTTACTAATGTCCCTATCTGACTAGAAATCAGAATCGGTGTAACCTACAGATAATAAATCATTTGTTTGGTAAACTAGCATATAATCTCTAGTCCTTTTCAAGTATAACAATAAGAGGATTGAAAGCCATAATGAAAATCTTGAGAATCATAGAAATAAACACATAGGTCAAAACATTTGAATTAACAAATCATATTGTTCCCTCAAACAATATAATTTAATTTCACCAACACCTCAACACACCATGAACTTCATATGCCACAATAGTGTGGACGTATACTAATTCAAATATTTGTTAGAGGAGGTTTTACCCATTAATTTCATTATCTTATCAACCTAACTTTATGAAAAGTAAAATTAATAGTTGGTTTTGCTTTGGGCATACAAATAACAGTAGATGGGAAGGATACTATCGAATGTACCTAAGTGTATACCATTACTTGATACTAAGTCCATTAATCTAGGATTATACCCCTCCAGATGCAGAAGATGACATACTCCTAAAAAACTTTCTATAATCATCCATAAAAGGAAGTTTGATCTAGTGATCCGTAAATAAACTCGTCCGATATGGATGAAGGCATTTAAAGCCAACACTCAAGTTTAAATGCATCACTTAAAACCCAATAATGGAGGCTACGAGATTTATTAAAAATTAATCCCTCTCCAACTTAATTATTTAACATGAGGGATTTTAACATGCATATAATATAAACCACATAATAACATGCTTGATAAAACATCACACAATAACGATAATAAATATGGAAAACATAAATTTCAACTATTATGGTCTCGTTATATTGTCGTGTTCTTGAATGTTTGTTATCAATCGGGGATCGATCTAACTTTGTAATATTATTACATCCATCGATCCTATACTCCACGAAAGAGTTTACACATAATCTAAATCAAACAGGAAATTTAAAACCTAACACAACAAACCGCCGTGATTTTACTATTACAATCATACAGCATAAGAAAAACCTCGGCATGTCCGAGGATTTAAATCATATATAAACATACATTCAGACCATAATAGTTAGATTTAGGGTTCCTGCAAGACACAATAATCTTTTGCATATCCTATTATTATCTTATCTAAAATACACATGATCCAAGATATGATTCATAATAGAATTAACCGATTCAATCGCATAGAGTCAGAAAACCACAGCTCTGATACGCATTGTTGGAACTGCCGGATCGCTAACCCTATGCAATTATCTGATTTGGGATCCATACAAGATATGATTAACACACAGTGACAATGGATCATACCTTTAACCGTAATAGGTGAAGACGATCCAGTTCTAAGGTCAGAACTGCTGAGCTATCGATAGAGCCTAGACCTCACGATCTTCTACTGTATTTCTCGTCTTATTCTTGAACGTTGTGTGGTTAACGATCCTTTGAGAATTCCAGCTGCCTTCGACTACAAATGTATGTGTGATTTTTCATGTGTTTAGAAGCGGCTGACTTAAAGCTTATTTATAGGCTACAACAAAGACCTAGAAGAGGATTATAATTAGGTCTCCTGATGGGCTTAGAGTTGGAACCGCCAAATCGCTAACCCTATGCAATTATCTGATTCGAGATCTATACAAGATATGATTAACACGCAGTGGAAAATAAATCATACATTTCACCGTAATAGGTAAAGACGAACAAGTTCTAAGATCAGAACTGCCGAACAATAGATAGAGCCTAGACCTTTCGATCTTCTGTCGTATTCCTCGTCTTTTCTCGAAAGTTGTGTGGGTAATAATTCTTCGAGAATACCAGCCGCCTTCTACTAAAATCGTATTATGATTTTTCATGTGTTTAGAAGCGGTTGACTTAAGACATATTTATAGGCTACAATAAGGACCTAGAGGAGGATTATAATTAGGTCTTCTGATGGGCTTAGAGTTGGAACCGCCGGATCGCTAATCCTATGCAATTATCTGATTCAAGATCTATACAAGATATGATTAACACGCAGCGGAAAATGAATCATACCTTTCACCGTAATAGGTAAAAAGGGACCAGTTCTAAGGTCAGAACTGCCGAACAATCAATAGAACCTAGACCTCTCGATCTTCTACTGTATTCTTTGTCTTTTCTCGAAAGTTGTGTGGGCAACAATCCTTTGAGAATACCAGCCGCCTTCTACTAAAATTGTATTATGATTTTTCGTGTGTTTAGAAGCGGCTGACTACAACAGGGACCTAGAGGAGCATTAGGATTCAGTCTCTTGATGGGATTAGGAGTCCTAGTTCAGCCTGATCACACTTCTTAATCTCTTCAATAATAACTCGATCCACTAAAGAGTTATTATTGAATTACCATCCCAAATCTATATTAATTATGAGCTCCTATTTATTATGTACGCGTTTATCTCCCCGTGATTAAGATATCAAATGTCTGTTAATTAAATGAATTACTGACAATTCAATTAATTAACATTTATATCCAAGAGTAATACCACTCAACTTTATTATTATGCCAGAATAAATCCACCTACAAAGTTTACATGATAATCTTTATGAGCTTCTCAAGGAGACATCATCATCCAAAATAATTAGGACACGATTTCATTATATAATCAATAGCACACCATATAAACAACATTGCATCCAATTTACCGAACTTATTGATTTAATGAATAAATCTCACTCATTGGTAAATTAAAGAAACATATATCGAGTATATGTGTCCGTTATTATATAATGATTAAGAGGACGCACATTCATAATAATAGATGTCTTGTTCTATTACATAGTCAGTATAAATAGAACAACCTTAATTGGTCTTACTCAATACATACAAAATGTACTAGTATAATTTTATAATCAAGATAGATTAATACCAAATTACACAACAATCATTGCGATAATTTGTCCAAAATTATCTTGGTTGTGAGCTACAATTTATAATTTATAAGGAACTGATAACATGATCTTCTGTGTGGCACCACATACCATGTTATCTATAATATAAATTAATTGGACAATTGCAATAACATATATAACAAATATAAAATGCAAACATTTGACCATAAAAGATTCTCATATCAAAATAGATGTTCATACAAAAGCTAGTCTTATAGTATACATCCTAACACTTAGGAATCCTAGTTCGGCCTGAACACACTTCTTAAGCCCATCAATAATAACTCGATCCACTAAGAAGTTATTATTAAACTACCGTCCCAAATTCATATTAAATATGGGCTCATATTTATTATGTGTACGTTTATCTCTCCATGTTTAAGATATCAAATGTCAGTTAATTAAATAGGTTATTAACAACTCAATTTAATTAACATCTATATCCAAGAGTAGTACTACTCAACTTTATTATCATGCCAGAATAAATCCATCTGCAGAGTTTACATGATAATCTTTATGAGTTCCTCAAAGAGACATTATCATCCGAAATAATTAGTACATGAATTCCTTCTATCATCAACAACACACAATATAAATAATATTGTATCCCAATTTACCAAAGTTAATGATTTAATGAATAAATGTCACTCATTGGTAAATTAAAGAAACAAAAATTAAGTATACGTGCCCGTTATTATATAGGGGTTAAGAGGACGCATATCTATAATAACAGAGGTCTTGTCCTATTATATAGTCAGTATAAATCGAACAACCTCAATTGGTCCTGCTCAATACATACAAAATGTACTAGTGTAATTTTATAATCAAGATAGACTAATACCAAATTACATTACAACCATTCCAATAATTTGTCCAAAATCATCTTGGTTGTGAGCTATCATTTGTAATCTATAAGGAGTAATAACATGATCTTCTGTGTAGCACCACACACCATGTTATCTACAATATAAATTAATGGGACAATTGCAATAACATATATAATAAATATAAAATGCAAACATTTGACCATAAAAGATTCTCATATCAAAATAGATGTTCATACAAAAGTTAAGGTTATAGTATACATCCTAACACTAATATATTACACTAAAATGATAAATCAATTTTTTAAGTAATTGAGACAATCCATTTATGTTATATGGTTAACATATTTACATGATACAAATAATACTTACGTTGTATCTCAGTAAAATGAGGTAATACGTTTACATAAATGAAATAATATCTTTTTGTGATACGAACTAATAGATTTATTTAAAACAACTAATCTCTTTATATGATGCAACTAATATCTTTTTGTAAAATAATAAAATGATTTTTGATCCATATTTTTTTGCAATTGATAATCTTCTTAATTTTATTTTTTTTAGAAAAGTTGATATGCTTATAAGAAGAACAATAACCATAGAAAAAAGATACTAACATACATGAATTGCGAAATGAAGAAGATAAAAAAAAAGAAGTAGGAAAAAGACAAAAGGAGAAGAAACATAACTACTGTTGCTGCTAAAAAGAAGAAAACGAAGAAGATAAAGAAAAAGAAGCAGGAAAAAGACAAAAGAAGAAGAAGCATAACTACTGTTGCTGCTAAGAAAAAGAAAAATCACGCTCCCAAATCTGCATCTAAAAAAAATATAAGGTGGGTTGAATTATACGGATCCTAAAATTTGTTCAATCAAAGACATAAAATTCCATACATACGAAAATGTCAAGAAGTAGGAAAATATTCAAATTGAACTAACCTATTTTTTCAATTCATTTCTATTGATTTATTAATTAAAAATCCTCTAAAATTAAAGAGTAGGTCTTGTGTGAGACCGTCTCATAAATCTCATTCGATGAGATGAGTCGGACATAATAAATTAGGTAATACTTTTGTGTGTATTAAGTAATATTTTTCTATATTTCAGGTAATACTTTTGGATTATGTTATGTAGTGTATGTACATAATACAAAAGTATTACATGATATATAGAAAAATATTACCTAATATATACAAAAGTATTACATATTGCATGAAAGAGCACCTAAACAGCTAGGATCCAAGTGTTTTTTAGCGACCCAACCTGAACTGACTCAATTCAGGTCATATATCCTATAATACAAAAGTACTACCTGATATATAGAAAAGTATTATCCGATACACATAAAAATATTACATATATTTTTATAGTCTAACTCAACTCAAAACAAAAGTATCACCTGATATACAGAAAAATATTACCTAATAAATATAAAAGTATTACATATTTTCTTATAATACCAACTCAACTCAAAACCATCTTATAATAGAAAATATTATCTAATATAAAGAAAATTATTACTTAATACACACAAAAAAATTATATGTTCGACCCTAACTGACCCGTCTCATAAAATGGGATTTGTAAGACGGTTTCACCCAAACTTTGCCAAAATTAAATACATATTTAGAGACTTTCTAAGGAATCCTAAAATCTGCCGATCCTATGCACAACCAAGATAACGTTGATCCTCCGCAACTCCCTTATGCATGGAGGTAGCTAGCTATAAAATTTCATATCAACTAGATTAGGCTTCTACTATATGTACAACTTTGATATTTCTATTTTATAATTCCATTTTCGATTGACACCAAACTATATATTGTGAACATCGTCTATTGACTTCTATTTTCATTTTAGAATCAGCTCAATTGATAACTATCTGTGTACATTATGACAATTATATCACAATTAAATTTTGGAGGGATTAGTAAAAATACCGTAGGAAAAGAAACACAATAAACTCTCAAAAAGTCCATAGATATCAAACATCCACATGACGTAGACCATGAATTTTCATATAAGTATTTGCAGCACGAGAAAAATGATAGCTTTAATTTCGAGCTTTGTTGAGGAAAATGGTTGGTTTGCTATACTTGCTTGGATGCATAGATTGATAAAATCCATACCTATAATTTTTAACTTTTATTTTCCCAAAATAATAAAACAGTGAAGGGACATAAGTAAAAAAAATTGAGTTTATAAAAGTTGCACCTTCATTTAGTTTGGCTACTAAAAATTAAAAAAATTATATTGAACAAATATAGCTCTTTCTGTAGCGAACAAAATATCTAATAACATTAACTAACATATTATACACGATACCTCCATTCCATAACCTAATATCATTAAGTAAGTCGATTAATACCTTTATATGTAACAAGTAATGTCTTCAATAATATTTTTTTCTAAAACATATATTTTAGTTATATAAGTAAGCAACTAATACTTTATAAATATACAATTAATATCTTGCAATAAAACATATATTTCAATTATACAAGTAATACCTCATGAATGTACAACTAATACCTTTCACTGAATAAGTAAAATTACACATAATATCTTATGAGTGTGCAACTAATATCATATGAGTATAAAAAAACTAATACATTCGAGGGACGGATCTAGCTAAGAATCCGTACCCCAGTGATATATAAGTTTTTGTAATATTACAGCATATCTAAAATTCAAATTGTTTGATCCATAGCTCCAATCTCACAAATAAATTCTTAAAATCGGTAATACATAGATTAACTAGTCATAATTCCATATAAAATTGGACACATTGAGAACAATAGGTTCTTTACTGGATACCTCTCTGTTTAACATCTTTGTAACCCAAAATGGGATATATATTTTGGTGTTTTAATGAGTGTCAAAGGATAAAAAGGAGAAAGGATAAGAAAAGTGACATTTCAAAAATTAATATCCTAAAGAGTGGTGGTCTTGGTAAAATATAGCAAAAACACATTAAATTCATTTGGGCTCGTGAAAAATGTTTTTGGGATGTATTATTCAATATCGATTCACATGGCATCGCACTTAGAAGAAGAAGGAAGCAAACGGTTATAGGTTCCATGTGCCAAAGAGAAAAAGTTAATTGAAAATAGATATCTTTGGTGAAATGAAATGAAAAGAAAATGAAATTCAAGTTATTTGGTAATATTTATCATACTTAAAAAAAATATATTTCTGTCTTATTAGATGATGTATGGTGTTTTTGCTCTACGTATTTTATATTGTTGAAAAACGACTACTTATTTTGGATTTATGTGCTTTAACTAGATATATATATATATATATATATATATAATTTACATCAGTTAGTCGTATGTGTTAGTTAACTTTAATATCTTTTTTTTTTTTGGATAGATTATATATTGATACTAGTTACTCGATTATATATTAATATATATAATGATATATTTGAGTCATCTACTTTTTATAATTAATATATAATTATATTTTTGGGTCATATATCAACCTTTCTATCCTACCTACCGTGCGCACATTAATATGTTTCAAGGACTTATGTGTCAAAATTTTAGTAATCTATTAATTTTACTTTTTATATAATGAAAGAATGAGATCATTACACGTCATTAATGAATATATTAAAAATTATCTATAGAGGGTATTTTAGCATTTTCCATATATATATATATATTGTATATGTACAAAAAGACTATATATATAGTATAACCCCCTAATTTAAGTTTTTAACTAGGATTTAATTAGATTTTTTTTATTGGTAATTATACATGAAGGATTTATAAATGTATTAGGATCCTTGCGAGTATGTATTAATTTATTTTTTGGGCCCAGTTCATGAAGTTTATATATAGAGAGAGGTGTGTAAATATTATTAGTTCTGTTACTCTATCAATCATGAACACATTAATATGTGTTTAAAGTTGATATGTTAAAAATATAATAAAATTACTAATTTAATTTTTCATATAATAAGAAAATAAAATCATTATATATTTTCGATAGAGATATTAAAAGTTGTCTATGGTGGATAATATTTTCATAACTATTATTCGGCCAAATACATGAAATAAACTTTTATTTAGCCCAAACCTATACAAGAAGAAAGTTGATCCAATTAAGAATAGATAGTTGGGCTCATGGGCTTAGAACTCCTTTTGGATTGAGACAGGTGGCATACGCGGCAAGGGTGGTGATGTGGTGTTGGTGTGTGTAGGCGCGGCTGCTAGGTAGGTATAGGTTTTGTGGCTCTTTTTAGGTGAGAAGTGAGAATTTGATATAATATAAGGCTCCCTTGCAAATATCATAGTTTCTAAAAATTATATTTTGACCCCTAATAATTTAAAAATGATCCAAGGACCTTCAAATAAATATTAAATGTTCAATTAAGTCCCCCACATAGTTAAAAATAGCACAATGACCTAAAAAAATTGGACTTTACAACTTAACCCCTAAGGTCAAAAGTCAACTAAAAATAATTTCAATTTGATCCCTAGAATCAAAATTAGCTATACATATTTTGCAATAAAGACATTTTCCCCAAATTAACTTTCAATTCCATTAAATTAAGTCCAATTTTATCAATTAAACTTTCTATTTGATCCACTTAAACCTTAATCCCCTACTTATCTTTTTCCAAAATGATTTTCAAGACCCCTAATGCCTAACTTAAGCTCAAATTTTATAATTAGTCTTCTACAAATACTTTCGAGTTTCCTAATATCTAATTTAAACCCTAAATTACATATTTGGCTGTTCTAAAATTATTTTAATGATATCCAAGAATTATTTTAAGTCATATAATTCATCATAATTAGCTTTTCTAAAATTATTTTCAAGTCATAATTTTCCTAAAACTAAATTTAAGTTTTAATTAACTTAACTTAAGTCATAATTTTATAATTAACTTTCCTAAAACTAAATTTAAGTCTTTAGAAATCTTATTAAAGCCTAATTAAGTTTTCTAATGTTTTAATAAACACATTTTTATTATAATTTCACCTAAACTTTATATTTACCTTAAAATCATTTCTTTTATTCTTTAAACCATGAAATCATCATAAAGTTGTTTCAACCTCTCTCATGATCAAGCAAAACCTTAAAGGTTGTATTCTAATTTCTAATGACCTTAAATTACGAATTTATAATTAGATAAGGTACTAAAACTTTTGTAATGGTCGATGTAGGAAATGAGGAAAGATGAAGTATCTAAACTTGTACGACAACTTATGAATAGACGATCGAACTTTTCCTAGGGTGGGGTAATGTGTTTTACTCATGTTTTTATGATCTATGTGCTCTTCAATAAAGAATCGCCTTTATTACGTGCTCGTTGTGAGCTATTGTCTTCAAATGAGATTGCTCGAATTATATGCCTATGTGATCGTTACTAAATTGAGAATGATGTACTATGAGCTTATCAATACAAATGTGAAGAATATTGTGGTTAAATGTGTTATTGATTGCAAAGTAAACATGTGTTTCTGTAACAAAGTATCTATACTTCTGCGGCTCAGAACCGCAGCTATGTTAAGTTAGGTTAATTCTCACACTACGACAGTTAAGAATCACAAACTACGGCGGCTCAGAATTGCAAACTATGGTGGTGAATAACCACAAGCTACAGCGGCTCAGAGCCGCAATCTATAATGGCTAAGAACCATAAATTATGTCATGGCGATTCAAATCCACAACTAGGTGTTTTGTTTAATTGTTATGTTCATGTGTATTCGTGTTTATGATAAGTCGGGTTAAATACTGCACCTATGCGATTGTGATTGTGTCTATTTGCTATGATTTATTTATTTAAAATTATTTAGTACCATTTCGGGATCCTCCAATGAGTGTATTTCAAACACTCAACCCTTTTTAATAAAAATATTTTAAATGCAAAGAGTGTAGGGTGTGGTATGCGAGCAGTTGATATTGGTAGTCATTATTCTAAAGGGTGCAGATGAACTTATTTATCTTTATTATTCTTAAAAATGGCAAATTTTATATTTAAGTAACGTCTTAGTTAAAACTTATCTATCAAAGAATGGGACGTTAAATATTGTTTATATATGAAATGAATAATAACTTTATTATATGTTATATATAAATATTGTGCGTTTTTATGAAACATACATAAAATTATTGAATATATATATATATAGGTAAAATATAAATCATTTAATATGTATACATAAAATATTTATATATACACACATGAAATATACATAATATAATATATGGGTAGAATTATTATATATATATATATATATATACATAATGATGAAGTCAGAAATTTTGTTGTAAGGAGTCCAACTGACAATAAAAAATTACATAACATACATAAATGAAATTTTATTCGGAGAAGTCACAACAACATTCTATATTTTGTAGTTATTACTTAAAATAATGTTTTAAAAAAAAACTAAAGCTTAAATATTAACTATGGTAGAATAAAAGGGTAGATGGCCAATGTATGATTGAGGAAAAAATATACATTAACTCAAATAAATAACACATTAACAATAAAAATAAATAATCTATTACATCATTATATTTTTCTCTCTATATATATTTTTTCTAAATAATTTTACAATTATTAAAATATACTTTTCTTTAATATGTGACGGTCTACTACCCATTGGTATGAGTTGGGATGGGTGTACGGAGTCATATATTGGGAAATGCAAAATGTAAGATTTGTGCAACTCAACTTGATCCATTATTCAAAACTCACATATAAGTAAACTGTTTTTTTGAAACAGAAGTCATCGTTGCTTCTCAAAATCCACAACAATGTTTTCACTCTTTTGGATCCATAGATCGCGATCTGCTCTGGAAAACTTATCTAGAACCACAGTGCTTCCTTCTTCTCATCTTCTTCAAATTGCGATATGCTTATCATCCATACGATTCATTCTCATTCTCTTTAAATCATGATTTGTTCTCTTCTTCTCCTCTTATTCACAACACATGTTTATCTTATTCTTCTAGTTCTTCTTCTTCTCCATCTTCTTCCTCGTGATTTCATATTCTGCTACAAATATTTTATATTTCAACAAGATTAAAAATGATAATCATTTGTTGGAAAATTGAGAAAAAATATGGATTATATAACATAAAGGTATTAGACATATTACATTAAGATAAAGTTGTAACACATAAAGGTATTACATCATTCACATAAAGATATCATCTCATTTTACTAAAATGGAACATAAGGTATTACATGTATCATTAAAGGTAATAACCACATAATGTAAATGTATTATTTACTTAAAGGTATTACCTCATTTTTTATTATTTTAATGAAATATATTAGATGTATCACATAAAGGTATTAGTTTATTGCATAAAGGTATGAATTGTATCACATAAAGATATTTATTATATTACAAAAAAGTATTATCTCATTTTACAAAATATAATATAAAGGCAATATTTGTATCACGTGAAGATATTAACTTTATAATATAAGTGTATTTAACATTTATTTAAAGGTATTATCTTATTTATTAATATAACTAAAAGATTTAGTATGCATAATTAAAAGGTTTAATATATTTCACAGAATAGATAGATAGAATGTGAATTTGGACATGGAGGTGCGTGAGTGTGCCTAAAATGCATAAAATTAAATGGATCGACTTGAGTTAGACAGATCCTAGATTTGTGTATTTCGTGCACTAAGAGGTTTTGTGAGAATGTAGATATTTGTAGCCTGGTAGGATACATAGTAAGTGAACACCAGGCGACAATTGCACCAGTCATTTTAGTGGACCCATATACAAGTCCAATTCCAATAAGAAGATATCATATGAGCCCCATTAACATGGGCTCAATAAGAAGGTTAGCCCCTTTAGACATAGGACCAACAGAATTTCTTAAGCATTACGAGTAGTTGAACTTTTTGCAGTCAATAAATCTCACAATAACAAGTGAGAATTTCTTTTCTTTTCTTTTCTATGTTTGCATAGGATAGTAAATAGCAAGAATTGTTTTTCCAAAGATTTCGTCCTTCCGTCTAATATATTTATATTAACTAATTCTCTATTTATCATTTTGAAAAACAAAATTAATACTATGTCTATTACATTATTCAACAGTCCCATGTTTTTTTAGTTAGACTTTTATTGTTAAAAGTTAGAATAATTCTCAAATTTTAATTTCAACTAAATCATAAGAAAAAATAAGAGTAAAAATTTACAAAATAAATTTTATATTTTATTTTAAAACACATAATCACATATTAGAAAATTAATTCCATTAATTAATAATTTGAAAAGTTTGAACAATATTTTTTAATCAACCCACCTCTAATTTAATTTCTTTTTTATTTGTATTTTTTCTAATTTTTTTAAAATTACTGAAGTTTCAATCATGTAAATATTTTCTATTATATGTTATTTTAATACATCAAGTTAACATTCTCATATTATTTAGCAATTTTTTTCTCAACTAAATTAAATTTTAATGTTATTAATTAGTCATATTAATAGTTATGGTGATCTTAAAATTTTATTTGTAAAAAATAAATATAATGTGAGAAAAGTATTGGATTGCAAAATGTCCTTCATGGTCATTCCTTTATATACATACATATATATATATATATATATATAAAGTTCTCTAAATGTTTTAAATTATAAATTTTTTAAATTTGTAAATAATTTTTATTATTGAAGTCTAGTATATGTTATAATAAAAAATCTAATTAACATTCCTATATTATTTAGTTATGTTTC
This sequence comes from Scutellaria barbata, assembly GCA_028654395.1. Lineage (NCBI taxonomy): Eukaryota > Viridiplantae > Streptophyta > Magnoliopsida > Lamiales > Lamiaceae > Scutellaria > Scutellaria barbata. Next base: position 7,832,493 of record CM053654.1, read on the forward strand.
ATAGGAACATTAAATTTGGAGTCAACAATAAATCACATTTAATGGCTATTTTAAAAAAAAATATTTATTATGGATTTTATTTGGAAAGAAAGAAATAATTATATGAGTAAATTGTAAGCTTGTGAAGTGTTTTTAGTGGTCATTCATTTCTAATATTAAAGGTTTTTGAGGGGTGAATAAACCTTTCCAAGTTTTTAAACTTTTCTTCACAAGTGTAGACTTTCTTGCTAAAGATGTAAGAAACAATTCTTACAGTACAACTTGCAGAGACTACTTACAATTTAGGATGCTACTTGTAGCGTTGCTATAAGATCACAACTACTATTTAGAAAATTTTAAGTGTTTTATGCAGTGAAATATATTATTTGGACATCTCAAAAAAACTTTTGCCAATATGATTTTGTCAATATAATTTAGGGTTGATAACATAAAAAAGCATGAACCTAAGGTCTATTTTTATTTATAACATGAATTTTAAATGTTGACATTATAAACATTCAATTTATAATTCATAACAATTCAACACATGATCGGGCTTTACGGACTCCAATTGCTAACGTGAAGCCTGAAATTTACAAGTTAATTCCATCATCATCCACGTGGAATTAAAAAAAAAATCCAAAATTAGAAACAAAACCACGCCTACCCACCTCTCGCCACCATCCCCTGCCATTCCAAACTGAATCCTTTGTACCAAAATTTGTGTTTCACTTTATATGCCACGTCACTACGTAGTTTTGATATTGATTTTTTTCTTTTACCTTATAATCGTTTTATTTTGAAAATTAATATAATTAATTTTGGAATGTGGTACACGCGGTATAGGAATGTTTGGTACAGAGAATCTCATTTGCTGCCACTCATCCTTCCACCCCAGCCAGCAGATTCAACCACTCGCCAGTCTTCGTCGCCGCCTCCTATGAATTGGCAGATTACAAACTCTCTCTCTCACTCTCTAATACATACATCACTGAATTGATCATTACCTAAATCATTAATTGCTAAAGATGTCCATGGTGAGACCTTGGAATTGAAGCATATCTACAGGGCAACATTGAGGAGGCATCTGTTGATCGCCAAACGAAGTATTTTGTGAATCAGAAGAAGCTCGTGGTCGGAGACTCGATCGTGTTCTTGTGGGCCAAGACAGAGCATTGGTGATAGTGAGTCCTCATCTGGAAACTTTGGGTTTTCCTCATTCTTGAAAAATGATGAAAATAGGTTGATTCATAGTGTAGTAATGAAATATGAGGGATAAGGGAAAAATGAGGGTTGGATTTGTTTGGGGTAGCTTTCTTGGCTATTAATACCCCATCATTGAGATTAACTTGTACATTTTGGGTTCCATATCAGGTAATTGAAGCCTGAAAAGTTTGATCATATATTGATTTGTTATGAATTATAAATTCAACGTTTATGGTGTTAACATCCAAAGTTCATGTTATAAATGAACTTTAAATTCACGCTTTTTTATGTAATTAACTATATAGTTATATCCAACTACTTGTGAACTAAAATAAATTCTGTAAATTAACACACAAGCTTTTATAATGATTTAAGAATTGAGTAATTATTCTAATCCACTCTACTCGTTCTTCTGAATATGAACTTCATTAAGTAATTTGTTTTATAATGGACACAACTTTTACAAACACTTTTAGCAAAGACACATATAATAAGTTAGCCTCCACACAGATAGCTCAACCTACTTAGACATAGACAAGATAAGAATATTATCTTTTTTCAACTTAAAGCAGTCACTAAACTTGAAGGTTTTATCTTTTGATGTGGATGTTAAGAAATTAATCTTTACATCTTGATGAGACAAAACACACGTGTAGGAGTTTTAAAGATCCATATATTTCATACTGTTTATGTGAAGTTACATAGGGTTCTAGGTATGTTGGGATAACTTAGGTTAAAGGTAAATGAAGGCAAGTTAAGAAGTTGCAAGATGAAGACGTTTCAGTATGGGGACCTGAAGTCGCAGGAAGATGAAGATACATTAAGACAAAATTTACTACAAGTCCTATAGCTAGAGATGTTTTGCTACATGCTAACAGAACCAACAATGTAAGATCAATTAAAATCTTGACAACTAACATGTGTACGATAAAGATCAACATCAAAATAAGAAAATTAAATCAAGCCTCTGTACTCAAAATATGATCAATCGAGAAAAAGTTAAGAGACTTCCTACTACAATGACTGCATACATTCTGATTGCATTAAATGGTCCTTTATGCTCCTGAGTAGCATTAAATAAGTTGGTTTTGTTCCTTTTTGATGGACAAAATTTCAAATTATAAATAGAGGAAAAGTGTATTTGAGATATTGCGTTTTATTAATATGATATTTTATTTACTCTTTATTTCGATTGCAATTACCTAAACTTTTTTTTTTTTGATTAATTGCACCCAAAGTCCGTAAGTTTTTCATTTTGGAACCTAAGCTTATTTTCCATTTTCTGCCAAAATCAGAGTTTCGGTAGATTAAATGTAAAGTTAGTCTCTTGTGAGACTGTTTCACGTAAATTTATATGTGAGACAGATCTATTTCTTACCCTTAGCTCAACCTATATACACACGTAGCAGCTCGATTGCACTAAGGAATCCGCCAAACCATGGTGCAGTTGGAAGCCGCTGTACCATTGCGTCAGCCTCTGCAAAACCATTATCCTTTACCAAATTTACATGTTTTTCTATTTTCGTTTATTTTTCAAGATTGTATTTTTTTTATGTGAAAAATATTATGTTTGTTGTTGTATGGAAGTAACAAGAAATAGATTCCCAACATGTCTCTTACCAACACGTTAATTGGCACACCACATCTCAATTGAATATTCTTCAACTTTGTGTATGCAATTGAAAAATAAACAAGTCAACTATATTTATATGAAACGTTACTTATATAGCAACATAATCATAAGAATAAAAATGTATATTTATAGTTTTAAAACACATACTTATTGTTGTAAAACACATACTTAAAGCAGACGTAGCAATGCGTCACTCCAACACCAGGCGCCAAATTTTCTCTCCCAGCAAGGCGCAAGGTTGGGCTCTATTTTTTGATTTGGAACAGTTCGATGCTAGATGAGGCGCCATTCTGTTCAGCGCTATTTTTTTATTTTGTCAATATTTGTTAGTCTTATCAAATTTGATATAATACAAGTATTATTTTTCTAACATGGATTATATATAAAAAATTTAATATAACACGAGTAGTTAATTTGAACGACGTGGATGATAATATAAAAATTTAAATTAACAAGAGTGGTCATTTTTGAACATGGATACTAAAAATATAAGAGATGAGAACAATTACATAAAATTACTAAAATAGATTAAAATACATGAAAATAAAACATAAAATTATTGAAAATAGAATAAAATACATAAAAATAAAATATAGAATAACTAAAAGTTGAATATAGTACATGAAAACAAAACATAAAATTATTGAAAATATATAACAATAACACATATAATTCGAGAGACCAGCCCCAGACGTAAACTCTCCAAGATCTGGAAATTATCCAAAGATATCAAACATATTAGTAGGTTTTGGATAATTATTTGTTGTTATTCTTTGAAGTAATCACGTTTTACGAGATCAGCAACCATATTTTCTTTCAAAATAGACCACACATTGTCGAATTTGAACATTTTCTTATTGTCTTTTTGTTGCACAAACAACTCGTTTGCTTGTCGTATATGCAAAAATTGTTGAAATTTATTGAGAAATATTTATGGCTCATAAAATAGTAAAAGATATAGATAATTACAGATATTGAGCTCATTTGCACTGCTTGTATTCATGTACTCAATCTGACGCAAACAACCATTGAACTTTCTAGTATCTTTGAGAATTGTTTGTATACGATAATGTAGTGATCTTTGGTTATGCTCTTTTATGTTAGAGTTTGACATTTCAGAAATGAACTTATCTGTAACGCATTTCTAAAGGTCATCTTTAGATTGATTTATATCAACAATTGGATTTTCCGAAATTTCAAGAAAGACAATGCAAATATGTTTGATGCACAAAATTTGTATAATTAGTACTTTGGCTTCAAAATTTTAGAGAGAAGATGAAATATAATGTAAATGAAGTGATTTGGAAGAAGTGTGCTTTCGAATGTGTGGTATATCTTTAATATTTATAGAAGATCTTGGTATGAAATATCATTAGAATTTAATGAATGAGATTAAAAGAAAATGTAGTTTTTCAACAGCTAGAATTTAGCAATACATGGATTCTGTTTCTTATGATATATTTGTTTTTCCAACTTTTTTTGAATCGTTGAAATTAAATATTGAGTGAGTTATCAACGATTATAGTTGAAAGCACATGAATTGTGCTTTCTTAAATTTTTTGCTTTTCCAACTTTTTTTTGAAGGATTGACATTTAAAGATTGAATAAGTTATCAACGATTATAATTGAAAGCACATAGATTGTACTTTTTTTATTCAATTATTGTTTGTTATATAATGATCATATGATAGAATAGATTTTTTCGTTGTCTTCTCCCTTATTTTCTCATTGATTACACATTTCTTTTCTAATCCATTACACTTCTATCCTACTCGTCTCACAATCAAAAAATGGATTCCAATCACGTTGGTCCTTTTACAACATCATATATTCAAGCTCATCCGATGAAGTGTTAAAACAACGGATGACAAGTTACGATATGGAGCAAGAAATACTCATGCAACAAATATACAACAATCATCAAAATATGAAAGAATTTATTAGGCTTCAAAATAATAAATCTACGAGTGGAGGCTCAATTCCAGGCCATAGAACAATTTATCATGATCGAGAAGGCGTAGTACAAAACCTCTTCAACGACTATTTCTCTGAAAATTCAACATTCAATGAAGAATAATTTCATCGATGATTTTGAACACCTTAAAATTTATTCCTTCGTATTCTTGGTGAATTTCTAATCATAATCATTACTTTGTGCAGCGAAAAAATGCAGCTAGAAAACTTGGTTTGTCTGCACTTCAAAAAGTAACAACTGCATTTCAACAACTAGCATATGCAATTCATGCAGATGCAACTAATGAGTATATCAAAATTGGAGAGTCTACATCACGTAAGTGCGTTAAGAGGTTCTGTCGTGCTATTGTAGAGATATAGAGAGCAATATCTGAGATTTTCAAGAGCAATAGATAACATTAGAGGGAAGAAAGTGTTTACCAAAGATGAAAAAATCTCATTCTTTATAGTCACTTGAATTCGAATCATGGCTACCAAATCGAATGATAAGTACAATCTGATATTAGTTGTCTTCCGCAATGATGCTATGTTTTTTTTTCTTTTTATATCCAAAGATTGAATTTCAATACCCGATTCTCATTCATTTTCATAAATTCGGCCTCATGCTCTAATCATTTGGGATTTGATTTCTAAAAGAAACATAAATACACTCTTCCTTAGAAATCGAACACAGAATCTTGGTTAGTTAAAATCTAACCTTAATTAGCACAAGCCTCATAGTTTAATCGGTATTCTCATCCTTATAAAGAGATACATTAGGTTGATCAGATTTTAGCCTTTATTGTCTTCCTTTCTCACACTCCTCAAACTCATTAAAAAAATCAAACCTTAATTCCTTAAAACAAAAAATCTAATCTGAATTAGATGAATTTGTATAATGAACACATGTGAGTTAAGTCCGAGTAAAATAGCACACGAGATCTTCTAACATGTTATGTGTATTCGATGACATTACTATTTAACACATGTCTTGTATTAAATATTATGAAATATAAGATGTAATACCAAATGTAATAAATGATTCGATCCGGTAAAATAAGAGATGTAAGACTTATATAATAGATTTTAAGTGTCTACTTGTAGATGCAACACTTATATCACGTAGTTTTGTCTACTATTTTTCTTTTTATGATATTATATTAACATTTAAATTTTTAATTCTCCTTCCAATGGAATCATGAAAGAGCGAGAGCGCCCCAATGCCAACCGACTAATCGAGTAAGACATGTGGTAATGTGAGGAGAAATCTTCCAACAACACAGGTTTGATTTTTGTGTGGGATGATTTCTATTAAAATATTATGAAGGTTTCTTCCGAGGGTTGAATGTTGTTGGCTCTCTCCCATAAGTGTTTGTCACTCGGACATATCCCTTACATCTAATAACTTGCATTTTTGTAGGCATTTTGGGGTTTATTCTCATATCATTTTATGTTTGAAAGCATGCATTTGTGGGATTGTATAGATTTTTATATCTTGTGAAGATTTCACGGGATTCCGTATTTTGAAAGAAGATTGATAGATTTTAGCACAAAGGGAAAATTTAATTAAATAAACGAGGACATGCGACACCAAATATGAGTTAAGATGTGAAGTTGAAATCACTTGAGGTTCCAAAGAATTATGCTACTTGTAAAGGTGATTGGCGTAAATTATGAGCTTAAACACGTATTTGTGGAAGAGAAATGACATATCTCGTGATCTAGAAGTCCAAATACGGGGATTCTTAGTTGGTTGGAAATCTAAGAAGAAGTTCTTCAATTTTGTGTTTAACATATTTCTCATGTATGTCTCCAAAGAAGCACAAAATAACCAAAATAATGGAGTTGTGCAAAGATATTCTGAATTTTATCCTAATAGGGCTCAAGATTTTTTTATATAACTTGGTGTAGAAAATTTATATTTAGATGAAATTTGCGACATTAAAAAGCTAACTTTTACGGTCTACAACTTTCATGAAAAAATAGAATTGGCATACAAACCAGATTTGGAAAAAAGGGTCAAATTGAGGCTAGAAGTTATGACCAGAGTTCGGTTGGGCATTGTTTTGTGTTCAATTTAAACTTTTATTAATGTCTAATTTTAACATTTTTAGGTAAAACTATGGACTATGAGACTTAAAAGAGGGATCTTGAACCCCATATATATGAAATTTCATCTGGAGAGCAAGCAATGAAGCAAGAGATTGAAGATTCAAAGATTGAAGAAGAGCAACACAATCACAAATTCACTAAGTTTTTATATGCTTTTTAGTTTTATCATATTGTTTTGTAATTTATTTTGTTTTACGAACATGGTTTTCGGCTAGGCATCTAATGATGTTAGGACACGAGAATAGTCTTATGGATATTTGTTGAATTTCTAGTTTTAATAATAACTTTTTTTCCTTAATATCTTATTCATGCTTCTTTGGGCTTATTCCATATATAAATCATGATCAGATTTATGCATGATATAATTAATTACATTGAGATCAAGAGATGTCTAATTATAAATTTTGGAATGCATGACTCAATTAATTGTTAGACCGAGAGATAGGTGATAATTGGGGTGAGAAAACGATCTTGCAATTTTTTTAGAGTTGATTATTAATTGCAAGGTGGACTTAAAAACTTTAATAATCAATCTACTAGTTAAGTTACTTGAGAGAGGTTAATTTATAAGTTTTGATTGCTCAAATAAGATAAATTAAACTTGAGTATTGTTTTGCTAGATTAGTAAACTTAATTAATTGAAGTAGAATGAAATTGTAGCCTTAGTATCCTTGTTTGAATCTTGATTTTTCTTGTTAATTGTTTCTTTCATTTTAGTATTAATTTATTTGGTTTCGTTTCGGAATAGTTTATAATGAGTGAGTTTGTTGTGTAATCCAAAGTTTTCTTTTAGTTCAGAACAATCAATATGTAGAATCAGAACAAGTGATTGTTGAGATTCGTGCAGGAAGATCCACTTTGAATTTTAAAGAGAAGTTCAAAAACAGTTATTCTGACTCAGACAAAGAAATGCACTGGAGCATCGATGTGCAACTAGTGCACGTAAAATTCTTGTGATCCGAATCCGTGAGTTTTCATTTTTTTTCACTTCCTGCTAAAACCTTTTATATTGTATTGGTGTGACCTTTATGTTGAATTATTGTGACCTTTATATACTGTAACTTAAAAAAAATGAAGAATTTCAGCAAAATTTGTAATTATAGACCTTTGTGTGATATTCATGTGACTTTTATGTACAAATATTCATACCTTTAAGGTATAGATAAAGGTATGTATGTGTGTACATAAAGATCACATACATATCCAATAAAGGTCTATAAATATAAATTTTGCTGAAATTCTTCATTTATTTTTTCTAAGTTACAGTACATAAAAGTCACACTAATATATAAAATAAAAGTCACACACATAAAATGAAAAAAAAAACCAAAATTCGTGGATCCGGATCGGGTATACCCGAATTGCATGGATCTAGTGTAAAAATCATAAAAAAATAATAATACTACTAATAAATTAATAATTTAAAGTTTGTTATATTTAAAAAAAAATTGTATCATTCCAATATAATGTAGGATTTTCTTTAAATGATGCATCTAATTTGGATTACAAGCCAACTCTTATTAGATTTCTTTAGTATGAGCCCAAGAAGATTTCTTTTAGTATGAGCCAAACAAGTTAGAAGGCCCGTTATATCATTATTAGGTTTAGAACCCCTAAACCTCACCATCTAAGTAGGAGAAAAGATGATATGCTAGGGTTAGGATTTTCAAATTCTCTTTAAAGATACGTGTTTTTCCTTTGTTCTCATAATTTTCTTTTCATGTCAATCCTAGAGTAATTTCTTTAATTCTTGTTTAAATGATAAATTTGAGTGAGATCTTGAGTTAGAATACAATTAACTTAGGAATGGCTAAATTTTCGTGATCATGTTAATAAAATAAATTTTAGGAAACACATCTTCTTCTTTAATTTCAAATTTTAGAATGGTTAGTCAACTATTTAAATTCATAGTTAAACACCTTCAAATTTCATGAAAATTTAATATGTTGATCTTTGATATGTATTTAATACTTAGTAAAAAAAATTCAAGTTGATCGGACTTTTAACCTATTTAAAACAAATATTCTATTCCTTTAGTGCAAGAATCGACTGTTCACGTTTATGATTTCAAAGTTTTAAAATAAATATTTACAGATTTTAGAATTTTTTAAAATTTTAATATGTTATGGTTTACTAAAATATTGATCTTCTGTAAAGAATTTATGTCAATCCGAGTTATATTTTAGTTTATATGAATTTTATATTTCTCACCTTCAGAATTTATCATCTTTAGTATTATTGATTTAAAAAGTAAAAGAAATTATTTTTTGCTGGTCCCAAATGGTCTCGAAGGTTCAAGGGGGTGAATGAACCTTCGTCGAATTTAGAAAATCATTTCAAACTTGCTACACTGTAAGTTACTTGAACTTACAGTACAGATTGACACAACATACAACACTATGAAGTAGTGCAGTATGCTGTGTCTTATAGTTCTTGCAGCGGAAAATTACACATTGACTGAAGGCTTATTTCTCAAATATGCTTTCTTATGAAAATTCTTTTATGCTTAACGTTAAAGTAAACAAGAGATGCAACACAAAATATATAAAAGCGAATAAAACACTTAAGAACTTATATTGGTTCGAAGGTGGTGTAATCCTTCTCCGTCCACTCTACTGCTTCCCCGAGCAAGAACTTCATTAAGTAAGATTGATTTACAGGGTATCACCTAACAATTTATCAACCTAACGAGTTATCACTTACTAAAACTCAGCTTTACACACAACAACTGCAAGTTCTAAAGGCAAACCCATAAAGGATTTCTAAACACCCACGAAGGGAAATTGCCTTTCTCCTAGACAACTAACAATCAGCAATGATAAATCCTTTCAATTGATGACACCTAAAACAACATAGCACACAGTAAATAGGTAAAAGTATATGTTTGTTATTTCTTCAACTAATGCGGTAAAGTGATCTTCTTTATCCTCTTCGATCTTTGAAGTTGAGCTTGATCACTTAACCAGGTCGAGTGACTGAAACTTGAATGAGCGTTTGAGAGTATAACTTGATAATGCTTGGTCTTTTGAGCGCAAATATTTCAGTCACCAGTCTTAGTGCTGCTCGACTTCTATTTATACTTGTACAAAGATATCCGTTGAAGGAGATATCTCTCATTTAAAATTAGGGTTCTAATCAAAAGCATGACTCGCATTTAATGCGGTGGTAGCGGCTCGCAGTTTTTTGTAACTTGTCAGGCCACGTGTCATCCTTGTATTGGCTCTATAACTGTAACTTTGATTTTATCTCAACCGCCTCTATTCTAATTTGCTTTGATCTACGTTCCTCATACTTCATTTATTCTTCCTTGGATTGCAGGTTGATTTGCTTCTGCAGCTGTATTCAAGTCTTGTTGGAGTATGCAGCAAGTCTTTACTCTGTGCTGCATCCTCGAACTACTTGCAGTAGCTTGATCTTACTGCACTGCTGTAACTTCTTCTTGCAGCGTTGCTATGATTTCTTTTTGTAGTTGTATTGCTTTTGACTTTTCTTATAGTTTCTTCATTTATGCTTTGCTGGATTCAGCAAGTCTCTTTTTGAGATCTTCCATCTTTCAAACCTTAGCTTACAAACTTAATTCTACTCTATATGTATTCACTTAAACATTGTGAAAAATGGGGTATTCTAACTTCCTATTACAAGGTTGGTTTATCTTATCAAAATCTAAATATAGATATCCCAACAATTTCCTCCTTTTTGATGATGACAAAACCCTTTTACATTATTTCATTCATGATAGGAGTTATTACCATACATTTATCATATTTGTCAAGACGTTACAAATATGCACCAGAAAAGTAAACTAATCTTAGATTTATCAAAGATGTATCAAATTTAAACTTAATCTCAATCTATCAGAAAATAAAAACATACCAAGGTTCATAAGATATGAACTTGATCAGAAAGCAGGAAAATAAAATTTCTTCATTGAGGAAAGAAATTTTACAAGGTACAAAATTTAGAAGAGTTACCAATCATCTTTTTGATTACAAAGATATATTCAGCATGATTACTTTTGAATTAGGGACCTTCTTGTTGATGATTCTTCAGGGCTTCTTTCAGTAGCTCTTCTTTCTTCATCTTTTTTCTCTTTCTCTTTCTCTCGAGCCTTTCCACCAATCTTGAATAGACTCCTGATAGGATTCTTCCAACTTTTGCTTGATCTTCGAAATCTGAATCTATTTGAGCTAGAAGTCTTCACTGAAAGACACTATTCTATCTTGCTTTACTAGGTTCAAAACACGATTTTGAATTTCTAGCTCTCTATCACTAGCAAGCTCTTCATAACTTCTCAATGCAGATTGATAGGTTTGGAATCTTCTGAATTTGGCCTCTCTGTAGAGATATCTAAAGTATCTAAGGTATTCTGATCTTTTGAAGAGTGTGATCTGCTCAAAGGTTGGGTTTCTGTCAGTAGGCAGTCTCACAGCTCTGAAGATGTTTTAAGTTCCAGGCCATGTTCTCTCCATCAGTCCTCTGATCCATTAGAATAGATACTGCAGCTGATATGTTGTCAGTGTCAAGACGTGGAATAGCTTGAGGAGGGTATTGGAGCAGAGCTCTATCAACATTCTTCATCAAATCAAATATGTTCTCTGCAACTACCACTAGCCTCTATATCCAGACCTCTTCTTCTTTCTCATCTCTGACTCTCTCAGCTCTTTGAGCAGCCATCTTGTAATGCCCTAGTCCTATTAATTAGAAAAAGGTCGTCATCCTTTACTTTCATAAAACTAAAGAATTCAAGAAATACATTATAACAGGAGTCTAAAATGAAAACACGAGATTTTTTTTTAAAACTTGACATAATTTATTTCGGTGTTTCACCCACATTTTTAGGTTAAATGTACGGACATACACTTATATGAGATAACATGATAAAACAAACATATTATACCGGAATATCAATTTAGGTCCATCATGTATCATAATTTACATATCCAAAATATAATACTGTTTTCAAAAGTAAACACTATTTTTGTACTTGAACATTAAAGGGGTGATGAAAAGTTAGTCCAGCTTGCTACACGTCCACGTCATCATCCACTGGACCTGAAAAATGAAAAACAACATCACGAGACACCTCCGGAGAGGGATCCCAGTGGGATAACTGTACTCTCTAATATATATTAAAACAATCAAATTAATTAGCACATATTACATGTCCTTCGGGCACGCTCACCCTGGACCATACATAACATAAAGAAATGTGGGAGTCGCTCGCCCACTAAACCTTGCTTTCATAGACAGGCACTCTCGTCCTTAAGGTCGTTGCCTGATAGTGAAACAACTGTCGGTTATAGCACGGAGCTTCAACCGTAGATTTTCATACATAACATATTAATTTAATTATCAACACATAGTAAAGTGTAGAAGTTACCCACTTGAAAGCTGAGGGTTCGAGGATTCCTTTTGGATTCACCGATCGTCTCGAATGCGCTCGACACATTTAACGGATTAGCCTCTTATGTCATATAACACAATCTTTTGTATTTTATATTAGGTTTCTTTAATCTAAAGCATAATTATACTTCATTTAATACATACTTGATTCCTATATGAAATTGTAAACATGATCATATCATAACTAAAACATTTAAGTAAAAATAGCATATGAAATAAAATATCATACTTGTGATATAAAATTTTTAGACACTTAAATTAGTGATTCTAGGCATAAAATGACACATAAAGCCACAACAATTTTAATAATTCATAGGTGATTCCAAAAAATGACAAAAATATTTACATAATCACATAATAGTGTCAGATATCATATTCTAAAAATTCACAATTTTTCATCATCTACATATATAAAAAAAATTAATTCTATAAACTAGTTTTTCACTTCAATTTCAACTCAGAATCAGTCTATTTTGAAAACTTTATTAAATATTATAAAATTCGTAAAATTATTTCATATTTTCACAGAATTTAAAAAACATGTTGAAGTATAACATATAAAAATATCAACTAAAACTAAGGTTTACATAATTAGTTATGAATTTTCTAATTTGGATGAAATAAGGGTACTTTATATGGTGAAAACATGTTTTCTTGTAAAACTTCTCATAATTTCAGTTTTACTTGAAAATTCCCAAGGTAAATTTTTTCTCGTTCTTAAGAACAAATAATATAACTTGGTAAAATATGGCTTATGAATATGATTTAAATAAATAGTTATAAATTTTAGAACTAGACTGAAAATAGGACATGATCTATGCAGAAAACAGCTTGTGTTGAAAATTTCAGCATAAATTATACAAAACTCCGAAAATTGCATACCAAATTTCTGTACGTACCTAAGAATTGATTCTAAAACATAGTAAAATATCATACATAAATTCGAGGAATACAGTTCAAAAACATCATTTGAGTCGAACCTAAAAACAAAACGTATATTCTGCAAACAGGGCTAAAAACATATTTTCTTGAAAACATCAGCATAAATTGTACAAGGTTCTAAAAATTACATGGTAACTGTCTACATCTCTATAAGAACTTGTACTACACATAGTGAAATATGGCTTATATGTATGTTTTCTATAATTAGTTATGAATTTTATAACAAGACCAAAAACAGGACATGACCTACCCAGAAAACCGACTATGTTGTCAAATTTGGCATAAATCGTACATAACTCAAAGAAATTCATACTAAAATTCTGAGCATACCTAAGAACTGTTTCTAAATCATAATAAAATATAATACATAAAATCGAAGGGTACAGTTCAAAAAAATTGTTTGATTCAAACCCAAAAACGAGACAAAAATTGTCTCTGAACAACTTATCTTAGAAAACTCATATAAAATTGAGTTTAACTCCAAATCTTCTGAAATTTGACACACATGTTTTAGACTTCATATAATAGATTATGTTAAAAAGTTTTAGCTTAAATTGATTCCTACATTATCCAAAATATTTACCAACGGAAAAGCAGAACATAAATGAAATTATAGCATAGCAACCTACTTTGTTTCATTCAAGAAATTCATAAACAATGTAATCTCAACCCTAATTCTAAAGAACATCTTTGAACTTCATAATATATGCTAAAAGTAAGATAATATCAGAAAATAAGAAGGTTTTAGCTAAAATACCTTCAAAGTTTGTAAGGAAGAGCTTTGATGTATTTTGATCTTTTCTTCTTTGCTTGCTATGTTCAACTACTTATGCCTTAGGTTCCCATCACATGGTTTGGATGAGAGAGAGAGAGAGAGAGTTTATTTTCAAGTAATGGTTATAATGCATCTCATGAAATGAAGTAGGATGATGACTTTAGGTTAGATGTAGGAGAAGATTCTATTACTAGATTAATAATGCATGTATACACATTGTAAAATATCTTTATTTCCCTTTTTCTTTTCATTTTATTTTTCTTTTCTTCTTCTTATATATATATATATAGATACATGTATATCTACTTACATAAAGAGATAAAAATTAGTATAACAATAATGCTATATTAGCATAACTTATATAAAAGAGGTAATTTATTTATATGATTTACTTATGTAAAGAACATATTTTTATCTACATTATGATGCGTAAATTCATGTTCAAGCAATCTATATTTCATCACATAAAATAACATATAAAGATCATAAGTAAAATTTCATAAAAGAAAGCATTTGAAAGCGGTAACAAATAAAATTAGCATATGAGCTTATATAATTCATTTAAAATTAACTAACATCTTATCTTTTACTTCCGTTCATATGTGTCGAGTGAGCGGAGATCGAGCTCGGTTTCTTCCATAAGTTATCCTGTAAAATCTTTAAAATCTAGAAAGAGATATTAGATGATAAAGATTTTAAAATCATCGATAATAATATGATTTGTAAATCATAAATTAAATAATATAAGAAATTTATACTTGAACGACAATTTTTTTTTTACAAAATATGCAATGTAGGGTTTTCTTGAAAACGGGGTGTTACACATCTTCTAATTGTAATGTCTTTTAACTTCGGCCTTGCTCATCTTCTTACTTGAGCCTGATTGTTGATCTCTTCCTCCCCTCTTTGTACTGTAAGAAGTGGGGCTACTGTTGTATCCTTTCTTGCAGCAATACTAGATGCAACACTGCCAGTAGGTTTGGATGTTGTAGCTGCACCAGCACCACCTTCTCCTTCATCATCTCTTCTTCACTTTGGAGAGGGGATATCAGCCATAGGAGTTGACCTTCTCTCCTCCTCCTGCTCAGAGGAAGGTCATCAATTTCTTCTTCTTCTTGTAGCTCCCTAGATCTCCTGGATCTTTCTATTCTTTTTTCCCCTTTTGGCATCATCAAAAGCAGCCGAGGGTAGAGCATGAGCTGATCTAACCACAACAGACCTGGGTCTTCTTACAGCAGGTGCGGGGGCTTATCTGGGTGGTGGCTTATCTCCTTTGGCATGTTGTGGAAATGCACTCACCATCATACCTCTAAACTCACCAATAATCATCTCTAAATTATCTAATCTGTCATCAACACTCCTGGTACTTTGAGTTTGATCAAGAACATTATCTAGTAGTGTCTCCAAGATCATGGAGTGAGATTGCAATTTTTCTAAAGCTGCATGTACTGTCTTCTTGTAGTCTTTGATTTTCTCAAGATTAACTGCATCAACTTTCTTTAGATCTCTCTCCATCCGCACTCTCTCTCTGAACTGTTGGTTCCATTGGTTCTGTAGGTAATGTTGCATTTGTCTTAGAAACACTTCAATATCCTTTTTAAGACTAAAAATGGATGCAGCATCGGACCAGTCACTGATGTTGATGTTGTTCTGCTTGTTAATATCATAATTTTGAAGAGTATAGATAAGTTGTCTAACTACAATAATAACTTTTTCTATGGAATCCTCATGTGACATCCTAGTGGACTGTTATTATCTTGGTTCTGACTCTGGTACAACATATGAAACTATTGTTTGCTGTTCTAAGGATAAGCGTTTTGTTGCATCCAGGTCAAAGTCTTCATCTTCATCTTTATTAATGCTCCTCCTTGAGCTTGTTCCTCTGAAAGAAGTGGACTTCTCAGAAATGTAGGAGGTAGGAGCTTCATCTTCAATCTCTTCATTAGCCTCCTCAATAGCTAAATCTAATGTATCCTGGATGGATTCAGTTAAACATGCAGTAGGTGCAACTTTAATTTCCTCATGAGGTGTCTTTAGCTGCACTGTAGTTACTTTGGCTACAACTTCCACTTCAGTATCCTCTAAGGGTACTGTCTCAACAGCCTCCCTTTTAAAGGTCTTCAACTCCTCATGAGTACTATCTAAACAGTCGCCTCATATAAGGTCTTTAGAGAGGACATCGTCTCAACGATCGGTTCTACAACCACCTCTTCTTCTCCTTCTCCAACTTCTTTAGCTTGCTCCATAGGTAGGTTTCTTACAGAGCTAACAGTTTGAGACACTCTAAGTTCTATGTCTGCAAGAATTTCAGCCTCCATCCTTAGTCTAAATTCTTTAGGCTCCTCCAAGATGTCAGATTGTTGTACTGCTACCTCCGTCAGTACAGAGAGTCCCACCTCCGCAACTTTCTCTATGGTCGTATCATCAATAATCTCATCATGTGCAATGTTTATAAGTACTTCTTAGATTATTACAGACAATTGCCTCTGAGGTGAAGCTATAGTAGCTTCATGATAGATGTGCACAGGAGAATCGCTATAATTCAGCAGTTGAGCCTCCTCTTCTAAAGGTTCAAGAGTAACAATTGCAGAAAGGTCCTCAACTACTTGATCATAAGCAGGGGAGTTTGAGTTATGGCTTGATGATCGTTCTCTCTATTATCTTATTGGAGTGTGCTGCATCCTCTTTTCCTTGACACTAGCTTGCAGAGCTAGTTGCAGTATCGTCTCTTCTCCTTACTCCACTCCAAGGCTACAAATCTATTCTTTAGCAAAGCCTACTTCATCGCCCTTTCATACTACCTCCGCAGCTGGGGCAAAAGCTATCTACAAATCCTCCCTTACTGCTTTTATCGGTTGCTCTACAAACTCCTTCTCTTCTGCAGTCTTACCCTTTCCTTTGTCTAGTGCATTTTGAACAGCAGTTCCTTTGGATCTTTTTAGGTGAACAAACACTGCAAACTCAGGTTGTAGGAAGTGGAGGATATCATCTGGTTGAGCCCACTCTAGGAAAATTTTCTGTACAACAAGAAATTCATTCCACTGTAGCAGAGTTTCCCCTTAGACAATCTCATCTTTCTCTAGAGATTGTACTGCTTCTCTATCTCATCTTCAGAAGTAGTGGAAGCTTGATCGATCAGACCTCTTGCAGCAGTGGTTGAATGCGTTCTTCTGCTTGCTCTGGCTGCTCATCTGACTCGACTTGCACAGGGATTTAGGAGAGAGGAGTTGCTGCAATTGGCCTTCTTGCAGCGGCTGCTGCAACTTTCTTCTTTCTGTTGTGCAGATTGACAAGTTTTCTTGTCTTCCTCCTCCCCAAGAACGCATCATCATTGGAGGAAGATGATAAATCTGGCTCTGCTCTCTTCGGAGCCTTTTTAATGACATGTAGGATACTGTCATCAGAGTGAGAATTGACAGGCTGGGCCTCTTGCCTCATTTCTTTCTTTTCTAGCCTCTTGTTAGCCTCTGATTCGCTGTAAATAACTATGGCAAAGTTACTTACAGTTTCGTCTTTAAGAGACAAGGATGCAACTGCTGTATCCTTGGTTTTCTTTATTGCTCCAGCAGTTGCTGTACCAGCAGCAACCTTTTTCAAGGCTTTTTCCTCCTTTTTCTCGTAAAGAAACTTTTCGATGGGGATCGGGCTAAGAGCAATAAACTGTATTCCAAGCTTACAGAGAAGAGAGCAGATAGTAATCTCATAACTCCTTCTTACAGTCTCTTTTTCTATCTCCTCTCATAGCCACTTGAGGATGAACCACGCCCAGTTCACCCTTTCTTCCTTTATTATGGCCGACATAAGCTTGAAGCGGAGGTTTGTGCATTTATCATAACTCTCGATTCTACCTTTAATGAAGTACTCACAAATGTCATGAAGAAACTCAATATCAGGTACTTTTACAGCTTCCTCGAGGGCACTCTTCTTTATCTCCGCTCCAACCTCTCTACTTGAAGAGGTTTCACATCCCTTCAGAGATATCGTCGCCATAGGACAAGAGTTGACTAGGAGTCAACCCTTCTGCAGAGTTACTGAATGTAGTGGCGATGTCCCTCATGCACAATTATCTTTCTTCCTCATCTTCATCCATTCTAAAAAGAATGGTGAATCTTCTTTCTTCTCACCTTCTGGCATGGGTATAGAATCTCTAGACTGATTCTATGAAGAAATCGACGTAGATGATGGTTAGGAGCCCTAGAATATATGACCATTCCAAGCACTCAAAAATACATATAAGAATGGTGGGATCGTATAGCTCTGAGGTATATACATGCTCTTGGTTGATGAGACGACCTTCCAGTTCTATGGTTTGTCTTGTTGCCATTGTAGAATGATGTATCCGAAGAAGATGAACTCTATAAGTCTTTGGAGGTTTCGAAGAGAAATACTTCTCTTTGCTTGGTACTTGGAAGTTTTCGAGAATGATCAAGAATGACCTTGTAGTAAGATCAATGGTTTAGATTAAACTATAGGGATTGATCTAACAATGCTTGTGAAAAATGGAGGGGTTAAAGTATAAATACCCAAAACATGACAGTTGTGACTTCTAACCACATCTTTTCAAATTTTGACACACTCGCAGACTTGCATTAAATGCGAGAAGAGGCTTGTGATTTGCCGTCTAATTTATTATTTTTTAAGGTTGTAGCTTCTTGTTCGAGATTGCAGAGTATTAAATACTCATTGACATAAATGATTTACCCTCCTGCTGTTTGTTTTACTTACTGATCTTACTGTAAGTTTTATGGATACAACGTTGTATGAAGCCACAACTTGCAATAAGAAACTTACTGCTTTTAGTAAAGATACATGGGTTCCATCTAGGCTTTTGCAACTTTTCTTTCCACTCATAACTTCAAAATTCCTAGTTCATATCTTAGCATAAAAAACATTGATTCGCATAGAGGTTTGGTGAAAATGTCAGCTAACTGAAGATCTGTATGAACTTTCTCTAACACTACATCTTTCTTTTCCACATGGTCTCTTATCAAGTGATGTTTGATGTCAGTGTGTTTTGTTCTTGAGTGAAAAACAGGGTTATGAGTAATAGCAATGACGCTTGTATTATCACAGAGAATGGGGATCTCTTTTTCTTCAATCCCATAGTCTCTAAGTTGTTGCTATATCCAGAGGATTTGAGCACAGCAACTTCCCGCTGCAACATATTCTGTTGTAGATGTTGCAATTGAGGTTTGCTTCCTGCATAACCATGATACAAGTCTATTTTCCAAAAATTGACATGTTTCACTTGTACTTATTCTGTCTATCTTGCAGCCCAGTATCTTTGACTATCTTGCTGCACTTTTCCATACAGCACTGTTGTATCTTATTCTTGCAGAATTTCTGTAGCTACTTCTTACAACATAGATTATATTCTTCTTATAGTTGTATCTTCTACTTACAGTGGCGCTGCTTGCCGTTCTTACTTACTGCATTGCTACATTCATTTCTTACAGCGTCTTCATACTCTCCTTTTCTCGATGCAGTATGGTCTCACAAAGCTCCTCTATCTTTCAGACCTATAACTATAACTCAATCCTAGTCGATATTTCACTTAAACAATATGAAAAATGGGGTACTCAAACTTCTTATTACATATGTGGTTTGTCTTATCAAAATATATACACTGAAATCCCAACAGTATTGATCTATAATAAAAAAAAATTTAATCCGATAGATATTTCATTTAAAAAATTAATTTTTTTTTCCACTTTGAATGATTCACGATATACACGTTCTATTTTACTAGATTAATACTCATTGATAAAGATCTTCAAATGCTTTGAATTTTGGATATGTTGTACACTAACATGTCTTTTATCTTCTAGAAAAGTTTCAAAATAAAAGCATTTTTATATTTCTTAGTATATTAAATTTACTTTACAGCTCCATAGAATTTACCATTTGTGAAATTTAAGCTTCAAAATTAGAAACCTATGGCTATACTACTTGTATCTTTGTGAAACTTATATATATATATATTACTTATTTAACAACCTAGACTCCATGTTTAAAATTAAGAATCGTTTGATCTTATATATTTTAAGAAATAAATATTTCAATGCTTAAATAGCGGTTTTTTAAAATCTTCCAACTCTAGTTTCATGTCTTACTTCTCCAAAAGTTCAAGAAGTTCTCATTTATCCTCCAAGATGACCTAAGACCATTTTAGAGTTTTAATTTAATTAAAATAGTTATTAAAGTTTTCCTTTAGGCCATTAGATATATAGTTAATTGTTCGTTTTCATTATAAATGATTAGGTGACGAAGAGGGTTTGACTCGCAAGGGATAGGATTGCATTCATTTTTCTTCCACTCAAAACTTTTAACTTTTAAGGTGGAGATTCTTTTCATGTGTTTATCTTTATTAAATACTTTGTGTGGAAGTGATTGATGAATTGATGTAATGTGTCATGAGAATTTTTTTATGAAAATGTCCAATCATTTTTTTTTATTCAGAATCGAATTTGATGTCCCGATTATTTTTAACCAAAATACATGAACACCAAATGAAAATTCTAAATCAATTTTCTAATTAGCATTTGATTCAAGTTCAATTTGAGCAAAATTGAATGAAAGTTTTGATCTTTGGCCAGAAAAATGATGAGAAAATGATCCTAAACTGCAAAGTGCAAAATCCATGATTCTTTAGGTTCAAATGAAGGAAAAAATATTTAGGTGGCAAAGCGTAAAAAGTCATGCTTGAGACTTTTTTAAACCTTCCACCATTCTTACAATTTGTAAACTTGATGCACCAAAGAAAGAAAGAATAGATTGACCAATCCCAAGATGATAAAATATTTATTTGCTTGCATGTTATGATATTTGTCTTGCTATTACATGATACCTTTAATCTTGACAAGCATGTCTCCACTGAGCTAGAGTTTTGCACATCCCATATATCAAACATAAATTTACAGAATAAAATGTTTGATGTGGAATGGAGTGGATGTGTGATAGTTGGTGATGTAGTGCCTAGGACAAAAAACGAAGCATAATTGGTTAATTAAATAAATAAACCCTTAATTAACGTATCTTATGTGTAGTAATTTTTGAGTGTTTAATTTAATTACGTGCGTTTCAAATATGTGTTTAACGATCGGTTTTAGATGGATAAAATTTATAGACATGGAACATAGAACATTTTTATACCATTAGATGCGTAACGGAAAAATGAGAAGATAGAAATGAACTAGAGGTCAATCGGTCACCCATAGCTCAAACGGTAATGAAAAGGGCAAAATACGGAGTTTCGAAAAAATGAGGAATGAAATCGTGATGAACAGTAACCAACATCTTATCATGAACAGTAACCTACCTATATGAACAGTAAACTCCCCTACTATGAATAGTAACTTTTCCAATTTCTATAAATAGGCCCTCATTCGATTTCATTTTCACCGTTTATTCGAACGAACCGAAAAGCACCGAACACAATTAAGTATCTCTCTCCTCTTTTTATTTTGTCTTCCGCATGCTGCCGCCGGCGCCTCCACGCCGTCGCTAGAGCCACCACTGGAGTTCGTCGGAAAATTTCAAACTCGTCGGTTTTGGTCCATTTTCACACACAATGTAGCCCTCGACGACATGAATCTAGCATAACTTCCAAATTTCAATTCTGATTTTCTATTCGTCGGAAAAGGGCGAAAAAGGATCTCCAAACCCTAAACCCTTACTTCTTGCCATCTTTTCTCTCTCATGTTTTCTCTCTCTCTCTCTTCTTCTCGCAGTTGCAGGCACCGAAGAGCTTGCCGGGGTTGTGGGCTAGCTACTGGAGGTGGCGGTGCCGGTGCTGGAAAACGGGCTAGAAAGGAGGTTGTTACATGGGTTTTGAGTAGCGTGTGTGTGTAATATATGTGTTGTGTATGCATGTTGTGGGGTGGTACCGTGAGCTGCTGTTGGCCGGCGCTGGTGATGCACCGGTGAGGACCTGGGGGTGGTGGCCGGCGACTAGTAATCGCCGATCGGAGCTGGAAAGGCTGGGTTTGGTTTTATATATACGTGTGTAACAAAGGGTGTTTGCGGCTGTTTTTCTAGTACTATTCATGCCAGAATTCGGAGAAGAGTGGTCGGAGGTGATAGCCGAAGGACAAAGTGACGGCAGCACAGGGTGACGTCGCAGCAGTTGGTGGCGTCGGGAAGGTGGCTGGTCGAGCAGGGTCGACGTCGGGAGACTTGGGCGTGAACCTACCCCCACTGGTGAGAGCCTGTACCCCCGTTGCTGAGAAAACTCGGCAGCTGCCGAGGATGCCGCTCCGGTTGTCTAGAAAACTCGGCAGCTGCCGGGAGATGCCAGGGTTTTTTCTCTCATTATTGAGAACGCGCGCGATGCCGTATTTTCGATTCGTTTTTCTATCTAAATCTCGTTTTCTTTTCATCGTACCTTATCATCGAGTCATCGCCAATGAGATATCGTTGACCGCGGGTCGTGGGTTCCGGTCAAAGTTAACCCTTTGACCTAATTACCAAAATACCCCTCAATTTAAAAATGCTCCGTTCGAGCTCGTTTCAACTCCGATTGAGATCATTCTTTTTCTATTGTGATCCAAAATTCATTCTCTTTTACCTCAACTATATAAACTGATATTTCTCTCTTATTTTTTCAACCTCAATTGCTAGGCCATCCGTTTCGATCTGTCTCATCTTGATCGATAGTATCCGATCCGATATCAGTTAAATCTTTAATTATATTTAATAAGGATCTAAGAAAACATCGTAAATTATATAGGCTACCTGTTGGATTGAAGCCTTGGGATACATGATCTTGGATACTTGCAACTCACGTGGTAACCACTAAACAAGGTGGAGGTAATTTCTAACTCTATCTGTTTACAATTTTACCTATTCTAAGCATGATTGAGGAATACTAAATGTTGTGATTATACTTGCTGTGACATACTTATTACTGTGAGGGGTGGGCCCGCTGAGGTGTCCCTTCATGCATTCGTCCCTAACCCCCATTCTTTTATGAAATGTTGGTGGTCCTTGAAATGCACCAGCGGTGTTGAGACCGTTTTATAGGATAAGACGGGGGAATCCCGCACCTATTCGTCCCTTACCATTTCTAATGTCTGCTGTGTATATTTCATGTTGTGTTCCGTGATGATTATACGTATTTCTGATTTAATTGTCTGTCAAAGATTTAGATGCAGATTTTATCCCCACGAGTGTATTCGACGCACTCACCTCTTATTCTGTAATTCACGTTACAGGAGGTGATGAGTATGATAAACCCTAGAAGAAGAGAGGAGATGCTATCTTTGGATCTGTAATTATTTTAAAGATGATGTGGGTCTCATATTTTCAAACATTTTTTAAGAGATCCACGTTTGGTGGTGATATGATGTGTGTTTGGGATGTGAGATCCTAATGATATTTTCACTGCGAATATTACATTAAATCGGTTGAAAGCTATGGTTGATATCTAATATCTTCTGTTTCTCTCCTACCTCCTTCTTCTGTGTATGAAATGTCTCTTAGAATTTTTTTGTTCCTATACGTCCGTGTGGAAAAACTCTGATAAATTTTATATAAGAAAATGGGGTGTGACAGTTATGATATCAGAGCCTTTGACATGATACTAGGTTTAAAAAGGGTTGAGAATTTACTATTATCGACACACTATTTTTTAGACGCTTCCACAGGGTCGTTGATTGCAACAACGTGAGCTCGTGTGCGTAAATGGTCATTTGCAGGAGTTAGTGCAATGAAAATGGGTTGAGAATACCATGGGCCCTTGTCTACGATAGGATAAGCTAATGGTTGTGTCTCCCTTGGTCCGTGTGTATTTGAGTTCGAGCTTGCTCAAACATGTTTTATAAAGAGAATATGAGAAAAATGTGTGTTTAAAATGTGAAAATGTTTTCCAAAAGAAATAAGATAAGCACCATCCTCTCTCTATAGGTGCCTCCCCTTGATCATAAGACTTGCGTAATAGAATGCTTATCTGTTATGTGATATTGTGTTGGAGTGATATATACTGTTAAGGTTAAGAGAGGGCTTTACGAGTATAGACTGATGATAAAAACTTGTGTAATTTATATAACGTAACATAACTATGTCAAGAGAAAGACCACAAAAGAATCAAACCCCAACGGCTGATCAGTCAGAACGGAATGATAATGCAAGCACGGGGGATCTCATGTCTGTTCTGAGTGGTTTAGCACAACATTTTGAGGCAACTAAAGCCAACCCACAGCCAGCTAAGTCCGACCCAAATCTAATATACGAACAGTTTCGGTGATTTAACCCACCGACGTTTGACGGGAAGGTGAACCTGCAGAAGCGGAAGAGTGGCTGAGGTCACTTGATCGACTTTTTGGGCACTTAACGTGTACACAGGAATAGAAGGTTTCCTGTGCAATCTTCCAGCTCACAGAAGAAGCGAGTCACTGATGGGACTCGTATGAGAGGACGCTGCTACCCGCCCAAAGAGAGGGAGGCTAACGTGGGAAGAATTTAAAAAAGTGGTTTCTCATCACTTCATACCTTAGTCCTATCAGGACGAAAAAGAAACAAAATTCCTACATCTCCGACAAAAAAGCATGACGATAGGAGAATATGAACGGCGATTCAATTAATTGAGCCAATATACCACACACTTGGTGGATACCGACATCAAGAAGGCCCAAAGGTTTGGAAAAGGCCTTCGTCCAGAGATTGGATCCATACTGGCTGGGTAAGGGATGATTTCATACGCAAGTGTTATTGAGAGAGCACAAGAAATCGCCTCTAGCTTGCGTTTGGATGTTATAATTCCTAGGAATGTCTTCCCAACTCCTGTAAAGATGAAGTGGACTGGCCCGAGCCAGAGTTTTACCCAAAATAAATTTTCAAGGGCAAACAACGCTCCACTCTTTCCCACTCTCAGATCCAAGAACCCGTGCCTTAGATGTAGAAAGATACATGTGGGGCCGTGTCAACGAGAAACATGGAGTTGCTTCATATGTGGAGTACCGGGGCATATAGCGGCCAACTGTGAGAAGGTAAGAAACACGCCAGCTACAACCCCGAACTCGAGGCCGGTGGCAGGCAAAGTATGAGCCTTTACTCTTACTCGTCCGGAAGCTGCTGAGGGAGCCGAGATGATGACAAGTATGTTATTAGTATGTGATATACCTGCTCTCATCCTATTTGATACTGGAGCGACACACTTCTTTATCTTTGTGAATTTCTGTAAATTGCTGAAGCATGAGGACGGTAGGATAGTCACTCAAATCCTAAAAGTTAGTATTCCTTCAGGAAAGACGGTAAGGACAAAACACCTATACCGTCTCCTTAAGATCCTGTTCGAAGATAAGATTCTTCTAGCCGATCTTCATGCTCTGGAGATGAAAGATTTCGATATAATTTTAGGAATGGACTGGCTAGAGTCCAACCATGCGGTAATCAACGGTCGTGCGAGGGAAATCATTTTCCAAATACCGGGGAAGCCGGAGTTCACTTTTCATGGGACATGACTGCACTGTCGTGACGCGATAAAATTAATTAATTTCCTTCATAACCTTGCTAACTAGTAGCTAGGGTAAGTCGGAGTCGATCCCATGGAGAGTGAAGAATAAACTATGTCAGATATGTTCAATTTAAGAAACTGAAAGATTGGGGGGTTTCATGATTGAAAATCACTAACTAATTACGAAGTTAGAAAACGAACTAAACAAGAAGTCAATATATAAAAAGCATCCCGATTAACAGTTCAGTTATCCCACAATTTCAATTATGTCTTAATCAATGTAACACCCTTCTCTCATATTATCATGAAATTATCACCCCTAATCTAAGAACAAGCTCTATTAAACTGAATCGTCTCTTAAGATTAGTTAAATTAGGATAAGATCACTAATTAACCCTATTTAATTGAATAACCCAGAACAAGCTCTCCAAATTTAATTCATTAAATGCATTAATTACCAAGATGATATGGTGAACTAGACTCCGAATACACAAGCTCGATTCGATAATCTAGAATTATGTTATCGTAGAGATGCACGACCTCTAATTTACCACTTATGAAAATTAAATCACAACAATTAGGATTCATGATTTAAGATTCTAGCAATCAATTATAACACTTAACCTAGGTGATCAGTCCAAATCAAATATCAAATAATCAAAAACGATATGGACAGATAACATAATCAATTCCAATCAAATATCGAGAAGGGGAAACGAAATTAATTAAAACATAAAAAAAAATGGATTCGAACATCCCTGCTAACCGGAATTGAAAGATTAGCCGATCATCCTTGTAATCGAATCCACAAAAGTAATTGAATAATCCATCACCAAACTAAATTAGAAAAGTAAAAATATGTTTCTCTCTCTAGAATTCCCTATTCTCTCTCTAAAACTTTCCCTTTCTACTGGACGAGTGTCTCTCTCTCTCTAGGACTCTTCTTTTTCTATGGCTGCGTGAATAGTCCTCTTAATACTCTCTCTCTTCTATGGAAAATAATAATCCTATTTCTTGGAGGAAAAGTCACCCCATATTTTCTTTAAAACAGCCGGGCCCTCAAAGAGTGGAAAATGGGCCTCAAGCCCAACCTTCTTTCTTTAGGCCTTGCAAATTAAATTAGGCCCAATTAACTTCTCCTAGTCTCATGATCAGCTTTCTCGACTCCAATTTACTCCAAAACTCCTAAAATAATCAAAAAAAAATCGTGAAGCATTTGAAGTTCAAAAACACATATATGTAGAAAATCGGTGCATTCAATCATATGAAAAAATATAAAATCTTGAATTAATTCACAATAATATGCACCAATTTTCTACCTATCAGGACACAAGTCAAAGTTGACACAAGGATTATATCGGCCATGAAGGCAACCGAGATGCTTAACAAAGGAAATTGTGAAGCTTGGTTGGTCAACATGGTAAACCCCGAACATGGATCGCTATTTATGGAGAAGGTGCCAGTAGTAAAGGAATTCTTGGACGTTTTCCCAGATGAATTACCTAGCCCTCCACCGGATAGATAAGTGGCATTCAGGATTGATCTCATGCCTGGAGCGGCACCGGTGTCAAAAGCTCCTTATAGAATGGCATCGAAAGAATTACAAGAATTGAAGGTTTAAATACAAGAGCTTTTGGACAAAGGTTTTATTCGGCTAAGCGTGTCACCTTGGGGAGCTCCGGTACGTTTTGTAAAGAAGAATGATGGTAGCTTTCGGATGTGTATCGATTACCGAGAGCTGAATAAGAGGACAATAAAGAACAAGTATTCACTACCTCAAATTGAAGATCTTTTCGATCAATTAAGAGGTGCCAGTGTATTCTCAAAGATTGACTTAAGATCTGGCTATCACAAGATGAAAGTCAAAGATACGGATATATCCAAGACAACGTTCAGGGTAAGATATGGCCACTACGAGTTTGTAGTTATGCCATTTGGACTTAGTAATGCTCCAACTGTCTTTATGGATTTGATAAATCATGTCTTCCATCCATATCTCGATCTCTCCGCCATTGTGTTTATTGACGATATTTTAATCTATTCGTGCGATAGAGTACAACATGAACAACACCCCAGAATTGCACTAGCGGTTCTACAAAATGAGAAGCTTTATGTGAAATTCAAGAAATGTGAACTTTGGATGGACAAAGTGGGTTTCTTAGGCCATATTGCCTCTTCAAAAGGGATCGAAGTAGATCCTGAAAAGGTGGAAGCAGTCAATAAGTGGGAGGCCCCAACAAATGTCAAGGAAGTGCGGAGTTATATTGGTTTGACGGGCTACTACTGAAGATTCATAGAGGGATTTTCAAAAATTGCCACTCTGATGACTTGCTTGACAAGGAAGGACGTAAAGCTCCAATGAAGTGAACAATATGAACATAGCTTCCAGGAACTAAAAAAGAAACTGATGGAGGCACCGGTCTTAATAGTTCTGGATGTAACAAAGGAGTTCGTAATCTACAGTGATGCATCCAAACAAAGCTTGAGATGTGTTTTGATGCAACAAGGGAAAGTAGTGGCATATGCCTCACGTCAATTGAAGATTCACGAACAAAACTACCCAACGCATGATCTGGAGCTAGCAACTGTGGTACACGTTCTCAAGATATGGAGACACTATCTTTATGGATTTTCCCGGAAGCTGGGAAGACCACTTATGCTTGGTGCAATTTGCCTACAACAACAACTACCAATCGAAAATTGGTATGGTGCCCTATGAAGCTCTCTGCAGAAGAAAATGCAGCTCACCTATCTGTTGGGACGAAGTGGGTGAAAAGAAGATTTTGGGTCCCAAATTAGTAGATCAAACGGTTAAGGTTATAAAGAAAATTCGAGAAAGAATACGAGTGGCCTAAGATCGACAAAAAGCATATGCAGACACAAGGCGGAGAGAGTTGAAATTTGAAGTGGGAGACAAAGTTTTCCTCAAGGTCTCACCCATTAAAGGAGTTTATCATTTTGGGAAGAAGGGAAAGTTGAAACCAAAGTACGTGGGACCAATCAAGATTTTAGATCTAGTAGGAAATGTTGCATACCGTTTAGCCCTACCGCCATACTTCGCTGGAGTACACAACGTCTTTCATATATCTATGCTTCGGAAGTATATATTCGATCCGAGCCACATAATCGAAAAGGAGCCATAGAACTTGAGAAAGATTTGACCTATGAAGAAGTCCTGATAGCCATCTTAGATAGGAAGTATCGTAGACTAAGAAATTGGGAGATGGCTATAGTAAAGATTCAATGGAGCCGTCATCGAAAGAAATAGGCGACTTGGGAACTAGAAAACGAGATCCTGAAGAAGTATCTCGACTTACCTTTTCCAGATACACGTTCAATTTCAAGGACGAAATTCTTTTAAGGGGTAAGAGATGTAGCGCCTCAGACAAAAAACGAAGTATAATTAGTTAATTAAATAAGTAAACCCTTAATTAAAATATCTTATGTGTAGTAATTTTTAAATGTTTAATTTAATTACGTGTGTTTCAGATATGTGTTTAACGATCGGTTTTAGATGGATAAAATTTATAGACATGGAACATAGAACATTTTTATACCATTAGATGCATAACGGAAAAACGAAAAGGTAGAACGAATTAGAGGTCAATCGGACACCAGTAGCTCAAACGGTGAAGAAAAGGGCACAATACGGAGTTTCGGAAAAATGAGGAATGAAATCGTGATGAACAGTAACCGACATCTTATCATGAACAGTAACCTACCCTATCATGAATAGTGACTTTTCCAATTTCTATAAATAGGCCCTCATTCGATTTCATTTTCACTGTTTCTTCAAACGAGCCAAAAAACATCGAACACACGTAAGTCTCTCTCTCCTCTTTTTTTCTCTCTCCTCGTTTTATTCTGTCTTTGACGCGCCGTGGCTAGAGCCACCGCCGGAGTTCACCGGAAAATTTCAAACTCATCGGTTTCAGTCGATTTTCACATACAACATAGCCCTCGATGACACGAAGCTATGACAACTTCTGGATTTAAATTTTGATTTCTCGTTCGTCGGAAAAAGGTGAAAAACGATCTCCAAACCCTAAACCCTTACTTCTTGCCACCTTTTCTCTCTCCTATTTTCTCTCTCTCTCTCTTCTTCTCGCGGTTGTAGGCACCGGAGGGCCTGCCGGGGTTGTAGGCTAGCTAATAGAGGGGCTCTGCCACCATGGGTGGTGGCGCCGGAAAATGGGCTAGAAAGGGGGCTGTTGCATGAGTGTTGAGTAGTGTGTGTGTTGTGTATGCATGTTGTGGGGCGGCACTGTGAGCTACCGTTGGCCGGTGCTAGTGATGCGCCGGCAAGGACCTGGGGGTGGTGGTCGGCGACTGGTAGTCGCCGGTCGAGGCTGGAAAGGCTGGGTTTGGTTTTATATATATGTATGTAACGAAGGGAGTTTTCGGCTGTTTTTACGGCATTATTCATATCGAATTTCGGTGAAGGATGGCCGGAGGTGGTAGCCGGCAGTTCAGGTTCTCCGAAGGATGAAGTGGCGGCGGAACAGGGCGGCATCACCGTAGCTGGTGGCACCGGGAAGGTGGCTGGTCGAGCAGGGTCGATATCGGGAGGCCTAGGTGTGAACCTGTCCCCACTACCGAGAGCCCGTGCCCCCGCTCCGAGAAAACTCAGCAGTTGCCGAGGATGCTGCTCCTGCTGTCAAGAAAACTCTACAGCTGCCGGGAGATGCCGGGGTTTTTTCTCCCGTCGCCGGGAACGTGCGTGACGCCGTATTTTCGATTCATTTTTCTATCCAAATCTTGTTTTCTTTTCATCGTACCTTATCATCGAGTCGTTGCCAATGAGATATCGTTGATCGGGGGTCATGGGTCCTAGTCAAAGTCAACCCTTTGACCTAATTATCAAAATACCCCTCAATTTAAAAACGCTTCGTTCGAGCTTGTTTAAACTCCGATTAAGCTCATTCTTTTTTTGTTGTGATTAAATATTCATTTTCTTTCACCTCAGCTGTATAAACTGATATTTCCCTCTTGTTTCTTCAACCTCAATCGTTAGGCTTTCCGTTCCGATCCGTCTCAACTCGATCGATAGTATCCGATCCGATATCGGTTAAGTCTTTAATTATATTTAATAAGGATCTAAGAAAACACCATAAATTATGTTTGATACCTGTTGGATTGAAGCCTTGGGATACGTGATCTCGGATACTTGCAACTCACATGGTAACCACCGAATAAAGTGGGGGTAATTTCTAACTCTTTATCTATTTACAGTTTTTCCTATTCGAAGTATGATTAAGAAATATTAAATGTTGTGATTATACTTACTGTGACATACTTATTACGGTGAGGGGTGGGTCCGCTGAGGCGCCCCTTCATGCATTCGTCCCTAACCCCCATTTTTCTATGAAAGGTTTGGTGGTTCTTGAAATGCACCAGCGGTGTTGAGACCATTTTATAGGATAAGATGGGGGAATCCCGCACCTATTCGTCCCTTACTATTTCTAATATTTGTTGTTCATATTTTGTGTTGTGTTCCGTGATGATTATACGTATTTCTGATTTAATTATCTGTTTCTATTTATTTAATGTATATAATTTTTCCACTGCAAATTCATGAAATTCTATTTATTTAAGTTTTGATTTATACAAAAAAAAAATGTTTCCAAAAATCTGGATTGCTTAAGCCACTAGAAACTCCATGAAAATGAGAGCACATAACAATGGACTTTGTGGTGAGTTTATCAAAGAAGAACAAAGAGAATCATGCAATATGGGTGATCGTGGATTGATTAACAAAGTCTACACACTTTCTATCTGTGAAAATGACTTACACTTTGGAGTAGTACGCCCAAGTCTACATTTGTGAGATTGTTAAACTACACGGAATTCCTATTTTCCATAGTATTTGATAAAGATCCTCGTTTTACATTAAAGTTTTGGAGAAGCCTGCAAGAAGCTATGAGTACTAAGTTGAACTTCAGCACTGCTTAACACCCACAATCAGACGATCAATTAGAGAGAATTATACAAATTCTAGAAGATATGTTATGAGCAACCATACTTGATTTGGAAAGTAACTGGCAAAAGTACCCACTCTAGTGGAATTTGCTTACAACAACAGTTTCCAATCTTCTATTGGAATGACTCTTTACGAAACACTATATGAGAAAAAGTGTAGATCACCGTTATACAAGGATTAAGTTGGAGAAAGAAAGGTCTTAGGTCCCGAGCTAGTGGAGCGAACTGTGGAAGTCATACAAAAGATTTGAGAAATAATAAAGACTGCTCAAGATAGACAAAAGTCCTATGCAGATGTTTAAAGGAAGGATCTGAAATTTGAAGTGGGAGATAATCTATTCCTTAAGGTGGCATCGGTCAAAAGAGTTGTTCATTTTAGTAAAAAGAGCAAGTTGAGACCAAGGTTCGTTGGTCCATTCGAGGTCTTGGAATGAGTGGGGAGTTGGCATATCATCTGACTTTACCACCAGAATTTGCAGCTACTCACAATGTTTTCCTCGTGTCCATACTGATGAAGTATGTCTATGACCTTAGTCATGTTGTCAACTATGCAGCTATGGAAGTCAATCCGAACTTGACTTATGAAGAGTTTTCGGAGAAAATCCTTGATCGTAATGTGTATAAGCTAATAAATGAAGAGATTACATGAATTAAAGTATAATGGAGTCATCATGTCAAGGACGAAGCTACGTAGGAATGTAAAGACAACTTTCGAGCGAAGTGTCTAAAATTTTCTATAATGGGTAAGTTCTTAAATTTCGAGGACAAAATTAATTTAAGGGGGTAGGAATGTAACAACCGTAAAAAAAATAATAATACTAATTATGGATTAATAATTTAAAGGTTGTTATATTTAAAAATAAATTTTATCAATCCAATATAATGTAGGGTTTTATTTAATTAATGATGGATCTAGTTTGGATTACAAGCCAAATCTTATTAGATTTCATTTAGTATGAGCCAAGAAATTTTCTTTTAGTATGAGCCCAAGAGGTTAGGAGGTTCATTAAATCATTATTAGGTTTAGAACCCCTAAACCTAATCATATAAGTAGGAGAAAAGATGATACGTTAGGGTTAGGATTTTCAAATTCTCTTCGAAGGTATGTGTTTTTCCTTTTTCTCATAATTTCCTTTTCATGTCAATCGTAGAGTAATTTCTTTAATTCTTGTTTATATGATAAATCTAAGTTATATCTTGGGTTATAATACAATTAACTTAAAAAGGGTTAGATTTCTGAGATCATGTTAATAAAATAAATTTGAGGAAACACATCTTCTTCTTTAATTTTAAATTCTAGAATGGTTAGTCAACTATTTAAATTCGTAGTTAAACACCTCCAAAATTCATGAAAATTTAATATGTTAATCTTTGAAATGTATTGAATACTCAGTAAAAATTTCAAGTTGATCGGATTTTTACCCTATTTATAACAAATTTTTTATTCCTTCAGTGCAAGAATCGACATGTTTATGTTACTAATTTAAAAGTTTTAAAATAAATATTTACTGACCTTATAATTTTATGATTTACTATAATGTTGATCTTCTATAAACAAAAATTATGTCAATCCGAGTCATATTGTATTTTATATGAATTTTATATTTCTCAACTTCAGAATTTATCATCTTTAGTATTACTGAGTTAAAAATTCAAAGAAATTTTTTTATACATCCAAATTTTATAATATTTTATCAGATTATTTAATATTAGGGTTTTGATCTACAATAAAAAATTTAATTTAATCCGATAGATATTTCATTTAAAGATTAAGTTTCTTTTTCCATTTTGAAAGATTCACGATATACACTTTTCTATTTTATGAGATTAATACTCATAACTAAAGATCTTCAAATGCTTTGAATTTTGTATATGTTGTATATTAACATGTCTTTTATCTTCTGAAAAAGTTTCAAAATAAAAGGATTTATATTTCTTAGTATATTAAATTTACTTTACAGTTTTGCAGAATTAACCGTTTGTGAAATTTAAGTTTCAAAAATTAGAAACCTATGACTTTATTACTTGGATATTTGTGAAACTTATATATATATATTACTTATTTAACAACCTAGATTCCATGTGTAAAATTAAGGATCACTTGATCTTATATATTTTAAGAAATACATATTTCAATGTTTAACTAGAGGTATCCTCCAAGATGACCAAAGACCATTTTAGACTTTTAATTTAATTAAGATAGTTATTAAAGTTTTCCTTTAAATCATTAGATATTAAGTTAGTTGTTCGTTTTCATTATGGATGATTAGGTGACGAAGAGGGTGTGACTCATAAGGGATAGGATTGCATTCATTTTTCTTCCGCTCAAAACTTTTAACTTTTAAGGTGAGAATTATTTTCATGTGTTTGTCTTTATTAAATGTTTTGTATGGAAGTGATTGATGAATTGATGCAATGTGTCATGAGAACTTTTTTATGAAAATGCTTGCTATGATCTATAATCTATGCATGAGATGAAAATGTTTGCCATGATCTATGATCTAGCCAGGGGCCTCAGAGGTCCAAGGATCAAAAGTTACATCCTCGGGTATGCCCGTCGTGCTCAGAATAGATTGGCCAATCCCAAGATGAGGAAATGATTATTTGCTTGCATGTTGTGATATTTGTCTTGTTATTATATGATATCTTAAATCTTGACAAACATGTCCCCACTGAGCTAAAGTTTTGCTCATCTCATTTATGAAATCTAACTTTACAGAATGAAATGTTTGATGTGGAACAGAGTGGATGTGCAGTTGCTGGTGAAAAGAAGTTATTTAATTTAATCATCATGATTTTATGAAAACATCTTCTGTGTTTGTTATTTATAGTTTATCTTTTGACGTTAAGCCATTTTGATAAAGTTTAATTAATTAGTCAAACTTGTCGTTAAGTCTTCCGCTACATATTCATGAAGTTTCTATTAATTTAGTGTATATTATTTTTTCGCTGTAAATTTATGAAATTCTATTTATTTAAGTTTTGATTTATACACAAAAACAAAATGTTTCCAAAAATCAAGATGTTACACTTAATGCACAGGGGAATTTGTGATTTATAATCACCACTATCAATTCAATCACTTAGATAAAATTAGACATTTTAATTTGGTATTACATTCACTAATTTTTAGGTATCGTTCTTACTTATCATATATATAGTCTACATCGTTCACTTTCGGAATAAGCTAGAAAATAGACGAACAAGTTTTTGGCAGCATTGTTAGGGACTAGAGTTTTAGAATAGTTAATATTTGAATAATTTTTTTGATTTTAATCTAGGTCTTTTATTTGATTTCATAAGAAAATAATTATTTAATTATTTTGGATTTTCCTATTTACACGGTATTTGAAATTTTCTTGTGATTGATATCAAGTGGTGCATGATTACAATAGAATCAAGAGAGTACGAGAGTGAGAGCGTCCCAAGGACACAACTGACTAGCGAGCAAGCCCTATGAAAATATAAGGAGAAATCCTCCAACAATATAGATTTGATTCCTATTATGAAGATTTGTCTTAAAAATGAATATTGTTGGCTCTATTTCTCTATTTACATTATACCCAACAACTAACGAGCCTACAGTGCCAACAGAAAGTTAATTCACTTTCCCCTTATCAAAGAGAGAGAGAAGAAAACTTTTAAATTTTCGAGTATGGTAATTAGTCAATACATCTATTAATTACAGAGCATTAATTGTTAATTGAACCTCGGTATATAACCATGCTTTTGTTTAATAAGTATCGTAATTTGAGCATATGTCTCATTCTATGATCACTGAATAAATCCAATATGGAAAATGATTCCTCAAGCATGCAAGAACAAATCTAACAAACGTTGTCTGCCATTAATTAGTCCCCAAAAGACAGTTTAGTATGATATGATAACGGATAATAATATTATAATACACCATATTTAATAGAATTTTAAATTAGGGATAATATTGTTAAAAGAATTCTTTTTTATATAAAATAAAGATTGTCGAGAGATTGGTCAAAAGAAAATGCGTTCACGTCTCAACCTCTCTCTGAGAAGGTGATCCACGATTATTCCTTAATTCAGCTCACTAAAATTTATTTCCTTTTCTCCTTCGCCTTTTTCAAGTATTTTTTCTTTCTTTCTTTTTTTTTTTTTTAGTAGAGGCTATTGAATAAGAAATTAATAATAGAATAATAATTGACTGTATAAGCCACATAATCTTGACAAATTATATGTATTTGACGGTGCACCTACCACGCCTTGTCACCGTCTAGACGGCGCTAGCATCTAATATAAGTTGAATATTACTCTTGTTACTTTAACTATTTTTCTGAATTTGTTAATATATACAAAATATTTCAAAATTCATATGTTGTTATTTTGTTTTTAAGATTATATGGGAGGACAAGAAAAGACTTTATATCTCATTTTAATTATTCAAACCCAAGATACACGAATACTAAATTTGGTATTGTTAC
This sequence comes from Scutellaria barbata, assembly GCA_028654395.1. NCBI lineage: Eukaryota > Viridiplantae > Streptophyta > Magnoliopsida > Lamiales > Lamiaceae > Scutellaria > Scutellaria barbata. Next base: position 7,868,384 of record CM053654.1, read on the forward strand.
ACCACATCGATCCCCTATACAAAAATATAGCATTGGATACGCAAGGTTTCCAACCAAAACTTTGAATAATTATATTTGATATATTTTTACCAGACATTTAAACTTTTAGAAATTTACTGAGCATTTAAGACTTATATGTATTATCAAATCCCCTTCAACCCAATCAATGCCTCAAACGCCTTCCTGGCTAAAACGGCTAAAAGGGTGAACATTAAGATTGTATAATACATCGTAGTACTTAAACCTCAAACCTGAGTGTTTTAACCTTTCATTAGTATCCATATTTCCATAAATCTAAAAATAAACAGACATGCTTAAAAGATCCAGCAGTATTTATCTAACACATAAATATCTAGCCTATTATTGATAGGCCTTTCATAAAAATAAAAACTTTAAAACAGAAATATTAAATACTTACAGAGTCTGGAGAACACCAAGAACACAAAAGATTTATATTACAAGATTACAAAGAGGAAAGATTAGAGAGAGAAACTAGAGAGAAGGGAGAGAGAATGGGCGAGTACTTTACTCAAGCATGTCCTTACAAGTGAAAAACAAGCCCTATAAATAGGGGAAAAGAAAAACTATTACAATACTATTACAATTTTTGCTTTATAAAAGCAAATAGTAAAGATTCTTTTTATTGGACTTTATTGTCCATTCCACTAATATGAGGGGTCCACCAAGTGGAGAGCATCTTTATCTTTTTTGTCTCTTTATCCTGCAAGAATTGAGCTTTGGGTTTTGAACGCCTTGAGTGATTCTTTGAGCCTCCATAGGTCAAGTAATAAATCATTATTTTCATCATTTTGAAAATATGGATCAAAAATAAGAAGTTCTTTTACTTCTTTTATCTTCCTTTCAATAATTTTTATTTTTTCCTTGATCGTTGAAACTCTATTCCAGCTTCCTTGTCCTTCATAGAAGATCGGATTGAAAAATGGTAGCCATAGTGTGTGTGGATAATTCCTCTGAATAAAATATAAATCCTCTATAATATGATGATTTATATCTTGCATTCTAATCTTTGAATTTTTGAAGCAGAGATTCTCTGAGAATGCCGAATGACACACTTAACTCAGGATTATCTTCTTCCTGGTCTTGGCCTTCTTGTTCAGAAAATAATCTTTCTGTTTCTTCCCTACTGCTAGAGTCAGAAAGCATTGTAGTATCAGATTTTGAACCTGAACATCCAGAATTTTGTAAATTCTTAAAAAGATCATTTTTCATCTCTTCAAGATATATGTCTATCATTTTTTGCTTGGAAAATGTTCCAGCATATTTCTGAGAAATTCTTTTGAAAGGACTATTTAAATCCTTTATCTCTTCTTTTTTCTTTTCTTTTAGTGTTTTGTAACACTGTATTTTTTCCTTGATATTATCAATGGTAGTTTGAGAATATAATTCTCCTGTTTCGGGATCAATTCTAGTCATTTTATCCCACATCTTGGTATGACCAAGTCTCCATAAGCAAGGAGTTTCATTATCAGTATAACCGAATTCTGGTGTCCATTTCCATATCCATGTAATACCTGATTCTATAAAGAATTGACAAGGGGTTTGACCCTTTATTGAATTATTTTCAACTGAGAGTGCACACATAGTCCATTCTTCCATCAGATTTTTATAATTATCTGGTAAAATATCTATGGTGGTACCAAATATTTTCCACCAGTCATAGAACCAGTTATTAACTGGATGTTTTGAGCAATTGCTACAAATTTTTATCAACCAAGTATGTTTCTCTTTCTTATTTTCAAAGAAAAGGGCTTTATGAAAGTCGCCAACCTAATCCCAAAAATTAAATTTATAGGAATTTCTTTGACTAGGATGTATTACTTCCTTTTCAACCAAGGAAGATAATCCCCATTTTTCAAGAGATATAATCTTCTTGATAGTGAACTTTGAATATGCATGTTCATTTGTCTGGTTATTTCCAGGACCAAAGTATTCAATGTCAACACTTTCTAATGCTTTAAGCATTTCTTCATAGAATCTTCTTGATTTATATGAACCACTTATAATGGTTCCACTAGAAACATATCTATCCATAATAGTCCATGGACTATCTTTTCATTGGATATCTTTTTCTTCTATTAGAAGAATTAGATCTCTGTATTCAGATTTTTTAAAGAGTATATTACTTTTTTCCTCAGAAGTAATACTGGCATAGGAAGATTCTTCCTTTTCTTCAGGACTATGTTCCTGTGATTTCTTTTTTAAAAATTCTTGAAAATCTCCATATAATGGATGATTTTTGTCAGAAATATTTCCTGATGCACTTCCACCAATATTCTGAGAAATGAGCTTTTGTTTGCCATGTTGGGCTAATATTTGATGGGAACTTCTTCCCCTTCCTCTTCCCCTATTAGGGAAATAGGATCCTCGTCCCTGTTGACTCATATCTGAAATCATAGAAGAAATTCTCTTGTTAAATAGTCAGGCAAATTATTATCCTTTCCTTGTTTATAAACTATTTCAAAATCAAAAGGAGCCAAATAAGCTTGCCATCTTGCAAACATTTGTTTTGAAATATCATGTTTAAAATCTTTTTTGAAAAGTCCTTTTGCTGCTTGGCAATCTGTTTTTATAATAAATTTTTAATTATATAAATCATCCTGAAATTTTATAATACATTTGACTATGGCAAGAATTTCTTTAGCCACCGTAGCATAATTTTTCTGTGCAGGATTCCATTTTCCTGAATAAAATCTAACAAGAATCTCTTGTTTATCTTTTGGATTTATTTGTTTTAAAATTCCTCCAAATCCCAAATCTGAAGCATCTGTTTCAATAATTTTTTCCCATTGGGGATTTGCAAGCATAAGACAAGGAATATTTTTTACCTTTTCTTTTATAAGCCTAACTACCTTAGTATGTTCATCAGTCCAAGGCTTAGGATTTTTCTTAAGTCTATCATATAAAATAGCAGATATTTTTGAAATATTTTCAACAAATGAAGAAACATAATTTAGACTTCCAAGAAATCTTTGTAATTGTGTTTTATCAGTAATTATATCTGAAAATTTATTTCCAAATTCCATACTTCTTTGTATAGGAATTATTTTTCCTTTTTCAATATTATATCCTAGAAATCTGACATTTGTATGAAATAAATTCATTTTTGGTTTTGATATAACAAGACCATTTTGTATAATTAATTTTCTAAAAATTTCTAAATGTTTGAAATGAGTTTCAATATCTTTAGAAAATACAAGAATATCATCAATATAAACAATTATAAAATCGCTATAAGGGATAGATATATCACTCATGATTTGTTGAAATTTTGAAGGAGCATTTTTTAACCCAAAAGGTAAAACTGTCCATTTATAATATCCTATAGGAACATTAAAAGCTGTCTTATATCTGTCAGCTTCTTCTATTTGCATTTGCCAGTATCCTGATTTTAAATCAAATTTTGAAAATATTAACGCTCCAAAAAGTCTATCTATAAGATCTTTTTTATTTGGAATAGGATGTCTGATCCATTTTAAAACCTTATTAAGGGGTTTATAATTTATGACAAGTCTAGGTACACCCCTTTCTTGTTCTGAATGTTTATTAACATAGAAAGCCGTGCATGACCATGAAGACTTGGAAGGAGTTATTAGCTTCTTATCAAGAAGAGATTTTATCTCTTTTTTACATAATTCTAAATATTCAAAATTCATTTGACAAGGTCTAGATTTTGTAAGAATATCCTTTTCATTGAAATCCTCTTCATAAGGAAGAGAAATAACATGTTTTTTTCTATCTCAAAAAGCATTTGGGTGATCATCACATATTTCTAAGGAAAACTTATTATAAATTAGTTTTATTTTATCCTTTAATTTAGGATTGTTTAATTTCTCTTCAATAGTAAGGAAATTAATTTCTTCTTTTAAAGAATTTATATGAAATATTTTTCAATCCACTTTTTCTTTTATTTCATTAATAACCTTTTGGATGGGTCTATCTATAAATTCAAAAATAATAGGTTTATTTTTATAGGTACCAATTATTCCTTTTTCATCAATACGTGTTAAAGGATATATACTATGTATAAAAGGTAAGCCAAGAATAAGTTGACTTGAAATATCTTTTGCAAGAAGGAAACTAGTAGGAATACAGCTTCCATTTTTACATACTAAAGTTTCTGGTAGTTTATAACTAATATCCAGAGACCCTCCTCCTGCATGTGAAAGAGAATGAGTTGTTTTATGAAAATATCTTGAAGGAATTAATCCTTCTTGTATAACATTTAACTCTGCACCACTATCAATCATAGCAATGAATTTTTCTTGATAATTATTATCAATTAAAAGAGTTATTTTTGTATACCATTTTTGTGATGTATACATATTCATGATTTGGATAATTTCTTTTGTAGATTTGTTTTTATCTATTGTTGACAAGAAATTTTCTTATTGTTCTTCCAATTCAACAAACTCTTCTTTTTCCATAATCCTTTCTTTTTCTATTATGGATAATCTATGATGTATATTTATATTACATTTTTGAAGATCTTTTACTTCAGTTTTCAAATTATTAATTTCTATTAATAATTCTTCGGTAGTTGTTGGTTTTTTATCACCATATTTTTGTTTTAACATTCTATGAATTTCTTTCATAGAGTACGATTGATTTTGATTTTGATTTTGGATAGGAATATTTATTTCCTCTTTTTTATTATTACTTGTAGATGGTGTATTTTCAATTTGATCAATAATTTTTGATCTTAATTCAGGATCTATTTTTTAGTAATTCTATAAAAGAATTATTATCTATAGTATTTATACTAAAATCCTGAAATTGAGATAATAGTTTATAAAACTCATCCCCTTTTTCATCAGTATTACTGATATGATTTATACAAGGTTGACCTTGCATACAATTATTACATTCTTCATTATTTAAAGATAGACTTTCATTATCTGAATCTTTTAAATCATCTGAATAATATGATTCTTCTTCTGATTTATTATCTGATTTATTATCTGAATCAGATTCTAACATTATTTGTAATAAAGCATTTTTGATATTATCATCAATTTCTAATTTATTTATTTTTGCTTTAGTCCAACATTCATTAGCATAATGACCTGGTTTATGACATTTATGACAAATAATATTTTTCTTATCTTTATTACCTTTATTTATATTAAAGGTTTCTTTTCTTCTTTTCTTTTTCTCTTTAAATTTTTCAGAGAAATGTCTTCTTTTCTTATATTGTTTTTCATTTTTATCTCTAAGATTTTTAGAGTATCTTTTATTTTTAGAATAGGTCTCATTCCTATCTTTCCTGGATGTTTCCATACCAAATTGGTCACAGAAATGTCCTAATTGTTTTCTTTCTATCATACTTTGATTTTTAATTTGTTTGTTTAATTTTAGTTCATTACAAAGGGATAAGCCTTCTTGAACACAAACATTTATTAAATTTCCATATGTATAATTATCATAAGGAATATTTAAATGTTCTTTTCTAAGAATTATTTTAATTCTTTCAGCAAAAAGACTTGGAAGACCATCTATAAATTTGGCTTTCCAATGAATATTATTACAATCAGGTAATTCGAAGACTCTAGAAAGATAAGTATCTTTATACCATCTAAAATCTGTTAAAGTTCTACATCTTGTATTACTTAGAAGAGTACGAATATTTTCGCTATTATCAGAAAATCTTCCAGTAAAATGTTCAATTATTGTCATTATTAGAGTATAAACAACATTACTATTTTGATTATTATTTTCTTTTTTAACAGCATTTTGAATTGTGTCTTTTGCTGTTTGAGATAAATAGTTATCCCACCAACCTTTAAGTTGACCCGTAAAACCTGCTATAATCATTTTAGCAATATTTTTATCATTATTTCCTGCTGCCATACAGACAGTACTGTACATGAGCATTCTATGGGCCATATTATGAATATGTGTATCTGTGAATCCATCAAGATTCCATTCATAAATACTTTTCCCATTATAACTTGTTTCTGAAAAGAATTCTTTTTCCCCATGTAAAACATCAATAGGAGTTGGTTTAGTTAAATAATATCTTTGTTGAGTAGGCCTATCAGCCCATTTAATTTTATTTATTTTATCTTTCGAAGGTTCAGATGTTCCTTCATCATTATTTAAAGTAGAAATATTTTGTCCTTTAAATTTTTCTGTTAATTCCACAATTAAATCTTCCAGATTATTTTTTGTTGATTTTAATTTAAAATATTTTATTTCTGGAGGTGGTTGAATGGATGACGAAGCAATTGAAACTATATATGTTTCTTTTTTTACTTCAATATGAACATCAGGTTTAATGGTTTTTATAACTGAAATAATGATTGAGAATTTAATTCTTCAATTTTATTATGAAAAGAATTTAATTCTTCACCTATTATATTTAGATATAAATTAGTATAATTTTGTTTTTCCATTAAAACATTTATGTGTTTTATGGTAACTTGTAAAGTTTCATTTTCAATTAATTTTGAAAATGCTGTAAAGCTCATAATTTTATTATTTTTTTCCATTTGGAATGAAGTACTGGGAGGATACAAATATTTTTGTTCTTGTCCAGTAGTTAATTTATATGTTCTTTCTAAAACCGAAATTTGGTTTATAATGTAAGTGTTTACAAACCAAGGAACAAAATATATTTTTGTATTATTTTCTTTACAATTTTTGTAAAATTCTTCTTGAATTTGTTCAAGACTATCTGATAGATTTTCAAAAAACCATTTTTTAAAGAGTTTCCATTTTAAAATTTTAAATTCTTTACAAATTTCCTGCCTAGGAGGTGATCCTTTTTCAAAATTAATAAGTGTATTAATCATGAAGACTAAATGGGGCGTCTGACATAGTGTCACTTTGGATATTTCCATAATTATAATCCCTAACAATTTTATTTCTGTTAATAAAGACTTCTTCTTTATTTTTATTTCTTTCAGATTCTAATTCTTCTCTTATTTGATAAGTAGAAGCTCTAAATGTTTGTGGTAAATCTACCCAATAGTCTAGAGGTGATATATAAGAATCTGTTGTTCTAGTCTTAAACATCAAATTATTTCTAGATATAGAAGACGGAAGTAATAATTTTTTCTGTTCATTTGAAAATTGAATTTGAACAGTTCCTTCTTCTATTTGAATTATATTTTTCAAATCATTATTTATTAAAGGTTCTTTATAAACCTCCTGCTCTATTATCCATTTTTCTGGAAAGTTTATTTCTTCCCATTTAATAGCTCTTCTAGTAGAGATATTAGATTTATTGAAATTTGTTTCAATTAAAATTGTTTCATTTATACTTTTATCCATTATTTTACATCCTGGATTCATAGTATATAAGGGTTTATAGTATATTCTATAACATATACAGATTATTTCTGAACCTAACATATAATCATATCCATGAGTTTTAACATTTAGTGTTAAAGCACTTAAAATATTACTGTCAGTAAGGGATAAACATAAGTCAGGATAAACATCAAAATATACTGGTCCGTGGGCCAGGCTGGATTGAATTATTCCCATAAGGGATTTATTCCATGCTTTGTTTCTACCATCTCTTAAAGCTGCAATAAAGCTTTCTGGTAATCCTTTTAATGTTAAAGGTCTAAATGCAATTTGCACTAGTCCTATATGTATATAATTATGTGTTTTCATAAAAGGTAATATATCCTTTTTATCAAGTAAATTTAGAATTATTTCTTGATTATCAAGGGGAATGGATGATTCCGTAGTTTTAACTAATTGTTTAAATCCTAATGTTTCAAAAGTACCTATTTGGTATATTTTATTAGGTTTAACTTTAGGAATAGTCCAATTATTCAACATTCTAAATTTTGTGGAATATCATATTCCTCTGTCATACTGTTTTTAACATTATTTTTTACCTTGAAAGGATTCATTTTTAATGAAGATGTGTTAGATTATATTCAATTATTTTAAAATTTGTATTTCTTGATTCCTATATATATAATAATTATTATTTGATAAGAGCCTATAATAATAATAATAATACAATAAAACATTAAACAACACTATTCTGCAAACTACAATTTTTAAATTTTTAATCCATTGTCCCATTTAGTCGATTCTTCTATCAAATGTCATCATTTGGCACTTTAGGTGATCGCTAAAATTATGTAAATATGTGGAATTTTTAATTGAAACACAAACAAACATACATAATGTTGGCTTATAGTGCACCAAATAATATAAATTACAATGAGAAATAAAAAATAAAATTGTTAAAAGAATACAAATGTTATCGTAAATGTTGTTTCACTACGCACAACAAATTTTGAAATCGGATGTTGACGATAATGTTAGCAATACTGCAGACAACATTGTGACAACAGAAACTTGCTGGAAACTCGAAACGCCTTCGAATTTCAAGCACCAGTAAGATTTTCGAGCTTTAGCTATGTACAAGATAACAGCAACAACCCTGCAATAAAATCCTTGAAAATGCACCAAAATGAATTTTGGAAAGTCGAGTCAAGGAGATCTTTCCACTAAAAAATGAACACGTCCTGGCTAGTGCTCATAGTATGGCGTGACGTTCTCAAAGAGAAAACGACTTACGTCTTCTAGTTAGTAGCACCCCAAAACTAGAAGTATCAACGAACTAAAATAGTGGAAGGACTAGATCGCACTTCTATATGCTCAAACAATGCAAGATTGATTTTGCAAAGATGCTATGAAATGATCTTTTTAGCAAGAATTTCATGCTTCCAATGTTGTATATAACCTTATTCAAAGGTATAAAAACCATGCCCTATTTATAGATACATCCACCAAGTGAAGGGACACCTCATATTAATGAGCATTTAAAACATTTAAGCCCACTAAGTAAATGGAACTCTCCATTACCATACACCATCAGTTACTGAGGATTTGGAAGACCATTAGCCACTAGGGCTTCGAGATAGGCCTCCCCAAATGGACTACCCAATAAACTTTTACATTTTGGACTTTACAAACGAGCGATGTTGCTCGCCATATTACCAATATCAAACGCAACATCTGACCACCAGATAGGTTTTGGTCACTAACTTTGTCCATGAATTTCCATTTACCGAAAATCGATTTTAAGAGTGTATATACACTACAATCATCTACTCGAGATGTAGAACGACATTTTACCCTTTACTTTCACATTTGCCTAACTTTGACTCCTCAAAATAATGATCAAACACGTGTGGTCAAGACTTCCTACAAAAGTCAACATTGACCCACACTTCTAATTGTATTCAACAATCACCCACATGAGTGGAAATTAGTGCATATAACATGCAGACTCACAATCTAGTCTAATTGAGACACAATTGCATAAGAAAAGGTAGCTTGTGGCTTTGAATCTTCCATAGTCGAATATCATCGAGTATACCGGTGGCTTAGTGGATCCTATACCTTGAACTAGTCCACCTTGGTGTATACCGAGATAACAGTATTGACACAACGATATCTCACCATCTTTTGTTCTCCGTTTTTGTCCGTTTTGATCATAGGCAACCCTTTGGATTCATAAGTGTTACCATGAAGCGACTCACATTTCTCACTTATATAGGTGATCTCCTATCACGAGTATCATGCCATACTCTACCTTAAAGAGGCTTAGGAATCATTAAAAGTCAAAGACTTAGCCTCACCACATCTTGCAGGTTTCAACACTTGGATAAGTGCTCTTTAAGGAAGGATTGGAATTTCCAAGTATTCCAACGAACATCCATAACTTAATTTTCCTATTGAACCAAGTTTTTGGGATCTCCAGTCAGCATGGTTGGGTTACCACCATTTCTATTCTTATTTTTTGGATTTTAAACTCATTCCCTTTAGAAACTTAATCATTTGATCTCGATTTAACCCTTTCATGAGCGGATCCACTAAGTTATCTTTTGACTTGATGTAGTCAATTGACATTACACCACTTATGATCAAATGTCTCACGAAATTGTGTCTATGATGAATATGCCTAGACTTTCTATTATATATATTGCTTAAGGCTCTATCAATGGTAGCATGGCAATCACAATGTACCATTACCGTCGGTATAGGCTTATTCCAACATGAAATGTCCTCAAGAAAATTACGAAGTCATTCAGCCTCTTCACTAGCCTTATCCAAAGTTATAAACTCAGATTTCATGGTGGATCAGGTTATACATATTTACTTTGTGAACTTTCACGACACCGCTCCGCCTCCAATAGTGAATACATACCCACTTGTGGAAAATGAGTCTTTCGTGTCGGATATCCAATTAGCATCACTGTACCCTTCGAGTACCGCTGGATATTTTTTGTAATGTAGCCCTAAGTTCAGGGTCTACTTTAGGTACCTCCCCTTCTTAACGCTCTCCAATGCTCATCATTTGAATTACTCGTAAACCTACTTAGCTTGTTTACCTCACACGCAAGATCAAGACGTGTACAATTAACAATGTACGTAACATTTCCTATGATCCTTGCATATTCCACTTGAGCCACTGGATCGTCTTTATTTTTACTTAAGTGAACATTAAGTTCCATAGGTGTCTTAGTCGGAGGATCGTCAAATGCATTGAACTTTTTCAATGTCTTTTCAATATACAGATAAGCTAGTCTCATATCTTTCATGTCGAAGTTTTGTTTCAACATATGTTTCGTATCAACAATTATGTCATAGCTATTGCCTATGATCAACATGTCATCTATATAGAGTCATACCATGACGTATGCATCCGGTGTACCTTTAACATATATGTATTTATCACATTCATTGATCTTGGAACCATTTGACAACATAGTGTTATCAAACTTCACATGCCATTGCTTCGGAGCATGTTTTAGCCCATACGATGACCGAACAAGCTTATACATTTTTTTCTCATTTTCAGGTGCTACAAACCCTTCAAGTTGATCCATGTAGATCTTTTTCTCCAGTTCACCATTTAGAAACACAGTCTTCACATCCATTTGGTGAATCTCAAGACCGTACAAAACAGCAATCGAGAGAAGCACACAAATAGAAGTGATCCTTATTACAAGTGAATAAGTATCAAAGAAATCATACCCTTCTTTTTATCTAAACCCCTTAGCAACCAAACGGGCTTTATACTTATCAATCGATCCATCAGCGTTTTACTTTCTTTTTAGGATCCATTTACATCCTAAGGGCTTACAACCTTTTGAGAGGTCAACCAACTCCCACGTATGGTTTTTGCATGATCGAGTCAATCTCGCTATTAATAACTTCTTCCCAGAGTGTTGCACCCGGACTCAATAGAGCTTCTTTGACAGACATAGGTTCATCTTCCAACACATAACAGGACCAAAAGTTTTAGCTATTTTAGCTCAATTGCTGTGCCTCGACTCTTCTTGAGTCGAAGAATTGACAGTCTTTTCAAATGTTCTCTTTGATGTGCCAACATTTTTTAATGTTCTCTCGAATATGCCAACATTCTTATTTTTCTTATTAGAAAAGAACTCAAAGAATATTACATTCCTTGATTGAATGATAGTGTTTTTCAACATATCGGGTATTTTCGACTTGTGAATCAAAAATTGATAAGCACTACTGTTGAAGGCATATCCTATAAAGATACAATCGATGGTTTTAGGACTGATCTTAACTTGCTTAGGAAAAGACACTTCAACCTTTGTCAAACATCCCCACACTTTGAGGTATTTATATGATGATTTTCGCTCCTTCCACTACTCATAAGGAGTAACATCCTAAATCTTGTGTGGAAGTTTATTCAGAATATAATTGGCCATTAGAACGGCTTCTCCTCTACAAGTTCTGCGGCAAACCTGAGCTAATTAATGTAGCATTCATCATCTCTTTTAGAGTTTGATTCTTTCATTCGGCAACACCTTTTAGACTACGGTGCATACGGAGCAGTGATTTGGTGAATTATGTCCAAAGCGGAACACAATTGCTCAAAAGAGGCTACATATTTTCCACCTCTATCACTTCGAATTGTTTTAATCAAAGTATTAAGTTGATTTTCAACTTTACTCTTGTAGAGTTTGAAAGCTTTCACAACTTCATCTTTACTCCGTAAGAGATAGATATAACAAAATCTTATGCAATTATCAATAAAAGTAATGAAATACTTTTTACCACATGTAGTTTGCACAAAATTTAAATCACACACATCCGTGTGAATCGAGTATAGAGGCGAAGTGCTCCTTTCTACCGAATGAAATGGTAACTTAACCATTTTGGCTTCAACACAAACTTCACACTTTTTTAGGTGCATCAGTTTTTGAAATGTTAAGTAAATCAAGATTTACTAACCTTTTTATATCATTTAGATTTACATGTGCTAATCTAGCATGCTATAAAGAAGAGCACTTAATCAAATAAATAGAAGTAGAACCATTTTTATTCATAACTTCTTTGCCTATATGGCTTACAATAACCATAGCAGAAATTTTGAACAAGCCACTATCTAGGTACCCCTTCCTAGAAATAGTCCAAACTTGCTAAGTACAAACTTATCAAACTTAAAGACAAGTTTAAAACCATGACTAACTAGTAACAAGCCAGAAATCAAGTTCTTTCGAATGTTTGGGACATGCAGCACATTCTTTAGGTTTAGCTCTTTCCCAAAAGTGAGTTTCAGCACCACACTCCCAACACCAACCACGTTAGACGAGGTATGATTACCCATATTAGGCTTCATTCCTGTAGACAGGTTATACAACGAGAAAACTTCCTTCTCAAAACAGACATGACAAGTGGCATTGGTATCCACAAACCATTCTTTGGGGTTGTTAACCAAATTGGTTTCAAACACCACCGCTTACATCTCAATATCATTCAACTCCTGGTTCTCAACAACTTGGCATTGGATTGTTGTCTACTATTTTTTTCTTTGGCAAACGATAATCTTTTGTCATGTGATTCGGCTTACCACAATTGTAGCATTCGTCAGTGAACTTGGATTTTTCAAAGGCATGCTTCTTGCCTTTGTCATTCGGCCTCTTTCTCTTATTTGAGGAACCATGTTCCAACAAATTTACCTTAACCTCTAAAGAGACTTGCATGGATTTACAGTCCATCTTATGGTTGTCTTTCTCGATCCGAAGTTTCACAATTAAGTTTTCAAGACTCATCTCCTTTCGCTTATACTTAAGTTAACTTTTGAACTCCCTCCAATAAGGAGGTAACTTCTCAATCATTGCAGCTACTTGGAATGCCTCCGGCAAGGTCATACCCTCAAAAAGAATATCATGTATAGTCAACTGGAATTCTTGAACTTGTTCCATAACAGACTTCATATCAATCATTTTGAAATCTAGGAATTTAGACACCGCCAACTTTATAGTTTCAGCATCCTTAGTTTCGTACTTTTTCTCCAAAGAATCCCACAACTCCTTAGATATTTTCATAGTACAATATACGTTACACAACGCATCACTCAATCCTCCAAGATTATAGTTATGACACAAGAATTCACCTTGGCCCCATTGGTCAAGCGCAGTACGTCTTTCCACATTCGTGTCATCAGGAGCGACCACGGGTTGTTCCTTAGTAAGGAACCTCGCTAAATTTAGCGTCGTTAGGTAAAACATCTTTTGCTGCCACCTTTTGAAATCCACGCTCATAAACTTTTCAGGCTTCTCGCCTTGGGCAGGAGCTATAATGGCTCTTTCATTCGACATTACTTAGTACAAGAGACTAATGTTCGTTTTTTAGATTGTGGGTTTATAGTGCACCAAACAATGTCAATTACAATGAGAAACATAAAATAAAACTGTTAAAGAATACAAATGTTATCGCAAATGTTGTCACACTACACACAACATATTTTGGAACCGAATGTTACCGATAATGTTGGCAACACTGCAGACAACACTGTGACAACAAAAGCTTGCTGGAAACTTGAAAAGCCTTCGAATTTCAAACATCACTTAGATCTTCGAGCTTGGCTACGTACAAGATAGCAACAACAACCCTGCAACAAAGATCCTTAAAAATGTACCAAAATGAATTTTGGAAAGTTGAGTCAAGGAAACCTTGCCCCTAAAAAACGAACACGTCCGGGCTAGTACTCACGGTACGGAGTGATGTTCTCAAAGGTAAAATGACTTACGTCTTCTAGTTAACTAGAAGCACCAACGAACTAAAATAGTGGAAGGACTAGATCGCACTTCTATATGCTCAAACAATGCAATAATGATTTGCAAAGATGCTATGAAATGATCTTTTTAGCAAGAATTTCGTGCTTCCAATGCTGTATCTAACCTTATTCAAAGGTATGAAAATCATGCCCTATTTATAGGCACATCCACCAAGTAAAGGGACACCTCATATTAATGAGCAGTTAAGGCATTTAAGTCCACTAAGTAAGTGGAACTTTCCACTACCTTACACGATCAGTTATTGAGGATTTGGAAGGTCATTAGCCACTAGAGCTTCGAAATATATAGGCCTCCTCAAATGGGCTACCTAATAGGCTTTTACGTTTTGGGCTTTACAGATGAGCGATGTTGCCCGTTATGTTGCGAACATCAGACGCACCATCTGACCACTAGACATGTTTTGGTCACTAACTTTGTGCATGAATTTCCACTCATCAAAAATCGGTTTTAAGAGTGTAAATACACTAGGATCATCTACTCGAGACGTAGGACAACTTTTTGCCCTTTACTTTCACATTTGCCCAACTTTGACTCCTCAAAATAATGATCAAACACGTATAGTCAAGATTTTCTAAAAAATCAACATTAACCCACACTTCTAATTGAATCAAAAACAATTTTCTAAAGCACATAAATATTAATGTATACACATCTATGATTCTTTATAGGGCCGACTTCAACCCTAGCCAGAATAAAAAATTATTACTCACATATTGAACCAAACCAAGTTCGCATTATAATTAATAATATATATGCATGCAAAACATGATCAATAATTACAAATTAAGAATAAAGAAAATGAACTGAAGAAAAGAATCTTGTTTCAAGAAAGATCTTGAAGAAAAGAATCTTGTTTCAAGAAATATCTTCACGACTTGTAACTCATAAACGTGTTTGCCTAATGATGTTGTCTGAGAAAATTGATAAACCTTCAAAAGTAAAAGAAGAGGGAGAAGAGAACTCATAAATTAAATCCAATTAAAATTAGAATGTTGAACTAGATATGCATGAAACCTGATGATAGAGGACAAAAGTATTAATTAACCTCTGTTTATACTAAAGATATATATATATATATATATATATATATATATGTGTGTGTGGCTATGAATTAGACTCCAATCCAAAGTAGGAAAGAGATAGCAAAAGAACCTCATAAAAAAAAAACAATAAAAAAGTCATGTGAGTTGTATCCATGTCGCGAGTTGAATCACAATTACGTACCTTGTGATTGTTCTGCATTAATCTTTTAGATTCTTCATAGTCATGAATATTGTTTACTTATTATGTATAATATTAATTAGTTAATAAATGCAAGCTTGTACCTTAAAAAAGCATACATGAAACCTCGTGTTTCAAATTAGTTTAATTAGTGATACACGCCATACATAATATGTGTAAATTAATAATTAGAATATAAGATGAAATATGATTTGAATTATAATTTGACCCCTTTATAACGCCGTAATAAATTATCAGCCCTTCATTTTCCAGAAAGTTATGGTTGTTGCCTACAACTTTTAGAAACTACATATCTCATCCTCTTTGAAATTCTGAGAATCATGGTATTCGGAGATAAATTACCTATAATCGTGAATATTTATTCATTCCCAGCAATATTGACTCAACTCAAACTTTCCAAATTTTTCTTGTCCTTTCAAAAACCATCCAATATAGTGGTGTAGATTTTTCGTTCATTATATATATATATATATATATATATATATATATATATATATATATATATATATATCAGTCAAATTATCCTATTCTTCCTGGACATATTAATATGTGTCCACCGCTGATGTATTAGATATTCAACATACATATAAATTTTACTTTTCATATAATCAGGAATGATATCATTACACGTTATCGGTGGATAAAATAAAAGTTGCCCATGATGCGCATTTAGTATTTTCTATATACTAGTTTCGAACAGATGCATTGCACATGAAGAGATTCATTTGTTTTTGGAAATATTAATTTGATCTTTTGGTTTTTCTTCTTTCTTTTTTTTTCCTTCAATATTGTTGGTCTTTAATGTTTGTTGAAGTGTTTTTTAGATTATTTAACCTTTAATTATTATAAATTGCTTTTTTCAATTAAATGTAGACATAAAGAAAAATTCAATAAAACATAGAATATGTTGTTCATGCTACTTTAAAAAAAAAAAACACAAGAAGTTTAATATCCTTTTAATCGAGCAACTTAAAAGTAATCTATACAAAAATAAAAATAAAAGGTAAAATATGAAGTCCATTTTTTTTTTTTTCATGTTTTGTTGTATTTAATTGAGGTCTTTGAGGTCTATGTTCTTTTCTTTACTTGTTTTAGTTATGAGTTATATGTTTTTCATCTCATATCCGCTCTTTACAGTGAGATAGTTTTCATGTCTCTTCATTTTTTTTCGTTTTTCTCTTGTTATTTTCCTCCTCTTCTGAAGTTTTTCAAGTACCTCTTGTTCTATTTTTTCGGCAACAACATGTAACTTTCCCTTCGACACTTTCGTTTTACGATTTAATGGTAAATGTATTTTTGTGTATACTTATTAACTCAATGTTTGATACTATGTTATTGAACTTTCCCCACATCATTAATTTTGGTCTTATATATTTAAATAATATGTCAGCATATTTTACTATTAAAAGTAATACCAACATCATGAAATAACAATTATAATAATAGATTAATCATGCATTAAATTTTCTTCTCTGAAATTAATGTAATGTAATTATATATAGTACATTGACATACGATTATTGCAGTTTCACTGAAAATGAGTGTGTTATACTCCTCTTGAACTACATTTAGCTTTATTATATATTAATAGGCCAATAAATATTTGTGTTACTCATCCTTTTATCAATTAAAAATTTAAAGGGTTAAATTTAAAAATCTACTTAAATAATGGATTTCAAGTTTGCAAACTGATAGGATGAATTTCTATTAGATTTTGATGAGACAAAACATGTAATAGTTAGGTCTAACCAATTTATTTAGGTTTTGTTATGTAAATGCTTAAGTTAAGGCAGGGATGCTGGAAAATGATGGAAAAGATACTGCATACTGGAAAGAGTCTGCGTTAGTCACTGCTCCCTGCATAAGTCACTGCAATACAAGTGAAGAATTCGTCTATGTATGAAAGGATATTGGAAGCTAGCCACATCAGATGATAAAACAACAACTGGAAGTCAACTGTCAGATACATCAAAGTTAGAACATGCTGAAGAGCCGGTAATGATACTCAAGTATGAACCAATTAGAAAGTCCCATCTGGAAAGGTCAAGGACAAAGTACAATGCATTACAGGGTAAGGGAAGCGCAGAGCAGGGCAAGGAGGTGCAGTAGGAAAGGTGTCAGGAGATCGAGTACGAGCCAATCCTAGCATGACACATTACTACGGAGAAAATTGTTTCCTCAACGGGCAGATTTCTCTAAACCTATAAATAGAAGTTGAGTGCATCTGAAACGACTACTAAAACATTTATCTAATGAGCTAACTCTCAAGATTACAAACTATCTCAAACTTACTCGTTTCATTCACTCAATCTATCAAGCAGCAAGCCAGTTACATTTCTGTACTTTGAAGTTCAAGGAGCTTGCTGCCATCAACCGTTGAAGATAAAACTTACTTTTTATAAGGATTGTTTTAGGAGTTGCTTAGCAGAGGTGGTTCCTGTTAAGTATTAGTTCTCTCTGTTGAAAGAGAAAGGATCCTGTGTGGAGATGATGTGTGGGTCATTGAGATTTGGTCCCTGTGTAGCCACTTGTGTGGAAAGGACTAACAGTCTTATTAGAAATAGAGTTTGTATTAACGGGGTCTTTGTAAATCAAGCTTACTTTAACAAAGTTCCTCCTTCGAGAAGGAGTAGAGATGACGTAGAGGGATTACTCTATCCTCGAATCTCTATATATCTACTTGTTTGTGTTTACAGTTTTATTCTCCTATCTGGATATCTATATATCAAGCATTCTGTATTGAAACATCTTTCAGAAAGGTCTTTATTCCGCTGTGCTTTAAAACTCTCTTTAAGTCCTTAAGTTACTGCTCAAGCAGTAACCTCATCACTGCATTAAGCTCTTTAAGCTACCTACTATCTGAAGGACTTATATTCTTTTGGAGAAAAGTTTACAAAATTTGATAAAGTTAATTCACCCCCTCAACCTTATACCATTTGGGACCAACACAAACCTAATTTTTTTTATCCTATCAAATCTTAAAATTCTAAAATTTATAAAATGCAACTTATATCACGTTTGCCACCATATTTCTGAAAAATAAAAGATCGCATGACTTGTACGTGATTTAGTATGTTCACTTTGCAACCTAAACTTTACTTTTTTATCCGATTGCAACCTCAAGTTCCAAATCTATCAAAAAAACAATTCTAAATCAATGGTTGTAGTTAGATAAAAAAATAAAGTTTAGGTTCAAATTGAAAAAAATAAATTATATATTGGAAAATGATCTGAATATTGATTTAGGTGTCGGATAAAAAAATAAAAGACCAACACTGTAGATTGATTTTTGCAAGTAACTTTTTTTTAAATATGCATTATTGTATTACAAAAAATCAAATTGAAACATTAAATTAGTCTCAGAAAATACATAAACTAAACTCTATCCATGTACAAGTAAATTATTTACCTCTTTCTCCTTACATCGGTATTATCCCGCACCTATTATAAACTTGTTTTCTTCTCTTGTAAGTTCCCCCCCCCCCCCCCCAATTCACGACATGATTCATATCATATTAATTGTTTTCAAGTTTGTCCATAGTTGTTTTGAAACTAAAATAATTATTTTATGTCATTGTGATTTCTCAATGTGAGTCAAGTATACAAAACAATTTATTTATCTTATTGATCAGTTCCTAATATATATTAAATGTTCATTTTAAAGATAAAACTTAAAAAAAAAATTGATAATGCATTTTACATAGGAAAAAAATAAAGACATTAGAATTAAGTGACTTGATAAAGAAAGAATGATCATTCGTCACCTCAAGAACACTGCCTAAGATATAAAAATAACATAAACAAAACAACCTGATCTATGTAACGATAATAATCAATTAATAAGAAACTAAGCATTTAATCTATAATCTACATCGATTACATGAATCTTATACTCATCATCGTTTTCAATCAAGATATGTGTTCTCATTTATATTTAAGGAAACCAATATTTCACTTTTTTATAAAGTATTTTTAATTCTTATTAGATCTTATCTTTCACATTTTAATTTGAGTTTAAAATTATGCACATCAGTATAATTAATAAATACATCTAAAAGTTTTTTAAGCATATTTGTTACGCCCCATTTTCTTACAAAAACATTTATCAGAGTTTTCCACACGGGCGTGCAGGAAGAAGAAAAGAGGTAGGAGACGAACAAAAGATATTACATAATATCCATCGGCTTCAACCGAATTAACATAATATTCACAGCGGAAAATATCATCAGGATCTCACATCCCGAATACATATCATATAACCACCAAACGTGAATTTCTTACAACATTGTTTTATAAAGAGAAAAGTTTGAGAAACATCATATTAAAAATAATTATAGATCCAGAAATATAGCATCTCCTCTCTCCTTCTAGGGTTCATCATGCTTATCACCTCCTATAACGTGAATTATAGAATAAGGGATGAGTGCGTTGAATACACTCGTGGAGAATAAAATTCCCGTATAAATCTTCGACAGACATTTAAATCAAAAATAAGCATAATCATCAAGGAACACATCACGAAATATGCACATCAGACATTAGAAATGGTAAGGGACGAATAGGTGCGGGCATCGCCCGTCTTATCCCATAAAACGGCCTCAAATACTGCTGGTGCATTTCAAGGACCACCAAACCATTCATAGAAGAATGGAGGTAAGAGACGAATGCATGAAGGGGTGCCTCAGTGGGCCCACCCCTCATAGTTTATGTATGTCACAGCAAGTATAATCACAGCATTTAGTATTCCTCAATCATGCTTGGAATAGAAACAACTGTAAACAGATAAAGAGTTATAAATTACCCCCACCTTGTTCGGTGGTTACCACGTGAGTTGCAAGTATCCAAGATCACGTATCTCAATGCTTCAATCCAACAGGTAGCCTACATAATTTACGGGGTTTTCTTAGATCATTATAATCTATAATTAAAGATTAAACCAATATTGGATCGATTACTATCGATCGAGATGAGACGAATCGGAACGGTAAGCCTAACGATTGAGGTTGAAGAAACAAGAGGAAAAGATCAGATTATATGGCTGAGATGAAAGAGAATGCATTTTGGATTACAACAAACCAAGAATGAGCTCAATCGGAGTTGTAACGAGCTCGAACGGAGCGTTTTAAAATTGAGGGGTATTTTGGTAATTTGGTCAAAGGGTTGACTTTGACCGGGATCCATGACCCCCGGTCAGCGATATTTTGTTGGCAACATCTCGATAATAAAGTACGATGAAAAGAAAATGTGATTTGGATTGAAAACGAATCGAAAATACGGCGTCGCGCGCGTTCCCCGCGACGGGAAAATTTCCCCGCAGCGTCTCCCGTCAGCTACTGAGTTTTCTTGACAGTGGGAGCAACAGCGTCGGCAGCTGCCCAATTTTCTCGGCAGCCTCAGCCTCGGTCTCCCATCGCGACCCTGCTCAACCAGCCAGCTTCCCGGCGGCGCCGCCCTATGCCGCCACCACTTAGTCCTATGGCTAGCCTGAACCACCGGCTACCAGATCTGGCCATCTATCGCCGGATTCCGGCATGAATGGTGCCAGAAAAACAGCCGCAGAAACCCTTTGTTACACACATTTCACAAACTCCTTGTGCAACAGCCTCCTTTTCTAGCCCATTTCCGGCACTGGCGCTGCCCCTCCTTGGTGGCGCTACCCCTCCAGTGGCTAGCCCATAACTCCGGCAGGCCCTTCGGTGCCTGCAACCGCGAGAAGAAGGGAGAGAGAGAAAACGGGAGAGAGAAAAAGGTGGTGAGAAGCAAGGGTTTAGGGTTTTGGAGAAGGTTTTTCACTGTTTTCCGACGAACGGAATATCGGAATTGAATTCCGAAAGTTGTCGTAGATTCATCTTGTCGAGGGCAACGTTGTGTGCGAAAATCAGCCAAAAACGATAAGTTTGAATTTTTCCGACGAACTCTGGTGACGCGCCGGAGACAGAACGAAGACGGGAAAGAAAAGGAGAGAGGAGAGAGAGAGATTTATGTGTGTTTGGCGCTTTTCGGCTCGTTCAGCTCGTTCGAAGAAACGATGAAAAATGAAACGAATGAGCGCCTATTTATAGAAATTTGGAAAGTACTATTCACTAGGGGACTGTTCACTAGGTTACTGTTCACCAGACTAGGTTACTATTCACCATAAGATTTCAGTTACTGTTCATCCCGATTCCATTCCTCATTTTTCCGAAACTTTATATTTTACCCTTTTCTTCGCCGTTTGAGCTACAGGTGTCCGATTGACCTCTAGTTCGTTTCTATCTTATCGTTTTTCCATTACGCATCTAATGGTATAAAAATATTCTATTTTCCATGTCTATGAATTTTATCTATCTAAAACCGATCGTTAAACACGTATCTGAAATGCACATAATTAAATTAAGCACTCAAGAATTAATACACATAAGATATTTCAATTAAGGTTTACTTATTTAATTAACCAATTATGCTTCGTTTTCGTCCTGGGCGCTACATCCCTTACTTCTTAAAAGAATTTCGTCCTCGAAATTAAACGTGTTCCTAGAAGAGATAAGTCGGGATACTTCTTCAAGATCTCGTCTTCCGATTCCCAAGTCGCTTGTTCCTTTCTATGACAACTCCATTGAATCTTTATTATAGCCATCTCCCGATTTCTTAATCTACGATACTTCCTATCTAAGATGGCTATCGGGACTTCTTCGTAGGTCAGATTTTTATCATGTTCTATGTCTCCTTGTTCGATTATGTAGCTCGGATCGAATATATACTTCCGAAGCATAGATATGTGAAAGACGTTGTGTACTTTGGTAAAGTCTGACGGTAGGGCAAACGATACGCAACCTCTCCTACTCGATCTAAAATCTCGAATGGTCCTATGTACCTCGGTTTCATCTTTCCCTTGTTGCATCAAAACACATCCCAAACCTTGTTTGGATGCATCTCTGTAGATTACGAATTTCTTTGTTACATCCAGAACTATAAAGACTGGAGCCTTCGTCAGTTTCTTCTTTAGTTTCTGGAAGCTACGCTCACATTATTCACTGCATTGGAAATTTACGTCCTTCCTTGTCAAGCAAGTCATCGGAGTGGCAATTTTCGAAAATCCATCTATGAATCTTCGGTAGTAGCCCGTCAAACCAATAAAACTCTGCACTTCCTTGACGTTTGTTGGGGCCTCCCACCTATTGATTGCTTCCACCCTTTCAAGATCTACTTTGATCCCTTTTTGAAGAGATAATATGGCCTAGGAAGCCCACTTTGTCCATCCAAAATTCGCACTTCCTGAATTTTGCATAAAGCTTCTCCTTTCGTAGAACCGCTAGTGTAATTTTGAGGTGTTGTTCATGTTGCACTCTATCGCACGAATAGATAAGGATATCGTCAATAAACACAATGACGAAGAGATCGAGATACGGATGGAAGATATGATTCATCAAATCCATGAAGATAGCTGGAGCATTACTAAGTCCAAAAGGCATAACTACAAACTCGTTGTGGCCATATCTCATCCTGAACGCTGTCTTGGATATATCCGTATCTTTGACTTTCATCTGTGATAGCCAGATCTTAAGTCAATCTTTGAGAACACACTGACACCTCTTAATTGATCAAAAAGATCTTCAATTCGAGGCAGAGGATACTTGTTCTTTATTGTACTCTTATTCAGCTCTCGATAATCGATACACATCCGAAAGCTGCCATCCTTTTTCTTCACAAAAAAAACTGGAGCTCCCCAAGACGATACGCTTGGCCTTGGCCGAATGAAGCCTTTGTCCAAAAGCTCTTGTATTCAGTTCTTGTAATTTCTTCGGTGTTATTTGATAAAGAGCTTTTGACACCGGTGTTGTTCCGAGCATGAGATCAATCCCGAATGTTACTTGTCTATCCGACGGAGGGCCAGGTATTCATCTAGGAAAATGTCCAAGAATTCCTTTACTACCGGTACCTCCTCGATAAATAACGATCTTTGCTCGGGGTTTACCATGTTGACCAACCATGTTTCATAATTTTCTTTGTTAAGCATTTCGGTTGCCTTCATAGGCGATATAATCCTTGAGTCAACTTTGACTCGTGTCCCATGGAAGGTGAACTTCGGTTTTCCCAGTGCTTGGAAAAAATGATTTCCCTCGCACGACAATTGATTACTGCATGATGGGACTCTAATCAGTCCATTCCTAAAATTATATCGAATCCTTCATCTCTAGAGCATGAAGATCAGCTAGAAGAATCTTATCTTCGAATACGATCTTAAGGCTACAGTATTTTTTTTAATTTATTTATTTATTTATTTTTTACCTGAAGGAATACTAGCTTCTAGGGTTTGAGCAATTATCCTACCGTTCTCATGCTTCAGTAATTTACCGAAATTCACAGAGACAAATGAATGTGTCGCTCCAGTATCAAATAGGATAAGAGCAGGTATATCACATACTGATAACATACCTGTCATCGTCTTGGGTCCCCCAGCCGCTTCTGAGCGGTTAAGAACAAAGGCTCGTGCTCTGCCTGCCACCAGCCTCGAGTTCGGGGCTGTGGCTGGTAAGTTTCTTGTCTTCCAGCAATTGGCCGCTACATGTCCCGGTGCTCCACATGTGAAGCAACTTCGTGTTTCTCGTTGACACGGCCCCACATGTATCTTTCTGCATCTAGGGCACGGGTTCCCGGATCTGAGAGGGGGAAGGAGTGGTGCATTGTTTGCCCTTGGAAATTTATTCTGGTTAGAACTCGGGCTCGGGCCAGTCCACTTCCTCTTTACAGGAATTGGGACGTCATTCCTAGGAATTATAGCATCCAAACGCAAGCTAGAGGCGATTTCTTGTGCTCTCTCGATAACACTTGCGTATGAAATTGACCCTTGCCCAGCCAGTATAGATCCAATCTCTGGACGAAGGCCTTTTCCAAACCTTCGGGCCTTCTTGATGTCGGTATCCACCAAGTGTGTGGCATATCGACTCAATTGATTGAATCGCCGCTCATATTCTCCCACCGTCATGCTTTCTTGTCGGAGATGTAGGAATTCCATTTCTTTTTCGTCCTGATAGGACTGAGGTATGAAGTGATGAGAAACCACTTCTTTAAATTCTTCCCACATTAGCCCCTCTCTTTGGGCGGGTAGCAGCGTCCTCTCGTACGAGTCCCACCAGTTACTCGCTTCGTTTGTGAGCTGGAAGATTGTACAGGAAACCTTATGTTTCTGCGTACACGTCAAGTACCCAAAAAGTCGATCAAGTGACCTCAGCCACTCTTCCGCTTTTGCAAGTTCACCCTTTCCATCGAACGTCGATGGGTTAAATCACCGAAACTGTTTTTATATTAGATTTGGATCGGATTTCGCTGGCTGTGGGTTGGATCAAGTTGCCTCGAAGTGTTGTGCTAAACAGCTCAGAACGGACACTAGATCCTCCATGCTTGCATTATCATCCCGTTCCGGCTGGTCAGCCGTTGGGGTTTGATCCCTTTGTTGTCTTTCTCTTAAATAGCTCGTGAGAGAGAGAGAGATCTGGTTCACAGAGAAGAGAGATGAAGAGAGGCGGCTACTGGTTGAGTTATAACTAAAGAAATGAGAGAGGTTAGGGTTTATGCTCCCCCCTCACATACGGCCGCATTACCAAATACGCATCATGTCAAAAGGATCATGTACACTATCTACTCTCGTAAAAATAGCATCGAAGCCTCTCCTTACGCGTCTCTATAAACAATACTCACATCCTAACATTAACGTAAACCCTATTCATCTTTCATATAGAAGTTACACGAGTTTTTATCATCAGCTTATACCCGTAAAGCCCCCTCTTAACCTAAACGGTATATATCATTCCAACAAAGTATCACATAACAGATAAGTATTCTATTATGCAATTTTTATGATCAAGGAGAGACACCTATAGAGAGAGGATGGTGCTTATCTTATTTCTTTTCGAAGACATTTTCATGTTTTAAAGACACGTTTTTCTCATATTCTCTTTATAAAACATGTTTGAGCAAGCCCGAACTCCAATACACTAACCTCAATCTTTTATATCATACCCACGGACCAGGGGAGACACACCCATTAGCTCACCCTATCGTAGACAAGGGCCCATGGTATTCTCAACCCTTTTTCACTACACTAACTCTTGCAAATGACCATTTACGAACACGAGCTCACGCTGCTGCAGTCAGCGGCCCTGTGGCGGCAGTAAAAAAAGAAGCAGTGTAGCGATAACAGTGAATTCTCAAAAATTTTATTTTATTTTATTTTATTATTATTATTATTATTATTATTATATATATATATATATTTTTTTTTTTACCGGTATCATGTCAAAGGCTCTGATACCATTACTGTCACGCCCCATTTTCTTATAAAAACATTTATCAGAGTTTTCCACACGGGCGTGCAGGAAGAAGAAAAGAGGTAGGAGACGAACAAAAGATATTACATAATATCCATCGGCTTCAACCGAATTAACATAATATTCACAGTGGAAAATATCATCAGGATTTCACATCCCAAATACATATCATATAACCACCAAACGGGGATTTCTTACAACATTGTTTTATAAAGAGAAAAGTTTGAGAAACATCATATTAAAAATAATTACAGATCCAAAAATATAGCATCTCCTCTCTCCTTCTAGGGTTCATCATGCTTATCACCTCCTATAACGTGAATTATAGAATAAGGGGTGAGTGCGTTGAATACACTCGTGGGGAATAAAATCCGCGTATAAATCTTCGACAGACATTTAAATCAAAAATAAGCATAATCATCAAGGAACACAGCACGAAATATGCACAACAGACATTAGAAATGGTAAGGGACGAATAGGTGCGGGCATCGCCCGTCTTCTCCCATAAAACGACCTCAAATACCGCTGGTGCATTTCAAGGACCACCAAACCTTTCATAAAAGATTGGAGGTAAGGGACGAATGCATGAAGGGGTGCCTCAGCGGGCCCACCCCTCATAGTTTATGTATGTCACAGCAAGTATAATCACAGCATTTAGTATTCCTCAATCATGCTTGGAATAGGGAAAACTGTAAATAAATAAAGAGTTAGAAATTACACCCACCTTGTTCGGTGGTTACCACGTGAGTTGCAAGTATCCAAGATCACGTATCTCAATACTTCAATCCAATAGGTAGCCTACATAATTTACGGTGTTTTCTTAGATCATTATAATCTATAATTAAAGATTAAACCAATATTGGATCGGTTACTATCGATCGAGATGAGATGAATCGGAACGGTAAGCCTAACGATTGAGGTTGAAGAAACAAGAGGAAAAGATCAGATTATATGGTTGAGATGAAAAAGAATGGATTTTGGATCACAACAAACCAAGAATGAGCTCAATCGGAGTTGTAACGAGCTGAAACGGAGCGTTTTAAGATTGAGGGGTATTTTGGTAATTTGGTCAAAAGGTTGACTTTGATCGGGACCCATGACCCCCGGTCAGCGATATTTTGTTGGCAACGTCTCGATAATAAAGTACAATGAAAAGAAAACGAGATTTGGATCGAAAACGAATCGAAAATATGGCGTCGCGCGAGTTCCCGCCGACGGGAAAATTTCCCGACGGCGTCTCCCGTGAGCTGCCGAGTTTTCTCGGCAACGGAAGCAACAGCGTCGGCAGCTGCCCAATTTTCTCGGCAGCCTTGGCCCCGATCTCCCGTCGCGACCCTGCTCAACCAGCCAGCTTCCCGGCCCCACCTGATGCGGCGGCGCCGTCCTATGCCGCCACCACTTAGTCCTATGGCTAGCCTGAACCACCGACTACCAGATCCGGCCATCCATCGCCTTATTCCGGCATGAATAGTGCCAGAAAAGTAGCCGTAAAAATCCTTTGTCACACACATTTCACAAACTCCTTGTGCAACAGCCCCCTTTTCTAGCCCATTTCCGGCACTGGCGCTGCCCCTCTTTGGCGGCGCTACCCCTCCAGTGGCTATCCCACAACTCCGGCAGGCCTTTCGGTGCCTACAACCGCGAGAAGAAGGGAGAGAGAGAAAACGGGAGAGAGAAAAAGGTGGCAAAAAGCAAGGATTTAGGGTTTTGGAGAAGGTTTTTCACCGTTTTCCGGCGAACGGAATATCAGAATTGAATTCCAAAAGTTGTCCTAGATTCGTCTTATCGAGGGCTACGTTGTGTGCGAAAATTGGCCAAAACCGATAAATTTGAATTCTTCCGGCGAACTCCAGCGGCGCGCCGGAGACAGATGAAGACGGGAAAGAAAAAGAGAGAGGAGAGGGAGAGACTTACGTATGTTCGGCGCTTTTCAGCTCGTTCGAAAAAACGGTGAAAAATGAAACGAATGAGCGCCTATTTATAAAAATTTGGAAAGTACTATTCACTAGGGGACTGTTCACTAGGTTACTGTTCAACAGGCTAGGTTACTATTCACGATAAGATTTCGGTTACTGTTCATCCGATTCCATTCCTCGTTTTTTCGAAACTCTATATTTTGCCATTTTCTTCGCCGTTTGAGCTACATGTGTCCGATTGACCTCTAGTTTGTTTCTATCTTCTCATTTTTCCATTACGCATCTAATGGTATAAAAATATTCTATTTTCCATGTTTATGAATTTTGTCTATCTAAAACCAATCGTGAAACACGTATCTGAAACGCACGTAATTAAATTAAACACTCAAGAATTAATACGCATAAGATATTTCAATTAAGATTTACTTATTTAATTAACCAATTATGCTTCGTTTTCGTCCTGGGCGCTACAATATTTTTCTAATGTTTCTTGTGAGACTATCTCATAAATCTTTTTTGATGAGACAGGTAAATCCACAACCCACAATTGACGAGTTTATAAAAATTGGTTTGGTCGATGGATAATGATGCTCCATCTGACAGGATATACATTTGTTTATTGTCCTATATAATAATGTATTTACTCAATCTTTACATTTTCATTTTTTTTTGTTAATGTTTGTATTTATTATCCATCACTATATTTCATAAAAAGTATAACATGTTTTATACTTGTATAAAATATTCTTTAAATTTCAACGATATTTTACGCTAATAAATGTAGACAAACTCCTCTTGTTTTGGTATACTTAAATATATGTGCAAAACATTTTAAATAATCTCTATATTATCTTAAATTATAGATGATTAATATTATTTCAAAAGTTAATTAGATACATTAAATTTATAGCATTGTTACTTTTACGATTCCTAAAATGACATTTCATATATTCATGTTTAACTACATTTATAGTAAAATAATTTCATATGTGAACTTTTTTTTTATATTTACTCTTTTCTATAATAGCATTTTTGACTCATTAGTTTAATGTTCTTATAATTTGCACACTTTTTCATATCTTCTTTATTTCTCTTTATGTGTATCAATGTATTTTTCCTCAAGTGTTTGTTTTAATGGAATTAAATAGCAAGATTAATAAGTCGTTTAATCTCATTTTCTCCTAGATAATTTTATTCTTAATGGATAAAATTTTACGGATTGAATATGATATTTTTCCTAAAAAGGTTCTTAAAATATTTCTGTAAAGAATTTATTATTTTATCACTTCATCATAATAAAGACGTTGCTGCTCTTACGACATATGTATTTTGGAACACATATTCTAGAACCTTTTCAATATTCAATTGTATACTTTAAGAAAAACTCATGCACAAACTTTTTAAATTTTTCATAAAATCCCCTTTCAAATAGGAATATAATATACAAATCTAGTTTTGAAAGAAATTGTATACCTTTTTATTAGTAAAGATAAGTTTATCAGAAATAAAATAAATGAGTAGAAACCTTAAAAAAAAAAAAAACAAATCTACAAGGCACTCAACCAGTGCTTTTGTACACATGTTATGCTTGAACAACATTCTATGAAGTTCAAACAAAAATGGTTTCTATGAAGTTCAAACAAAAATGGTGAAAGTGTGACAACATATATATTATTTTTGTACGCATATAGGAACAACAAAGACAAAAAGTAGAAAGAATTAGAAAGAACATAATTTTTTTACCTATTTTTTATAGATTAATTTTAAGTTTGCTCAATTTAAAGGATTTGTTTTTCTTAAATTGTAGCATGAATTCTGATAGGATAAAATGTAATGGATTTTGATGAGATAAAACGTGTAATAGATTAGAACATTAGCTATTTGGATAAGTCTTCATATGTAAAATTGCTAAGGTAAGGATGCTGAAAAGACGTGAAGTTTCTGCCAAAAAACTGCAGAGCCAAGTCCCTGCTACCTGCATACTGTATCAAGCAACCAGTAAGCAAGCTTCAAAAGATGCTACAAGGAACCTGGAGATGATCAAGGAAGCTGACTTACTCGAAGAAGATACTACCAGTTACATTGAAATTAGTACAACCTGACTAGCCAGTAGAGTTGCTCCAGTTCCAGCAAATCAAAGACTGTCATGTGTGAAAAAGCAGCAAGGACACAGTACAAGCAGACTGCAGAATGAAGACGCACAGATAAAGGACAAGGCTGTGGCAGAACAGAATGAAGACATTTCAGAGCAGGTGTCAGAAGATCGGCAGAATCAATCAGGAAGAGACACCTCATCAAGCAAAGGACTGCTCTCCAACGGGCAGAAAACTATCTGATACCTATCAATAGAAGACCGAGACTGAATGCAAGTAGAGACGACCAAGAGAACCTAACTAAAGAACTACAAGCAAGTCGTTTCAAGCTCAAGCAATCATATCCAAGATATTCAGTCTTAGCAGCAGCAAGCCAACCACCTTTGTGATCTTCAGAAGTTCAAGGAGCTTGCTGCATTCGATAGTTTGAAAACCCTCATTTTATTCTAAGTCTGATAGGAGTCACTTAGGCAGGAGTGTACCTAGCTAAGTTGCAATCTCTTTGAAGAAGAGAAAGGATCCTTTGTGGGTCGGAAACCTGTGTGGAGATCCTGTATGGGTCGATAGTTGGTCACTGTGCAGCTACCTGTGTGGATAGAGCTGACAGTTTTGTTTAGAGTATAGTTTGTGTTAGCAGAGTCTATTGTAAATCAAACTTGCTTTAACAAAGTTCCTCCTTATGAAGGAGTAGAGAGGACGTAAAGGGATTACTCCACCGTTGAACCTCTATAAGCTTGCTTGTGTTATTTACTGCTCAATATTCATCTATCTGCATCCTGAGCATACTGCATTAAAAGCGTGTTTCGAAAATCATAAGTATTTCCGCTGTGCATTATATTCTCTGTCTAAGTCCTGAGGTCACTGCCTGAGCAGGAACCTATCGAGCAGTAAGCTTAATAGCTACCTGTTCATCAGGGACTTAACATTTTTGGAGTGAAAAGTTGAAAATTTGATAAGGTTACTTCACCCCTCCTCTTAACCTTATATCGCTTAGGACCAACAAGTGGTATCAGAGCAGGTTGGATTAAAAACCCAACTTGTCTGGTCAAATCCCTGATCCCTGATTTTCGAAAATCTGCATACATTGCTTTCTATCATGGATACGCATAAGCTTCCCATGTTTTCTATTGAAGAGTATGACGACTGGAAGATTAGAATGCAGGCACATCTCTCAGCCATGCACGACGAAATATGGATGGTTATCACTGATGGACCCCCAAGGATCACCAAGCCCAATCCAATATTCGCAAGAGCTGCTGATGCTGGTGATGCAGGAGCCATTCCCCACCAAGCTGTTATTGACAAACTTAGGGAAGAATGGTCTGCTGATGATAGAAGACGAGCTAATCTGGATAATATAGCCAAGAACGCCTTATTTGTCACTCTAGACAAAGGAACCTTCAGTAAGGTCAAGACGTGCAAGACAGCAATGGATATATGGAACAAGCTTGAACAAATCTGCGAGGGAACAGAGCTGACAAAGGAGAACAAAGTGTCCACAGCAACTCAGAAATTCAAGCTGTTCGAGATGCTCCCAGAAGAGACCTTGGAGCAGATGGATCTGAGGTTCACAAACATTGTGAATGAGCTTGAGTCTCTGGACAAATTCTACACTCAGAAGGAGAAAAATATGAAAGTGCTAAGAGCACTACCTGCAGAATGGGATAGCAAGACTACTGCAATGAGGGTCTCCATGGATTTAAAGTCGATGAGTACTTTTGATCTCTTTTCTGACTTGAAAGCCTTCGAATATGATATCAACAGAAGGAAGAAAGAGACAGAAGAATCCAGCACAAAGGTAACTGCCCTGACAGCCAGAAACGCAAAGGACACTGGAGCTACCTGCAGTAAGCAAGGAGAGCTACCTGTTGAGGGTACTGATGAAGAAATGGCCCTTGTTCTAAGAAATTTCAAGAAATTTATCAGATACAACAGAAGAGGTGACTTTAAGAAGAACGAGACACCTCCCCAACAACCAATTATTCAGCAATCAAACCAGGATACTTCCGACCTATGCTATAACTGTCGAAAGCCAGGACACTATGCCAGAGAATGTCCTCATCCAAAGGTCAATCGATATCCGGATGGAGAATCATCCCAGAAGAGGGAGAAACGAAGAGAAGAACGAAGAAGAATTAAAACCTTCCTTAGTGAGATGGAAAAAGGCAAGGAACCTTCCAAGGAAGCTCAGCAAGATGTGAATTCCTCTGATGATGACAGTGATTCTTCTTCTTCAGAAGATGAAGCACTTATCTGCCTAATGACACAGGAAGCAGAGGACAGCGAGGATGACGAGGTAATGTATTCTATCCAACCTTTATTGGAAGAGGAAAAGACAAACAAAAGCCTCTCCCTGAAGCAAATCATGAGCGACTTCAAACAGATAAACTCAATTCATGAGGAGCTGAAACTCGAAAATGAGATGTTCAGGAGGGAAAACAAACAGTTAGCTGAAAAGCTATCTGCATATGAGCTCAGTAGCTCAAAGTGCAGTGACCTCCAAAAACAAGCATCTATGCTCAATTTGAGAATCGCCAAACTTGAGAGTGAGAAAAGTGATCTTCAAGCAATTGTGGGAGCCTTTAGTAAATCAGCTAAAGAAGCCAAGGAATGCATTAAGTCGGGTAAAAGTCCATTTGATAGGACGGGCCTAGGATACTGTGAAGAAACCTCTCAAGGAACAGCAAGTTCATCTAAAGCTATTGTTTTCATTCAAGCAGAAATCCCAGAAGAAAAGGAGTTATCTAATAACTCAAAAGTAAGCTTGGAGAAAACAATAGACAAGGGCAAGAGACCCATGAACACATTCACAGGGAATAAGCCTGTTTTCAAAAGCTAGCTACAGCGGAATCAATCTGCTGATAGATATAAAAAAAACAGCAACCTACAAGGATGCTGAACAGAAACCTCTACTCCACCAATACTAAGACCAGAATGTCTAAACTTAAAAGAGCTCATGCTCAAGGGAAGTATGGTGGAGGACCTCACTTCGAAAGTGATGGGTATACACAGTTTGCACACACAAAACAGTATCCTAAGGATACCTCTTATAGACGAAACCTCCAAGTCTACAACAAAACAATTGTTGTAAGATAAATCTGGATTCCGAAAGGTACTAACAAGGAAGGACCCGTACATGTATGGGTACCTAAGAACCAGTAATCTCCATTTTACAGGTACCTACAGCAGGAACCAGCAAGGAAGTATGGTACATTGATAGCAGGTGCTCGAGACACATGACTGGAGATAAAGAAATTCTTAAAGACTTCCAGCAGTGCAAGGGACCCAAAGTAATCTTCGGAGATAATTCCAAGGGAAGCACTAGAGGAGTTGGAACTCTCATCAAAGGAAACACTCACATAAAGGAAGTGTCGTATGTAAAAGGCCTGAAGCACAACTTGCTAAGCATAAGCCAATTATGTGACAAAGGTTACTCAGTGGAGTTCAATCACAACAAGTGCCTGATAAGGGACAGCCAATCCAAGGAAGTAAAACTATCAGGAACCAGAAAAGGAAACATCTATGTAGCTGATTGGAACTCAGTGACCATAGCTACCTGCTTCATTGCAAAAGGATCATCAGAAGCTAGCTGGCTATGGCATAAACGGATGAGCCATCTAAACTTCAAAACGATCAACAAGCTAGCCAGAAAAGGACTGGTCAGAGGGCTACCTGATATGGTATATAAGAAAAAGAGTCTATGTGAAGCATGCTAAAAGGGAAAACAAACTAAAAGCTCATTCAAAAACAAAGTTCAAAGGTCAACTGAAAGGGTGCTAGATCTACTACACATGGATCTATTCTGATCAGTGGAACCAGTAAGCATGAGCAGAAGAAAATACACACTTGTAGTGGTGGACGACTATTCAAGATTCGCATGGACCCTGTTCTTAACAAAGAAGTCAGACACTCAGCAAAGGTTGCCGGAGCTACTGAAGAAGCTGCAGATCAAAAAGAGCCTAAACATTATCAAAATCCGAACAGACAGAGGCACTGAGTTTACCAATAAGTTTATTGAAGCATACTGCTCTGACAATGGAATTAAGCATAAATACTCAGCAGCTAGGACACCACAACAGAATGGTGTCGCAGAAATGAAAAACAGGACCCTGAAGGAAGCTGCAAGGACCATGCTAGCTGAAGCACAGTTACCCAAGAGATTTTGGGCGGAAGCAATCAATACAGCATGCTATACCCAGAACATATGCATTATCAACAAGGATTTGAATAAAACTCCTTATGAACTATGGTTCGGTTATACTCCGAATATTGAACATTTCCATATTTTTGGATGCAGATGCTATATGCTCAACAATGGAAAGGACTACCTGAAGGCATTTGACTCAAAGTCAGATGAAGGAGTATTCTTAGGATACTCCTCGGTAAGCAAAACCTTCAGAATCTTCAACAAGAGAACACTTGTTGTAGAAGAAACAGTACATGTGGATTTTGATGAACCACATTGCTCTAAGGCTGATATAGATAAAATTAATGTAGACTTTGGGAAAACTCACATTACCAACACTCATGTTGAATACATTGATGCTGAGTTACCAAGTCTCCAAAATATTGAATCAACTCAAAATCAGCAACCTACACCTACACAGCAACCTGGAGAACAGGAACCTACTCCAAACCAGCAAGCACCAGTGATTCAAGAAGAAATACATCACCCTGAAGAAATTCAACTGAAAGTACGCTTAGAAATGTAGACTGACCTAGATCAGCAAGCTGCACAGGTTGATCAAGAGCAACCTGTTGAAAACCCGGATGAGCAGTAAGCTGAAGAAGCTAGAAGGAAGTGGTTAAGGAATCACCCAAGAAATCAGATCATAGGGGATTCCATCTTGGGAGTAAGAACAAGAAGAAGCAACCCCCATGAAGCAATGTTTGTCTGCTTTATATCACAAACAAAACCAAACTGCATAGAAGATGCTCTAGCAGACACCAATTGGATTCATGCAATGCAGGAAGAGCTTAATGGATTTGAAAGAAACCAAGTAGGGCATCTAGTTCCTAGACCTACTCACCAAGGAGTAATCGGCACAAAGTGGGTATTTAAAAACAAGCTCGATGAAGAAGGACAAGTAATCAGAAACAAAGCAAGATTAGTGGCAAAAGGTTACTGTCAAGAAGAAGGAATAGATTTTGAGGAAACTTTTACACCAGTAGCTAGACTAGAGGCAATCAGGATCTTCCTAGCCTACGCTGCTCACAACAATCTCACAGTTTACCAGATGGATGTTAAGAGTGCATTTCTCAATGGACTACTCGCTGAAGAAGTTTATGTGGAGCAACCTCCAGGATTCGAAGAAAATCCAGAAACCATGGTCTTCAGATTGAAGAAAGCTCTCTATGGACTTAAGCAGACACCTAGAGCCTGGTATGATACTCTTTCAAAGTATCTACTTGACAATGGATTCAAGAAAGGCAAAGTGGACAAAACACTCTTTAGAATCCAAGATGGAGATAGCATACTGTTCGTTCAGATCTATGTCGATGATATTATTTTCGGCTCAACAAATAAGGAATTGTGTCAAAAATTTTGAAGTCTCATGCAATCCAAATTTGAAATGAGCATGATGGGAGAACTAAGTTTCTTCCTCGGTCTTCAAGTCAAACAACTAGGCAATGGAACCTTCATCAATCAAGTAAAATACACCAAGAAATTGATAAAGAGATTTGGATTGGAAAATGCAAGCACAGTGAGCATACCGATGATAACCTCAGGAAGCCTAGACAAGGATAGTGATGGTAAAGCAGTAGACATCACAAAATACAGAAGACTCATTGGGTCACTGCTCTACCTGACAGCTAGCAGACCAGATATCATGTTTTCAGTAGGAATGTGTGCAAGATACCAAGCAGCTCCAAAAGAGTCACACATGACCGCAGCCAAACGAATCATCAGATACCTCAAAGGAACCCAGGAAGCTGGCCTATGGTACCCAAAAGAAGGCGGAATCAAACTTATTGGTTATACTGACTCTGATTTTGCAGGTTGCAAAATTGACAGGAAAAGCACCAGTGGTACCTGCCAGCTACTAGGAAACAAACTGGTATCATGGTTTTGCAGAAAGCAAACCTCCATAGCAACCTCAACAGCCGAGGCCGAATATGTAGCTGCAGGAAGCTGCTGTGCACAAATTCTATGGATTCAACAGCAACTGAAGGATTACAGAATTGAGGAAAAAGAAACACCTATCCTATGCGACACTACAAGTGCAATAGCTATCACTCACAATCCAGTTCTTCATTCAAGAACTAAACACATTGATATCAGACACCACTTCATCAGAGATCATGTTGAAAAGAAAGACATATCTTTGGAAAAAGTGCATACTGATCTACAACTAGCTGACATATTCACAAAGCCCCTCTGTGAATCAAGATTTTCTTTTCTAAGAAACGAGCTGGGAATAATTAATCTGTGATAATTTTCTATGTAATTCCATCCTTTCTGCTTAAATGGCTATAATGCTTAGGGGGAACTATAGGCAGGGCAAGAGTAAAACAGCAACCTAAAGGTTATTGCTCAAGGTCCCTGTACAGTTACTGGATACAATGATACTACTCTCTAAGCTACCTGCAGGAACCAGTTCGATTTTGGTGAGAGTTAATGGTAGACGCGGGGTAACAATGATAGGAGTCACTTAGGCAGGAGTGTACCTTGCTAAGTTGTAATCTCTCTGAAGAAGAGAAAGGATCCTATGTGGGTTGGATAACCTGTGTGGAGATCCTGTGTGGGTCGATAGTTGGTCACTGTGCAGCTACCTGTGTGGATAGAGCTGACAGTTTTGTTTAGAGTATAGTTTGTGTTAGCAGAGTCTATGTAAATCAAACTTGCTTTAACAAAGTTCCTCCTTGTGAAGGAGTAGAGAGGACGTAAAGGGATTACTCCACCGTTGAACCTCTATAAGCTTGCTTGTGTTATTTACTGCTCAATATTCATCTATCTGCATCCTGAGCATACTACATTAAAGTGTTTCGAAAATTATAAGTATTTCCGCTATGTATTATATTCTCTGTCTAAGTCCTGAGGTCACTGCCTGAGCAGGAACCTATCGAGCAGTAAGCTTAATAGCTACCTGTTCATCAGTGACTTAACATTTTTGGAGTGAAAAGTTAAAAATTTGATAAGGTTAATTCACCCCCCTCTTAACCTTATATCGCTTGGGACCAACAAATTCATATTTCGATGTTTATTGGATTTTACTTTAATATCTACAATTAATTAACAAATTTAGTTTATAATAATATATCAAATGTTAAATAATTTAAAAAACAATTCAACAAAAAGTAAAAACCAACAAATGAAGGGAAAAAACAACATAGAAGAAAGGCCACAATAAAAAAAAAAAAAAAAAAACCCTTCTTGTGCAAGGCCGCACATGATGAAAAAATGTTTAGTCAAGGATTCAAAGTAATCAACAGTTTAGAAAAATAATTAAAATGTGTAACTTTTTATGAACAATTTTGAATATAACACTCTTACCATTTATATTGGAAAAAAAGGAAGATAAATATTGAATTACTTTACTAGAATTTAATATCCACATGGTTATTATAAACATATCAAGATTTCTAGTCTACTTAATAAATATTATTAAAACCTTAACATATTTATTACATCATTATCCGCATTTCACAAGTATATAATTCCTCAAAAAAAATCTCATAACAACCTTCAACACATACATGATTCTCGTAGATTCATATGAGATATTTAAGTGTTTCATTCTCAACACCCTATCAACATTGATAAGAATATTTCATTACAATTTATTAGTTAGGAAATTCACAATAATTTTCAATTGCAAACATTGAGAATGAGCTGTTTTTTAACAATTAGGCAAATTATTATTCTAAGGATCAAGGGAACGATTTGATTTTTGTTGAGGAATCATGAATAAAATGCCTACTTTTTATTTTTGTAAATGAAAATTTATGGATTAGTTGAATATTAAACAATATTATCAATAGATATCTTCATTTAGTTGAGTATTTGATTTGAGGTTAATTATATTAGGATGAAATACTCGATATATCCATATGGTTTTGCTCAAATGTCCACCGTGAGCAACTTTTAATATGTCCACCGATAATGTTTAATCATCTCATTCCGTCGATATATGAAAAGTAAAATTAATAAATGCTCTGGATTTTTGGCATATCAACTGTGGACACATATTAATGTGCTCACGGTGGATAGGTGAGCAGGACTGTATATCCATATTAATACTAATTTAACTTGGTTCGTAACGTTATTTTTTAAAAAAAAAGCATAATTTAATTTATATTTTCTATTTATGGTAATTAATCATAGTCCAAACATTTTATTTTAGGCAAAGGTAAATTGATCTCTCTTGTAATAAATATGTCTACTCATATGGCCACAGTTAATCCAACATCATATGCCATGATATTTTTAGTGTCTCGATGGCTCGTGTCATTTATTTATTTTGAAGAAATAAGAGAAAAGGTAATTAAAGAAATTTAGGCTCTATATATAGAAGGAGGTAATTTAAGAAAAGATTTGATTCAAAGTATTCAATAGTTTGAAGAAGAAGAAATAAAACATGTAAAAAATAAGAGTTGCACTTATGTGCAATTGTTGTATGAATCTAAAATTCATACAACGCGGATAGAGTCGGGCCGAATCCAACCTGGATCGGTACAATTTTTTTTTATCCTGACATTTATGTTGTGTTAGTCATACATTTATATTATGTTAAGCGTACCTTTATCTAATACTTTAAATGTTAAAAAAACCTTAATTTTGATGAAAAACTATAATATATACCTTTATATCAATATTATACATGTCTTTAATTAATATTAGTCATACCTTTATATAATACATAAATGTACAACTAACATAATTAAGAGGTACGATTAACATAATATAAATGTATGTTTAACATAACATAAAAGTATGCTTAACATAACATAAAAACCATAAAGGTATGCTTAACATAACATAAAGGTATACTTAATATAACATAAAAGTATGCTTCACATAACATAAAATCGAAAGGTATGCTTAACATAACATAAAACCATAAACGTATGTTTAACATAACATAAAGGTATGTTTAGCATTGCATAAAAATATGCTTAATATAATCCAAAGGCCCTAAAGGTATGACTAAAATAACATAAATGTATGTTTAACATAACTTAAAGGTATATTTAACATAACATAAATGTATAATACCTGAAGCAAATTTGGTGGGTTTAAGCGCACACACCCTAACGCGTGAGGGCGTGTGCGTGCGTATGGAGGGCATGTAAAGTAACACGTGGGTCAGATCAGGTCAAGTGTATGGATCCTAGATCCGTGCACCAATTATATAAAAAAATTGTGAAAAAATAATTATAAAGAGTTTCAAATGCGGGATTGTTATTTTTATAATGGTATAAAAAATAAGAAAATATTAAAATTTAACTATAGAATACTATATTTTAATGTACTATATTCTTTATACATGCTTATAATATATCATTGGAACCTTTTCTAATATAATATTAATATGGAACTAATTTTAGTCAAAAAGATTTAAAGTATTCAATAGTTTAGAAAAAGAATCTTAGCCCTCTAGCTTCAAGCTATCAGTCAAGTTAGGAGGAGATGAGGATTCATTTCAATTCTTATGTCAGCTCCAGGTTTTTTTGGGCGGCCATCAATCTCATAACATGAGGAATAAAATGAGGACTTGTCTTTCTCTTGCTAGTCAAGAATGCATTCATGTTTCCTTAGAGATCCATTTGAGAGATAGAGAG
This sequence comes from Scutellaria barbata, assembly GCA_028654395.1. Lineage (NCBI taxonomy): Eukaryota > Viridiplantae > Streptophyta > Magnoliopsida > Lamiales > Lamiaceae > Scutellaria > Scutellaria barbata. The sequence continues at coordinate 7,907,836 of CM053654.1, forward strand.
AGTTGTTCTTGCTAAGGCGTGTGCCCGGAGAGATGAGTAGTCCAATCGCTGAGATCTCCCACTCCTCTGGCACTCCCCTGGCTCCTAAGGGTCAATATAGTGGAATCTACCAAGCTTAAGCGGTCACGACAGCATCCAAAGGCGGCCTTTTTGCACCTAAAGCCTTGCCTGAGATAAAACTAACCGAGAATCACACCGAGTCATGCGGTTCCCGAAAAGAAAGATTTGGAATACAAAAAAAGAAGAGAGAAAGTCCTCCCTGTTTAATCATTTTTTTTGATCAACCAACGACCACACAGTATAAAAACTATTATGAAGAGTTTCACATGTAGAAAGACTCTTTATGTTTTATGGTGAAATAAATAATAAATAATTATTAAATTATTTTGCTATCTTTAATATTTAATATTTATAGGGTTATTATAAACATCATAAAAATTAATGCAAATAAGACACTTTTATAATAGTACTATATATATATATATATATATAGTTTTGTTATCCTATCCATCATGGACATATTAATATATGTCAACTAATCATATATATATAATTTAAAAAAAAATCATAAATATATAAATCAATGCAATATATGATCAGATAGCAAAGATTTAACCATTGTAAGTATATAACATCTTCAGTCAAATTTTGGGATGGAAATGGGTCATGTCCAAACGCAGACTCAAAAAATATGTCCTGCATGGGATGGATGAAAATCCAGTCTAACGGGTTTTGGGGTAAGTTTGGACCCGATAAACCTTGACTCTGTCAGGTATAAGATGGGTCTTTATATTTATTAGATCCACCCGTATATTATATATATATATATATATATATAATATCATATTTATTTCATGTAATTTCTAAATATTGCAACAAAATATAAATTTAGGGTTGAAATATCAGAATAGTTGGAATTTAGTTAAAACAATTATAAATGTTTCTAAATGTTATTTTTGTATTAAAAAATGTATAATTTTAAAATTTTAAGATCTCTTTGATGTTGGGATTGAGTTTAAATGTTAGGATTTAACTGTATAGATTTTGATGAGACAAAATATGTAATAGATGGAATTTAACAACCTTGTAAATAAGTCTTGATATGTAAAAGTTTAGATAAGGCAAGGTCGTTGGAAAGTGGATGAAAAGGCTACTGCTAGCTGGAAGAACAATATTCGTAAAGGTCACTGCAGTACGCTATAAAAGTCATTGCAAAGCAATGACATAAAAAAATGACTAAGTATGAAATTATACAGCAAGCTAGCCAAAGCATACTAAGTAACCGGAAGCTAGCAATACCAGACGACAAAGTAGCAACTTGGTCCTGAAATACATTTACCTTTTTCAATGCACTCTGAGTTACTGTTAGAAACAAACAAAGAAGAGTCAATCAGGGAATGACAGCTGGAAGAATTAAAAGGATGAATGACAAGTTTTGCAGAGAAACAGGGTGCAATGGCAACGATGTACCAAAATGGTCAGAAGATCATGCACGAACCAATCAATGGAAGACACCTCACCACTAAGGAAATCGTCTCCTTTAACGGGTAGATTTCCCATGCCTATAAATAAATGTTGAGTGCACCTGAAACATAAACTGATACTACTAATCACGAGCTAAATCTCTAAACTTTCAAGTATTCAAAACCCTCAAGCAACCTATTTCAATCACTCAATCTATTGAGCAGCAAGCTAGCTACCCTCTGTATTTCAAGTTCCAGAGCTTGCTACCCCCAACCGTTGAAGAAATCCCTTTATATCTTTTCATAGATTGTTTTAGGAGTCACTTAGCGGAGGTTGTTCCTACTAAGTGTATTTCGCTCATTTAGAAGAGTAAGAACCCTGTGTGGGTTGAAGTTTGGTCACTGTGCAACTATCTGTGTAGGATAATGCTGACAGTTCTTGTTATGATTCATTTTGTATTAGCAGAGTCTTTGTAAATCAAAACATTTTAACAAAGTTTCTCCTTCCGAAGGAGTAGAGAGGACGTAGAGGGATTACTCCACCATTGAACTTCTATATATCGTGCTCTCTGTTTTATAAGTCTTCTACATATACATATCTTATCTTATCTATCATCTAAGCACACTGCTTTAAACCTACTATCCGAGGAACTTACACTTTTTGAAATAAAAGGTTTGCAAAATTTGATAAGGTTAATTCACCTCCTAACCTTATACCACTTAGGATGAACATTAAATATTTGAATTTGATATATGTATAATTTATGACATACATGATATTTTTATTATTGTAGTTGAAGTGGTTAAAACTTTTATTGTATCTATGGTTTGAATAGTTATTATTCCAAGAAAAAAAAATGAGGTGGGATGGGTTTACCCACAGAATTCGTTAGGCAGGTTAGGCAGGGCGAGGCAGATTTTCAAATGAATGAGATAAGTTTGGAAGTAATAAAATTTTGACCGAGAGGGGCGGGTCCTGGAACAGGCCTAACCTATCTCAAACCCGTCCCGTTGCAATCAAAAATCTTAGCCTCTAATTGATTTGGATATAATGATTTTTGTAGAGGAGATAATTAAATGATATTTATTTCAGACCAAGTGAAGGACAGTGGGTCAGCCACCAACCATCCCTCACTTATTTCTCACACCCACTTAAATATACAAATATTTATATGCATTAGGTGAACGAGTTGGGCATCGTATAAGTGAATCGATTGGATTTAGGGATATATTTCACATTGTAACACCTAGGAAATTTTTATTTTTTTTGTATAATCATATATTATACATAAATTGCCTTAATATATGTATAGCTATATGATATAATTGTATAATATTAATTATATGATATTAATGTATAGGTTAGCATATGATTAAGATTAAGCAAAGTCAAACCTTCTAGAAAGCCTCAATAATTGACAAAGGTTGAAAAATATAGGATAAAGGCTACATTTGTTTTTATATCTCATTTCATCTTCTTCCTCAATATTGAACAAAGAAGTCGTGGGTTATTTTTCTCAGTTTTCATCTCTTTACACAGCCACCATCGACCGCCGAACCTCCATATTTCAGAAAGGTAATCGGACCGAATCGTAGTACTCACCGAGCTCGTCCTAAAGATGGGTTCGAAATTTTAAACTGATAAGCCTTACCTTTCCTCTCTCCCTCGCTGTGGCTGCCCTATTCTCCGCTTCACCATCTTCGCCGATCACCGTTGAGTTTGGGTATAGCCGACGCTGTGTGCATCGGCGAATCAGGGGCTGTGAAGCCGCCGCTATAAGCGGCGGCGTGTGGGTGTTTGGGCTGTGTTGGGGGCGTGTTTGTGTACTGTGTGTGTGAGTCTGTGGTTGAGTGTTGTTGGGTTGTGGGTGTGTAGTGTTTGGTTGTGGTGGTGGCCGGCTCGGTGTTCATCGGAAGGGGAGTCGAGCGGCGCCGGTTGTAGTGTCGGTCCCAGTTGCCGCCGTAGGTTGCGGTGGCTGAAGTTGTGCAGGTGTGTGTGTGTGGGTTAAGGCGCCGCCTAGAGTAGCGGCGTCGGTCGGTGTCGGGTCGTGGTGTCGCCAGCGACTGCCAGTCGCCGGCCGTGGCTGATTGGTGGACAGTGGCGGAAGGGAGCAGTCATCGGAGGGGGCGGACGGCTGGAAACAGGGGAGGGATTTGGGGGGGTTCTCCTTGTAAATTAGGCAAATTCTAGGGGCAAAAATGGTAAATCTTTACTTTGCTGAAATTTGAAACTAAACCCTTAGAATTTAGGAAATTGTAGATTGCTCCCTAAGTATACCAAAGCATGTTTTAAGAATTATCGAACTATGATAAATGGCAAACGAACCCGCGAACTTATGAAAATTACATAGATCTCCCTAAGATTTTATTAAAATTACATAGCTTTTCATAATGATTGATTTATGTAATTTTCTATAGAATTTTTGATATTTAATGTTAATGGCATATAGTCAATTAAACATTAGAATATATGGGAATTATATATGTTACCTTATAATTAATAGAAATTGACATAGAAAAATATCGAACTTTGAGTTGAATAAAATGATATAGATGTTTTCCTTAGAATTTAATGATATTATGAATCTCTTATCGTAATTATTGGATTCATGATAATGACGTTTTGAACTTTTGAATATATTGAAATTATAGATATTATTTATAAGTAAATAGAATTTGATAAATGAGACGAGTTTTAATTAAATGACAAAGAAAGATTATATAAATTAATGTATGTTAATTGGATCTATTTATATAATTAATTAGGGAATAAAGCCCTAGATTTTATCCAATTGATTAAGAAAATATAGTTTAGGCTCGATTTTGGGATGGAGTGTTATTGCATTATTTATTATAAATTTCTTTAACCAATGATTTAATTGGAATTATAGGTTAAACCTATGTTTCGCAAGATTGCTTTTGAGACTAAAAGCTATAAACTTATAAATATTATGCTAATTAAATTAATTTTATGATTTAATTATTATTTTTAATCTAAGGTTTAATAACTCTAATTTCATATCTATTTTAATCTGAATTATTAATTTCAAATCGAACTTTATAAATTATGAATTATACATTTAATTACAAAGTAGGTTATATTTAATTATAAAATAGGGTTTACCTTAAAATATTATTTTATTTAATTCGATGATAATTCGATTAGAGTCTAAGTCGAACCCTTATGTTTGTAGGCGATACGCCGGAGTTTGCGTCGTAGATAGTTTGGGAATCTAGAAGTTTTTGACCAGCTGCTCTACAGGTGGGGAAAAATTACTAAGTCGGTATTTATAATTCTTCCAAAGCATTTTAAATTATGAAATATTATATGATATGAAATGAGTTGGGTATACGTGCTGAATACATGAGATGTTATGTGTGATCATGCTATGATGTGATGAAGGTGAATCTTATGTATGTGTGAATAGTGATGTTTGAATGTGATTGATGGATTATATGTTTGCAAGACGGCTAAAAACCGTAAATGTGATAATGAAAGTGTATGTTTGATATGTGTATGTTGATGTGTGCATGTGCATGCGTATGAATGTCGGCTGATCACTGAAAAAGACGATTAAGTACGTCAAAAAAGACGGTTAAGACCCACATAAAAAAAGACGGTTAAGTACGTCGAAAAAGGCGGTTAAGACCTGCATAAAAAGACGGTTAAGTACGTCGAAAAAGGCGGTTAAGACCCGTATATGTTTATATAGTGGCTAAGAACCGTAAAATGTTTATATAACGGCTAAGCACCGTAAATTATGTGAAAAGCTATGTTGAAGGTGAATGATGTTTGCTTTGTGAAGAATGCATATATTTTAAATTGATTATAAGTCATGTGATGGAATATGATTATTTGGTGAATTTATGAAATAAATCCCCTATACCGTGTGATCCCACTGAGTGTATCTTATATGCTCACCCCCTTTATATGTTTCTTTTATAGATTCGGATGTGGAGAACAGGATGTGAAGAAAGATGTATATATATTTTTTGATGTAATTAAACAAGTTATTTTTGAAGGATTGTAAAATTTCGCCTGATGGGCTGTATATTGAATTTTTGCTGCTGTCTCCGATAACTTAAATATTTTATGTAAATTATGTATTTTGGATGGATATTTTAACCTTCGATTTTAGTTTGTTTTTAAATTGCTGGACGCCCAAAATGTTAAAAATTTATATTTTTTTTGTATCGAAAATGGGGCGTGACACACATATTCCATGTACATCATATGCGTCCACGTGCACCCAGGTTTGCGCTCAAACTCTAACCCATGCACCTAATCTTTCTATTAGGTTCGTCTAATCTTTTAGTTATGTTCGTATAACTTTTATGTTATATTTGTTCGCATAATCTTTTGTGTTATTTAAAAAGTTTTAACTAATATCACTTAAATAATATGAAATATGTATATAAAGGTTATACTCGTATAACATAAATGTTACATAACTTTTATGTTATTTATATTGAATTTTGTTTAAATAATTTTACTTAAAGATTATGATATCTGTACATAAATGTTATACTAATATAAAATAAAGGTTATACTCGAATAACATAAAGATTATATTAAAATAATATAAATGTTACATAACTTTTAATTATGTTATTTATACTAAAAAAAATTAAAATAATATAAAATAAAAGTTATGATATCTATACATAAAAATTATATTAATATAACGTAAATGTTGTACCATAAAAAAAATACTTAGGCACGAATTTGAATTGAATCCAACTCAACTCGTGTCGCCGAGGTCCTTGCACCTGATCCATAAGAACTGCTCATTGAAATATTACGAGTTTATAAATTGACAAAGTTTCTTTCCTTTCCTTTTCTCAGTTTTGTTTTTTTTTTATTCTGAAAATAAGGTAAAAAGAAACACAGAAACAGATAATTATGATTAAAAAAAGCCTTTGTTCTCACTGTCGATCATCCCTACCTATCATATTTGTTGTGGGTGAGAGCAAGCGTAGTATTAAGGATTAAATACAAAAATATCATTTTTTTTGTTTGCAATTTAACTTTTTTTTATTCAATTGCAATCCAAAAGTTTAAGTGTTTTTCAAATAGCAATTAAATATCTTTTCCATCAATTTTCCGGCGAAATTAACAATACATGATTCATGATTTTTACAAGCATAAATTTGTTAATTTAAAAATGTTTAGTCTTCAAATTGAAAAAAAAGTTATACATCAGGTCGCAAATTTTAAAAAGGTCATATTTGAGATTGTTTTTATCCTTGTGAAAGTCATGTAATGTACATTTTTCTTAGAAAAGTTATAGGAAAAAAGTTTAGGTTGTATTTTGAAAAACTCTTACGTTCTAGATTACAATTAAATTAAAAATGAAGGTTTAGATTGCAAATTGAAAAAATGTCATACTTTAAATTGATTTTTTTGCATTTAGACCTAATACTAATGGAGGAGATTTTGCAAATTAAACATTAATTAATTGGTCCTTCAATTAATTCTTCTCTTTTCCTAATGAGAATGAGAAAACATAATCATATATGTATATCTATCATACACATACATATACATCATTATCTTTTAATTATAATATTGTTGGACCCTCGATGTGAGCTTGGACGAAATACATGATCTGATCAGTTTCTATGGATATCTGACCCGAACACACCTAAGTCAACCCACATGGAGGTATAAGACCTAGCCAGCCCTTCTAAAGAGCCGAATAGGATCAATAACTCGACCTGGATAGTCTATCGGCCCGACGACCAGGCCTACCGATCAAGATCGATCTCACGACGTTCTTGAAAGGGTATGTACTGATCCGGTCAAAATGTAGCCCAGAAGAACAGGAAGCAAATCTTGTTAGGCCTCTGGAAGGCCTGGCACGATGTGCCTGATTAATAGGAGAAAGCAAAGAGGAAATTAACCTTCAATTTCCTATAACATAGGTGGAAAATAATGGAGAAGTGGGCATGATCTCCACTAATTTGTACTCTCCCTTAGCCTATAAATAATATAAATTAGGAGTTAGAAGGGGTTCAAAAATTATTGTATAAAAGCACAAGAGAGCCCATTTCTCTAATATTTATTATATATAATTCTGACCGGCAACAACAAATCGATCGAAATTAGCCGACCTAATTTGCCAGAGTAGGCTCCAGGTGTTAGGATGTATACTATAAGCCTAGCTTTTGTATGAACATCTATTTATGATATGAGAATCTTTTATGGTCAAATGTTTGCATTTTATATATTTGTTATATATGTTATTGCAATTGTCCAATTAATTTATATTGTAGATAACATGGTGTGTGGTGCCACACAGAAGATCATGTTATCAGTTCCTTATAGATTATAAATGGTAGCTCACAGCTGAGATAATTTTGGACAAATTATCGGAATGGTTGTAGTGTAATTTGGTATTAATCTGTCTTGATTATAAAATTACACTAGTATATTTTGTATGTATTGAGCAGGACCAATTGAGGTTGTTTTATTTGTACTGACTACATAAATAAAACGAGACCTCTGTTATTATGGATGTGCGTCCTCTTAATCATTGTATGATAACGGGCATGTATACTCGATATATGTTTCTTTAATTTACCAATGGGTGAGATTTATTTATTAAATCAATAAGCTCGGTAAATTGGGATACAGTGTTGTTTATATGGTGTGCTGTTGATTATATAATGAAACCGTGTCCTAATTATTTAGGATGATGATGTCCCCTTGAGGAACTCATAAGGATTATCATGTAAACCCTGCAGGTGGATTTATTCCGGCATGATAATAAAGTTGAGTAGTACTACTCTTGAAATTAAATATTAATTAATTGAATTGTCAGTAATTTATTTAATTAATGGACATTCGATATCTTAAACGCGGGGAGATAAACACACACATAATAAATAGGAGCCATATCTAATATGGATAAGGGACGGTAGTCCAATAATATCTTTTTAGTGGATTAAGATATTATTTGATAGGCTTAAGAAGTATATTCAGATCGAATTAAGGACTCCTAAGCCTATCAGGAGACCGATTCCTAATCCTCCTCAAGGTCCCTGTTGTAGTCTATAAATAAGCCTCAAGTCAGCCGTTTTCTAGATACAGAAATACAGATGCACATACATAAAAATCTGAGATACGTATTAGTAGAAGACGGCTGAAAGTCTCGATAGCTCGTTGCCCACACAACGTTCGAGATAAAGGCGAGGAATACAGCAGAAGATCGTGAGGTCCAGGCTTCATCGATTCCTCCATCTACGGTTCTGATCTTAGAACTAATTTCGGTGCAAAAGGTATGATTCGTTTTCCGCTGCGCGTTAATCATATTTGCATGGACCCCGAATCGGATAATTGTATAGGGTCGGCGATCCGGCGGTTCCTACACCAGGCATAGTATTCTCTACACTTTATTCAATTTTTTTGTTCGATTCAATCCATAATCCAAATTAATTTAGTTTGAGTGTTTGATTATGAATTTAATCATAAAACAAATTTCAACGTCAACAAATTTAATTAAATAAAGTAACATAATACTTTAAAAAAATTCCCTAAAACACATTTTTGCTAAAATATATATATAAATTAGTAAAGTTACTAAAATATTTGAGTTGATAGCCAAAGTAGGCGTTATTTCAAATTTAGTACCTTAAAAAATTCCACTCAGTACTATAACTATTCGCAATTCATTACTTTTGATCCAAGTTGCGGAATTTAATTAACATTAGTCTATTACTTTTTTTATTTCAAACACACGATCTTATAATTTATAAGGAACTGATAACATGATTTTTTGTATGGTACCACACATCATGTTATTTACAATATAAATTAATTGGACAATTGCAATAACATATATAACAAATATAAAATGCAAACATTTGACCATAAAAGTTTTTCATATCAAAATAGATGTTCATACAAAAAGCTAGGCTTATAGTATACATCCTAGCAATCTCCCACTTATATTAAGATTATGTTGTCATAAACGCTATCATACATTTGATTCTCATCCTCTCAACATGCTCATCAAAGGCTTTCGCCGGAAGGGCCTTTGTGAAAGGATCTGCTAGGTTATCGGTTAATGCAATTTTGGCGACAATAACTTCTGCTCGTTTTACGATATCTCGTATCAGGTGATACTTGCGCTTAATGTGTTTACTTGTTTTATGAGCTCGTGGTTCCTTTGAGTTTGCTACTGCACCACTGTTATCACTTTTAAGTCCATCAAGAAGTTTCTGAGCCAATAAATTGTGTTAGCTTTGGGCAAACCAGGAATCACTTTTAAGTCCATCAAGAAGTTTCTGAGCCATACAGCTGCTTTGGCTGCCTCAGAGTCTGCCACATACTCAGCTTCCATGGTGGAGTTTGAAACGTATTTCTGTTTCACACTTCTCCACACTATGGCTCCACCTCCCAAGGTAAACACATACCCCGAGGTTGATTTACTGTTGTCCCTATCTGATTGGAAATCAGAATCCATGTAACCCATAGGAAACAAATCATTTGCCTTGTAAACTAGGATATAATCTCTAGTCCTTTTCAGGTACTTTAAAATATATTTTACGGAAGTCCAATGTCCTTGTCCTGGGTTACTTTGATATCTACTAACCATGCCCACGACAAAGCAAATATCTAGTCTCGTACATAGCATCACATACATTAAGCTTCCTACAGCCGAAGTATAAGGAACTGCTTTCATTTCGTCTATCTCCTTTGGTGTCTTAGAACACATTTTTTTAGATAAAGACACTCCATGTCTAAAAGGTAGAAAATCTTTCTTAGAGTTTTGCATGCTAAAAGGAAGTAGGATAGTATCAATATTGTATGAAGCTTAAGATAAGCACAATATTCTTTTCTTACGATCCCTTATTACTTTGACCCCAAGAATATGCCCAGCTTCTCCCAAATCCTTCATAGCAAACTGCTTGGACAGTCATACCTTTACGTCTGACAACACCCTGACATTGTTGCCAATTAGTAAGATATCATCTATGTATAGTATAAAAATACCACCACGTTTTCATCACTCTTGTTATATACACAAGACTCATCCAGACATTGAATAAATCTAAAAGATTGGATTACCTCACCAAAACGGATATTTCAAAATCTTGAAGCTTGTTTCAGTCCATAAATGGACCGATTGAGCTTACACACGAGATGTTCTTGGTCCTTTGCAATGAATCCCTCTGGTTGTTTCATATAAATATTTTCGTCAAAACTTCCATTAAGAAAAGCTGTCTTGACATCCATCTGTCAAACCTCATAATCCATATAAGCAGCAATAGACAAAAGAATGCGGATAGACTTAAGCATGACTACCGACGAAAAGGTTTCCTCATAATCGATCCCTTCTTTTTGAGTATACCTTTTCGCAACAAGTCTTGCTTTAAAGGTTTCTACATTTTCATCTGATCCTCTTTTTCTTTTGTAGATCCATTTATATCTAATAGTTTTTACACCATTTGATGGTTCTACAAGCTCCAAAACATAATTAGAATTCATAGATTCTATTTCAGAGAGCGTTGATTTTTGCTAAGATATCACATCTTTATCTTGGAGTGCTTCGTCATAAGTGCAAGAATCTATTTCATGTTCACCAGGGACCAAGTCCGAAGACCCTCCCAAAAACATGAATCTATCAGGTTGTCAAACAACTCTTCCACTACTATGAGGCATTATCTATAATTGTGTATCACTTGTGACACGCAGTACAGTCACTTGTGGTATCTCATCTTGTACCGCTGGTATTATAGAAGAATTTCCCCCTCTTATTTTCTCAAAAACAATTTTACTCATGGGTTTGTGGTTCATTATATAGTCCTCTTCTAAAAATCAGGCATTCGTGCTAACAATGACCTTCTGATCTTTAAGACTATAAAATAAACCACATTTTGTTTCTCTAAGATAGCCCACAAACAAGCAAACTTCTGTATAAGATTCCAACTTATCAGTATCTCCCTTCAGCACATGTGTTGAACTATCCCAAATTCGAATGTGTTTCAAACTAGACTTGCACCAGTCTATAATTCTGTGGGAGTAGAGGGTACTGATTTAGAAGGTACCAAGTTTAGAGTGTATGCCGTTGTTTCCAAAGCATACCCCTAAATGAATTCGGGAATTCCGAATAACTCATCATTGATCTAACCATTTTCATAAGATTTCTATTCCTTCGTTCTATCACACCATTCTGTTGGGTGTACCCAGTGTAGATAAGTGGGATTGAATCCCAATCTTTGATAAGTAACTACTAAACTCTCCTAAGAGGTACTCTCCACCAAGATTAGATCGTAGTGTTTTGATACATTTACCATGATGTTTCTCCACAGCAGTCTTGTATTCTTTGAACTTATCAAAGCACTTAGACTTGCGGCACATCAAATAAATGTACCAATATCTCGAATAATTGTCTATAAGTGAGATAAAATATTCAAAATCACCTCTTGTCTGACTAGTCATAGACCCACACAAATCAGAATGAACCAATTCCAACACTTCATTAGCTCTATACCTCTTGACCTTAAAAGGCCTTTTGGTTATTTTTCCTTCCAAGCAGGACTCACAGGTTGATAGTTTTCCACTTCCAAGGAACCCAAAGGTCCATTGGCTATCAACCTTTGAATCTTACTTAAGTTAATATGACCTAACCTTAGATGCCAAAGATATGTTTGGTTCATTTTCGAAAGCTCTTTTCTCTTATTAGATTTAAAAAATGTGTTATTAATTTCCATTTATTCCATCGTAGGAGTTATTGGATTGAAGGAAAAATTACCAACCAACGTACCAGAACAGATAATAACTCTTTTTCTTGATCAAACTTTGTCATCAAAAGAAACAGAATATCCATCCAAAAATAGTTTAGAAATTGAAATCAAATTCTTTCTAAAACAAGATATGTAAAGACAATTCCTCAAAACTAAAGACTTATTTTTATGAAAAGATAAATAAATGTCTTCTACTACAACGGCCGCTACTTTAACAGTGGTGCCCATGTATCTCACCCTCACTTAGTCATCTGGTTTCCTGAAACCTCTGCAATGAATTGCAGACATGATCAATGGCTCATGTATCTATACACCAGATACCAGTAGATAACACCGCTAAACATGTTTCAACAACTAATGAAAAAGATGTATCTCCATTGTTCTCCTTTTTACGGGGACAATCCACTTTCCAATGTCCAGGCTGCTTGCAATTGAAGCACTTGCCCTTCAACTTTTTCACGTCACCTTGTGGCCTAGTCATTTTCTATCTAGAGGATTTTTTTTTTCTTCTTCTTTCTGTCTTTCGGCTTAAAAGCAGAAACATTTTCAGCAATGTAAGCTTGAGTATATTGACGAAACAGTCCCTCTACTGTTTGGAGTTCTATTAGAAGTTTCATCTATGAATACAACCTCTTGTTCATGTTGCAGTTCAGGCAAAACTACTCAAAACTCTTGGACAGTTTTTGGAGAATGATATCGACCTCGATTTCCCCATCAATTTCAGCTCCAAGGAACTTCGTCTCATTAAAATGAGTCATCATCTTGAGGAAATGATCACTCACAGGTGTTCCTTAGCCATGGTGGTTCTCATCAAATTTCTCATAGCCTCCTACTTGGCAGCCCGACTCTGATGTCTGAAGAGTTCTTTGACATTGTGCATCATATATAGGCAGTAGACATGGCTTGATGCTGATGTTGCAGGACATTTAACATAAAAGCCAAAATGTAACACCACGCCATCTCATCTGCCTTGACCCACTTCCTATAGAACATTTTCTTCTCTTCACTAGAGTTTTCATCGGACATGTCAAAACAGTGCTCAGAGAGTACAAACTTGTACTCTTCAGCAGTCAGGACAATATCCAGGTTTCATTTCCAATCAATATAATTAGGATCAGTAAGTTTGTTTTTTTTAAGTATAACAACAAGAGGATTGAAAGTCACAATGAAAAACCTGAGAATCACGTAAATAAACACATAGGTCAAAACATTTGAATTTGAAAAACCATATTGTTCCCTCAAACAATATAATTTAAATTCATCAATACTTCAACATACCGTGAACTTCGTATGCCACAATAGTGTGGATGTATACTGATTCAAACATTTGTTAGAGGAAATTTTACCCATTAATTTTATTATCTTGTCAACCTAACTTTATGACAAATAAAATTAATAGTTGGTTTTTCTTTAGTCATACAAATTTATAATAGCAGTGACTCCAATGGGGAGAATACTATCAAATACACCTAAATGTATACCATTACTTGATACTAAGTCCATTATCTAGGATTATACCCCTTTAAATGAAAAAGATGACATACTCCTAAACAACCTTTTATAATCATCCATAAAGGAAGTTTGATCTAATAATTCACAAATAAACTCATCCGATAAAGAGAATGGTACTTAAAGCCAACACGCAAGTTTAAATGCATCACTTACAAACCAGTAATGGAGGCCACGGGACTTATTAAAATAATCCCTCTCCCACTTAGTTATTTAACATGAGGGATTTTAACATGCAATATCATATGAAACACATAATAGCATGCTCGACAAAACAACACATAATAAGGACAATAAATATGGAAAACATAAATTCCAACTATTATGGTCTCGTCATATGATCGATGTTCTTGAATGTCTACCATCGATCAGTTCAGTCACGACACTGGACACCAGAATCTTTCTCTATGATAAGGAATCTTGATCGCAACCCTAACTTTATAATTAATTACATCCATCGATCTTATACTCCACGAAGGAGTTTACACATGATTTAGATGAAATATAAAATTAAAACCTAACATGACAAATCACCGTTATTTTACTATTACAATCATTTATCAATATAAAACAACCTCAACAGGTCCAAGGGTTTAATTCATACACAAACATACATTCAGACCATAATAGTTGGATTTAGGGTTCCTGCAAGACATGATAATCTGTCGCATATCCTACTATTATCCGATCCAAAAACAAATGATACAAAATATGATTCATAATAAGATTAACCGATTCAATCATATAAAGTCAGAAAACTACCGCTCAGATACCAATTTTGGAAACGCCAAATCGCTAACCCTATGCAATTTCAATTCAGGTTCATGCAAAATATGACAACGCGTAGTGGAAAATGAGTCATACCTTTTACAGTGAAAATAAGATAAATTAGGTCTAAGATCAGAACAATCGATGCCTCGACCTAGGACGAATTGGATCTAAAGGCAAAATAATCGATGAAGCCTCGACCTCTCGATCTTCTGCTATATTCCTCATATTTCTCGAACATTATATAGGCACCTTCGAGAATTTCAGGCGTCTTCTAATAAAATCATATATCAGATTTTCATCTGTATAGAGGCAGTTGACTTAAAACTTATTTATAGGCTGCAATAAGGACATAGAGGAGGATTATGATTAGGTCATCTAATAGGCTTAGGAGTCTCATGTTCGGCCCGAACACACTTCTTAAGTGTATCAATAATAACTGGGTCCACTAAGGAGTTATTATTAAACTACCACCCCAAATCCATATTAAATATAGGCTTCTACTTATTATGAGTACGCTTATCACCTCGTGTTTAAGATATCGTATGTCCGTTAATTAAATAAGTTACTGACAACTCAATTTAATTAATATCTAATTTCAAGAGTAGTACCACTCAAATTTATTATCATACCAGAATAAATCCACCTGCAGAGTTTACATGATAATCCTTATGAGCTCCTCAAGGAGATATTATCATCCTAAATAATTAGGACACAGATTTCTTCTATAATCAACAACACACCATATATATAATATTGTATCCCAATTTACCAAACTTATTGATTTAATGAATAAATATATCTCATTGGTAAATTAAAGAAACAAAAATTGAGCATACGTGTCTGTTATTATATAGGGATTAAGAGGAAACATCCATAATAAAGAGGCCTTATTCTATTATATAGTTAGTTAAATCGAACAACCTCAATTGGTCCTGCTCAATACATACAAAATGTACTAGTGTAATTTTATAATCAAGATAGACTAATACCAAATTACACTACAACCATTCCGATCATTTGTCCAAAATCGTCTTGGTTATGAGCTACCATTTATAATCTATAAGGAACTGATAATATAATCTTCTATGTGACACCACACACCATGTTATCTATAATATAAATTAATTGGATAATTACAATAATATATATTACAAATATAAAATACAAATATTTGACCATAAAAGATTCTCATATCAAAATAGATGTTCATACAAAAAGTTAGATTCATAATATACATTCTAACAAGGGACCAAAATTTGATATTTCTCTAAAGTTCATGTTTAACAATATATTTTTAGACTTAGTTTTTATGAGTAAAACATTCATGGAAAATTGTGAATCCATGATATAGTATATTATATCATGAAATCATTGTTTTAATAATGTTGTGATTTCACAATATACTGTTTTAACTATTTCATGGAATCATCGATTCAATGATGCATCACCGTACTGTGTAAACAATGATTTACGACATCATTTGTATATATCAATTATATTTTGAATTATATATCATGTAATATAATCCATGACATACTTATATCGTGTTGCGTATTGTATATATGATATATTATTTGATACAATTATATACAATACATGATATATTATTTGATACAATTATTTATATACACTAGGTATAGTGACAATGTTTTTCATGCATTTCATACGCACTTTATGTGTCATACACTCGCCCAGATCTGCCCTCAAACTCTAGTCCGTGCGCCTGATCTTTCTGTTATGGTCGTCTAACCTTTTAATTATGTTCATATAATCTTTTAATTATGTTTGCATAACTTTTTGTAGTGTATTACAAACCTATAATATCTTTTAAACTTTTATATTATAATAACATAACATTTATGCATAATAATTTAATCTTTCTGTTATAATAATATAATATTTATGTTATTCTTTAAGTATATAAATATTATATTAATATAACATAAAAATTAAAAATTATTATAACATAAATGTTCAACTATACTATATGAGTTTTAATTATATTGAAAAAAAATCTAATTTATTTACTTAAAAATTAAAATATATGTACATAAATATTATATTCATATGATATAAAGGTTATGATATAAATAAATAACAAATTGGTTGCAGATTTAATTACACCCGATCCAAGCCCTACACACCCAATTAATGATTCGTAAACCTAGATCATAAAAAACACTGCTCATTAATTTATCATGAAATACAATTGTCTTCCGGATATCTTACTTTATCGAGGGTATATAATTTTGTCATCTATCGAAAGAGTAAGTAAAAGGATATGTTTTGGTACAAAAATATAACCAATATTTATATAGTTTTACTTTTATTTTTATCCCAACAACTTAATAAAACATATATAAAAGAGAATGTCAAGATGAAAACCTTTTTTGGTAGGGACAGTTGGTAGTTGAATCTTTCAAAGATAAATATTTCTTGTACACCTTAAATTTGGTTTTTTTTTAATGCAATATTGTGGTTTGAAAATTTGTTTAACAAAATATAATATAATTGGTGCAGTTTAAGAAAATAGGTGAAGTCACCATCGATGGTGGTGGCGACTTCTGACAAAACTGATAAACTTTAATTATTTTAATAATATCTAATATTAGTCGCCACCACTAGTGGCAACCAACTTTAATTTAATAATATATTTAATATAAGTCCCTATTCGTGACGATCAATAATATTTAATTATTTTAAATATAAATCACCATCCAAAGTGCATTTTAGCTAACATATCTCGTGTACTTTAAATACATAAGTGTTAGTTATATTAATTAGACAATATTATTTTGTATTGATTGTACGACCTTATTTTGTATCAATAGAGTTGGGAGTTAGGTCATTCAATTTACATCAGCATTTATCATCCAAATGCAGATTGTACCACCACATCTCATATCACGAGTGATATAATTGATCAAAATTGTTGAAAATTATAAAAATTCAAATATCTGACAATTTTTTTAAGGAAATTGGAATAGAAATATAAGTTACCACTATATTATATACTCATATTGAAAAAAAAAATCATGCATAACATAAGTTCTTTATTCCATATGATATTTTAATATAATACTCATTATTTATGGCAAGATGATGTTGTAATAGATTTTGATGAGACAAAATATATAATAGATAGTTCTTAGCAATCTGGTTAGGTTTCTATATGTAAAAGTTAAGCTAAGGAAATGATACAGGAAGAGGAAGAAGATATTGGAAGGAGCCTGCGCCAAGTCACTACTACCTGCATATAGTTAGAATGTTGCATTCTCAAAGTAAGGGATTTTATCTAAGTATGGAAGGACATTGGGAGCAAGCTTGAAGCATCTCAAGTCAGAGAAAGCTGGCCTCATCAGAAGGAAGTACAGCAAGTCAACTCCCAGATACCTCAAAGTGAGTGCATTCTGAAGAGCTGGTAGAGACACTCAAGTTCAAGCCAATCAAGAAATGTCATCTTGAAAATACAAGGATAGAGTACTGAACAGTGCAGAGCAAGATGGGCGCCGCAGTGCAGAGGTGAAGGGATGCAGTAGGAACAGTGTCAGGAGATCTTTGTACAACCCAATAGCTGCATGACACTTCACCGCAAAGAAACTGCCTCTTCAACGGGTAAATTTTCACTGAAGACTATAAATAAAAGATTGAGTGCACCTGGAACAACAACTGAAACATTCATCTTGCAAAGCTATCTCTCTAAGGATCAATATCTCTCAAAAGCTCTTTCGTTTCAGTCACTCAACCTACAAAAGTAGCAAGCCAGCTACCTTTCAAGATTCTGAAGTTCAAAAGAGCTTGCTGCACTCAAACGTTTAAGAAAACCTTATTTTTCTTAAAGTAGATTTTTTAGGAGTTGCTTAAGGAAAGGATAAGTCTGCTAAGTATTTGTACTCTCTGAAAAAGAGAAAGAATCCTGTGTGGGTCAAGGAACCTATGTGGAGATCCTGTGTGGGTCGAACAGTTGGTCACTGTGCAGCTACCTGTGTGGATAGAGCCGACAGTTTTGGTTAGGGTGAAGTTTGTATTAGCGGAGTCTTTGTAAATCAAACTTACTTTAACAAAGTTCCTCCTTGAGAAGGAGTAGAGAGGACGTAGAGGGATTACTCCACCCTCAAACCTCTATAAGCTTGCTTGACTGTGTGTTTATCTCTTTAATTTTATATCTGTCTATCTTACTCATCATAGCATCCTGCAGAAAAGCATTCTTCGAAAAACACATAATTTCTACTATGCATTTAAAACTCTAATTAAGTCCTAAGGTATCTGATCAAGCAGCAACCTATTTAGTGTAGTAAGCTTTCTAATTACCTGCTCCTCGGCGAACTTATATTTTTGGAGGAAAAGTTTAAAAAATTTGATAAGGTTAATTCACTCCCTCCCTCTTAACCTTATACCATTTGGGACCAACAAGTGGTATTAGAGCAGGTTGGATTAAAAACTCAATCTATCTGGTCAATCCCTGATCCCCGTTTTTCAAAAAATGACATTCATCAAATTTTATTGCATCATGGATACGCATAAGTTACTTATGTTTTCTATTGAAGAATATGATGATCGGAAGATTAGAATATAGGCACATCTATCAGCCATGCATGACGAGATATGGATGTTCATCACTGACGGACCTTCGAGGATCACCAAAGCTTATCCTATCTTTGCAAAAGCTGCAGATATCGGTGATGTTGCAGCAATTCCTCAGCATGCAGTTATTGATAAACCAAGAGAGGAATGAACAGCTGACGATAGAAGGCGAGCAAACCAAGAGAGGAATGAACAGCTGGCCAAAAACTGCCCTGATTAATGTACCTTCAGTAAGGTCAAGATCTGAAAAAGGGCAATGAACATATGGAACAAACTCAAACAGATGTGCGAAGAAACAGAGCTTATAAAGGAGAATAAAGTATCAACCGCAACTCAAAAATTTGAGCTATTTGAGATGCTGAGCAGATGGACTTAAGATTTACAAACTTCGTCAATGAACTAGAGTCCCTGGATAAATTCTACACCTAAAAGGAAAAGAACATGAAGGTGTTAAGGGTCTTACTTGCAGAATGAGACAGCAAGACAACGACCATACGAGTTTTCATGGACCTAAAATCAATGAATACGTTTGATCTCTACTCAGATTTGAAAGCATTCGAATACGACATCAATAGAAGAATGAATGAGGCAGAAGAATCAAGCATAAAAGTAACTGCCCTAACAGCAAGAGGCGTGAGAGATACTGGAGCTACCTACAAAAAGCACTAACGAGGAAATGGCCCTCCTCCTGAGGAACTTCAAGAAATTTATCAGATATAACAGGAGGAGTGACTTCAAGAAAAATCAGTCAACCCCTCAACCTTCTAGTTTCCAGCAGCCTAGTCCTAACACCTCCAACCTGTGCTACAACTGCCGAAAACCAGGACACTATGTTAGAGAATGTCCTCATCCTAAGGTTAATCGATATCCCAAAGGAGAGTCATCTCAGAGAAAAGAGAAATGAAGAGAGAAAAGAAGAAACATCAAAGTCTTCCTCAACGAGATGGAAAAGGGGAAAGAGACATCAAATGAAGCTCAACAGGAAGCAGACTCCTCAGACAGTGACAGTGACTCCTCCTCATCAGAAGATAAAGCACTCATCTACCTAATGGAACATGGAGCGGAGGATAGTAAAGATGATGAGGTAATGTACCCACCCTACCCTATACTGAAAGAGAAAAAACTGAACAAAAACCTCTCCCTAAGATAAATCATGAGCGATTTCGAGCAGATAAACTCAATCCATGAGGAGTTGAAATTGAAAATAAAATTCTCAGGAGGAAAAACAAACAGTTAGCTAAAGAGCTATCTGCATGTGAGTTTAGTAACTCAAAGTGCAGTAACCTCCAAGAAGAAGTATCAAAGCTCAATCTGACGATCGCTAAGCTTGAGGATGAGAAGTGCAATCTCCAAGTAACAATCAAGATCTGATGATGGCCAAGAGTCCCTTTGACAGGACTGGCCTAGGATACTATGCTGGAACTCCTCAAGAAACAGCAAGCACATCAAAAGCTATTGTTTTCATTCAAGCAGAAACCTTTATGGCAAATGAGTTATCTAATAACTCAAAGGAAAGCTTGGACAAATCAACCGCTATAGATAAGGGCAAGAAAACCATGTACACATCCACAGGGAGTAAGCCTGTCTTCAAAAACTGGCTGCAGTGGAGTCAATTTGTTGTAACCAGTAAAAAAAATAGCAACCTACGAAGATGCTGCACAAAACCTTCTACCCCACACATACTAAGATCTTAATGTATAAACCTAAAAGAGTTCATGCTCAAGGAAAGTATGATGGAAGACCGCACTTTAAAAGTAGAGGTTCTACACGTTCTGCACACCCAAAATAGTATCCTAAGGGTACTGCTTACAAAGAAAACAACAGAGTCTTCAACAAATCAATTGTTGTGAGGCAAGTTTGGATTCCCAAAAGAACTAATAATGAAGGACCCGTACATGTATGGGTACTTAAGAACAAGTGATCTTTATTTTATAGGTACCTGTGCCAGGAAGCAGCAAGGATATTTGGTACATTGACAGTGGCTGCTCAAGGCACATGATGGGAAACAAGGAAGTCCTAAGAGATCTTCAACCATAAAAAGGACCTAAGGTCATCTTCGGAGATGATTCTAAAGGAAGCACTAGAGGAATTGGAGACCTCATCAAGAGAAACACACACATAAAGGAAGTCTCATATGTGAAAGGGCTAAAGTAAAATCTGCTTAGCATAAGCCAATTCTGTGACAAAGGATACTCACTGGAATTCAATCACAACAAATGTCTGATCAGAGACAGTCAAACCAAGAAAGTCAAGCTATCTGGAATCAAAAAAGAAAACATCTACATAGCCGACTGGAGCTCAGTGACCACAGCTACCTGCTTCATAGCACAAGGATCATAGGAAGCTAACTGGTTATGGCATAAAAGGACAAGCCATCTAAACTTCAAATTAATCAACAAGCTAGTAAGGAAAGGGCTACTCAAAGGGCTACCTGACTTGGTATATAAGAAAAAAAGTCTATGTGAAGCATGTCAAAAGGGAAAACAAACTAAAAAGCTCCTTCAAGAACAAGATTCAAAGATCAACTGAAAGGATACTCAATCTACTCCACATGGACTTGTTTGGACCAATGGAACCAGTACGCATGAGCAGAAAGAAGTACACCCTAGTAGTGGTTGATAACTTCTCAAGATACACATGGACCCTGTTCCTAACAAAGAAATCAGATACCTAGCGAAGGTTACCAGAGTTCCTGAAGAGGCTACAGACTGAGAAAAACCTAAGTGTGGTGAAAATCAGAACAGACAGAGGAACCGAATTCACAAATAAATTCATCGAAGGTTACTGCTCAGACAATGGAATCAAGCACGAATATTAAGCAGCAAGGACACCTCTACAAAATGGAGTTGTAGAAAGGAAGAACAGGACTATTAAGGAAGCTGCAAGGACCATGCTAGCCAAAACAATGCTCCCAAAGAGATTTTGGGCAGAAGCAATAAACACAGCATGTTACACCCAAAATAGATACCTTATCAACAAAGATTCAATTAAAACTCCTTATGAACTATAGTATGGCTAAACACCAAACATTGATTATTTTCATATTTTTGGTTGCAGGTGCTATGTGCTGAACAATGGAAATGAGTACTTG
Organism: Scutellaria barbata; assembly: GCA_028654395.1. NCBI lineage: Eukaryota > Viridiplantae > Streptophyta > Magnoliopsida > Lamiales > Lamiaceae > Scutellaria > Scutellaria barbata. Next base: position 7,930,006 of record CM053654.1, read on the forward strand.
AAGGTGTTTGACTCTAAGTCAGACGAATGAGTGTTCTTAGGATACTCCTCGATAAACAAAGCCTTCAAAATCTTTAATAAAAGAACACTTGTTGTGGAAGAATCAGTGCATGTGGTCTTTGATGAGCCATACTGCAAAAGGTTGATATAGATGAACTCAATGAAGATTTTGGGAAAACTCACATCACCAACACTTGTGTTGAATACATCGATATGCAACTACCAAATCTCCAAAATATGAAAGAAAATCTATCAAATCACAGTCAGCAACCTACTCCTACACAGCAACCTGGAACAGAGCAGGAACCTATGAATCATCAGGAGCCTCTAGCAGTACAACAAGAGCCAATCATTCAAGATGAAGTACATCACCCTGATGGAATACAACTGGAGATTAGGCTAGACATTCAACTTGACCCAAGCTGATCAGCCAACTTACATCAACAACATGATCCAGAGCAACCTGTTGAAGAACAGGATGAGCAGCAAGCTGAAGAGATAAGGAGAAAATGGCTAAGGAATCATCCAAGAGATCAGATCATAGGAGATTCAACATATGGGGTGAGAACAAGAAGAACCAACCCCTATAAAGCCATGTTTGCATGCTTCATTTCACAAACTAAACCTAACTGTATAGAAGAATCACTTACAGACACCAACTGGATCCAAGCCATGTAGAAAGAATTGAATAGATTCGAAAGAAACCAAGTATGGCATCTAGTTCCCAAACCTACTCATCAAGGAGTAATCAGCACTAAGTGGGTATTCAAGAACAAACTGGATGAAGAAGGTCAACTTGTCAGAAACAAAGCAAGACTGGTGGCTAAAGGATACTGTCAGGAAGAATGAATGGATTTTGAAGAAACTTTTACACCAGTAGCCAGATTAGAAGCAATCAGAATCTTTCTAGCCTATACAGCTCACTGCAATCTCATTGTATATCAAATAGATGTAAAGAGTGCATTCCTAAACGGTTTGCTAGCTGAAGAAGTCTACATGGAGCAACCTCCTGGATTTGAAGACAATTCAGTAGGAATGGTATTTAGATTGAAGAAGGCTCTCTATGGACTTAAACAGATACCTAGAGCCTGGTATGACATCCTATCAAAGTACCTACTTGAAAATGGCTTCAAAAAGTGAAAGGTGGACAAGATACTCTTCAGAATCCAAGATGGATATAGCATCCTGCTAGTTCAAATCTATATTGATGATATCATCTTTGGCTCCACGAACAAGGAGCTGTGCAAGAAATTCTCAAATCTCATGCAATCTAAGTTTGAAATGGGCATGATGGGAGAACTAAGCTTTTTTCTTGGACGTCAAGTAAAACAAATGAGCAATGGGATGTTTATCAATCAAATGAAGTACACCAAGGAGCTAATAAAGTGGTTTGGGCTAGAAAATGCAAGTACAGTAAGCATTCCAATGGTGACTTCAGGAAGCTTAGACAAGGATAGTGATGGAAGAGCAGTAGACATCACCAAGTACAAAAGGCTCATTGGGTCACTGCTTTACCTAACAGCAAGCAGATCAGACATAATGTTCTCGGTAGGAATGTGCACTAGATATCAAGCAGTACCCAAGGAATCTTACCTTAAAGGAACACAGGAATTTGGGTTATGGTATCCTAAGGAAGGTGGAATTAAGCTTATTGGTTATACTGATTCTGATTTTACAGGTTGCAAGATCTACAGGAAAAGCATAAGTGGTACCTGCCAACTCTTGGGAAATAAGCTGGTATCATGGTTCTGCAGGACGCAAACCTCAATAGCAACCTCAACTGCTGAAGCTAAATATGTTGCTGCAGGAAGCTGCTGTGCCCAAATTCTTTGGATCTAATAACAACTGAAAGATTATGGAATTATTGAAAAGGAAACTCCCAATCTATGTGACAATATAAGTGTTATAGCAATCACACATAACCCTGTCCTTCATTCAAAAACAAAACACATTGATATCAGACATCACTTCATAAGAAACCACATTGAAAAGAAAGATATATCTCTGGAGAAAGTGCATACTGATCTACAACTGGCTGACATTTTCACAAAACCACTCTGTGAATTAAGATTTTCATTTCTAAGAAATGAGCTAGGCATAATTAACCTGAGCTAAATATTCCTAATAATCCTATCTATATGGTTATACAACTTAGGGGGAACTCTAGGCGATGAAGTTTTTAAATGTCAAAAATAGTAACCTAAAGGTTACTGCTTAAGGTCCCTAGATAGTCCCTGAAGCTAGGATACTGGACAGAATCTACAGCAGGCAGTCTGCAGGAACCAGAGACGTGGGCGTGTGGAATACGGAATAGTTACCCCACGTCAGCAGCCATTTTTACAAAAAACCCCTTGAATTCCTCAAAATATCACATCAGCACATCGGTAAACACCGCGCCAAAAATCACAGCCACAGGATTAAGAGTCCCTTCAACTCTAAATTAAATCTGGACCGTTAGATTAAAGATCCCCCAAATTTAAATATAAGGGAGTATCTCTTCATCTCTTACACTCACCAACTTTCATTCTCAAGTTTTCTAAAAATCCTAACTTTCTCGCACTCACTAATCTCTTGTTCTCCACTCTTTCTATTTCTCTCTCTCAAATGGCATCCAAACAGAACTAAGTTGTCGACGGCAGACTAGTGGATGATAGCATCCTGGTGAAAATGGTGTTGGAGGAGGGAAACACAAAGGACTTGATGAAGGACATCCTAAGATGTCTTCGCATTTCTGGCCTCTTGAGGTTCTGCTCTTTCTTCAAGTCCCCCTATGTCGAAGAACAGGTGGCCAAGTTTTACAAACGGGCGAGGGTCTCTGATGATCGGTTAGAGATCCGTTCAAATTTGGGTGGCTAGGAGCTCACTGTGGACTCCGAGCTTCTGGTGGAGGTGTTCTTCCTTCCCACTGAGGGAATGGACGCCAGTGATCTCTCATTGTATGGAGAAAACGAGTTAGAGAAGTACTGAAAGATATTCACTAGGAGAACGGACACAAAGGGGATGTCCAGGAGCTGCAGCAAGATGGTTTTCCTTCTTGAGTTTGAGATGCTGCATGACATCTGCTGCCACATCATTAAGACTCGCTCTGGCTCCGTTGATAAGTGTACCAACTTCAGATACAGAATGATGATGGCAATCGTGAAGAATGAGAAGGTAGACTGGGCCAGCTACCTACTCTCCAAGCTGGTGGAGGAGGTGGAGAAGAAGGTAGGTAAGCCTACTTATAGGCTGGTTTTGAACACCCTCCTAGAACACTTGAAGGTGGATCTGTCCTAGGGGAAACCCATTCAAAAAGGAAAGTTCATCGGTGTAGATAGGGTCTTTGCCAAGAAGACCACTGCTCGGCCATCCCCAGTAACCAGGGAGGTCTCTGAGGGTTCCAAGGATGCTTTCGGAATAAGAAAGATAATCCACCGGACCAGCAGCGGCTCATCATCGCTGGAAAGTAGCTCGAGGATGGATGAACTCTCACCGGCTGCTGCAAAGCCAAAGAAGATTAAGCACAAGAAGGTGGTGCAAAGAAATATAGTGGTTTCTGATGATGAATTAGAGGACATTGCTGTCCAGTCTTCTAAGGTAGCATCAGTGGAAGTGAAGATTGATTTTCCACTAAGGGGTGAGCAGGCAGCTGAGGGGGAAGCTGCTGCTCAAATTGAAGAAGCTGGAGGAAAAGAGGCTGATGTGGAGGATATGGGGAGTATGTCATCAGTCTTCCCAAGGTACAAGCTGAATTCGTAAAGTTGATGGACAGATTCCTCACTTGGTGGCAGTACAGACACCTTCCTAGAGAGGACCTGATCCAGTGGGCTGACTGGAAGACAGAGGAGGAGTGGGCTCTAAATTGGGCTATGATAGACGACCTTGAGGAAATTCTGGAAAAGAAGTTCCTAAAGCAGCTCAAAATGAGGAAGTGGCCAAGTTCCTAGAGAATGCTGAGGCTGATGTTGAGCTGGAGGCCAGAAAGTAGATAGAGACTACTAAGCAGCAACCTCAGTCTTCCCTAAGGAACCTAAAGGGGAAAGCACCCATCGAGCAACCAGACTTCTACTGGGAGGAGATGATTCTGGATGCTGCTGCTAACCAGCACTACAAGAAAAATGCTAAACAACAACACCAATTTTACAACGGTTTTTCAAAAAACCATTGTCGTAGACATCTTTTACAACGGTTTTTCGAAAAACCGTTGTCGTTGTGCGAAAAAAATGCACAACGACAACAGTTTTTTACAACGGTTTTTTTGTACCGTTGTCCTAGATGTCTACAACAACGGTTGGGACAACGGTTTTTTACAACGGTTATTAACCGTTGTCGTAGACAACTACGACAACGGTTGGCACAACGGTTTTTTTGTACCGTTGTAAAACTGAGAATTTTTGAAATTAGTTAATAAAAGAAATGCATATAGAATATAAGCACATAAACATTAGTGGCCAAGTGGTTTCAGCTCGAACAAGGGGTCGCGAGTTCAAACCTCAGACAACGTAAATTTAACGTGGCAGGGTGATGTGGCATTGACCCGATGACGTGGCAGGTGATATGGCGTTGACCCGATGACCCGATGACGTGGCGGGTGACGTAGCAGATGGCTTGAAGGCAACACTTCATCAACCGTTGTGCCAACCGTTGTCGTAGATGTCTACGATAACGGTTAATAACCGTTGTGTAAAACAAACTCTTCAACAACAGCATCTACGACAACGGTAAAATTGGTCTTTCACAACGGTTATTAACCGTTGTCGTAGACATCTACGACAATGGTTAGTAACCGTTGTGGAAGATGGGGTCTACGACAACACCATCTTCCACAACGGTTGAAAATTGTCTATGACAACGGTTAATAACCGTTGTCGTTTAGCGTTTTTCTTGTAGTGCAGGTCAGAGCAGGCGATGACGTGGGCTTTGCTGAAGCCTAGGTGGAGAAATATGAAGCTGATGAGGCTATGGAAAGGATGATCAAGCAGGCTACTGATGTGAGCCTGAGTGACACAAGGATGAGAAGACCTGTAAGAGAGCCGCAGGTAGGTGAAGGTTCTGTTAGGATGTATACTATAAGCCTAGCTTTTGTATGAACATCTATTTATGATATGAGAATCTTTTATGGTCAAATGTTTGCATTTTATATATTTGTTATATATGTTATTGCAGTTGTCCAATTAATTTATATTGTAGATAACATGGTGTGTGGTGCCACACAGAAGATCATGTTATCAGTTCCTTATAGATTATAAATGGTAGCTCACAGCCGAGATAATTTTGGACAAATTATCGGAATGGTTGTAGTGTAATTTGGTATTAATCTGTCTTGATTATAAAATTACACTAGTACATTTTGTATGTATTGAGCAGGACCAATTGAGGTTGTTTTATTTCTACTGACTACATAAATAAAACGAGACCTCTGTTATTATGGATGTGCGTCCTCTTAATCATTGTATGATAACGGGCATGTATACTTGATATATGTTTCTTTAATTTACCAATGGGTGAGATTTATTTATTAAATCAATAAGCTCGGTAAATTGGGATACAGTGTTGTTTATATGGTGTGCTGTTGATTATATAATGAAACCGTGTCCTAATTATTTAGGATGATGATGTCCCCTTGAGGAACTCATAAGGATTATCATGTAAACCCTGCAGGTGGATTTATTCCGGCATGATAATAAAGTTGAGTGGTACTACTCTTGGATTAAATATTAATTAATTGAATTGTCAGTAATTCATTTAATTAATGGACATTCGATATCTTAAACATGGGGAGATAAACGCGCACATAATAAATAGGAGCCATATCTAATATGGATAAGGGACGGTAGTTCCATAATATCTTTTTAGTTGATTAAGATATTATTTGATAGGCTTGAGAAGTATATTCAGATCGAATTAATGACTCCTAAGCCTATCAGGAGACCGATTCCTAATCCTCCTCAAGGTCCCTGTTGTAGCCTATAAATAAGCCTCAAGTCAACCGTTTCTAGAGTGACAGACACAGAAAAATCTGATATACGATCTAGAGAAGAACGGTTGAAAGTCTCGATAGCTCGTTGCCCACACAACGTTCGAGATAAGGCGAGGAATACAGCAGAAGATCGTGAGGTTCAGGCTTCATCGATTCCTCGATCTACAGTTCTGACCTTAGAACTAATTTTGGTGCGAAAGGTATGATTCGTTTTCCGCTGTGCGTTAATCATATTTTCATGAACCCCGATTCGGATAATCGTATAGGGTCGGCGATCCGGCGGTTCCTTCAGGTTCCTCCTGCACACCACTGATGATCGAACCTATCAACAGGAGGTCATCTTCACCATCAGAGAAAAATGATGAAGAGTTCTCTTACCTAACTGACTTGATCATACTGACAGAGGTCTCTAGGCAGACGCCGATGAAGGAGACTAACCTTACTCCAACTGACCCTCTCAGGGCACAAGAGCTGGATACCCTCGCTGCTGCTATCACGTTCAACTCGTTCCTGAAACTAACTGAGGCACCACCCACAGCACCAACCAATGAAACTACTGAGCCATCAGGTCATACACCAATAGAGGTAGAGTTTCAAGGAGAAGCAGTAAAGGTGGTGGAGGAGCCTGCTCTAATGGAAGTGGAGAAAGCAGCCCCTATCAAGGCAGTGGACCATGGTAAGATGGTCACTGAATGGGTCAAGATAGGTGAGGAGGGAGCTGATGCTGAGCAGGAGGTGACGGATGCAATGGAGGTGGACAAGGAGGGTGGGAGGGAAAAAGAAGCTGAAAATGAGGCTGAGGAGGATAATAAGGAGGCTGATAAGGAAGTTGAGAAGGAAAAGGAAGCTGCAATGGAAGCAGAGAAGGATAAGGAGGTAGAGAAGGATAAGGAGGCTGAGGAGAATATGGAGGGTGACAAGGAGGAAAAAGAGAAGGAGGCTGGTGAAGATGCTTCAAAGAAGGAAGAAGCTGGATCAGATGATGGAGGATCCAGTAGCACCTCCAACAGCGATGATGGATTACCCAGTGAACAGGGTGATACCGGAGCCGAAAAATCCAAAGCTCTAACCCCCACATCTTCTATTCAACAGGTACCTGTTGTTGATACTACTGAAACAAAGGAGGCTGCCAAATCAAATGATGAAGTCTTGGCTGCAATTGAACAGATGAAGAAGTCACTAATGAAAGTGAGTAGAAAGCTCCGCAAGGAAACTCGCTCCAGCATCACCAAAACTCAATCCTTTCTAGACTCCCTCAACGTGACCCTTGCAAGACTTCGTCAGGTGATTGTAGCCCACCAAACCCCTAAGAAGGATGTTACTATGGAGGTTGTCAAGACAGTGATGGAGAAGCTGAACAGGCAAGAGCAGAAGATGATTCTTCTGGAGACTGATCAAAAAACTCTTGTCGCTATAGTAGGCCACATGGATGAAGAGCAGTTCAACCAATTGTAAGTCCTGAGAGAGCATTCTGGCATCTTGTCAGATATTCACTCGATGGTCAGCTTTACAATTGGGAGAGCTGATGATGACAAAAAAGGGGAAGGGAGGCTGGAAGGACAGTAAAAAAGTAGACAGTATCCTTCTACCTGCAGGCAGATGGTAGTAAGCAGAATGAGGGATGATGCTGGTGATGGTGGCAGTAAGGGAGCTGGATCAAAAGACCTTCCAGACAGTAGCCTTAAAAGAAAATCAAAAGCTGTCTCTGTATTTATTCGTCCAGGCTTCAGAAAGGGAGCTGAAGGCAGAGAAGAGAAGAGAAGGAAGACAGAGGCTGAACTGACAAACAACCTGGACACTGTGTTTGGGAAAGGGCCGCAGGAAGTTCTTGCTAAGATATGCCCAGCCCACAAGCTGCCTGATATTGCCTTCTTGGAGCAGAATATGCAAAATCCCACCAGCTCAAGCCTTAAGACCTTTCTGGAAGCCAGTCCGGATCCTAAGAGCAAAAGGTTCATTATACCAAGGATTTCAGAGGTCACTCTCCCTACAGACACCAACCCTTCATTCCATCAGATAGAAGCCTTCAAGAGGATGGGGCTGATGAAATACTTCACAACCTTCTGTAATGAGTCTACTCTGCTTAAAGAATACCGCTCCAACAAAGAAGCCATGATGAGATTTCTTGACCTTGCTAGGAAGGGAGGACTTCCAGTTCAAGTCAAGCTGAAGCAGAGACTTGGGAAGGAGTTCATACTCATTATTTATGATAGTATGATGTTGAAATAGATTTTGATGAGATAAAACATGTAATAGATAATTTTTAGCAATCTGGTTAGGTTTCCATATGTAAAAGTTAAGCTAAGGAAAAGATGCAGGAAGAGGAAGAAGATATTGGAAGGAGCCTGCGCCAAGTCACTACTATCTGCATATAATCAGAATGCTGCATTCTCAAAGTAAGAGATTTTATCTTAGTATGTAAGGACACTGGAAGCAAGCTTGAAGCATCTCAAGTTAGAAGAAGCTGGCCTCATCAGAAGAAAGTACAACAAGTCAACTCTCAAATACCTCAAAGTGAGTGCATTCTGAAGAGCCTGTAGAGACACTCAAGTTCAAGCCAATCAAGAAATGGCATCTGGAAAATACAAGGATTGAGTACTGAATAGTGCAGAGCAAGGCAGGCGCCATAGTACAGAGGTGAAGGGATGCAGCAGGAATAGTGTCAGGAGATCTTTGTACGACCTAATGGCTGCATGACACCTCACCATAAAGAAACTGTCTCTTCAACGGGTAGATTTTCACTGAAAAACTATAAATAGAAGATTGAATGCACCTGGAACAACAATTGAAACATTCATCTTGCAAAGTTATGTCTCTAAGGATCAATATCTCTCAAAAGCTCTCTCGTTTCAGTCACTCAATCTACAAAAGCAGCAAGCCAGCTACCTTTCAAGACTCTGAAGTTCAAAAGAGCTTGTTGCACTCAAATGTTGAAAAAAAACCTTATTTTTCTTTAAGTAGATTGTTTAGGAATTGCTTAAGCAGAGGATAAGTCTGCTAAGTATTTGTACTCTCTGAAGAAGAGAAAGGATCCTGTGTGGGTCAAGGAACCTGTGTGGAGATCCTGTGTGGGTCGAACAGTTGGTCACTGTGCAGCTACCTGTGTGGATAGAGCTGACAGTTTTGGTTAGGGTGAAGTTTGTATTAGCAGAGTCTTTGTAAATCAAACTTACTTTAATAAAGTTCCTCCTTGAGAAGGAGTGGAGAGGACGTAGAGGGATTACTCCATCCTCGAACCTCTATAAATTTGCTTGTCTGTGTGTTTATCTCTTTAATTTTATATCTGCATATCTTACTCATCATAGCATCCTGCAGAAAAGCATTCTTCGAAAAACACATAATTTCCGATGTGCATTTAAAACTCTGATTAAGTCTTGAGCTATCTGATCAAGCAGCAACCTATTTAGTGTAGTAAGCTTTCTAGCTACCTGCTCCTCGAAGGACTTACATTTTTTAAGGAAAAGTTTAAAAAATTTGATAAGGTTAATTCACCCCTCTTAAGCTTATACCACTTGGGACCAACAATTTATTTATGTCATGCTATATGAAAATGGTGCAATGATGAGATGAAAAAGGAATTTGAAACATAGTAAAGAACAATTGATGAACACTTTGTTGAAAATGATGATTAATCTCTTCATTCGTCTCGTTCAATACATAAAATATATTGATAGGTTGTTTTTATACATTTTGCATATGTTGATATTGCTTGAACGAGAAATTAACATTAATTAGATTGGAGAGTCAATAAAATGCAATGATATACATAAAAAAAATGATATGTTGTCACACATACAATTAGGCATCCATTTATTAGATTAATAAGATATATAGAGACATAGAGAAGAATCACACGAAAATGGTGAGATTAATTATATTTCATTCATTCTAATAATGTCAATTTATAGAATTATATGAGAAACTTAAATTTCCCCCCAAAAACACTTTTCATAAATAAAAAAATTCAATAAAAATTAAAAGAAAAATAGGACAAAACTGCCAAAAACATTGCTCTATAGGATGGGTGATTGGCGTTAGGAGGCTGCAGGGTAGTGGGACGGGTTTGGGGATGGGATGACATGAGGATACATTTATATTTTATATTTCAAAATTTCAAATTATAATAATTATTTTATTTTAAATCCATTTTGTATTTTATTTCAAATTACTAGGGATTGCTATTTAATTTGTTTATAAGTAATAAATAATGTAGATTTAATTCTGTACAATTATCATTATAGAAATTTATATTCTTAGTAAATATGTAAATTGTTATGATATATTTGGGGGCAAAAAGAATGATGAAACTTTTAAATATTAGAAATGATAATTTGTAAGAAAAATAATCAAACTTAAAGTATTTTGTAAAAGTAATATCTTATATTCCATAATGTGGATAAAATAGTTTATAGTTTAAACATCATATTTCAATGATTCAAAAGCTAAGTCAAACACCTTCTAATTTTTTTTGTTTGTTCCTTTTTAAAGAAAATATTATCACATATGTATAATACGAATAATAATACATATGAATACTTTAATTTAATATAAATTTCATTATATTATAATCTATGCAAAGCACGAGAGAAATATTAGTATAGCTAATAGAGATAAAGTTGCACGACAGAGCTAAAAGCCAATACAAGAATGCTATGGACAATTGAACTGCATAAACCTACAACTTCCATTGTAAAGCAAAATGGTCCCCCACAAAAGAGTTCCTAATTATCCATAATAAATTAAATGAACCTTGTATATGGATGTGATGAAAATATTAATGCTATGGTTTTATCTCTCTTTGAGTAAAATTCATCATTATAAATAGAAGAAGGTGTGTACTTAGAAATCTACTGAAACTTGAACTATCATCGATCAAGCAATTTAAGTTCATCAAGTCTTTAAAGTACGAGCTAAAAATTTCTAAGTTTCATCCACTCAACTTCAAGAAGTTTGCCTACAGAAGATCTGATCCTTCAAGTCTATAGTCTGCTTCAAAGTGAAAGAACACGAATATCTTTAACTATTATGTGTGAGAGATTAAAGTCCTTAGTTGAAGAAATTGGGTTTCTCACTAAGTGCAACTACTCTATGTGAGTAGGAATTCTATGTGGATTACTTATCATTCGTGGATAAGAAGATCTTGTGTAGATTTGAGTTTAAGTAGTTCGAGTAACCTATGTGGAAGCTAAATTGTTGTAGGTGTTTAACTAGAGTTTTAGTTTGTAATAGCTATTAGCTCCGTAAATTAAACTAACTAAACAAAGTTTCTCCTCAAGAAAATGAGTATAGTGTATTAGAAAGATTTCTCCACCCTTGAACCACTATAACCTATTGTGTTTATTGTTTTATTCATCTCCTACACCTACTTACAACATATTGTATACAAGCATATTTCCCAAAACTCATAAGTTTGCAAAATGTTTTCATAAAAGAACTTTTCAAGGATATTTTTCCACCTCACAAAACTCTAAAAGAACTTTCACACAACCACATACTACAATTAAACTCAAGTAGTAATGAAATTTAGAAGTTGAGTACAACAATGTAAGCTTGAATAACGTACAATGTACAACAGAGGTCACAGATTGTTATAAAAGTTTAAAGATTGTTATAAAAGTTTAAAAACTTGAAGAGGTTTATTCAACCCCTCCTCCCCCTCTAAACTTCTAATTAATACCACTAGGGAGTAACATACACATCAAAAAAAAGAAAAAAGAGTCACTAAAGATGGTAACAAAATTCAAAAAGAAGCATTTGATGTTGCTCCGGTTCAACGTGCGTCTTCTCGGAACTAAAAACTCGAAACCTCGGCCGATCGAATCCAACGAACCTGCAAAATAGACACCGGGAGGGGTTCCCGGCGAAGGGACTCCGACGCTCAAGTCAGTCGAAAAGCTCTAAAATCTCTCAAGTAAAGTAATCTCTAAATTTTGTATATTACGTGTGTGTAAAGTGTAAAAGAACAAGGATATATATACTCCCTGATACTTGTTGTAGTAGAAATAGGAGTCCTAATTGTGCTGGGCGTTGGAGTCTTCTGGAAATCGAGGTTAGCTCGATATCCGCCTAGAAATCAGGGATATGGGTAACAAACCCGTGGAAATAGCGGGCAGTTGAGATCAGTTCGCTTTCATCTGATCATCCAGCTCGTAGATTCTCATCCGAGCTAATGTAGTTCGCCGGGACAGGCGTAGTTCGCCTATTAAAGTAGTTCGCATTCTCAGGCGTAGTTCGACCTACACTAAGTAAGGAATTCGGTCTGGATAAATTCGAGTCGTGTTCAGTTCGGTTTGGTTTGAAGCATTCAGCTCGATCACATCAGTACTCCCCCCCTTTTCACAGTGTATATAATACACTGGGGAGGTTCGCTAAGGCGGTGACCGAACTGAACTGACGCCTCTTCCCGAGGCGAGATGTCTTTTCCATGTCTTTTCAGCTTCCATCGCTCTGTTCGCACGACACGTGGCGAAAAAATTGTTCCCGCTAAAAGCTTTTTTTGTTTTCCACCGTTAGATTTCACTCCATCCAACGGCGGACAGATCGCGCCCCTTCAGATCTTCCCCCCAAAATCAAGATTTTTCTCTCTATATATATGTCATTATCATCATCCTAAAACACTTCGTGCTCCTCTGCTGTAGACGTTCGTCTTCTCCAATCCTCTTCTTGATTTAGGTTTCTTCTCTCAATCTCAGGTATTCCTTCCTCTCTTTTCTAATCTTTATTATATCAATGGCGTCTTCCATTTCGGAAAGACCTAGAAGGAAAAAATCCATAGAAGATGCATTTTCTTCTAGCAAAGTCACTCCGACCCACACTGTGTTCCTAAGTTCACTGATGGCGGGGGGCTATACGGTGGTAATCCCGGGTCCTGAGGATCGACCTCATCGTGCACCACCTGGGCATCACTCCTGATTTCTAAAACAGGTCACCCTTGGATTAGTTCCTCCCATCCATCCTTTCTTCTTAGATGTTAGTGCGGAGTTTGGGATATGTCCGAGCCAACTCCACCCGAACTCCATTAGTTACATAGTTTCTTTTTATATGGTTTGTAAATGGATGGGGGTCGAGCCCTCTGTGACCCGTTTTCGATCTTGCTTCGTGTTAAAAAATTCCAATCTTTTTCGTTTCTATTTGAGTCCTCGGAGTGGTGCGAGGCGAGCTTATTTCCTATCTCCCGGGGATGACAAGATCAGTTCTTGGGAGAAACATTATTTTTTTGTGAAAGCGTCGATAGGTCGGCCTTTTCGTTCGCTTCCTTGGGCCCAGCGTTCGGGTCAAACCGACCCCGCTCCTGCCTCAGATCACCAAATCACCACCCTGAACGAAATTTTTGCGAAGGGTTGGTTCGACATCGCCAAGCTGAGCTCCTGTACCGAGCTGTTATCTTTTTGGGGGTTCTATCCGAACAGCCAGATCCCTCCTCGCTTTGACTTAGGTCATTGTTACTGCATTCTCCTATAGGTCGAACTGATTGTTTTGTCATCTGACCCTGTCTGTTCTCTTTTGCAGATCTCACAATGAACCGATTTTTCTCCATTTCGGAAGATGCGTCTGATGAGGAGCGAACTCCGATCTCGCCTGCTCAGCACGGGGTAGATCCTGCTCTGGCTGCTGCTTTCAAACAGACGGAGGAAGCTCGTCTTGCCGAGCTGGCTGGTAGGGCTCCTGGCCCCTCCGTCGACATGATTCAAGAGGAGAGCGTCCTCGCTCCTGTTCCGGACCCCATTCCAGAGTCCTCCGCTCCAGCTGTCACTGCAACCCTCACTCCTCGTGGTTCACTTCTCATCGCAGCTCCTCCCTCTCAACCAATCGATCTGACTGCGGACGCTGGCGAAGCACCACTGGCTCGAGCTCCTTCGTCTAAAAAGAGAACATCTTCCAGTTCGCGAGCCTCCCAACCGAAAAAGGTGCGAGCAGGTGAGGCCATCGCGGGGGGTCCGTCGGAGACCGAGGGAAAAACAGCGGGGGACGAAGAGGAGGAAGATGCAGAAGAGAAAGAGCTGCGGAAGAATCTGTCCCGCCTAGTAAACGCCCAGAAGTATTTCGTAGGCTATGCGAGGCAGGCTCTCCGTCGGAGAGACGAGCTGCGGGAGAGCCGCGTGCGACTGGAGGAGGTGATCGAGGAGAAGAAGACTCTGGAGAGTGATCTCTCAATCCGCTCCGAGGAGACTGATAAGTTGTCGGCCTCGCTGGAGCAGGTCCAGGTCGATCTGGCGATGGCTCGCTCGGAATCTGCTAGAAAAGAGGAGCTATTGCTGGCGAAGGAGAAGTTCGCCATGGAGATACATGAGGCCTTTGTTCGGGTAGAGGCCGAAAATCGCCGGCTAAGGGAGGAGCTAGAGGAGGAAAGAAATGCGCGAGCTCGTTTTGGGGAGGAAATGCGAGCCGAGGGTTTCCAGGCTGGGACTGCTGCGGGCTACTATCAGTTCGCAAAAAGTCCAGAGATGGAACTGATAGTTGCAGAATATCGCGACCGGCTTTTTCATCAACTCTGGAATTCCACTCTCTTTCTCTCCAAAGCGGCTCCAATGGCAGAGGCCTATTTTAAAGAGGGAATCCGCTTGCGCCAGGAGGAAGTAACGGAGGTTGTTCGGCGTTTCCAGGAGGAGACTGGGCAGACATTACCGGAGCCCGTCCTTCGATACCGTATTTCCTCCCTGTTTAAAAAGTTAACTCAGACATTTCCTATTCCTCCCGGCTGGCAAGAGGATCCGAACGAAGACCCAGCAGCGGAATGGTGGGCCGGGTACTTGGAGCAGTCAATCAAGGAAGTTCTTCCTACTCCTCCGAGTGTTGGTTCGGCTAACCTTCAGTCCGGAGAGACCATTCCGAGCCAAGTTGCCGACCTGCCAGAAGAAATGTTTGTCCCTCCGCCTGCTCGGCCTTCAGTCAGCGAACCTCCTACTCCTGCAGTTCCCTCCGAGGATCCTTCTGATACTTAGAATTTTTTTCTAGTTTTTCCTTGGAAGTTTGTAATACTTTAGTTTTAGCAAGACTTTGTGTAATCTAATCAATTTTCCTGAATACTATCAGATATCATTTGGTGTTTCTTCCCAAGTTTCTTTTCACAAAGTAGTTTAAAATAATCAATCTCGTTCAGCTCGTTCCGAAGGAGGTTCAACTTGATCAGTTCCATCGATCAATCCTTCCAAGGAGAAATCATTTAGCTCAATCCAAGGAAGGTTCAATTGATCAGTTCCATCGATCAACCCTTCCAAGGAGAATCATTCAGTTCGATCCAAGGAAGGTTCAATTGATCAGTTCCATCGATCAACCCTTCCAAGGAGAATCATTCAGTTCGATCCAAGGAAGGTTCAATTGATCAGTTCCATCGATCAACCATTCCAAGGAGAATCATTCAGTTCGATCCAAGGAAGGTTCAATTGATCAGTTCCATCGATCAACCCTTCCAAGGAGAATCATTCAGTTCGTTTTTCAAAATATAATACAACTTTTAAAACAGAATTGTAAAGACACAGCCATTTTAACGTGGTTCGGCTAAATCAGCCTACATCCACGAGTCGGATATCGACTTGTTTTATTAAGTTGACAGAAATTTAAAAAAGTAATCGTACAAGAGTAGCGTACTATGCATAAAATTTCTTCAAATGGCTCACATGCCATGGTCTTGGTAATAATTTCCCATCTCCATTAATCAGTTCGTAAGATCCTCCTGAAAGAACCTTGGATATGGTATATGGTCCTTCCCAAGTAGCATCCAATTTTCCATTATTGACCAAGGCATCTGATTGCCTTAGAACCATATCGTCGATCTGGAACTCCCTTTTCTGGACTTTCTTGTTAAAAGCCACTTGAATCCGCCTCTTGTAAAATTCACTTCAAACTCTAGCCTTATCTCGGAGCTCGTCTAAGAATACTTAATCGATTTTGATCAGTTCCTCGTTCTTCAGAGGCTCGAAACTTGTGATTCTCAGCGCTTCTCCTTGGATTTCTGCTGGCACGACAGCTTCCATTCCGAATGCCAAACTAAAAGGGCTTTCTCCCGTTGTCTATCATGGTGTAGTTCGATATGCCCATAATACCGAGGGTAGTTCGTCTACCCAGTTGGATTTTTCTGATTCTAATCGCTTTTTCAGCCCGTCCAATATGATTCTGTTCACCACTTCAACTTGCCCGTTTGCTTGAGGATGGGCCACTGCAGTGAATACTTGTAGGATCTTCATCTCTTTGCACCACTCGATAATTCTCTTTCCACGGAACTGAGCTCCATTGTCTGAGACCAAAATTCTTGGTAAACCAAATCTGCAGCAAATATTTTTCCAAATGAAGTGGATCATTTCGGCCTCGGTGATCTTGGTTAATGGTTCGGCTTCGACCCACTTGGTAAAATAGTCCACCACCACAACTACGAACTGCTTGCTTCCTCGAGTTTTTACGAATGGACCAACGATGTCAATTCCCCATCTGGCGAACGGGCATGGCGAACAGACAGTTAGCATATCTGCGGTAGGTATATGAATTCGCCATCCATGTTTCTGACAAGCTTCGCATCTCTTGACTATTTCGTTCGCGTCCTCCTTCATTGTAGGCCAATAAAATCCAGCTCGTACTACTTTTCGAGCTAAAGATCTGGCTCCGGCATGTTCGGCACATCCCCCCTCATGGGCTTCCTCCAAGACTTTGATTCCTTCTTCTCTGGATAAACATCGGGCGTCTGTCGTCAAGAAGGTTTTTCTGTACAAAGCCTCTTGTAGTAGATAATAAAATCAAGCTTGCCTTTCCAGCTTTTCTAATTCTTTTTCTGTTCCTTCTTTCTTGTCTTTTAAAAAGCATATAATTGGAGTTCTCCAATCCGAACTCACCCCATCATCAATACTCATTACTTTTTTTTCTCTTTCTACTCCCATTACTATTATAGTCCTCTGCGAACAGTCTTTCAGCGAACTGCCTATTTTAGCCAGGAAATCTGCCTTTTGATTCTCGCTTCTGGGGATCTGCTCAATTTCAAGTTTCTCGAACTTGATCTCCATTTCCCTGATCTTCTCAACATACGAACTCATCCGATCTTCTTTGACTTCACATCGATTTTGCAACTGTTGAGTTACTAACTGTGAATCAGACTTGACCGTCAAATGTCGAGCTCCAACTTGTTCGGCTATTTTCAAACCTTGTAGGAAGGCTTCGTACTCTGCTTCATTGTTGGAGGCTTTGAACAAGAATTTAACAGCGAACTGTAGCTCATCCTTTTCTGGGCTAATTAATAAGATACCAGCTCCGGCTCCATGACGAGAAGAGGACCCGTCAACAAAGAGTTCCCATTCTTTCTTTTCCTGAATTCTGGTTGTCTCTTGTATGAAATCTGCCAAAGCCTAACCTTTGATCGTCGTTCGTGGTTCGTATCTAATGCCAAACTGGCCTAACTCAACGACCCACTTAACCAATCGGCCCGAGGCCTCCGGCTTCCCCAAAATGGTGCTCAACGGATGGTCAGTTCGTACGACAACCGTATGACTCAAAAATAGGGTCTTAATCTTCTGGCCGCAGTTATTAACGCGTATGCTATTTTCTCAATCTCCGTATAGCGTATTTCTGTATCTTGAAGGACCTTGCTGACGAAGTATATCGGGAACTGGTCCTTGCCTATCTCCTTCACCAGGACCGAGCTAACGGACTCTTCTCCGACTGCCAGGTATATTATCAGCGGTTCTCCATGAACTGGTTGTTTCAACATGGGAAGTGTAGCAAGGAAAATCTTCAGATTCTTGCTTGGGGTTGACTTCGATTCCCCTTTCAGTAACCATGTAACCCAAGAATCTCCCCGCTTTTACCCCGAAAGAACACTTCGCAGGGTTCAAGCGCATTCCGCTTCTCCGAATGGTTGTCATGGTTTCTCTTAAGTCCGCAGGATGTGTGTTTGCTTCGACACTTTTTACCAGCATGTCATCCACATAAGCCTCCATGTTCCGACCTAATTGATTAGCAAACATCCTGTCCACCATCCTCTGATAAGTAGCTCCAACATTTTTTAATCCAAAAGGTATCACCGTGTAACAATATGTTCCTGACGAAGTGATAAACGCCACATTGGGTTTGTCTTCGGGATGTAAGAGAATTTGGTGATATCCTTGTGCTGCATCCATCATGCTGAGCAGTTCGCACCCTGCAGTGGAATCGACCAGCTTATCGATCCGGGGCAGCGGATAGTAATCTTTAGGGCACGCCTTGTTGAGATCGCGGAAATCAATGCACATCCGCCACTTGTTCCCTGGTTTTGGTACTAAAACCACGTTAGCTAACCATCGTGGGTACAGAATTTTTTCAATATGTCCGATTTCCAACAGCTTCCGGACTTCTCTCTCAATGATTTCATTCTGTTGCTCTCCGAAATGTCTTAACTTTTGTTTGATGGGTCGAACTTCGAGTTTGATATTCAATCTGTGAACGACCACTTCCGGATCTATTCCTTTCATATCTTCTGGTTTCCATGCGAATAAGTCCACGTTCTCTTTTAATACTTCTATCATTTCTTCCTCGATCTGCTTAGTTAGGTAACGCCCAATGCGAATAGCATGACCAGGTCGCTCCGGAATTAGTTCGACGCTCATCAACTCTCCTTCTTCGAACTCAGCCGTGTTCGCTTCTCGTCCTTTTTTGTGACTAATATCTCTTTCTCGATCAGCATCATCCCTTTGTTCTGAACTTCGCTTTCGGGACTCCAACTGACGAACTGCAGTAACATAACATCGTCGAGCTGTCTGTTGGTCTCCATGAACCCTTCCTATACCCAGGATCCGGCCCTGATCATTCTCGATAGGAAACTTCATCATCAAGTGTGCTGGCGAGATGATTGCTGCGTAAGTACCCAAAGACGGGCGACCTAATATTACATTATACTGAGAGGGCGCATCGACCAATAGGAAGGTTATGGTCCTGTTTTGCTTCCACTCTCCTTCTCCTAATACCATAGGTAACTGCACCTTGCCCAGAACAGCTACTGCTTCTCCAGAAAAGCCATAAATGGAGGTTTCTACTGACTTTACTTCCACCGTCGACCTCATCTTCCTGAAACAATCCATGAACATGATATCCACGGAACTTCCTGTATCCACGAATATCCTTTTAACCTCAAAACCTCCAATTTCTGCAGAAATCACTAACGCGTCGAACTGGGGACTTTGGATGGCCACCTTATCACGAGCTCCGAACTCTATCACCACGTTATCAAAGATAGTTTGAACCTCAGTATTCTTTTGCCGGACTGAATTCAACCTGGCCTTGCGAGCTCTATTTGAGTCCCCGTCAGTAAGACCTCCGATGATCATGTGTATTGTCGGCCTCTCCTCTCTTGCGGGCTCATCATGTTGTGGATTCGGTGGAGGTGGAGGTAGTTCGGGCTGTTCTCATCTTCTATCTCTTCTTGGCCCTCGCCGGCCATTTCGGTTGTCTCCGTGTTCGCACGGAGGTTGTCGAACATATCGGGCCAGTTTATTTTCTCTAATTAGTCTCTCCAGTTCATCCTGTAGATGCCAACATTCATCCGTACTGTGGCCGTACTCATTATGGAACCGACATAATTTCCCATTACCGTAGGTGGGCGGTTTCTTAGGATTCGGACACCAAGTTACCGGCCATTTTAATTGGGGCAGATTCCATATTTCCATTAACACTTGCTCGGGGGGAATCGTCAATGGAGTATACCGTTCATAATGTCTTCGACCTCCCCTATTGTCTCTCAACTGCGGAGGTGCAAACGCAAATTTTGCTCGGGGCTCTTCGAGGTGCCGCTTCCTCATGCTTTCCTGTTCTCATGTTTTGTTCGGTCGACTGGAATTCTCTCCTTTCTTCATCCGAACTGCTTCTTCTAGATTTATATACTTGGTAGCCCGTTGCAACAGGTCGTCAAAATTTAGGGGGGTCTTCTTCACTAAAGAGGTATGAAGATCACCTTCTCTCAACCCCTGAATAAACGCACTAACCACCAGATCACCCGAAGCTTCGGGAGCCTCAAGGGCGGCAGCTGTAAACTTTTTGACGTAGTCCCTTAACGTCTCTTCCGTCTTTTGTCGAACTCCAAACAGCGTTTGAGCAGATCGCCTCTGTTGCCGAACACTGGCGAACTGATGTAAAAACATATCCGACAACTGTTCAAAGCTGTGAATCATTCCGTCGCTTATCTGACTAAACCAAGTCTGGGCAGCTTTGGTAAGGGTGGTAGCGAACACCCTACACTTAATTCCTTCAGAATACTGGTGTAAGAGAGCAGTATTCTCAAATCGACACAAATGCTCCCAAGGGTCAGTAGTGCCATCGTAGTCGAAACTAACTGAGCGAAAAAAACCAGGCAGCTTGTCCTTCATGATCAGATCAGAAAAAGGGTTTCCCCTTGAGTTTCGCGGAGCTTGACGAGCGTTCTGATGGTCTTCTCTCAGCTCTCTCCGCAGTTCAACAACCTCCTCCGATGGATTGGTGCGTTCCTATTTTTGTCCCCTGGGCTGGTCGGAACGACTTTCCCTCTCGTTGGCTTGTGACTTATCTTCTGGCTGATTTTTCTCTATTTCAATTTCCACATTCTTAGATTGTCCTTTGACATGAGCAGTCAAGGCCTTTTGAACCGCCGCCGATATCAAACCGGAAAGCTCTTCAGGAGTCAAAGTAATGGTGTGAGGAGGATTATCCGGGACGGTGTTCTGGCTGTCCCCTTCTCCTTCGCGATTCCTAGATGGTTCACCGACCTCCGTTCTCTGCGTTCCTCTAGTGTTTACCATATTTGCACTCAACGTCTTAACTCAGATTTTCCCACAGACGGCGCCAATTGATGTTGCTCCGGTTCAACGTGCGTCTTCTCGAAACTAAAAACTCGAAACCTCGGCCGGTCGAATCCAACAAACCTGCAAAATAGACACCGGGAGGGGTTCCCGGCGAAGGGACTCCGACGCTCAAGTCAGTCGAAAAGCTCTAAAATCTCTCAAGTAAAGTAATCTCTAAATTTTGTATATTGCGTGTGTGTAAAGTGTAAAAGAACAAAGATATATATACTCCCTGATACTTGTTGTAGTAGAAATAGGAGTCCTAATTGTGCTGGGCGTGGGAGTCTTCCGGAAATCGAGGGTTAGCTCGATATCCACCTAGAAATCAGGGATATGGGTAACAAACCCGTGGAAATAGCGGGCAGTTGAGATCAGTTCGCTTTCATCTGATCATCCAGCTCGTAGATTCTCATCCGAGCTAATGTAGTTCACCGGGACAGGCGTAGTTCGCCTATTAAAGTAGTTCGCATTCTCAGGCGTAGTTCGACCTACACTAAGTAAGGAATTCGGTCTGGATAAATTCGAGTCGTGTTCAGTTCGGTTCGGTTTGAAGCATTCAGCTCGATCACATCAGCATTAATAAAGTTAGTAAACACATCTATATACAAAGGTGGGAAAGTATATAAGAATGTCATTTTTTCACCCAAATTTGTATTATCATGTAATAATAAAAATAAATCATAAAATAAAGAAAATAATAAAGAATGTTGATGTTTTCTCTAAACCAAAATTCAAATAGATTGGGCAACAGACGGGGGAGAAAGAGGGGGCAGAGGGATGGGAGTAGAGTGAGGGGTGGGGTAAAATCCATCGTTGGAATAACGTAAATAATTATATTATATATTAGCTTATTACTATATATAGCATTTATAGTTATCAGATAAGCATCTAATGAAATTATAAATTACATACATTTATTAGACTAAGATAATTAATTCTAGCTTTTCTTTATAGTTGTATTTTGACCCGATTCAACAAAAAGAAAAGAAAAACTTTTCTAAGTTGGAGTTTTGTTTCAATCTTTTGAATATATAATTAAGAAAAATCACAATTTTTATTAATTATTGTAATTTACCACGATATTATTTTCTACATTGAAGTCTACATGTCAAACAAAAGTGTCATGTTAAATGTCATATTAGATGTAATGTAGAAATATATACTAAGTCTGACAAATTCATAAATATCAAAACTTGAAATTTAATCTATATTTTTATTTTAATTAGCAAAAGAAATATCATACTTTTTTTGTCACTATTGTAGTTTGAATCAAAATTTTATTTACCGACGATCTAATCTAAATCAATATGTTCGACTAATTAAATAACCACATCGAACATCACATAAGCCAAGTTATTTCTCAAAAAAAAGGTATAATTTTAATATACATAAAAAATGTGGTTGTTTAAGGTAAATTTGGATTTACATGTTTTTGATGCATTTGAGGAATCATGTAGTTTATGTGAGGTATGTCGTGATATTGAGTTGAACCAAGGACGGAAATATCAGTTTTTGTACAAATATCAGTATCTTCATTTTACGGAAATAATAATAGTACGTATATCTCCCGTAGGAATTTAGTTCGTTACCCATTCTAATTCTAAATTATTTATATTAGAATATTTTCATATTAAACTTAGCCTCACCATTTTCCTATTTTATTCTTCTCTATTTCTGAACTCGTATACAATATTTAATCTGAATAGTAAATCTGAACTTCTGGATGATAAGCCAAAATTTAGAAATAGACATTTGATTTTTGATTAAATAGAGATGCAAAATATACTCTTTTAACTTATGCTACTTTTCCTTATAAATTAACATGATTTTATTAAAAAGAGAAGCGCCAATCCAAAAAAATAACATTCATTTAAAATGATAAGTAATTTCAAAATTCTAAGTAACACATTCTAATAACACAAGTAGAAAATAAATCAATAAAACCATTTTTGATAATCCAAAATCAACAAAATAAGCATCAACCAAACATCAATATGAATCAAGAATATCTAAAGACATGCACTCATATATAATCAAAATTAAAGGATCATTAATAGATATCATTCTCATTAATTAGAGGAAACACTGCATAACAGGTTGATCAAATTAAAGATAGATATATTAATAGAAAAGTGTAGAAACGTACTCAAGCATAAATCAATTCCATATTACAAAGAAAACTAGAATTGAAGATTTAGGTAAATGTAGAAGATGAACTCAAAATCATATTATTCAGCAACAGAACTTTTTTGAATACAAAAGGAATGTTTTATACAATACAATACTATTAACTAACTTCTAACTAGCAAGGTGCATAGATGCTTCTAGATGACGAATATCACGTGAATATCACGTGTTGTGTGGACCACATAGTTGAGTTGCTGAGATGTTGACATGGACATAGATCATCTTGCTATTTATTATTCCATCATCCTCCCTCAAAATTGAAAAGTCCAAGCTTGGAAGTAAGAAGGTTGAATTGGGCAACTCCAAGTGCTTTCATAAGGATATCTACAAGTTGAAGTTTAGAACTAACATAATGAAGAGCAATGAAACCTATTTTGTAATAATGGCAAACTAGGTGGCAGTCGATATCGAGGTGTTTCATTCACTCGTAAAAAACGGGATTTTGTGTAATATGTATAGCAGCTTGATTGTCACAAAAAAGAGAAATTGGTGTAGAAAGAGACAAACCAAGGTCTTAGGCAATGTAGTGAATCCACAGGAGCTCACAAGTAGTAGAAACAAGCGTGTGATACTTGGCCTCTGCTGAACTTCGAGAGATGGTGGGTTGCTTTTTAGTTTTCCAAGACACCAAACAACCTCCAAGAAAGATACAATATTCGGTTAGAGACTTTCTTGAATCAAGACACGAGCCCCAGTCGGCATTGCTGCAAGTAATAAGATCTATGTGTCCAGTATTAGAGTAATGGGGCCCAGTACGTATAGTACCTTTAAGATATTGTAGTAGATGGAGGGTGACATTCCAGTGATTCACAATAGGAGCATGGATATATTGGCTCAATTGTTGCACCAGATATATAACATCCGGTCGAGTGAGATTGAGATAAAGAAGACGACCAATTAAGCGCTTATATTTATCTATGTGAGGAAGGAGGGCACTATCATGAAGAGCCAACTTAAGACCAGGAGGTAAAGGAGTACTAGTAGGCTTACAAGAAATGAGTCCGGAATCAGAAATGATATCTTAAATGTATTTAGCTTGTGTCACATGTGTGCCTGATTTGGTGTGATTGATTTCAACCCCAAGGAAATATGTAGCCACACCTAGATCTTTGATAGTAAATTCTTTATGTAGAAAGGTTTTGAGCTGATGAATTAAAGGAAGATAAGTCTCGGTAATAAGATCATCAACATATACTACTATAGCAAGAAACTCAGATTCCCTTCTCAAGGTAAAGAGACAATGATCATGCTGTGACTGGATAAATCCAAAAGTGGATAATTTCAAGCAAAATTCATTGTTCCACTAATGGGAACCTTGCTTTAAACCATACAAACTTTGAGTAAGCTTGCAAACCTGAGTTGGCAAAGCCTTGTCATATTTGGGTGGGACTTCCATGTATATTTCGTCATCTAAAAAATCATGTAAAAAAGCATTATTAATGTCAAGTTGAGTTAGATGCTAGTTTTGAAGAGTAGCTAGTGCAATCAAAAGTCTCACTGTAACCGATTTTGCGACAGGGATAAAACTGTCAAAGTAATCCTCACCCTCTACTTGGTCATACCCTTTGGCGACCAAACGAGCTTTAAATCTGTCTAGGGTGCCATCGGGTTTAAGCTTCACCTTGAATATCAATTTGCAACCTATGGCCTTCTTATGAATTGGTAAAGTGGTAAGTTCCCAAGTTTGATTTTCCTCCAAAGCTTGGAGTTCTTTGTACATGACTTCTACCCATTGAGGGTGTTTCTTGGCTTGATTGTAAGACTTGGGCTCAGTAGGAACAGCAACATGGAAAGTGGCCTCAGAAGTGATGATGTTATTAGTAACAAAATCATTCAGATAAGATGGTTTGTGCACAGATCTAGTGCTCCTCCTAATAGGCTCAGAAACATTAGGATTGAGAGAAGACTGAGTTGATGTTGAAGTAGGTGTAGTGGTCTGAGAAGCTCCAAGTGAATGATTTTCATCAGCCTCAGGAATTAGCAAAGGTTATGGAGTTTCAGAAACCGATGAAGGATACTGAGCATAAGGATAGATGGACTCCAAGAACACAACATCCCTTGAGGTAAAAACTTTGTTAGAGTCTAAGGAAAGTATTATGTAGCCTTTTTGATCAGGAACATATCCAATGAATATGCATTTATTAACCTTATCAGCAAACTTATCCTTATGAGGAATTGTGTTAGTGGCATATGCCAAACATCCAAACGACTTCATTAATTCATAACTGGGAACCTCCCCAAAGAAAACCTCAAAAGGTGTTTTCCAATGATGAATGGATGTAGGAAGTCTATTAATTATATGCGCTGCAGTTAGTATGAAATATGACCACATATATAAAGGGGCATTGGATTCTTTCATGAGTGCTCGAGCTACTTCTAGTAAATGTCTGTGTTTCCTCTCAACAACCCCATTTTGTTGAGGGGTGTAAACACATGACAATTGATGGGATATACCAAAATCAGCCAAGAAATGTTTGCACTTTGAACCAAGGAACTCTAAGCCATTGTCTGTCCTAATTGATTTAACTGGAAGGCTCAATTTATTGGAGATCATCTTAACAAAGACTTTAAGAGATGGCAAAACTCTTGTAGGGTAATAGAGATACCCATGTGACCCTACTAAAATCATCAACTACTCTAAGGAAGTAAGGTGTATTTGTGAGTGATGGCTAAGAGTAAGGCCCCCAAATGTCAACATGTAATAATTCCAAAGGGCAGTAGTATGTATTGAACTCTGAGGAAATGGCAATCTTGTTTGCTTGGATATATGACAGATAGTACATTCAGTTGGCGTACTAGTAGAAGGACAAATATATCTTAGAAACTCCAAGTGTTTGAGAGTAGTGGTAGAAGCATGGCCAAGTCTCTTGTGCCATTGTTGGAATAGTTCCTGAGATTGATGAGAACTAGATAGAGAGGCATCTGGAGGAAGGCAACAAGACCCATGCTTGAGAATATAAAGTCTGCCTGAGAGATATCCAGTAGCCAAAACTTTGTTGGAGGTAAAGCATATTAATTCACAATGTGTGGAGAGAAAAACTACTCTAATATTGATGGTAAGAGACTGTTGAGATATGGAGAGAAGATTATATCGGAAGGAAGAAATATAAAACACATCATTGAGGATCAAGGAATCAGAGATGATAACCTGTCCCGAATGAGTGACCATCTTCATTGTAACGCCCAAGATAAAAACGAAGCATAATTGATTAAGTAAATAAGTAAAATCTTAATTAAAATATCTTATGTATTTTAATTCTTGAGTGTTTAATTTAATTACGTGTGTTTCAGATATTGTTTAACGATCGGTTTTAGAGGGATAAAATTTATAAATATGGAACATAAAATATTTTTAAATCATTAGATGCGTAACGGAAAAATGAGAAGATAGAAACGAACTAGAGGTCAATCGAACACCCGTAGCTCAAACGGCGAAAAAAAGGGCAAAATACGAAGTTTTGGAAAAATGAGAAACGAAATCTTATCATGAATAGTAAATTTCAAAATTTTCTATAAATAGGCCCTCATTCGATTTCATTTTCACCATTTTTTTGAACGAGCCGAAAAGCGTCGAATACACGTAAGTCTCTCTCTCCTCTCTCTTTCCTTTTAATTTTATATTCCGTCGCCGCAGCCGCCGCTGTTGGAGTTCGCCGGAAAAAGTCAAACTCGTCCGTTTTTGGCTGATTTTCGTACACAACATAGCCCTCTACGAGACGAATCTAGGACAACTTCCGGAATTCAATTCCAACTCTCCGTTCGCCGAAAAATGGCGAAAAACCACCGCTGCCGTCGCGGGAAAAAGTCAAACTCATCCGTTTTGGCTGATTTTCATATATAATGTAGCCCTCGACAATACGAGTCTAGGGCAACTTCCGGAATTCAATTCTGATTCTCTGTTTGCCGGAAAACGGCGAAAAACCATCTCCAAAACCCCAACCCTTGTTTCTTGCCACCTTTTCTCTCTCTCGTTTTTCTCTCTCTCGCTCTTTTTCTCGCCGTTGCAGGTGCCGGAGGGGCTGCCGGAGTTGTGGGCTAGCCACTGGAGGGGTGGCGCCGCCATGGGTGGCGGCGCCGATGCCGGAAAATGGCCTAGAAATGAGGGCTATTGCAAGGAGTTTGTGAAATGTGTGTGACGAAGGGTTTTTGAAGCTGTTTTTCAGGAACTATTCATGCCGGAATCCGGCGAGGGATGGCCGGATCTGGTAGCCGGCGGTACGGTCTAGCTGGAGGACTAAGGGTCGATGGCATAGGGTGGCGCCGCCGCGGCCGGTGGCGCCGGGAAGGTGGCTGCTCGAGCATGCCGACGACGGGAGCAACCTGCCTCGCTGCCTAGAAAACTAGGCAGCCGACGGGAGACGCCGTCGGGAAATTTTCCCATCGCGGGGAACGCATGCGACGCCGTATTTTCGATCCAAATCTCATTTTCTTTTCATCGTACCTTATCATCGAGTCGTCACCAACGAGATATCGATAACCGGGGGTCGTGGGTCCCGATCGAAGTTAAC
Organism: Scutellaria barbata; assembly: GCA_028654395.1. Classification (NCBI taxonomy): domain Eukaryota; kingdom Viridiplantae; phylum Streptophyta; class Magnoliopsida; order Lamiales; family Lamiaceae; genus Scutellaria; species Scutellaria barbata. The sequence goes on from CM053654.1 coordinate 7,957,427, forward strand.
CCTTTGACCAAATTAGCAAAATACCCCTAAATCTTAAAACACTCCGTTCGAGCTCGTTTCAACTCCGATCGAGCTCATTCTTGTTTTGTTGTGATCCAAAATTCATTCTCCTTCATCTCAGCCTTATAAACTGATCTTTCCCTCTTGTTTCTTCAACCTCAATCGTTAAGCCTTCCGTTCCGATCTGTCTCATCTCGATAGATAGTATCCGATTCTATATCGTTTAAATCGTTAATTTTATTTAATAAAGATCTAAGAAATACTGTAAATTATGTAGGCTACCTGTTGATTTGAAGCCTTGAGGTACGTGATCTTGGATACTTGCTGCTCACGTGGTAACCACCGAACAAGGTGGGGGTAATTTCTTTAAATTAAGATATTTTATAAAGTTTATGCAATCTTTTAAGATTATTATTAAATGAGTTGGGTATACGTGCTGAATGCATGAGATGTTATGTGTGATAATGTTATGATATGATGAATGTGAATATTATACTTGATTGATGTGAGGTCGATATATGTGTTTTGGGAATAAAGTGCTATGAGATGTGTAACGCCCCGTTTCTTATTTAAAGAAAAACCTCGACCGAGGCGTTACTTACAAATAAAATTCACTCATTTATGAAATTAAAGATAAATAAACTCCAGAAAAAAAAAATTATTGTCTATTATATTTATACTTTCGATATTTATGAAATAAATTATCTTAAATTAAAACATACATTTTTGAATTACGATTTTCTTGAGCTTTTAATCATTGGCTACCAATCTTTTTTTTTTTCAAAGCGATGGACTCCTTTTTATGGGTGATACTCTCAAGAAAACTTTATCTCCCACCTCAAACTTCAATTCTCGGCGTCTCTTGTCTGCATAAGACTTTTGTTGATCTTGAGTTGCCTTAATTCTTTCTCAAACTTTTTGTATCACATCTACTGCTCGTTCGACTAACACAGGTTCCAATATCTCGTTTTTCGCTCATTTCATCTCAGTATAGAGGTGATCGACTCTTTCTTCTGTATAGCGCCTTGAATAACTATTATTATAAACGAACTCCACCAAATATATATGGTTTTCTCAGCTTTCATGCAGATCCAAGACACTAGCTCTCAACGTGTCTTCTACAATTTATTTCATTCGTTCTGTCTAGACATCAGTTTGGGGATGCAAAGCAGTGTTGAAAGTTAATTTGATGCATAACTTATTTTGCAGGTTCTGCCAGAATCTGGAGATATAGCGAATGTCCCTATCAGATACAATAGAAATTAGTATTCCATAGAGCCTGACAATTTTCTTTATATAAATTCGGGCCAATCTATCCAAATCGAAAGTCATTTTAATAGGCAGAAAGTGAGCAGACTAGGTTAGTATGTCCACTATAACCCACACAGCATGATTTCCCGAATTGTTCTAGGTAACCCGACAACAAAATCCATAGTAGTGTGCTCCCACTTCCACTCGGAAATTTCCAGTGATGTCAGCATCCCTGCTAGTCGCTGATATTCTACTTTTAATTTGCTGGCAAACAAGACATCTCTTGATGAAAAGTCCAATGCTCCTCTCATATTTCTCCACTACGCTTCCGCTGCGCCTGAAGATTTATTTATTTATTTATTATTATATATATATTTTTTTTTTCCTTATATATTTTCGTACCTCGTTTATGTTAGTCGGCATCTTCCAGTTACTAACGACTTCCACTTTAGCCAAATCTACCTTAATTCTTTTTGACGCGACGATATGCCTAATGAACGTAATTTTTATCTAACCAAAACTCACGCTTCTTGAATTTTGCATATAACTTTTCATTTCTCAAAGTTTCCAACGAAATTCTCTGTTGTTCTTCCTATTGGAGTTTATCGTACGAGTATACTAAAATGTCATCGTTAAAAGAATTCTGACGAAACCATCGAGGTATGGATGGAAGATCCGATTCATCATATCTATATAATTGTTGGCGCTTTACTAAATCTAAAAGGTATGACTACGAATTCAAAATAGCCGTCTCTCATTTTGAAGCTTGTCTTAGTTATATCTTCTTCTTGACCTTCACTTGACGATATCTCGATCTCAAATCATATTTTCGAGAACACGCTAACACCTCTTAATTATTTAAAATAAATTTTCTATTCGAGGTAGCGGTATTTATTCTTGATAGTCCTCTTGTTTAGCTCGCGATAGTCAGCACACATTCGAAACGTTCCATCATCTTTTCTTCGCGAACAACACCGGAACTTTCCAAGGAGACACGATGTGACGTATAAATTTTTAGTTAATTAATTAAATTTTTAAATATATATATTTTTTTTTTTTCAAAAACTCTTGTAATTGCATCTTCAATTCTTCTAACTCCTTTGACGACATTCGATATGGCGCTTTTGACACTAATGCCGACCCGAGACCCAAATCTATGCCGAACTCAGCTTATCGATCAGGCGATGGTACAAATAAATCTTCTGGGAAAACATCCACGTACTCTCTTATTATCGACACTATTTCGATAGAGTTCGTTTTCTATTCGAGATTTACAATATTTATCGAAAACGTCTCGCATTCTCTCTTCTTAAGCATCTTTATCATCCGTCGTGGTCTTTGGCTCTTTAGTGGTCTCTCTTCGTATGAGAGCAAAACTCAAGTTTTTCTTGTTTCGGGCCTTGACTTGAAACCTGGTCTAACAATCCTATTTTTAGGACTAGCGTTCGAATTATGGTCAGATTCTTAACATCAATGGAAATCTCCAGTCCTCCAGAGGTATTGTCCGGTGTGCATTCGTTCGTATCTCGAACAGGTGACTCTCATTCCAAGAATAAAAGTGTTCAGAGTGCCACTCATCGTCGGTCGTTTAATTTGGTTTGAGAGATGTAGTTTGATCTTGATTTCGATCGTCCCATTTATTTTTCCCAGACGTCCTAGAATTTTTTTTTTCTTCAGAAATTACGTAGTCCAAGCACGTATACGAGGCGACTTCTTGAGCTCTCTCGACAAACTCGACATACGTCATTTCTTCATGTCCAGCCACAATAACGCAATTCTTCAATCGTAAGCTCCTACTAAAGCGTCTAACGTTCTTTGTATCGGTGCTGACTAAATGTGTCGCATACCATGGTAAGATTTTGGCAGGTAATTTGGCATGATCACTTCTTTAAAGTTCGTCCTCGTCATTACAGTTATTCTTTTTAGGATAAAATTCTATCATATAATTTTTTTGCAAGAAACTCGCCTTCTCGATGAGTTGAAAAAATAACACATGAAATTTTCTGCTCGTCGGTACGAATTAGGTAAGCGAAAAGTTTATCTGGGGCCACTAATCATTCTTTCGCATCTGCGAGTTATCCTCTTTCATTGAAGGTTGGCGGATTAAATAGTCGAAACCGTTTGATAAAGGAAGATTAAGGATAGCGTGGTTTCGATTTGATTTAATTCTTAATGATTTATAATCTATTATTATAGGAATAGCTAGTATTCCGTTAATCACTTCTCCGATCCGATTTCAGCATAAAAAGAAAGAGAGTTTTAGCTCGGGAGTCGGTCTTTGAGCAATAAATTTAAATTCCTTTCCTTGACTTTATTTTCTTCATCTTCGACGAATGTCGCACGTAGAATGATTTCAGTTTATGCGCATGTAACGTCAGTTGACGAAGTGGCGTTAAGCATTCCTAGCGGTACGAAAAGAGAAGTCGTGATGATATCATCTACGCTCGAAACGCTCCTCGTGGAGTAAAAAGAGAAATCACGTTTTTTTTTTTTCGAACTTTATCTCCCATTCGAAACATGAAGAAAGCGAGCTAAGTTGGTGGTCGAGGAAGTGCCTCCAGTATACTTTTACTTTCTCCAATTTACCTTTCATTCCGGGACTGTTTCGTATAGAAATTCTTGGTGTAACCGCAGTAGAGTAAAATTGATCGTGGTTGAATCGCTATGTCGTGGTAGCGCTAGTCTTTCCCCCAATCAAAGAGGGTGAAATCGGCTTCTTATTCTTATGAATATTTCCCGATGAAGAAAAGAAAATGGACAGGCTTCAACATTTAATAAGAGATTTTAGAACATTCGTGATCATCGATTTTCTTCCAAGGTCATCTCCCGTGATTAGTTGGTCGTAAGCCCGAAACGTTTTATTATCACGAATGTAAGCCTAGAGAATCTATCATGAAATTTTCAACGTAGTTCTATCCCTGAAGTTCAAGGCATGTGAAGTCCATTCTGAGCATCTATGTTATTCTAGCTATGGTCACATTTTATGAAAACTATAATTTGCCTTAAAGTCTATGTGATGTTAGAACCCTTGAGAATCATTTCACTCAACTCATAACCTGCTTCCCTTGATCATATAAATATATCTATAAATTTCTCTATCATCGTTGTCATCATAACATTATTTCACATATAACATAGCATAACATGACTTAACCAATCACATAACACTGTACCAACTCCTGCCGCGGCCATTTACGCACACGAGCTCATGCTGTGGCCATCAGCGGCTCAGTGGCGGCGTCCAGCAGCAGTGTGTCGATAACAGTGATATCCCACAACCACATAATCATAAACCATGTATTAAAGCAATCATAAGAAAATGCCTATACGACCTCTTTTCCTACGCAAATACGAGTTCATAAAATAGTTTAAACATCTGAACATAGCATAGCATACCTTGGCGAAGGCGGAGCAGTAGGTTAGATGTAGATACCAGTAGCTAATAAGAGTTTTTCTTTCAAAGAAAAGATATATTTTCAATTCTGATTGAATTCATAATACGACAAGAGAAAAAAAAATTTCTTTCAGAAAAATATTTTAGCAAGTCTACAGAATCATAGACCTGCTCTGATACCACCTGTAACGCCCCGTTTTCTTTTATCAGTAAATCTTGACTGAGACGTTACTTATGCGTAAAATTCGCTCTTTCAAGAAAAAAAATAAAGATAAATAATTTCAAGAAAATTTATTATAAAACATATACATTTTCGAAATTTATGAAATAAATCATCTTAAATTAAAACCTTTTTCGATCTTTGATCATCGGCTACCAGCATCCACCGCTCGCGCGCCACGCCCTACATTCTTTAAAACTGAAAGAAACATTTTACATAGAAGGGGTAAGTGCCAAAAGGACACTTAGTGGGGTAGGGGAATTTATAATAATATACACATACTATTACTTGCATATTATACATATAATACACGTTGTAGACTCCCGAAGAGCCCCAATGGCAACAGTGGATAGGTTTCCGAAGAATACCTATCAGGGCCCCAAGCCGACCCGAATTTGGGCTGTTACACCCCTATAGCGTTGGAAATTCCGAAGAATATCCCCTGTAGATGGGTTTCCAAAAAGGATACCCTACTTGGCGTGGCACACGCATGCGCAGCTAAGTTTCACATAATGGTTCCACATAAACACATAATACACATAGATCACGTTCACGTTGGCCACATAATTCACATAACACATAAGTACAGAAAACCTTTGACATATGTTGGTTTCTAAAGAAATCCCTTTTTAGCGGGTATTATCCCGACTTATCATCATTTGAAATCCTTTGCATTTGCGTAACTTGAAAATCAATAGCTTTCAAATTCATATAATTTACTTGAAATACTGTTCACGTAATAAAAACATTTCCATTGAAAACAACAGCACATAAGGACGGAATTTAAATCACTTAGTCACATAATTTATCTTAAAACTGTACGATTTAAAACATTCAAGAGATTTTTACCCCCACCTTTTATGGAAGATGCTTGCAAAACGTCTACTTTTATCCGAGCTTAATTCTTTTCTCCCTTCGTAATTTCCTACAAAGTAATAGTGCTCGTTTTAGAATTTAATCGAACTATTATTAATTAAAAAAAATATATTCTTAATCTAGGCATTTTTCTGTTAACAAACCATCTAACATGATTTAAAATGAAATTATAATGAAAAAGTGATTATTACAATATTATAAAATTTAATTAGACTTTAATTCGATCTTAGAAGAATTATCTTAGATTCAGGAAAATTAATTATAACTATATAATTTAAATTATAAACCTGAATTCAATTAACTGAAATTATAAGTTAATATTTAATTTTCCTGAATCTAAGATAATTCTTCTAAGATCGAATTAAAGTCTAATTAAATTTTATAATATTGTAATAATCACTTTTTCATTATAATTTCATTTAAAATCATGTTAGATGGTTTGTTAACAGAAAAATGCCTAGATTAAGAATATATTTTTTTAATTAATAATAGTTCGATTAAATTCTAAAGCGAGCACTATTACTTTGTAGGAAATTACGAAGGGAGAAAAGAATTAAGCTCGGATAAAAGTAGACGTTTTGCAAGCATCTTCCATAAAAGGTGGGGGTAAAAATCTCTTGAATGTTTTAAATCGTACAGTTTTAAGATAAATTATGTGACTAAGTGATTTAAATTCCGTCCTTATGTGCTGTTGTTTTCAATGGAAATGTTTTTATTACGTGAACAGTATTTCAAGTAAATTATATGAATTTGAGAGCTATTGATTTTCAAGTTACGCAAATGCAAAGGATTTCAAATGATGATAAGTCGGGATAACACCCGCTAAAAAGGGGTTTCTTTAGAAACCAACATATGTCAAAGGTTTTCTGTACTTATGTGTTATGTGAATTATGTGGCCAACGTGAACGTGATCTATGTGTATTATGTGTTTATGTGGAACCATCATGTGAAACTTAGCTGCGCATGCGTGTGCCACGCCAAGTAGGGTATTCCTTTTTGGAAACCCATCTACAGGGGATATTCTTCGGAATTTCCAACGCTATAGGGGTGTAACAGCCCAAATTCGGGTCGGCTTGGGGCCCTGATAGGTATTCTTCGGAAACCTATCCACTGTTGCCATTGGGGCTCTTCGGGAGTCTACAACGTGTATTATATGTATAATATGCAAGTAATAGTATGTGTATATTATTATAAATTCCCCTACCCCACTAAGTGTCCTTTTGGCACTTACCCCTTCTATGTAAAATGTTTCTTTCAGTTTTAAAGAATGTAGGGCGTGGCGCGCGAGCGGTGGATGCTGGTAGCCGATGATCAAAGATCGAAAAAGGTTTTAATTTAAGATGATTTATTTCATAAATTTCGAAAATGTATATGTTTTATAATAAATTTTCTCGAAATTATTTATCTTTATTTTTTTTCTTGAAAGAGCGAATTTTACGCATAAGTAACGTCTCAGTCAAGATTTACTGATAAAAGAAAACGGGGCGTTACAAGATGAGAATGTGATGGATGAATGATTTAAAGCACATGATGGATTGTGAATGTTTTACTATGAATGCAAAGGTGAAGAATGATGTGAAGTTAATAATTGCATATGTACAAATAAGATGTGTTTTTCATGACAGTTGAGAACTGCAACTAAGTGTTGTGTTCAATTAATGTGCTTTGATGGGTATGTTTGATATGTGTATGTGTGAAGTAATTATGTGTGCATATGCATGCGTATGCAAGACGGCTAAGACCCGTATATGACGGCTGATCACCGTACCAGGGTGGCTAAGAGCCGCATATGTTTTCAGGACGGCTAAGACCCGTAAAAATATTTTCAGGACGGCTATGATCCGTAAAAATGTTTTCAGGACGGCTAAGACCCGTAAAAATGTTTCAGGATGGCTAAGACCCGCATATGTATGCAAAACAGCTAAGACCCGTATATGACGGCTAATCACCGTATCAAGGCGGCTAAGACCCGCATATGTTTGCAAGACGGCTAAGACCCGTAAAAATGTTTTCATGGCGGTTAAGAACCGTAAAATGCTTTCATGGTGGCTAAGCACCGTAAATTATGTGAAAAGTGATGTTTGAATGTGAATGATGGATTATATGTTTCCAGAGCGGCTGAGACCCGCATATATGTGCAAGACGGTTAAAAACCGTAAATGTGATAATGAAAGTGATATGTTTGAGTGTGAAGGATGATTGATTTGAGATGGATGCTTACATTTAAAATGATTTACGTCACGTGATTGAAATGATCTATTTTTTTCTATGGTTTTTATTTAAAAGACAAACGTTTTACTAAAATCTGTTTTATATGATAAAATGGTGTTTTGGCATGTGTGTGTAAAACCTTTTAAAAATTAATTATGTCATCCCGAGTTTTCCCACCCGACTGAGTGTACTTTTGTCACTTACCCCTATTTCTAAAATATTTTCAGTTTAAGGATTTTATGGCGTGGAGCGCTAGCGGGGGATGCTAGTAGCCGATGATCAAAGGTTCCAAAAGATTTTTATTTAAAATGATTAATTTTATGAAATTTTAAGAAATGTATATTTCACAAGATTTTATTTATATTTATTCTTTTGAAAGAGAAAATTTTTATAAGAGAGTAACGTCTCGGTTAAAGATTTATTTACAAAAGAAATGGAACGTTACATTCATGGAACCATTCGGTAAGAAGACTGGAAGAGGGCTAGGCAAAGCATGTAAACAAGTAAGCATGGTAGAATCATAACACACACCACAAGAATTTTGCACAACGACAACGGTTATTAATCATTGTTGTAGATCTTTTTTTACCGTTGTGGCAGATGGGACAACGGTTATTAATCATTGTCGTTGATCTTTTTTTAGCGTTGTGGCAGATAGCGTTGTCGTAGACCCATATCTACCACAACGGTTAATAACTGTTGTGGTAGACTTTTTTTTACCATTGTGGAAGATAGCGTTGTTGTAGGCCCTATCTACCACAACGATTATTAACCGTTGTCGAAGACATTAACCACACCGTTGACACATCATCGTAGTTCTGATATGTCACCATGATACATCATCGTAGCCAATAATTGCGCGTTGTTTGGGATTCAAACTCGGGTGCCAAGGTGGTACTCAAACCACTAGACCACTAATACTTTATGTGTTTATATTCTACATGCATTTTTTTTATTGACTAATTATATATATATATATATAATTAATGACTAATTAAATATATAATTGGAAGATTAATGACTAATTAATATGTTTAATAATATTTAATCTAATTTCATTTTAAGACAATTATAAAATACACTAGTGCATATTTTTAATATATTTTATAAAAATACTATTTTTTAAAATTATGAGTTTGTTCATATATATAAGATAATATTATTGCAAATAATATAAAATAACATCATAAAATAATTAAACTTTTCAACTTTAATTTAATTAAAATAATATATAATTTTTGTATTATTATATAAAAAAAATTTGTATTGACCAATTAATATATGTATGTTTTTTTATTTTGAAAAATAGTTTATGGTTCAATTAATATATTTAAGTTTTTTTTTCATATTATTCTTTTAATTAATCTTTTTTATATCTTTTTTTATTTTATAAAATAATTTTTTCAAATAATTTATGTTTTTGATATTAATTTTAAAACCAAACTCATTTATCTTTATTTTCTAAAATAATAATATATAATTTTTATATTATTATGTAATACAAATTTTTATATTTTTCAAATTAATATATGTATTACTTTTTTGTTGTAAAATAATTTTTGGTTCAAATTAAAACCAAACTCATTTTATCTTTATTTTCTAAAATAATAATATATAATTTTTGTATTATTATGTAATACAATTTTTTCTATTTTTCAAATTATTATATATATAAATATATATATATATATATATTTTTTTTTGTTATAAAATAATTTTTGTTCAATTAGTTAATTAAAGTTTTTTTTGATAATAATTTTTTTCTTAAATTAAATAATTTTAAAAATCTGAATTTTTACAACGGTTACATAAAAACCGTTGTCGTTGTGCGAAAAAATCCACACAACAACAATACAAAAAATCGTTGTCCTAATCATTGTCGTTGTGCAAAAAATTCCGCACAACGACAACGGTTCAAAAAACTGTTGTCGTTATGCGCATTTTTTGCACAACGACAACGGTAATCCGCGAAACCGTTGTCGTTATCATATACCACAACAAAAGGAGCTAAAACCGTTGTTAATCATGTGTTGTTGTTTTTCATATTTCTTGTAGTGACATGTGGCTGCTAGCTCCAGTATCGATTATCCAGGACTTCTGCAAAAGGGGCTCAGACATAATAAATGTAAAATGGGAGTCCAATGCAAAGTCAGTCATATGAGCAAAGCTAGGACCAATGTCTGAAGAGGACTGAGGACCTGATTTAGTAGCAAAATACTTAGCAATCTCTTGTTGAACCAAAGTAGAAATAGAATCTTATGAAGAGGAGGGAGTATCAGCTAAATAAGCAGAGGGTTTCAAATCTGTATTCTTATAGTACCAATCCAGATAACCCTTTAGTTTGAAGCATTTATTTATGGATTGACCTGGAGAACCACAATGATCACATATAAGTTTTGCTTTATCTACTTTGGACATAAAACGCCTAGTTGAACCCCTGCCTCGAATAGAGAGAGCACCCCTGTTATTGAAAGCACCCCGACCTAGAGTATGATGTGTGTGACTGGAAGGTAGAGCAGAAGAATTTAAGGGTTCAGGATATGAGGAATGAACCTTTTGTTGCTTGAATCTAAGAGATCAAGAAGGAGTGATCCATCTAATAAGTTTGAGGAAGCTGACTTGAATGTTGTATTACAACTATCAGTGAAATAACCCAAGCAAGCTTTGGTTCCATCGGCTGCAGCTTCTACATTTGTGCCTACATCAAGCAGCATTCTCCACATGTCATAAGAAGCTTCAATTCAAAACGTTGTTTTTGCAGTTAAATAGTTTGTTCAAGCTCTTCAAGATCATGAATTTAACTTGCAGAGCAACATACACATAAGTAAGCCTCATGCTTTGTCTATATCTAAACTCTGAAAGGATATTGAACCAATTCCAAAGGACATGCAACAATGAAGAGGGATTAATGGAACCATCACTCTAAAGATAGGAGAAGGGTGGAAAGAGAATTCATGGGAGTAGCAGAAGCAAATGCCAAAGTAGTTGAGGAAACTGCAAGGACCACCAAGTCAGTTGCTGACACCTTGGCCACTCACTTCTTAGTCTTAGATACTCTGCTGGATAATGTCACGCAGCAATCTCAAAGATCGCAGAGTGTTAATGATAGACTTGACAACTTGGAGATGATAATTGGTGAATTAAGAGATATAATACTAAGTGCATTTCCTTAAGGAGACAAATAGAGGAAAATGATATTAGCTCGGGTGTGATGAACAACTCACAAAAGGAGCTTTTTTGTTTTGCTTGTTTGCGTATTTTGGGAAGGAGAGGGAGGGCACCGCGTATATTGCTAGTCAAGTGTTGTCCTCATCCAACTAGTTGGATTAAGGTTAACACTAATGGTTGTGCAATTGGTGCTCCAGGGCGATTGCAGGCAAGTGGTATTTTTTGAGATGATCATGGTCGATATTGTGGTTGTCTCACCTTTTCATGTGGCATTGGTTACACCTTCAACTCCGAGTTAGTGGTTGCTATGTTTTTTTTTTAATAGAAAGCACCCATTAGGGGTGGGGGATTAAGGCACCATCCCCAGCCTGTATATATAAGAAAAAAAGAACGAGAGTTTATACAAAACCAAACAAACTATATTAGTGGCTGCTATGTTTGCAATGGAGACGGCTTGTAGTAAGGGTTAGATGCACCTATGGTTGGAGTCGGATTCCGCTTATATATATGATGAATCTTTTCTTACATAGGTCTTTGATGGTGCTTTGGTATCACAAGAATCGAGGGAAAAAGGTGTAGGATTTTGTGCATTCAGGGTTTCTTACATTTCTAGAGAAGGAAATTAGGTGGCGGACCTACTTTTAAAGTGTATTTTGATTTTTGATGGTGAGATTCGACTCCATTTTCTTAAAGAGATGCTAAATATAGTGATATTAGTGGTCTTGAGGCTTATCGTTTTTGTTAGAATGTGTTTTGGTACTATTTTTCCTTTTTAAGTTTTTTTTCCATTCGATTCTGCTGCATAAGGATTTTAACAAGGCCAACACTCTGGTTTTTCTTAGTCGCACGTGGCTTTTTTATTTTCATACGAATTCTTCTTTTTCCTTCTTTTTAATATATATCATCATTTAGTTAAAAAAACTACAGTTGAGGCTATTACAAATCAAGTAAAAAAAACTTTAAAATACATTACAATTTAAATATTATATAGATTTAGACTAAAATTTGGGTGAGACTGAGACAGTGACATTTCATTCCACCATATTTTTTTGTCAAAAGGATTATGACATCCAAAATCTTCTTAATAAAACTCATCTTATAGATAGTCTTAAAAAAATATCTCTTAAACATATATATATAGTATCATAGTGTTCACAAGAGAGAGACACCCCAAGACGAGGTGGCTTTAATAAGTAATGTGTCGGTGGGGAAGACCTGAAATTGAGAGTATTAATGTAGCATAAATGAAGTTTGATTCAACCCCGGCATAGCTTGTGGGTACTCTAAACAGTTTACCTACTTTGCTTCATCCTTTACATGACTCATTCATTTCCTTCCTGGGCCCCATCCCCTGTACTTAGTGTTCCCTTTTCTTATACATATTTTCGGATATAATTAATAATATAATCTGTGGAAATTGTTTTCTACATTAAAAAATAAAATATGCACAAGATAATATTAAAATGAATGCTTGAAAATGATTTGGAGATATCTACCCACTTTTATTACCATTGTCTTTATCTGGTATTTAAATATTTAAAATTGAAAAAACAAGGATAGATACTATAATATAAAAGTCGATTTGTACCCTTTTACTCCGGGATAAATTTTGAAAAGGTGAGCATATTTTAAATTGTTCAAACTTGGGATGTATCATGTGTGGCTCATTTTGCAAAAGGAAGTAATTCAAAAGATTCTACTGCAGTAATATTCTAGACACCATATGGGTATAATTAGGGTATGGTTACTCAAGTCAATCTTCACCTCTAAATTATCAATTTAGTCACAATCATTTGATTAAAACCAAGTCTAACTTCATGAATTTTGCTCGATTCAAACTTAAGTTAAATAAAAATCAATGAAAACTTCAAAATCATACTCATTTTATTAACTTCGAATATCTGCATGCACTTCTTGAAATTGTTAAAGAGTTTTAATGTGAGATTTTTTTATTTTTTTTTGAATAAATAAACTCGGACTTCTGTAATATGAAGAACTATGATTGGGTACATTTCTTAAATAAAATGTACAAGTTGTAAGTAATTGAATATACGTATATCTCAAAACCAATTAAACTAATTAATCTCAAAAGCTAAAATATGAATGCTCATCTATTTAAAGCCCACAACGTAAAGTATAAGTGAGACCTACTAATTAGGGTGTGATTGGTATGATAGGATATACTAAGGTGGGAAAGGAATAACTATTTCTAACTTCATTCTTATTCCCTTGATTGATATTTATTATAGGTGGGATACAACATTTTTATTGAAATTGATATTACATGTGAGATAAGTTATTCTTTTCTACCCTGTATTTCTATCTACAAGAATTAAACATGTTTTAATAATTTTGACAATTATCATTATTTATTTCATTTTTTGACAAGTTAACTTGCTAAAGTTAGATTAGCATATAAAAGTGTGTAAATAATATTAAATTATGCATAAATAACATAAAATAAAATATAAATAATATAAGATAAAATTTAAAAATTTAAAAAAATAATAAAAAGTAAAATACATAAAGAGTAAAAATAATTAATACATACATATAAAAATCTTAACGACATAAAAATAATATGAACACAATATTAATAATAGAAATAGTTTTAGTTTTCATATAAGATTTATCTAAATACTTTTTTTCGTAACTATATACAAACAAGATTAATAAATTAATGAATATTATGATACACAATATTTAATATAAAAATATAATAAAGCTAGCGTAACTAAAGTAACATTTTACATAATATATGATAAGACATTATTTACTAATTTAAAATCATATAAAATAATTAAACAAAAATTATGATGATTATAATATAATTTAATTAATTCAAGAATATGTAACTAATAAAAAGTAGTAATGAATTATATAAATACAATATCATTTAATATTAGTACACTGATTAAAATTCCGTAAAAAGAATTTTTTAAATAAAATATACAAAATAATTTAGAATTGAGTGCTAGAATAAGAATATTAAATAAATTTATAATGAAAGGTAATTCGGCTAAATAAAGATTGATTAAATTTATATATTTTATTAATAGTTATTAATTATGAAATATAATCGATAAATATAGTGATCATTATTACCCATTAATTTATGGTACCATTCATAGGAATAATAATTATTATACCATCTATTTTTCATGATTATTTCATTTTAAGTTTATTTCATTCCATCATTTAAATGGTAGCATTAAAAGGTTACCAATCTGCTCTAACAAATTAAAATTATTAAGTTAATGGATCCATCAGTACATGAGATGCATTATAAATTTGGCTATGATTTTATGTTGGAGTAAATTCCACAACTCAATATACAATATTTTAAAATAAAGTATAATAAATATTTTACCAAGTATACCCATAACTAGAATTATATTGATTGTTGAATAAAGACGGAGGAACGTCTAAAATATGGAATTAACCCTCTATATATAATAAAAAGGAAGAGCATATTTAATGTGCATCAATTACACATGTAATTTGAGTCGATTCGAATTTATCTTTTTTTTTTTGCAAATCAAAAATTTTATGTATAAATTTAGTAATTTTTATGTAAAAATGCTGTGACTTTTATGTATTGTAACTAAGTCATCAAATTTATCATAAAACTCAATATATAAAATAAAAAATAAAAAGATAAAAACTCGTGAATTCTAATCAAATCGACCCTGAATATGTAGATCTTAAATCCATATACCTGATGTATTGGAGAATTTGTGAAAAAGGAAAATGATAAATTCTTGTTGTCTCCTTAATACTACACGTGAAGTGAGATCTTGTCGCGTAACGTACACTTATCAGTACACCACTTTACCACTTTTTTGAATTCCACTTAATCCTTAGATCTTGTATAGAAAAAGTTATTTAAATTACTATTTCAACCTTGTCTAAGTTATAGAAAGAAATTATGACTAAGAATGCTTTTTTACAATTGGTGTGTACACGCACATTTATATACTTCCACGCATCAGTGAGTTCGCTCTCACATCCTCCTTTATATGTTGGTGTTATGTGAAACAAGGAGGTATTTACGTAATACATTTAATACTTTTAATTATTACAAATAATATTTACGTGTTATATTTTAATAAAATGAAGTAATATATTTATATGAATGAAGCAACATATTTATGTGATATAAGTATATAACTAATATTTTTATATATATAAATATTTTTTTTATGTGATAAATTAATATATTTCAGTAAATTAATAAATTATATTATTTAAGTTTTGTTTTTTTATGAAAGAACTTATAATAGAGAATTACATAAAATTATATTTTAAAAAAAATATAATATACAAGAGATGTAACACCCCATTTTTAAAAAAACCTGCATTGTATATTTTATAAAAAATTATTTTAGTGTATAATTATATATGATTAAGTGTGCAATTATAAATGATTAAGTGTGAACTCTTAAGTTATATAAAATTATGATGAACATATTACTTTATGCTTAATAATTTCAAAAAATTTATGAGCTAATATTTATTTCGAGATTTTAAGGGTTTTTGCAGGATTGCTCATGGAGGAAACCGAGCTTGATCTCAACTCACTCGACAGTCATGTATGAAAGTAAAAGATAAGATAATAAATAAGTTTAGATGCATAAATATGATATTAAGTTTTTTTTATATATTAATCTACTCTTTTTTGTCGTAAATGTTTTTGTTTTATGAAATTTTAATTATGATCTTTATATGTTATTCTATGTGATGAAACATAGATTGCTTGAACATGAATTTATGCATCATAATGTGTATCAAAAAATATTTTTTACATAAGTATATTATATAAATAAATTACCTCTTTTGTATATGTTATGCTAATATAGCATTATTGTTATATTAATTTTTATCATTTTATGTAAGTAAATATACATGTATCTATATATATATTATATAAGAAGAAGAAAAAAAAACAAAGAATGAAAAGGGAAAAGGAAATAAATATCTTATGCATTATTATATTACATGAAATTGCTATTACTTGCTGATTTAGATAGTGGAACCTTCCCCTACTAAACCTCCTACTTCACCTTCTACATATCCTACTTCATATCATGATACTTATCCATACATCAAATTGAAAGAAGCATGAGAGAAACGAGCAACATCTCTTAGAAGAAAAGAGAAACAACAAAACAAATCACTTGATCTTTTAGAGGTATTTAGTTAAAATTCTCTCTACTCTATTGTTAAATTATGATATTTCATGACTTATAGCATATATTAGAAGATCCAAAGATGTTCTTTGGCATTAGGTTTAGAATTTTATGTATTTAATTTGCTTGAATATGTAAAATAGTGCATGTGAAAGAAATGAAATCTGCAGGTCTGTTCTGAGAACTTCGTAAGTTTATAGAAATTGTTTTTGCCTAAACCCATTTTCCAAGTTCTAATATATGAAGTGAAGAATATATATGTTAAATTTTAAAATATTTGGACATAAATTCGATTTACTATAATTTTTCAAATATAGTCATGTTCTGTGACAGATTTGTTCTATTTTTGTGTCTGAGTAAAACCTTTCTCCTGAGTTTTAGGCTTTGAGTTCACATATAATATTTTAGTATGATATATTACAGACTCTTAAGGACATGTAGAAATTTACCTTATAAAATTTGAAGCCTTTTACAATTTATGAAGAGTTTTGCAAAAAAATATGTTTTCATCATATAAGGTGGTCTGTTTTCAGCCAACTTAGAAACTTCATAACTAATTATTTAAACCTTAATTTTAGTTGATATTTTTATATGTTATACTTCAACATGTTGTTTAAATTCTGTAAAAATATAAAAAACATTCATGAATCCAATAATGTTTGGTAAATTTTGCAATATAGACTGATTTTGAGTTGAAATTGAAGTAAAAAACTAATTTATAGAATTAATTTTATTTATTTATGTACACAGTGAAAAATTGTAAATTTTTAGAATATGATATCTAACACTATAATGTGACCATGTAAATATTCTTGTCATTTTTAGAATCACCTATGAATTATTAAAATTGTTGTGGCTTTAGGTGTCATTTTATGCCTAGAATCACTAATTAAGTGTCTAACAAATTTATATCACAAGTATGATATTTTACTCCATATGATATTTTTCTTAAATGTTTTAGTTATGATATGATCATGTTTAGAATTTCATATAGGAATCAAGTATGTATTAAATGAAGTATGGTTAATATATTTATATGCTTGAATAAAGTGTATAAAATCATGATAGTATCTATGCTCTTATAATGATTTATTTTCCTTAAGTTAGTAAATGACTATATTTTAGGTTAAAATAATCTAAATATAAGTTACAAACTAATGTGTATACAACATAATTGTCTAAACAGTTAAGTGTATCAAGTGCAGTTGAGACGATCGGTGAATCTAAAAGCAATCCTCGCACCCTCAGTTTTCAAGTGGGTAACTTCTACACTTTACTATGTGTTGATAATTACATTAAATAGTTATGTATGGAAATCTATGGCTGAAACTCCGTAGCTATAACTGGTAGTTGCTTCACTATCGAGTGACGATCATAAGGGCGAGAATGTCTGTTCTATGAAAGCAAGGTTTAGTAGGCGAGCGACTCCCACATTCCTTCATATTATGTATGGTCCAGGGTGAGCGTGCCTAAAAGATATGTAATATATGCTAATTAATTTAATTGCTTCAGTATATATTAGAGAGTACAATTATCCCACTGGGATCCCTCTCCGAAGGTGTCTCATGATTTTGTTTTTAATATTTTCAGGTCCAGCAGATGATGACATGGACGTGTAGCAAGCTAGACTAACTTTTCATCACCCTTTAAAGTTAAAGTACTGAAATAGTGTTTACTTTTGAGAACAATGTTATATTTTGGATATGTAAATTATGATACATGATGGGCCTAAACTGATATTCCGGTATAATATGTTTCTTCTATCATGTTATCTCATATAAGTGTATGTCTGTACATTTAACCTAGAAATGTGGGTGAAACACGAGTCAAAATAAATTATATCAAATTAAAAAAAAAATCTCATATTTTCGTTTTAGACTTCCGCTATAATATATCTCACGAATTCTTTAATTTTAAGTAAATAAAGGGTGACGGTCTTTTCCTAATTAATGGGACTAGGGCGTTACAAGACATGTCTTAACAAATATATAAAAAAGACTCATAATCTTATTAAAATTTAGTCTATATAATTACATAAGACAATCTAATTAAAAACATAGAGACAAATTATCCAATTAAATTTTTACCAATTGATAAGTTGGGTTTTGTGTGTTATTTATATATTTAATGTGGCAATATTAACATTTAATTGTTCACTACGTTCTCACAATTATCCAATTATTGCTAGGTTCGATATTTGGCTTTGATTTTGTGTTTCCCATGAATTTCAGGTCATATTTTATATATTCTATAACCGTGGAAAAGACGAGTCAATTGGGATACGAGAAGTGCAAGTCGTACAAGTCGAAAAAGGAAGTCTTACAAGTCAAACAATAATTAAATTCCTTCCTTAATTGGGATGAGTAAAAAGGAGCAGTTTTGATTTCCTTAAGAAGTAGATTTGATTGGAAATAAAGGGAGAGAGAGACACAAGGTTTGGGGGATTTAATTCCCATTTTAATAGAGGAAAGTTGACTTTTCTAGGGCAATAAAGGAAGACAAGGAATAGAGGAGAATGATATTACAGAGACGGCAGAAGGCTTAGGGCAGAATTATATGTTGCTTATTTTTCTCTTTTCTTGTAAAATTGGGGATAATGATGTTTAGAGGCTAACTCTTTATTTCTAGTCCAAGGAGACACCGAACCTTGAATGATTCGATCGTTAATTGAATAGTAACGTATTTCTTTCCTATCTCGATTTCTTTGTTGTTTGGATTTATGCTATGCATGTTTAATCAAGTGAATTTATCTAGTTTGGCCACCTAGGTTGATTTATTGATTATTCTAGTTAGATTGCTTGATATAATCCGTAATTGTTATATTATGGTGATCGTAGTAGCTTGGGATAACAAAGTCTAGATTGTATGAATCGAACGTTTCGCTTTCATAGTCTAGTTTGCCCTATTAATTTAATTCGTTAATGCATATTATGAATTGAATCTCGAATACATGTTTTGGGGTTATTCATAGGGTAGATTAATCGGGGGTCGTACTTCTTGATTAATTAAACATAAGAAATAATTCGAACTAGTTTGGTCGTACCACTGGTTTAGGGGCAAGATTCGAGATAAAGGTATAATTAAACGGGATTATTGATTAATTTGGAAGAATCATTCTGGGGGAGGCTATCCGAGGGCTAAATCATTCTTATTCATTGTTCGATTATCTGATTTATATTTTTATTGCTATTTTATTTTGTTGCAAGAGTGCTCAACAAACCAATCCCCCCATTTTACTGCTTTCTAACACGATTTTATTCAATTGAATTACACTATTCTCTGTGGGTTCGACCCCTTACTTACTCTACTACACTAGTGGATTTATCAAGAGAATTATATTATTTTTGGGTGCCGGCGATAGCACACCAAATTTTGGCGCCGTTGTCGGGGAATAGTTGTTAATTTTGTTGAATTTTTCGTGTTACAGTTTCTGTTCAGAATTAATTCTGCATGCGTTTACACTAACACTGACTCCCTCAGTGTCTGTTTAAGTTTCTGCTTGCAGTGGATGATCACTCGTTTAAATCGAGGTGCACAGCTGATATTCAATCCAGAGGTGGAAAAGACAGCAAAGCTTCTTAGAAAGGAAACTCGTACTCGTCGGCAAATTGATTTTACGTCGACAAGAGAAAAGAGTAGGGAGATCGATAGTGAAGCTGAAAGCGAGACAAGAGAAGGAGTGAACTACGAATCAGATAGTGAAAATATGGGAGAAAATCAAGAGAGGACAATGAATGATGTGGCAAATCCAACCACAAATCGTCAACCTCTTTGCATTACCATACCTGCTCTTAATGCTAATGTAAATTTTGAACTTAAATATGGTCTCATTCACTTATTACCTTCTTTTCATGGTCTTGTAGGTGAGAATCCACATACTTTCCTCAAGGAGTTCCATGTCGTTTGTTCGAGTATGAAACCAACAGGGGTTACAGAAGAACATGTGAAGTTGAGTGCATTTCCTTTTGCACTAAAGAACACTGCGAAAGATTGGCTATACTACTTACCACCGAGGACAGTTAATACATGGAATGAGATGGAGAGGCTGTTTCTCCAACACTACTTCCCAGCCACTCGAGTGGCAGTTCTAAGGAAGGAAATTTCAGGTGCTAAGCAAGGATCAGGGGAGACATTGTATGAATATTGGGAGTGCTTCAAACGCCTTCTAGCTTCGTGTCCACAACATCAGATTAGTGATCAGCTGTTTATCCAGTATTTCTATGAGGAACTCACCCTCATGGACCGAAACATGATTGATGCAGCCAGTGGAGGAGCTTTGATGGGAAAAACACCAACAGCTACATGAGAATTGATTTCCAACATGGCAGCAAATACTCAACAGTTTGGTGTACGTAATGCTATACTGAGGCTAGTAGAGGAATCGAAAAATGATGCCTTAGAAAAGATTGCAAGCATGATGGAGATGATGATGAAAGTTAAGACTCCAGAAGCTCGTCCATGCAAAATCTGCAATACTACAGAGCATACCACTGATGATTGCCGAATCCTGATTGATGAGATAGAGCAACATGCTAATGCAGTTGGTTTTGGAAATTCTCAAGATCGAAAGTATGATCCATATTCTAATACTTATAATCCAGGATGGAGAGATCACCCCAACCTTCGATATGGAATCAACAAAACAATCAACAGGGAGACAATCAAAGACCTCAATATCAAGATCGAAAATTCCAAAATTTCAGAGGGAATGATCGAGGTAATGAAAACTTTGGGCAACACATGGGTGAGAAAGAGTCCAGACCATCGTTGGAAGATATGATGAAAGCATTGACATCCAATACCATGAAGTTCCAGCAAGACACTCTAGTAGCAATAAAGACTTTGTAGTCTGGACAAAGGACTTTGGAGTCTGGGCAGAGGAATTTGGAATCACAAATGAGCCAAATGGCCACTGCCCTCAGTCAAATGCAAGCACGAAATAGTGGTAAGTTACCCTCTCAACCTGAGATCAACCCTAGGAATGTGAGTGCAATCACTCTACGAAGTGGAAAACAATTACAAGAAATCTCACCACCCAAGCAAGATGGGGAAGAGACTGTGGTAGCAGAAGAAGAGCATTCTGAGGTACCTGAGGACCAATGAGAGGCTGAGAACGAGTTGGTCGAGCCTGAAAAGAAAATTCTGGATGTTCAGACAGACACTGACCCCATAAGTGTCAATGTACCAGAATAAGAAAAAGAGGTAAAATCTCAAAATTCGATTCCTATTTATACTAATGCAGTACCTTTTCCTTCCAGGTTGAAGAAAACTGAAAAAGGCATCAAGGATCAACAAGCACTTGAGGTGTTTCGAAAAGTTGAAATCAACATACCATTGTTGGAAGCAATTAAACAAATTCCGAGATATGCCAAATTTTTGAAGGAATTGTGTACTAACAAACGTAAGTTGGCAGGTGATGAAAAAGTGTTTAAGGGAGAGACTGTCTCTGCTGTTTTTCAGAAGAGATTGCCTCCAAAAAGGAAGGATCCCGGCATGTTCGTAATTCCTTGCACGATAGGAGATCACAAGGTCGAGCACCAATTTCCATCATCCTTCTAAGAGATTAAATTTTTTAATAAATATTTAATTTAAATAATATAGAATATATACATAAACATATCGATTAATTCCCACCTTTCTTGGTAGGGAATATGATCTTTGTCCCCCATTACATTACGCGGGTGTGAAGTTGAGGGAATTTCCACCCCAATTGAGGTGGATCCCCACAAAGAAACCCCACCGCCGAGCCTAATGTTTTGGAAGATTAATGGTGATTATTCTTCAATTAGATTATCAAATTAAAATGAAAATAAAAATAATATATAAATTAAAATTTATTACAATTATAATAAGTTTAGATTCCATTTTTTTGATTGAGTGTAAATACTATATATTTTTTCTTTTCGAATCATACACCTTTAGTAACTTATGATAAAGAGTTGTAGCCACAACATTTATTAAAGAAATATTCACACCAGTATATATGTTGCTATTCTTATTTAGGTACAAAATGAAAACCCAACTCAATAAATATGATTTAGCATTTTTCTATATGATTTTTAAATGTTATTTTATTATATATAAAATATATAAATTTTACAGGTTACAATATTTACAGTTTCCAATGAAATTATACACTAGAATAGCATATATAATACTCTAGACATGAAGGTTTTATGATGCCGATCAATAACTGGAATATTGAAAACATGTTAAAACTCTATTAATGATCAATTTCCTAAGGATAGTTTTTGCTTAGTTAATTAGTATAATTGTAGAGTAGGTCTTGTGTAAGATCGTCTCACAAATCCCATTTTATAAGACAGATCGGGTCGAATCAAACATAATAAATTATGTAATATTTTTATATGTATTAGGTAATATTTTTGTATTATATTATGTAATATATGTAAATGATACAAAAGTATTATATGATATATAGAAAAATATTACCTAATTTACACAAAAGTATTACATATTGCGAGAGAAAATAATACTTAAAAGGCCTTGGATCCGCGTATTTTTATAAGATCTGACCCGACTCAATTCGAGTCATGCATCCTATAATACAAAAGTATTACCTCATACATAGAAAAATATTATTTGATATACATAAAAGTATTACATATTTTCGTATCGTCTGGCTCAACTCAAAATGCATCTTATAATACAAAAAGTATCACATGATATATATAAAAGTATTATCTAATATACATAAAAGTATCGCATATTTTTATGTGTATCCTATTATACTTTTAAAAAGTATTATATGATATATATCAAAGTATTACATATTATTTTATTTTCATAATATAATACTTTCATGTGTACAATGTAATACTTTTATGTATATCATGTGATACTTTTTGAAAATATTAGAAGATATATATAAAAGTATTACATGGTGATACTTTCAAAAAATATTACATTTTGTTTTATTTTCATAATGTAATACTTTTATGTGTATCATGTGATACTTTTAAAAAGTATCACATGATATACATAAAAGTATTACATTATGTTTTATTTTAATAATGTAATATTTTTATGTATATCATGTGATACTTTCAAAAAGTATTACCTAATATATATAAAAGTATTATCTTTAACTTTTGTTAATTGAGTGTTGACTTTGACTGTTGACTTGTTGATCGTTGATCGGGTCATTGACCGGGTCAAATCCTACTCATCTCATAAATGGAATCCGTAAAATCGTCTTATGCAAGACTTTATCATAAATATATTGTTTTTTATAAAATATTAACATAAGACCCATGCATTACATGGGTTTAAAAATTGAATTTAGTAAAATTAATAACTTTAAATATTCTTTATATTGGAAAACAAACATATTTATGATTTTGTGTTATAACTATCATCTAAGTTAATATTAAATATGATGTAATTTTGAATAATATATTATTTTATTATTAAAATAAATAATTTCTAATGTGTTTGAATAAATAACATTTTGTAGATATTAATTTTTTTTAAAATTCTAGTTTTTTATTTTAATAATAATATAACAATAGTATTAAATCGTATGTTTTATTGTTAATTTTTAGAACTTTGATTTTTTTAAAGATTTACATCATATATTTAATTTATTTTTTATTAGTATATTTTTTCATAATTATCGAAGATTTAAATATTTTTTATTGAAAGCCTTCTATTGTTTTTTTATAGTTCTTATATTAAAAGTCATTCAATAATCCACCACATTATAATCATTGCATTTTCTAAATTTTTTATTTTTAAATTTATTTTAAAAATAAAAACAAAGAAAATAACATTAGATGTGAGACATTAATGTGGGTTACCACATGGTCTTACTTTTTATAAATATAAAGATAATAATTTCAATATTAAATAATATTTTCATTTAAAATTTATTTTAATACAAGGTATATTTAGATAACGAACTAGACATGCTAGATATACTTATATATATATATATATATATATATATATATATTTGTTTAAGATATATTTAAATGCATTATGAGTGTCTTTTAACAAAGAGTTATACTCCTGGGCAATTGGTGTCTAGTGCAATCATGTCACGCCCCATTTCTTACAAAAGCATTTATCAGAGTTTTTCATACGGGCGTGCAGGAAGAAGAAAAGAGGTAGGAGACGAACAAAAAATATTACATAATAACCATCGACTTCAACCGAATTTAACATAATATTCACAGCGAAAAAATATCATCAGGATCTCACATCCCGAATACACATCATATCATCATCACAAAACATGGATTTCTTACAACATTGTTTTATAAAGAGAAAAGTTTGAGAAACATCATATTAAAAATATTTACAGATCCAAAATAACACATTCTCTCTCCTTCTAGGGTTCATCATGTGTATCACCTCATGTAACGTGAATTACAGAATAAGGGGTGAGTGCGTTGAATACACTCGTGGGGAATAAAATCCGCGTCTAAAATCTTTGACAGACATTTAAATCAGAAATAAGCATAATCATCAAGGAACACAACACGAAATATGCACAGCAGACATTAGAAATGGTAAGGGATTAATAGGTGCGGGCATTGCCCGTCTTATCCCATAAAACGGCCTTCAATACCGCTGGTGCATTTCAAGGACCACCAAACCTTTCATAGAAGAATGGAGGTAATGGACGAATGCATGAAGGAGCGCCTCAACGGGCCCACCCCTCACAGTAATAAGTATGTTACAGCAAGTATAATCACAGCATTTTGTATTCCTCAATCATGCTTGGAATAGGGAAAACTGTAAAGAGATAAAGAGTTAGAAATTACCCCCACCTTATTCGGTGGTTACCACGTGAGTTGCAAGTATCCAAGATCACGTATCTCAATGCTTCAATCCACCAGGTAGCCTATATAATTTACGGTGTTTTCTTAGATCATTATAATCTGTAATTAAAGATTAAACCAATATTGGATCGGTTACTATCGATCGAGATGAAACGAATCGGAACGGTAAGCCTAACGATTGAGGTTGAAGAAACAAGAGGAAAAATATCAGATTATATGGCTGAGATGAAAGAGAATGGATTTTGGATCACAACAAAACAAGAATGGGCTCAATCGGAGTTGTAACGAGCTCGAACGGAGCGTTTTAAGATTGAGGGGTATTTTGGTAATTTAGTCAAAGGGTTGACTTTGACCGGGACCCATGACCCCCGGTTAGCGATATTTTGTTGGCGATGACTCGATGTTAAAGAACAATGAAAAGAAAACGAGATTCGGATCAAAAACGAATCGAAAATACGGCGTCGCGCACGATCCCGACGACGGGGAAAAATTTCCCCGGCGTCTCCCGTCGACTGTCGAGTTTTCTCGACAGCGGGACAGCACTTCTCGGCAGCTGCCGAGTTTTCTTGGCAGCCTCGGCCCCGTCTCCCGCCCAGGTCTCCTGTCGTCAACCTGCTCGACTAGTCTACTTCCCGGCACCACCAAATGCGACGGCGCTGCCCTATGCCATCGACCCTTAGTCCTCTAGCTAGCTCGTATCGCCAGCTACCAGATCCAGCCATCCTTCGCCGAATTCCGACATGAATAGTGCCTGAAAAACAGCTTCAAAAGCCCTTCGTCACACACATTTCACAAACTCCTTGCAACAGCCCCCCCTTTCTAGGCCATTTTCCTGCACCGGCACCGCCACCCATGGCGGCGCCACCCCTCCAATGGCTAGCCAACAACTCCGGCAGCCCCTCCGGCGCCTGCAACGGTGAGAAAAAGAGCGAGAGAGAGAAAAATGGGAGAGAGAAAAGGTGGCATGAAGCAAGGGTTGGGGTTTTGGAGAAGGTTTTTCACCGTTTTCTGACGAACGGGAAATCGGAATTGAATTCCGGAAGTTGTTCTAGATTCGTATCGCTGAGGGCTACGTTATGTATGAAAATTAGCCAAAACGAATGAGTTTGACTTTTCCGGCGAACTTCGGCGGCGGTGGCGGCGGCGGCAGTGGCACACCGGAGACAGAATAAAGACGGGAAAGAAAAAGAGAGAGGAGAGAGACTTACGTGTGTTTGGCGCTTTTCGACTCGTTCGAAAAAATGGTGAAAATGAAATCGAATGAGGACCTATTTATAGAATTTGGAAAAGTACTATTCATGATAGGGTAGGTCACTATTCATGATAAAATTTCGATTACTGTTAATTGAGATTCCATTCCTCGTTTTTCCGAAACTCTATATTTTGCCATTTTCTTCGCCATTTGAGCTACAGGTGTCCGATTGACCTCTAGTTCATTTCTATCTTCTCATTTTTCCATTACGCATCTAATGGTATAAAAATATTCTATTTTCCATGTCTATGAATTTTATCTATCTAAAATCGGTCGTTATACACGTATCTGAAACTCACGTAATTAAATTAAACACTCAAAAATTAATACACATAAGATATTTCAATTAAGGTTTACTTATTTAATTAACCAATTATGCTTCGTTTTTGTCCTGGACGCTACAAATCAGGTCGATCTGAATTTGCGTTTTTATTTTTTATTTATTTATTTATTTATGTGTTTGACCTTTATGTTATATTAGTATGATCTTTATATACAAATATCCTAACCTTTATGTAATATTTTTTTAACTTCAAAGAAAAAAAAGAATTTCAGCATAATTTGTATATATATACCTTTATATAATATTATTCATATAT
Source organism: Scutellaria barbata (assembly GCA_028654395.1). NCBI lineage: Eukaryota > Viridiplantae > Streptophyta > Magnoliopsida > Lamiales > Lamiaceae > Scutellaria > Scutellaria barbata. Next base: position 7,984,394 of record CM053654.1, read on the forward strand.
TTATGTGATATTTATTATATCTTTATATCAATATAGTTATACATTTATGTAATATATAAATGTGCAGCTAATATAACTAAAAAGTATAACTACATAACTAAAAGGTATGACTAACATAACTATAATGTATTATGAAAGGTTTAAACCTCTGTTTAAAAAAATTTTAATGTAATATAAGAGTATGAAAATTATAAATAAAACATATATATGTTTTTTCAATCAATATAGAAAATAAACTAAGTTGTGGGCGCTCTCTCTAGAGCGTGGGGCACATACTGGTACGTGGAAATGGTTGTTGGGTCGGATCAACCTATATTGTATGAATTTAAGATTCATGCACCAATTTCACAGGTGTTTATGTATTTAACAAAAGATTAAGATAAAAGTAACGAATATGAAAGAGTTTAATAAAATAATTATAAATTGAATAATTTAATATCAATTATATTTTAAAAAAGAATAATGTTTTGTGCACCAATTGCACCATGCAACCAGACACGTGCGGGTTGGATTTGAGCTGAATCAGCATTCAATTTTTTTTTTAGTTTATGAAATAACCTTTATATATTAGTATAACCTTTGTATGCAAATATCATAATCTTTTAGTGATATTACTTAAAAAAAAATTCAATATAAAAATTTATATATTATAGTTGTACTTTTATATTATAATAATTTAACATGTATGTTATATTAGTATAACATTTATGTACAAATATAATAATCTTTATGTTTTAAAGTACTAAATAAAGGTTATATTATAGCATAAAAGTTAAATTATTACAACATAAATGTTTTATTATTATAATATAAAAGTTTAAAAGGTATTATGTGTTTGTAATATAGTATAAAAGTTAAACTAGTATAAGATAAAAGTTATGTTTACATAACATAAAGATTACACGAGTATAACATAGAGGTTACGAGTGCGTGATAAGAGTGTGATCACAGACATGAAGGCACATGGGAGTGCATGTGGGCCCGTGAGCGCAGGTTTGAAGTGTGAAAATCACCTTTCGAATCATCTGACCCGAATTGCATGGATTATGACACGTACACCTCGTGCATATAAATATTTATGTTTATAAAAAGACTAATATCTTTCATGCATACGTATCAAAAGTATAAATTTTTGTTATCACAAAGACTAACATATACGCACGAACGCGCCTCTACATGATGCCACTCATGCGTTTATGTGCTTGAGTGGGTGCGCCCAAACCCACCTGAACTCGTTCTCAGGTGCTATATCTTTATGTCATACTAGTCATACATTTATGTAATGTTAGTCATACATTTTAGGGTTTTGAGTTATACCTGAACATATTTTTAAACAACTAGTAATATCTTTCCCACCTTTTAATTATATTAGACATACATTTTAGTTATGTTAGTCATATATTTTAATTATGTAAGTTGTACATTTATTTATTACATAAATGTATGATTATTGATATAAAGGTATACATAATATCACCTAAATATATGAATAATATCATATAAATGTAAACATGTACAAATTGTGTTGAGATTAGAGTTTTTTGGAGTTAAAGTATTGCATAAATGTATTATATTTGTACATAAATGTATGACTAATATAGCATTAAAGTAAGACTAATATAACATTAAGGTATAACTAACATAATATAAAGGTCAACGATTTATTTTTAAGTTAAAAGTATTACACTAAGGTCATGATTGATATCTGAACATAAATGTATGATTAATGTAATATAAATATATGATTAAAATAATATAAAAATCAAGATAAAAAAAAAAGTCAAAGATCTAAGTCGACCCAAACCCAACCCATGAGTTGCATGGGCATCAAGTTCAGGAGAGAATTACTCTAATATTATACTCAATTTTATCATTTTACATTTACTCTTTCGAACAAATTAACTAAGTCCTTCCACATATGTAAAATAGATAAGAACCTTTATAGTTATCTTTAATTTAATTTAAATTTTATCATATATTGCAGGATATTTACGGATATGAAATCCTTATATAATGATATATTCTAATTTTGGAGCCACTAATGATGCTCGTCTTTTTAGTATAATTCATCTGAAATTATATATAAATAGTATGATAAGATAGTGTATATTCAATCAATAAGATTGTATATTCTAATCCTTAAACATGGATATGAAATAAAATAAATTCAATGCTATATGATAAAAGAATTCATTTAATAAACTAGAAAAATATTATTAAGTAGATTAGAAAACTATATCCTCCTATTATATAAAGTGACAATTACTATGACACGTGATGCTATCAGAAGAACACAATTATTTATATACACCAAGTGCACGGATCTTAAATCCATGCAACTGGGTTGACTCGATTTTAGAGTGCATTTCACGCGTCCCACGCTCGCCTCTTGTGCCCAAACCCTAACTCAAACCCTAGTTCTGTTGTTATATTGGCATAACCTTTTAGTTTAACGAACTAAACCTTTTAGTTCTATCCGTATAACCTTTTAATTATATGCACATAACTTTTTGCAGTGCAAAGTAGTGAAAAAAGTATAAGTTATTCAATGAAAAGGTAATGAAATTTGTACATAAAGGTTATACTATTGCAACATAAAATGTTATATCATTACGAAATAAAGGTTTCGGCTATATTGAATTTTTATAGTGAAAAAAATATAAGTTATTTATTGAAAAAATTATGAAATATGTACATAAAGGTTATACTATTACAACATAAATGTTATATTATTACAACATAACAGTTTTAGCTATATTACATAAATCTTTATAGTGAAAAAAGTATAAGTTATCCACTGAATATGTTATGAAATCTGTACATAAAGGTTATATTATTACAACATAAAGGTTATGACATAAATTAAAAAAAAAAAAACTGGGCCAGAATCCGGTTTAAACCAAACCCGACCCGACCTACGTGCCAGTTGCATAATGTTTAGATTTTGTTATTTTTTTCATTCCATAAAATGATTAAAGGTATTATAATTACGAGTATGTTATTAAAACTCTTTTTACTAATATCTTGAGATATCTTTTTTTTTTTAATTAAATTATATTATTTAGATTACTACATTTACTTAGTGCGGACGTAATATATTCACTTTCATTTTGATATATACACCTGTATATAATTCAATGTATATCTTCTAAATCTATGATATATCTATCTATATATAAAAAGAGGACAATTGGTAAAATTTACAATTTTACCACTTTCCCTCCTAAAAATGTCACATCATTATATTGGTTAATAAAAAAAATTAAAAAATTATTAATTTTATCAAAAAAATTGTTCATATTATTTAGAACATTTTTCTTATATAATATATCGTTAATTATTATTACTATTATTATTAATTATTATTATTATTATTATTTATTGTTGTTGACGATGCCTTTTATTAATTGTTTAATTGTTGAATAATAATTTATTTATTTTTTTAAATTTTGTTAATTTAAATTACTTAATGTCTATAATTATTCTCATTATCAATTTTAAAATTAAAAATATTTTAAGATATTTTTTGTAATAATGAGAAATATTGTATATAAATAATATTTCAAAATTTCTATTGTTAATTGGTCACTTTTAACCAACTCCAAAAATCATTATTTTATCAAATTATCTATTGAACCATGAAAAAAATTCAGCAAAAGATAGAAATAAATAGAATGTAGGCTTTCAAGTTTTTTATTCTTTTTTATTTAACTTTAATTACTTAATGTCTAAAATTATTCATATTATCAATTTGAAAGTTAAAAGAAATTATAATATACTTTTTGTAATTATGAGAAATGTTGTATATAAATAAATATTTCAAAATTTATACTGTTAATTGGTCTCTTATAACTAACTCTTAAAATCATTATCTTATCAAATTATCTATCGAGTCATGAAAAAAATTCAACAAAAGACGAACAAATAGAATGTAAGCTTTCAAGTTCGTCGTTTAAATTATTTATAAATTTTGTATTCCAACTTTTTAATATTATCAAATATAATTTAGAAGAACATATATAATTTGTGTTATTTGAATTTAGAATAACACGCAACCCAAAAACAAATACATAAGGAAGTTGTAATATATAGGGGGAATTCAACCAAATTCTACTTTTTTATGTTAAAACTCTACTTTACCCAACAATTTTTTAAAATTATAAAATATAATTTTAAAAATCAATAGAGATATGAAAATATATTTGTATATTATACAAAGTTTGACTAATAAAAGATGTATGAATAACTTCATAATATAGCAATTTCATTATATAATTACAAATTCTATACTACCACAATAAATAATAAATCGTGCATCGCGCGGGTGAATTACTAATATATATAAAAGAAGGACCATTGGCAAAAGTTACAGTTTTATCACTTTCTTTGCTAAAAATACAACATTAATATTTTGGCAAATAAAAAAATTTGAAAAATTAATATTTTCATCGATAAAATTGATCTTGTTATTTAGGAATCATTTCTCATGTAATATATTATTATTATTTATTATTATTATTATTTATTATTGTTCACAACTCTTGTTCATTGTTAAACAATAATTTAATTTTTTTTATTTTCTTAACTTTAATTATTTAATGTCTAGAATTATTCTCATAATCAATTTTAAAGTTAAACAAATTTGAAGATATTTTTTTATAATTATGAGAAATGAATTTTCGACAAGAGCTCGCCAACAACTTGTCAGCGTAGGAAGGATCCCAGGAAGAGTCTCTGAAGCTAAATAGCTTTCTATTACTGTCACGCTCCATTTTCGATACAAAATAAAATATAAATTTTTAACATTTTGGGCGTCCAGCAATTTAAAAACAAACTAAAACCAAAGGTTAAAATATCCATCCAAATTACATAATTTACATAAAATATTTAAGTTATCAGAGACAGCAGCAAAAATTCAATATACAGCCCATTAGGCTAAATTTTACAATCCTTCAAAAATAACTTGTTTAATTACATCAAAAAATATATGCATCTTTCTTCACATCCTGCTCTCCACATCCGAATTTATAAAAGAAAACATATAAAGGGGGTGAGCGTATAAAATACACTCAGTGGGATCATAATGTAACAACCCGAACTAAAATTCAACTATATAAAATATCGCGAGATATTTTTCTACAATTAAAATAAGATTTATGTAATAATAATTATAATTATTATTGTATTACTAAAAATGAAAGAGAAATAAAAGAAATAAGATTTAATTATATATATATAATTATATATGCATACGCACACAATATATATATATATATATATATGAGTATACCTTATATAATTATCATCATTATATATACATATGCATGATATTATATAGGGTAAAAAACAAAAATCCACCTCAAGTATACGTGATTTTGCACTTTGTTATATCATTTATAAATGTTTTCACTTTACTATATCAAGTACACGAACTTTGCAAAAAACAATAAATCCGACTTATTGGCAAATGGTTGAGAGACACGTGTCCTCTTTCTGACAAGAAAAAATGACGTGGCAGCCGAATTTATTGTGTTTTGCAAAGTTCGTGTACTTGATATAGTAAAGTGAAAACATTTATAAATGATATAGCAAAGTGCAAAATCACGTATACTTGAGGTGGGTTTTTGTTTTTTACCCTATTATATATACATAAAGTAAAAGCAGACTTAGTCAAATGTGTGGAAAAAGATAAGGACTTTTTCTCCAATTTCTTCTCTCTCTCTGCTATACGTTTTCTCTCTCCATCTCACTCTCATCTTTTCTTTTTCTTCCCCCAAGTCACTCTCTTCATTTTCCAATCTGCTGCTGTCCATTTCTATTTTCCGGTTGGCGCCGATGAGTTGGTAGATGGTGTGGCCGGCGCCTATAGCACCGGCTTGAGGAGTTATGGCCGCCGTTTGTAGCAGCGGGGGGGGGGAGGCAGGCGACACGACGAACAGCAGTTAGGCTGGATGGGCGGCTCTATAGGGGTTGTTGTGGAGCTGGAGCAGGGGTCACCCCGGTGAATCGAACAGGTATGTGTGCCGGCGCTGTGTTTCGCCGGCATGACAGGGTTGGAAACAGCGGTGCTGCTGTGATTTTCGGTGTGTGTGCGTGTGTGCAGGGGGTGTTTGGAAAAGGGGGCTACTGGCTGGTTGCCGGCGACGGCTGTAGAAGCGACAAGAGAAGAGAGGTGGCGGTCGGTGGCAGAGATGGTTGGGAAGAGCAGGGACGGTAGATAGGGGCTGTTTTGGGGGTAAGGATTTGTTGGTAATTTTTATATAAATGGTGAATTAAATTGAAAACTCTATTATTCTTAACAATTCAATTTTTACCCTAATCATTATGAATATTACAAATTAATCCCATATATTTATGATATATATTTTAAGACCTAAAATTTATGAATCATAATAATTATAATTTCCAATAGTTATAAATATGAAATTTTATAACCTTAAGATTATGAAAATATGTTTTAAATCCCTAAATTAATAAATAATTATAATGAACTCAATTAGGTTGAAATTATATTATGTAAACTATAAAATTGATAATATTAAGTATTGCCTATTAAAATTGCTTATTTTGCTAAAACGATTCCTAGAATTGTTAAAATTATATTTATCCATAAATAGTCGGAATTATAAAACGAAACCTAAATATTACATATATTGCTTTCGAGAATTAATATATATATATATATATATGAAATAATGAATTAAATCAAAACTAATGAATTAGGTTATAAGTTACCTTAGAGATTTTATAATAATTAAATTATGTACAATTTAATAGTTATTTTAAATCTAGATTTTAAAATCCTAGTTTTCACGTCTCGTTAATCCCATAACTCTTGGGTAATTATAAATATAAATATTATGTTTTAATCTTCATAATTTAATGAACAAACCAAAGGCCATATTATAAATATTAATTATAATATCTCATAATTTCCAACGAATTGTTGACTTAAAGATAATTATAGACGTTGAGATTGACTCTTATAATTTAATAAGCGAATCAATGACTTAACTATAAATATTAAATATATAATTAAATCCTCAACATTATTAAAAATGATAAAATGTAAAGAAATAATTATGAACCTTACAATTTAAATCTCAAAGTTAAGAATCAATTTAAATATCAATTTTAATCCTATTAAATAATAATTAACTAACCATGTTATGCAATTAAATAAATTTCCTAAATTAACTTATAATTTCAGTTAATTGAATTCAGTTTATAAAATAAACTTAATAGTAAATCTAAATACGTCATAATCATAAATATATTCAAATTTATTAATATCTAAATTAAACCGTAAAATTATATAATTAGATTTTCTAAGATTATTTTAAAGGCCCTTAAGAATTATTTTAAGCTAAATGCTTTATAATTTACTTATTTTAGAATTATTTTCAAGTCTTCAATATCTAAACCAAATCATAATCTTATAATTTAATTCTCCTGGAACTAAGCCAAGTCTTTCAAGATTTAAATAAAGTCTAATTAAGTTTTCTAATATTTTAATAAATACATTTTCATTATAATTCCATTTAAATCCTATATTTACATTAAAATCATTTAGTTTATTTTTTAAATCACAACATCGTTAGAAACCTGTTACAACTGATTAAGGAAAACACTAAAGAAAACATTTAATTATTAGTGACCTTAACTTACGAATTTATTACTAGACAAAATACTAAGATATTTTTAGTGTTAGATGTAGGAAACAAGGAAAGAGGAATACGCTCGACAACTTATGAATAGAAGCTTCAGTTTCCTAAGGTGGGGAAAAGTGCTAAGTCGGTATTTATATTACTTTCAAAATATTTAAATTACGAATTTTATTATGCTATATGAAATGTGTTGGGTTTATGTGCTGAATGTATGAAATGTTATTATATGATGAAGGTGAATCTTATTCTATGTGAAATGTGACATATTGAAGTGCCTATGAATAAACGTGTTATGACGTATGATGACTGGAAAATTAGTGTTTTGTTCAGTACATGTGCTTCTATGTGTATGTTTGATATGTGAATATGTGATGAAATTATGTGCGCATGTGCATGCGTATGCAAGACGGCTAGGGCTCGCATATGACGGCTGATCACCGTATTATGACGGTTAATAACCGTAAAAATGTTTTCACGACGGTTGAGACCGCAAAATGCTTTCATGGCGGCTAAACACCGTAATTATATGAAAAGTGATATTTGAATGTGAAAATGAAGTGATATATGTGCATGTGCATGCGTATGCAAGACGGCTAGGGCTCGCATAAAGACGGCTGATCACCGTATCATGACGGCTAAGAACCGTAAAATGCTTTCATGGCGGCTAAGCACCGTAAACTATGTGAAAAGTGATGATTGAATGTGAATGATTGATTATATGTTTCCATAGCGGCTAAAAACCACATATGTTGCAAGACGGTTAAAGACCGTAAATGTGGGAATGAAAGTGACATGTTTGAAGATGAATGATGTTTGATTTGTGAAGAATGCTTACTTTTAGATTTATTATAAGTCACGTGATTGAAATGATATATTTTATGCTATTTTTATTAAATGATAAACGTTCTATGTCAATTGGGTTTTCTGATAAAAATTGTGTTATGATGAGTTGAAGAATTTACGATTGAAATCTTTTAAAATTATATTGTTTTGAAATAAGCGCATGAACATATCTTTTATCAAATGTTTTAAATGTTGGAAATTATTTTATGTCATCCCGAGTTTCCCCACCCCACTGAGTGTACTTTTGTCACTCACCCCTCTTTTTAAAATGTTTTCAATTTAAGGATTTCTAGGGCGTGGCGCGCGAGCGGTGGATGCTGGTAGCCGATGAGCAAAGGTTACAGAACCTTTTTATTTAAAATGATAAATTTCATATATTTAAGAAATGTATATTTTATAATTATTCTTGATTTTATTTATATTTATTCTTGGAAAAGGGAAATTTTTTCTTTTAGAGTAGCGTCTCGGTTAAAGATTTATTTACTAAAGAATCGGGACGTTACACAAAATGGTATAGGGAATTTATTTCATAAATTCACCAATTAATCATATTCCATCACATGACTTATAATCAATTTAAAATATACGCATTCTTCACAAAGCAAACACTATTCACCTTCAACATAGTTTTTCACATAATTTACGGTGCTTAGCTGCTATAAAATATTTTACGTTTCTTAGCCGCTATTAAAAACATATGCGGGTCTTAACCGCCTTTTTCGACGTACTTAACTGTCTTTTTATGCGGGTCTTAACCGCTATTTTCGACGTACTTAACCGTCTTTTTCGGTGATCAACCGATATTCATACGCATGCACATGCACACATCAACATACACATATCATACACTTTCATTATCACATTTAGGGTTTTTAGCCGTCTTGCAAGCATATAATCCATCATTCACATTCCAACGTCACTGTTCACACATATATAAGATTTACCTTCACCACATCATAGCATGATCACACATAACATCTCATGTATTCAGCACGTATACCCAACTCATTCCATATCGTATAATATTTCGTAATTTAAATGCTTTGGAAGAATTATAAATACTGACTTAGCAATTTTTCCCCACCTGTAGAGCAGCTGGTCAAAAACTTCTAGATTCCCAAACTATCTACGGCGCAACTCCTGCTTATCGCCTACAAACATAAGGGTTCGACTTAGACTCTAATCGAATTTTCATCGAATTAATTAAAATAATATTTTAAGGTAAACCCTATTTTATAATTAAATATAACCTATTTTGTAATTAAATGTATAATTCATAATTTATAAAGTTCAATTTTAAATTTATAATTCAGATTAAAAATAGATATGAAATTAGAGTTATTAAACATTAGATTAGAAATAATAATTAAATCGTAAAATTAATTTAATTAGCATAATATTTATAAGGTTATAACTTTTAGTCTCAAAAGCAATCTTGCGAAACATAGGTTTAACCTATAATTCCAATTAAATCTTTGGTTAAAGAAATTTATATTAAATAATGCAATAACACTTAATTCCAAAATCGAATTTAAACTATATTTTCTTCATTAATTGAATAAAATCTATGACTTTATACCCTAATTAATCATATAAATAGATCCATGTAACCTAAATTAATTTATATAATCTTTCTTTATCAGTTAATTAAAACTCGTCTCATTTATCAAATTTTATTTACCTATAAAATAATATCTATGAATCCAATATATTTGAGAATCAACAACATCATTTTTATAAATTCAATAATTATAATAATAAATTTAATAAATTTATAATATCCTCAAATCTTAGGAAAAATCCATATCATTTTATCCAATTCAAAGTCGATATTTTCTCCATAATTATGATACTTAAAGCATAATTTATAAAATTTTAAGGTTATAATTTATCTTTATCAATTAATTGAAGTTCAATTTTTCATAGGTAAAATTTCTATTAATTATATAATAACATCAATTATTCCAATATATAAGTTAATATTAAATAAAAACATATCATTATCATAAGCTTAATAATTCTAAAGAGAAATACACAATTTCAATTAATCTTAAGGAGATCTATGCAATTCCATAAGTTCGAGGGTTCGTTTATCATTTAACATAATTCGATAATCTTAAAACATGCTTTGTACACTTAGGGAGCAATCTAAAATTTCCTAAATTCTAAGGGTTTAGTTTCAATTTCAGCAAAGTAGAGATTTGCAATCTAGCCCTTAGAGTTTGTCTAATTTACAAAAAGAAATCCCAGCCCAAACTCCCCCCTGCTGCCCGTCACCCACCCACAACCACCACTGCTGCCGCCAGCTTGCCGCTGCCAGCGACTGGAAGTCGCCGGCGACCCATACCTCCGGAGCACACGACACACCCTATCAACACCCTACACGACACCAACACACCCTGCTCAGCCACGCCTAAACACACCCACTGGCGCCGCTGCTCACGGCGGCACCCCCGCTCGCTTGCCGGCGCAACTCTGGCGCCGGCCACCCTCAACCATCCCCGACCAAACCCAACATACATACCATACCAAAGCTAGACCTACACACACGCACGCACAGCAGGAACACAGCCAGACAGAGCGTGGCTCAGCCTAGCACAACCGCCGCTTCCAGCGGTGGTTCCATCCTGACGCGCCGGCGCAACACCAGCACCAGCTCCGACACAACCCAGCGGCGAAACGACAGCTTCAGTTATGGCCGGGACAGCTTCCAACACAGCCGAGAGAATTAGAAAAAAACACGTAGCAGCTCCTTTGTTCAAGTTCCTAACCCGTCCCTACGACGAGCTTGGCAAGAGCTATCTTTTTGACCTATTACCTTGCCGGAAAATTTGAGGATCGGCGGTGGAAAAGTGGGTGGTCACCGGTTGCTGTTGGAAGGAGAAAATGGGAGAAGAAAAATATGGCTTGCTTTGCTCAATATTTTCGTACATGTGAAGATGATGATGGATGACCTTACTTATCCAATCAACTAATCCTTCTAGAAGAACATGGACTTATTCATCACCTTACATACCTACCTATACTACCATGTCATTCATGTAATATAGCTTAAGTCATGCACCTAATAACTTATATTATAATTAGATCATATATATATATATATTATCTTATGATTTATCTATCTTAATATTATATAATCTATTACTATATAACATATATTGTAAGTTTATATCGTATAGTTATGTATACATTAGGGTAATATATATTATATAGTTATTTGCATGCATTAAGGCAATATATTATATAGTTAAAAAATTCTTAGGTGCTACAATTACCCTCAAAATCTATCTAGGATAGGACTGCGAGGTATGCATGCCACTTCGACCAGTCCACGTTCTCAATCATTTCGTTATTGTATATAAATAAATATTTCAAAATTTATATTGTTAATTGATTACTTTTAACCAACTACAAAAATCTTTAACTTATCAAATTATCTATCGAGCCATGAGAAAAATTCAACAAAAGATAGAAACTACAGAATGTAAGCTTTCAAGTTTTTAATTCTTTTTTTTTTATTTTAATTACTTAGTGTCTAGAATTATTCTTATTATCAATTTTAAAGTGAAAATAAATTTTAATATATTTTTGTAATTATGAGAAATGTTGTACATAATTAAATATTTCAAAAATTATATATATCGTTAATTGATCACTTTTAACTACCTCAAAAAATCATTGATTTATCAAAGTCATGAATTTTTTTTAACAAAAGACAAACAAATAGAATGTAAGTTTTCAAGTTTGTTGTTTAAATTATTTATAAATTATGTATTTCAACTTTTTAATATTATCAAATATAATTTTGAATGATATATACCATTTTTGTTATTTGAATCCAAAATAACACGTCAACCAAAAAACGCATGCACAAGGAAGCCTTAAAAAACACATGAGAGATGGGAGTTCAACCAAAATTCTATTTTCTTCCGTTAAAACTCTACTTTACGCAATAATTTTTTAAAATTATAAAATATAACTTTAAAAATCAATAGAAATATGAAAAATATATTTGTACATTTTACAAAGTTTCAATTAATAAAGATGTATGAATAACTTTTTAATATAGCAACTTCATTATATAATTACAAATTTTATATACTACCGCAATAAATAATAAACTACACATCATACAGATGAATTAATAATATATATAAAACTCAGTAAACCACACATCACACAGATGAATTAATAATATATATAAAACTCCATCAGAGATATATGACGAGCCCACATATATTGTCACATTTAATTTTATTCTTTAATTTTTTTAATATAACAATTAAGAAATATTTTTAAAATCTGAAAATGAAAGTTGAAATAAATATTTAAAGATCTATCTAACCTTTAATATTTAATATTTTATGTCAAAATAAAATATTATAAAAAAATTGGTGGGAAGGTTAAATAACATATGACAGATATATCAACATGTATAATAAATTAAAAATATATATGTTTCTTTAGGAGTACAATGTTTATAATTAAATGATTAATCAAATTATATTGCTCAAAATTGGGCTCTTGCCAAAGCCACTCAAGAAGTTGTTTGGATTTCACAATTGCTTCATGAACTCGATTACCGGCTCTCCACTTGTCCATTGCAAATTTATGACAACAAGAATGCCTTATTGTTAGAATTTCAATATTTAGATTTTGATGAGACAAATCACATATGTAATAGGAAGTTTTGAGTACCACATTTTTCACAATGTTTAAGTGAATTCATAGACTAGGATTGAGTCTAGTGTTAAGTGCTAAAATGGAGGTTGAACAAGGATAAAACTGCATCTACGCTGTTAAGAAAAGATATTGCTGCAAGAAGATAGGATACAGTATTACTGCATAAAGACAGGATACAACATAGCTGTATGAAGGTAGATACAGTAACGCCGTAACAGGATAGAACATCTCTACAGCAAAGAAAGAAAGAATGGCATGCAGCATCGCTGCAAGAAGAAAAGGATACCGGAGTACTGCAAGAAGAAAATGATACAGCAGGACTGCCAGAAGATACTGCAATCAGGTCTAAGTTACCACAGCACTGCAAGAAAGTATCAGCTACACGAAGACCTAGGATACAGCGCTAAGCTTATAGTACTTTTAAACCATTCAGCGCCAATTACAAAACGAAGTATCCTACAATTCTAGGAAGGATAAATGCAGTACGAGGAATGAAGACTCATGCAAGAATAAATAGAGCCGTTCCAGAAAAGATTAAAGTAGCAGACACAGAGCCAATACGAAGATGCCACGTGGACTGACGCGCTGCAGAAAGCTGCGAGCCGCAACTGCCGCATTAAATGCTCCGAAAGAAAAAGTCAAGTCGCATTAAATGCGAACCATGCCTTTGGTCAGACTACTTCAAATGCAAAAGAGAGATGTCTCCTTCAACGGACATCTTCTCCTACAAGTATAAATAGAGGAAGAGATACACTGAAGCTGGTTACTGAAACTACTGATTAACCGAACCATTTACGCAAAATTCTCAGAGCTTACAAGATCCAAGTATTCAAGTCTACGATCAGTTTCAGTCACTCAACCTCCCGAAGTGAAGCAAGTTCAAGTTGAAAGTTTCCTCAAGGATTCAGAAGCTCACTTCGAAGCACCAGTTGAAGAAAAATCTTTTTATCTTTTTAACCTTGTTGCTGTGTACTTAGGTTGTTTTAGTGGTGTCGAACAGTTGATATGAGAGATCCTTGCTGTTTGTATAGTTGTCTAGAGTTAGGCAGCTTCCCTGTGTGGGAGTGTGGAACCCTGTGTGGGTTCGCCTTTGAAGTTTGCAGTTGCTGTGTGTACGCTGGACTTCAGTAGGTGGTTACTTTGTAAAGTTGATAGATTGTTAGGAGTGTCCTGTAATCCAATCTTGCTTAACAAAGTTCCTGCTCGAGGAGCAGTAGAGTGGACGTAGAAGGATTACACCACCTTCGAACCACTATAAACCTTAAGTGTTTATTGCTTTTTATTTGCGCTTTAATCTTCTATTTCTTGTTTGTATCATTTGCATAAAACGTTTTCTGATAGAAGCATATTTGAGAAAATCAGTCTTGTGTTATAAAAGTTATTTTTCCGCTGCGTATAAAACTCCAAGTTACAGCGTGCAACACTGTATCCTAGTGCTGTAAGCAGTAACTATCTGACGCTGCAAGTTCAAGTAACTTGCAGAGCAGAACGGTTTGTTTAAAGATTTGCAAAATCGACCAAGGTTTATTCATCCCCCTCTGAACCTCAGACACCACTTGTGACCAACACTTATTCTCTATCAGAATCTTGTTGCTCACAAAGAGTTTACCTCATCCCAACTTTCAATTGTTAAATTTTAAATTATATGTTCAATTGTCTCTACAATATCACTTGAGATGGGTAATAGGGAATGAATCTCTGATTTATTCTTAAGAGATTTTGTGAATATATTGTTTGTTGTAATTACCTTATATATCTTCTTATGTTATTCAATAAATAGTTGAAACCCTAACTCACCACATTAACGTTGATACCATACCAATTCTTACACCCTCAAATAATATAAACATTTTATGGAGAAAAAATGATGTGAAACTTAAACGGAGATAATAATAGGAAAGCCTCGCATTCTAGTAATATTTGAAAGGGTAAAATGGTACTTAAAAGAAAAAAAAAAAAAAGTACAAGCAAAAATCTACCCTACCTGCCAAGTAAATAATAGTAGTAGGAATTAATTGAAGGGGGCCACAAAGTGTGAAAAGTTTGAGTGCAAAAACAGACTTTTAAGTCTCTCTCCTCACATTTCAGTTTCAAACACTCCCACCACTATCAATTCAAATTCCATTCTCATACTTTTTTGACTTTTCCCTTTTTTCTATTTATATATCAGTAAGTCTTTTATTCCTCAACGTTACTTGACGCCGTTAAGTGTCACAAATATAAAATCTTCAATATTTTTTCAGTTGGAACTTTTAGTCCACATTTTGGTTACCAACGACCAAAATGAAATTAATAAAACTAATATTTTTCTCAACACGTGTGCAGCATTATATGCTCGATGCTGCTCAACTAACAAAAATATTCACAATTTCGTAAATTTTATGCATAGTGGATTAAAATATTTGATTGGTTGTTAGCCAAAAATGAAAGTACAAATAAATAAATAAATACTTTTTCATCATTATTTATATGTAGCAGATGCAGCAATTTTATCTTAAATCTGTGCAATTTAGTCGACTGATCTGTGATAAATTTCACTAGTCTTTCATGTGCTTCCTTTGTGTCCTATATTGGCACCCATATTCTTATCCTACACGTTTAATTTTTTTATTATGTTCACATAAATTTTTTATTATGTTAGCATAATTTTTATGTTATATTAGTTGTTAAGATATATAATACCTTTTAAAACTTTATATTATAATATTAGAATTGTATATTATAATAATTTAACCTTTATCTTGTAATAATATAATTTTTATATATTTTTTAAGTTAAATTACTATATAAAGGTTATATGAATATAAATAAATGTTATACTAATATAACATAAATATATAATTATACTTTTTATTTTGAAAGAAAAATATAAGCAATATCACTTAAAAGTTATGTACAAATACTAAAATAACATAAAAATATATTTATAATACATGAATTTTATTTTGAAAGAAAAGTCTATATAATATCACTTAAATGTTATGATATTTGTACATAAAGGATATACTAACGAAATATAAAAATTACACTAATATAATATAAAAGTTACCACATGAATAAAAAAAAATCTAAGCATAGATCGAGGTCGGATCCGACCCGAGCCCAATTACATCATATAACTAGTGCACATATTATATTACACCACATTTACATTTGCAATATAGAATTCTTATGAAATTATTTTATGAATTTAATTTTATGAGATAAATCTATCTAACCAACTATAAATCAAAGTTTGACGATGAAATAAATTTAGATTGTCAGACTTAATTCATAGAATTATATAATATATATATATATATATATATATATATTTTTTTTTTTTTTGTTGGGCTCAAATGATAAGGTTTTGTGGCATTTTGGGATCTTTTCTCTATATATTATTGTAATTTCATATAAGGTTTTATATTTTAATAATTTGTTAGACAACTTATATGGGCTGTTGTTGGTTGACCTTCTTTATTGAGAAGACATTATAGAAATTATTACTCACCTTTACTTTCCGTCTATCTAAAGATTTGTTTTTTTTAAGTTGTCTAATAATATTATATAATTCACAGTTTTATAATTTTATCACCTTTTTATTAATTAATAAATCTAAGAACTGTAAAACAGTAAAATTGAAAAAAGAAATGATAACGGAGAGAATGAGATGTTTTGTCTTTTACAAAAAGAAAATATCCCTAAAACTAAAAAAAATAATAACAAAAAGTAAAACAACACAAAATCAATAAGGATATGTTTGGAAGAAAATTATTTGAATTGAGAAAATCTTGATATTGAAATTTGAATTTTTTTAGTAAAAGAGAATAATGTAACGTAAGTGTCTTTGAGGAATTAGTAGGAAAAAAAATATATTTAAGATATCAAATTAATGATGATAAATGTGGATTGATATAATATTTTATTGTGAAAGAATGTAATTGAAAATGAATAAATGAATGATGTATAGATAATAATGATTTAATTTGGATTTCTGATTCAAATTTAAATGTAACTAAAAAAAAAAGATTTAATTTTAAATAAAAAACATATAATAAAATATTGAAATCCAAAATATTGCCTGAGCTCCTTTTAAAACGTAGCAGAGGCAATAAATCAGCAACAGCCCGACATAAGCGGTTTTCGAGATTCGAGACTAACCAGAGGACTTAAAAAAAGCTCCCAAATAAAAAAAAAAGAAAAAGAAAAAAACGGAAGAAAAAAAGAAAAGGAGAAATTTGCCATTAGAAAAACATAGCAGAACAAAAACATCCGTTGGGGGGTTTAGAGAGAGAAAGTGAGTTGAGCTCACGTTTGTTCGTTTTAGGTGGTGGCGGTGAAGCTGGTTTTTCTGTTAGATTATTTTTGAAGATCTTGTTGCTCAGATCGGGAACACAAAGGAGGAACAAAGAAAAACCCATTTGTGAGATTTTTATTTTTCATTTTTTGCTGCTTATTTAATCACTTCTTTTTATTTCTCAACCATTTCATGCATTTGTCTTGTGGTGTTTGGTTCGATCTGCATGTTTTTTTGCGACTATTCTCTTTGCTTGTAGCTGCTCCTGAGCTTCTGGCGAATTATTCCTTGGTATATAAAAGTTTGTGTTTATTTTTGGCCTTTTGTTTATTTTTTTTTTTTTAATTGTGTTAGTGAAATTGAGTTGAGAAATTGGGGGATTTTCAGCTTGTAATTGGTTTATGTTGATATATGCTGCATTTCTTATTAACTGGATGGGTTTTAGAATGAGGCTTTTTTTGGGGGATTTTGTGGAGATTTTAGGTTTTCAAATTGCTTGTATGTGCTGCTATGGTGTTGGGTAATTAGGTTTCCTGATGCCTTTTGATAAAGCCTTGGGACAATTTTCTCTTCTTCATACTTTATGTAAATATGTGGAATATGCTCGTGATTCCTCTTTGGTGATTTAATGTGCTTGATTTCTGTTTATGGCCTTTGGATGTTTGGCTGAAAAGTTATTGTATGTATTTATTTTAGTCTTGTATATGAATTTTTAAGTTATTTGGATGAGAGATTGCTTAAGATCTTAGGGCTATTGGGAGTTAGTTCAGTCTAAAAAATTTAAGTGAATTGAGTGGTGCATTTGTGGATTTTCTTTTGTTTCATGTTGACAATCTTTTAAAAAATTACATGCAGAATTAGAAGAGTGAGAACTATAGAACTTGGAAACCTTCAAAGGTGATAAATGGGCCTCGACTCTAAATTTCCGTCTCGTTTTTATGATGGTACCACATTCATAATATTATCATCACTAAATTAGCTGTGATCTGCTTATCCATGAATGATTCTCATTTGTCCATTTCTTGTTCCTCCCTTTTCGGGTCAATTCTTGGCTCCAGAAATCAAGGCACTCAACTGTTAGTCTGAAATCGGCATCCAAGTAATGCAATGACACATTAGGGAATTATTTGTCATTACTCCTTACTTGATAGAGACCACTATTGTTGTTCTTTTCATTTAATTATTATTCTCTTTTGGGTAAATGTTAAATATGACATTTAAATATTTTTCAAAATATTGAATGTGAAGTCCTTAATCATATTATCCAAAACATGATTAACTGCTTTTAGATGCTATTACCTAACCGGAAGTGGAAAGCATATTCACTTTTTAAATGCTTGGGCTGTGAGCCATCTTAAGTCCATTGAGAATCAAGACAATTCTTTTTCTGATTTAACAATTTCCATTTTATTTTCATGCAGGCAGATGGGAAGGGATGTTACAGGTTTTCGTATTGATAAGAAGTCCAATGCCGTCAATGAAAAATCAAACGGTACCATTTTTGTTGCTCCTAGAGCCTTACCAGAAAAATCTGGAATAAAGGATTGCGAGACAAAGGATAATAATGCAAATGCGAGACTTCCTGACGATTGTGATGAGAAACAAGATGTGCTAGGGGTGAAAAGCACCAACCACCACCCTGAGGAGAAAATCATAAAAGCTGAGGCTCAGAAGTCAACCGACAAAAAATTGATCATGCCAGCTAAACCTGCATCAGGGTCTGTTGTCAATGGGACAATTGATGCCAGTTCTTTTGAGTCCCTTAAACTAGGTTTAGAAGATGATAAACAAAATTCATGTGCAAATCATTCTGATGAGGCTGAAAACAATGATTCCAGTATAGAAGTTTTGGCCAAGTCTAGTGAGATACATTCTCCCATGTCAGCACAGAAATCACAGGTAAGTGCATTCCCTTAAATATCATGTTAGTTGTCATATCTTCCCTGTTGTTATCTGATCATTAATTAGCATTATATGTTTTTTCCAACTTCATGCAACTCATTATGACATAGAGGATGTTTACATTAAACTGGGTTGATTCAGATTGCATTTTCGGTATCCTAGTCTTTTGATATGGGTTATAGGTCCTGATTAAGTGCCGACGGTTAGATGTGTGCTGTAAATTTATTTCTTGACCCTTTTCTTACGTTGACAATAAGTGAACAATGGTTGAAAGAAGAAATGCTGTTGCTAGCAGGATAACAAATGATATCTTACAGACATTGTTGTTAGAAAAGAACAATAATCACATGCTCTAAGCATTCCACATAAAGTTTTAATTGACACAACAACAAAACAGCCATGTAAGATGGTCATGATTTAATACTTAGTAGATATGAGAATTGTCTAATACTTCATAATTCTAAGATAGATAGAGATGTTTTGCTTTATGGAGATGAATTTGTTGCTGATGATGGCTGTATGTATTCCAGCCAAACTCTCATCTTTTATCAAGGAAGCAGCTGCAGCCTCATTGCAAAAACTATTATGATGAAGAAGATAATTGGTCCTTGGCTTCCTCGTATCCTATTTCTAACTTATCTTTTCTATCGGTGTTGGTATTTTTTTTTTATTGTTTTTTTTTTCTAATGTTGTAGTATAAGTTCTGCCATGCTCGCGCATTTGGAATTTCCTTAGTGTTTGTAGTACTGCAACCTCTGTACGGGCCAGAATTACGGTTCCTGTTGCTCCAAAATTCACTTGTGACAACCGTTTAGAGAGACGTAGAGAGGTATTTTATGCTTGATGCATGAAGTTGAATGCTATCTTCTTATTTCTTTTCCTTTCTAAACATTCTGTCTTGATCTTTCATCCTTAGTTTTACTCTAAATTGGGAGAAAAACACAAAGCTTTGGAAAAAGAGAAACTTGACTATGAAGCTAGAACCAAGGTACGTATTTCCTCATTTACCATTATACTTAGTTTTTAAGTACATGCTTGTAAATCGCTAAAGATATCTCATCTCCGTCTTCTCTCCACCATGCCTCCTAAAATTAAATACGACAATTTCTCTATATTGGTTTTTAGGAAGAAGAACAAGCAGCTATAAAGCAGCTAAGGAAGAACATGGCATACAAAGCAAACCCAGTTCCTAACTTCTATCGTGAAGGTCCTCCACCAAAAGTCGAGCTTAAAAAGGTAAATAGAGAGTTTGCTTTTCTACATAGGTTCATTCAAGTCCCATAATTACATGTATCTGCAATTGGCTCAATATGCCTGCATAAGCTATGTATATTCATAGATAAAAAGCAACCACTTATTTGACTAGATTTGTTCATCTGCAGTTGCCTGTTACTCGTGCCAAATCACCAAATCTAACAAGGAGGAAGAGCTGTGGTGATGCAATCAAGTCAGCTCCTGAGGACAGGGGACCTTGTGGACGAGCAACTCGTCACAGTGTAGGTGTATACAGAGAAGGCAAAGCCTCGCCTCTTCAAAAGAAAGCCTCTCCAATTACTCCTAAAAGTAAGGGTCAGAGCAACGTGCGGAAATCTAATGGATCTAACAAAGTCAAGAATCATCCCCAACAATCTAAAGATACAAGTGAGAATTTGCATGCCAAAGACCAGGGGAATGAAAATGATATTGCTATTGAATCTTGAACTTGCCTTGGTAGTTTAGTTTTGCCTTTAGCATCGAAAACTCTTTTGAGTTTGCTTATGATTGATTAAAATCGTTTTCGTGTGAGGCCAACTTTTCTTACCCACAGTAACTTCTTAAAGGTGATGTCTAAATTCTGAGATGTATATTTTGTGTAATTTATAACGCACTATGTCATTACATACAGTGGATATCCTGAACACAAACGTGTTGATTTCTTTTAGTTTATGTTCTTGTGAGGCTAAGGAATGTATTTGAGTCAATACTACTTTTCAACTAATTTTAATTTCTGTGGGAGCTTTTTTATATTGGAACAAAGCCTTTTAATTAGTTTTCTTTAGGTTGTGTGGATATAGAGCAATTTGTATATTTTTTCATGTCTTCAAATAAGCGTCGTCCATTGAAGTAAATCAGTAAATCAAGTATCCTTCGTGTACCTGAATTGTTGATCCAAGTGGTATAAGATATTTAAGGTAGGAATATATATCTCAAAGTTTTCAATCTTTTCTTCTTAAATGTAGTTTTCCTTGCGACAAACAACACATCTTCTACTTGCAGCTAAACTTGCCCATCTGGTTCAGAAAGTTGTAATTGAAGTGGAACTGAATTGTTATCAACGGTTTTGAAAGCTGATGTCCCGATTTTGGTTAGAAATAAAAATCATGAACTGTGGTTTGGTTTAGCTTTGAGGTATTTTCAAAATGGGAACTGACGGTTTGAATCAGTAGTTAAACCGGTAGTTTATCTTTAAAAAAATATATATTATAAAAAAATAATATTATGTATTTATTTTACTCTTTAATTTTAAGTTATATTGATTATTATTTTTAATTTGTATTATAAATTGTAATTTTTTTAAGTTTATGGTTTGTATTTGGTTGTATTTAATTGTAATTTCTAATTTCTAATTATTGAAGTTGTAACTTGTAAGTTGTTATAGTGTATTGTTGTAACTTGTAATTGTAAATTCTAATTTTTAATTTATATCAAATTATTAAAC
Source organism: Scutellaria barbata (assembly GCA_028654395.1). Classification (NCBI taxonomy): domain Eukaryota; kingdom Viridiplantae; phylum Streptophyta; class Magnoliopsida; order Lamiales; family Lamiaceae; genus Scutellaria; species Scutellaria barbata. The sequence continues at coordinate 8,006,469 of CM053654.1, forward strand.
AAAATTGCTATTTTGATATGAATAATTGTAACATTTATATGAAAATTTGATAAAATAAAATAAAAAGATTGAAATCACCTCCAAATGGTGGTTTGAATCAAAACTGCTGGTTTACAAATTAAAATTCAACAGTTCGATTTCGATTTGACCCTCCACGATTTTCCGAACCACCGGTTCAACCACCTGGAAACCTCTTCTTTCAGCGTTATTGTAAATCACTACTACTTAGAAAATCTTCAAGTTATGCAGTAGAATATATAAGTTTTTTTTGTAAAACACTTGAAATATGATTTTAACAAAATAATTTATATATAAATGACCAAGTAAAGATACAAGTGTGTTTATAATAGTTTAAAGGTAACGTAATTCTTTAATTCACTCTATTGTTCTTGTAGAGAAATTTTGTTAAATATTTGTTTGTTTACAAACCACATAGTTGTGTACTCGATTTTGTTGATCCTTTGGTGTCCCACAATGACAATGATAAATCTAATGAAGGAATTTTTGTTAAGAGGAATTTGAAGAAGCAGTTTTCTAGATGAAGCCCGATAAATCTCTGGCCTTGGTGGTTGAACCTTGTACCAAAAGTTTTGGGACATTGTTGAAGTGGGTATTTTTAATGCAGGTTTTTGTTGGTTGGAACATGTATCTTTCCCCCTTCTCTAGGTGATACTTGTATTGTCCTTATTTTGAAATGTGATAATCCAAGCAGTTTAAAGTACTTGAGACCTATCTTATTGTGCAATGACATGAATAAAATCATTCTAAAGTGTTGGTAAATTGATTGAAAATGGTGCTTGCTGATCTTATATCTACAACTCAGTCTTCTTTTATCAAAGGTTGTTTGATTACTAATAATGTTTTGATTGCATTTGAATTACTTCATTAAATGAAGGGTAAGAGGACTTCTGCGTGGGGTAATGTGGCAGTTAAAATTAGATTAGCAAAACTTATAATAGTGTGATTGGAATTATTTGAGGGATTTGCTCTATAAACTTGGTTTTGCATAATAATGGGTGAAGTGAGTGATGCTTTGTGTTTGTTTAGTATGATATATTCAATTTGTCTGAACAATTCCCAGATTTATTCTATTATTCCTAAAAGTCAGTTGTATTTGTAAAGGTGATCTGTTTTCTTTATTCATTTTGTATCCAAGGGTTGATTTGGCTTATTATGCAAGCTGAACGTGAATCATCCATGGTGTTAGACTATATTTTGCAGATGACAACATGTTCTTTTATAGGGTAGAAAGACTAAAATGTAAAATATTAAAGAATATTTTAACAAGCTATGAAAGAGGTCATTAACTTTAATAAGTAGACAAGTAGTACAAGCAAAGATTGCAAGCAGTGTAGGTACTGTGAGAGAAATTTCTTTATAACAACTTGGACAGAATGGACTTGGGAGATGTTAAAGTTTGTGATCTAGTGATTCTAGGTTATAATCAGTGGGACTTGGCATTATGAGAAGAGTGATTGTATTTTGTTAAAAGTGGTTATAAGATTTGCACGAATTAAATATATTTTTCCTATAGCTGAAGAACATCCCAGAAATTGGATATGATGGAATCTGAAAGTTCCTCCTAATATCGGTAATTTCTTGTGGATGCGTGTAGGGATTGTCTGTTGAACAAAGAAAAGAAAGACTACGTAGTAGAGGTGTTTTGTGCCCTGGCTTGTGTACTCTTTGCAATCGAGATCGTGAGAATTGTTGGCATAGTTTCATCACATGTCAGTGAAGTGTTGGAACCAGAATTTGATCAACTACAACCAGAAAATCCTCAACACATGCATGCATGCATACAGCTTGCAAATCAAGAACAAAACCAAGATTAAACGCAAAGAACACAAAGGGAGTTATAGTGGTTCAGTCTATGATAGACCTACATCCACTCTCGAACAAGAATTGATTTATTTCACTCAGAAACGGCAGAGAATTGAGGATTACAAGTATTGGGCGCAGTTTAGGGTTTTTCGGAAGATAAGAACCCTAGCAATCAACTAACCTCACTCTAGATTTGTGATTTGTTACAATTGATTATCACTGAGTACACCCCTTTATATCAGAAGTAAAAGCCCCAAACCAATTTAAGAAACTAACTACAACTGATCGCTCAATTTCCCGATTTTGTCCCCGCAAGCCCTAGCCCCCAAAACCAACCTAACTAACTAAACTGTCTGATATCCGGTTTTGCTGCTTGCTTCAATACTCCGGCTTAACGCGATTCAGAACGGTTCCTTCTCAATCGATTTCGGTTCCATACTCCGTGGATTTTTCTCAGTTAAATGCCTTTACAAATCTCCACCTTCACTGAGAAACATCACAACTCCTGTCCAAGTACTGACCTTAAGCTTTAGTTGCTGTCTTCCCAGCTGATCAGACCAATCAGCTGCTTGCAATAGTTGAACTTAGAACTTGGCAAACCCTTTGTGAGCATATCCGATGGATTGTCTTCAGTGCTTACCTTTTTCACCTCAACTTCACCCTTATCAATAAGATCTCTTACAAAATGATACTTCACATCAATGTGTTTGCTCCGGTTGTGAAATGTCTGATGTTTAGACAAGTGCAAAGCGCTCTGACTATCACGATGGATTGTAACCCTTTTCTGATTAATATTCAACTCCTTGAGAATGCCCTTTAACCAGATTGCCTCCTTAATCGCCTCAGCCATAGCAAGGAATTCAGCCTCGGTAGTTGATAGTGCCACAACACTTTGCTGCATAGCCTTCCAGCATATGGTTGTCCCATAAAGAGTAAAAACGTATCCTGAGGTGGACTTTCTTGAATCAGGGTTTCCAGCAAAATCACTGTCAACATAACCTTGCAAAACTTCAGATTTATCCTCTTGTTTTCTGAACTACAATCCAACATTTGCTGAACCATTCAAGTACCTTAGCAACCATTTTACAGCCTCCCAGTGCATCTTTCCAGGATTAGACATGTATCTGCTGACTTTACTCACCGCAAAAGCAATGTCGGGCCGACTACATACCATTAGATGCATCACACTACCGATAGCACTAGCATAAGGAACATTAACCATGTAGTCTTGATCCTCTTGTGTAACTGGTCTTTGTTTATCACTTAGTTGAAACTGAACACCTAGTGGAGTATTGACTGGTCTGGATTGGTGCATAAAGAATCGATTCAACACCTTAACCACATAATCAGATTGACTCAGCTGCAGTCGGTTGCTGCTTCTATTTCTCAGAATATCCATCCCTAGCATGCTCTTAGCACTCCCTAAGTCTTTCATTTCGAACTGAGTGGAGAGTTTCTTCTTGAGATTATTCACTCTAGTGATACTCTTGCTAGCCACCAACATATCATCAACATAGAGTAGAAGTATTGTATGGACAACTCTCCCTTCTTTCTCCATGTATAAGCAACTGTCATAATTGCACTTTTCCAGACCTATACTGAGCATGAAGCTGTCAAACTTCCTATACCACTGCCGTGGGCTTTGTTTAAGCCCATAAAGAGATTTCCTAAGCAGGCACACCTTATCTTCATTACCCGGCTGTATAAAACCTTCAGGTTGCTGTAAGTATAGTGTCTCATTTAGGTTGCCATGAAGGAAAGCGGTCTTCACATCAAGTTGATGAAGTTCCATGTCCTCTTGAACTACTAATGCCAGCAGTATTCTAATTGAAACATGCTTCACCACCGGGGAGAAAACTTCATTGTAATCTATGCCTTGTCTTTGTGTGAAGCCATTTGCCACAAGCCTGGCTTTATATCTTATTTTCTCAGTCCCCACTACTTCTAATTTTCGTTTGAAGATCCATTTGCTGCCAATTACTTTCTGATTTGGTGGCTTTGGTACTAAATCCCAGGTATGATTCTTCTCTAGAGATAGCAATTCCTCATTCATGGCTTCCAGCCACTTTTCCTTATCTTCAGATACCATAGCAGCCTTGAAGGAGCTAGGCTCCTCATATTCCAAGTCTTGAGCTACACTTAAAGCATAATAGGCCAAATCAGCTTGACCAAACCTATTGGGAGGCTTGATTTGCCTCTTTTTCCTGTCTCTTGCCAGCTTGTATTGGCTCAAATGCTGCTGATCCTCACTATCAGTTTCTTCATCATTTTCAGAGTTTCCTGATACCACACTATCTTCATTTTGTGACTGTACCAACTCCTCATTCGGATCAGCCTGTAGCTCCACCTGAAACTGAGCACCTTCAATCTGATTGCTGCCATATTTCAGTTTGTATCCCATCAGCTCTTCCTTGAACACAACATTTCTGCTGATGAAGCATCTCTGGTGACCTTCTTCTAGGCTCCATAGATTGTAACCTTTAACACCATAGGGATAACCTATAAAGATACACTTAACTGCTCTAGCATCTAGTTTGTCTTGATTAACATGAGCATATGCAAGGCAGCCGAAGACTCTTAGGAAATTGTAGTTTACAGGTTTGCCAAACCAGCTTTCATAGGAGACTTGAATCCAACAACAGATGTAGGGCTTCTATTAACTAAGAATGCAGCGGTTGATAAGGCCTCTCCCCAAAATGACTTTGGTAAGCCCGCATCCAACAACAAGCACCTGACCCTATCCAGCAGAGTTCTATTCATCCTCTCAACCACTCCATTTTGTTGTGGAGTGGCTGCAACCGTTCTATGCCTAAGTATCCCTCGAGCCTTACAAAATTCCTGAAATTCTTCAGACAAGAACTCAAGCCCATTATCAGTCATCAACACCTTTAAAGTCTTTCCAGTTTGATTTTCTTGCAAGTTTAACCACTCTTGAAATTTGGAGAAAGTTTCAAACTTGTGTTTCATTACATATACCCAGACCTTTCTTGAAAAATCATCAATAAAAGAGACAAAGTATCTTCCCCCCCATGAGTTTCAGTCCTAGCTGGACCCCACACGTCAGAATGCACATATTCAAGTGGTTGAGAAGTAGAGTGAATACCTGCCTGGAAGCCTTGTTTGGTAGCCTTTCCCATAATGCAATGCTCGCACTTATCTTGCTGCTGTACATCAGAAGCTGGAATGTGTTGTTGTCTTACAAGCTCATTGAGTCCTCTTTCACTGATGTGCCCCAGCTGCTTGTGCCACAGGTTGACTTTAGGTGCTGTAGCAACTGCCGAGCTTTCCCCAATAATCGTAGAGCCTTCTAGTATATACAGACCATTATCCTTTTTCCCTTTGAGAATCAGTTCATTGCTTTTAGTTACAAGTATCTGTTCATTCTTTGTAGCAAATTCAAATCCTCTAGAATTTAGCCAACCAAGAGATATGAGGTTCCTCTTCAGTTTTGGTATATATCTGACTTCCTGGAGAATTTTTATCTTACCATTATGAAGCCTTAATCTTATCTCTCCAATTCCCAACACCTTACAAGAATGGTCATCACCTAAGAGAACCGTTCCCCCATCTTCCACCTTCAGATTGCAAAACCATTCCTTGATCGGACACATGTGAAACGAGCATCCGGAGTCCAGAATCCATGCTTTATCCATGGCCGATTCACTCACACAAAGTATGTCAGCCGATGCAAAATCCTCCTGTGCCACCGCAGCTTGCTGGATTTGGGGATTGGTTTTGGGTTTCCTATCAGGGCAATTTCTCTTTAGGTGACCAGGTTTATGGCAATGGAAGCATTTCCTCGTCTCAGGCATGTCTGCAGACCCTTTGGAGTTGTTGGTAGGACCCTTTTTCTGACCAGGTTTATATTGCTGATTCTTTCTCCTAAGATTGACATTCAGGCTTTCTCCTGTGTTGAGATTCCTTGTTTCTGAGACCCCTGCTATAAATCTTGATTTAATGGCCATTTGGACTTCCTCCAAGGTAAGTGGATTGACTCTACCATACACAAGTGCATCTTTGAAGGACAGAAGTGACTTCGGCAAAGCATTCAAGAGCATTAGCGCCTTGTCTTCATCTTTCTGCTTTTCATCCACGCTTTCCAATTCGTCCAATAACTTGTTGAATTCGTCCAACTTCTCCAGTATTTTCCTCTCATCTATTATCTTGAATGCGATCAATTTCTGCTTCAAGAAAAGGCGGTTGGCTAAAGATCTGGTTTGGTAAATAGATTCCAGTTTCCTCCACATCAAGAGTGCCGTCGATTCTTGATAAACTTCTCGCAAGGCCTTCCCGGCTAGACAAAGAATTATAGCGCTTCGAGCCTTCTTCTCGATCTTGTTTCTTTCGGTATTGTCTTTTTCAACCCTTTCTTTCTCAGCAGCAGAAGCGGACGGCGATACTTCTTCAGGCGGTGAAATTGCACCTTCCCAGCCATTCTGTATCAAGATTGCTTCCATTTTTGCTTTCCAAAGGATGAAATCACCCTCTCCAGTGAACTTTTCCACGTCTAATTTCATCGAGCTCATGTTGAGAATCTGGCGTTCCCACAGACGGCGCCAATTTGAAGTGTTCGAACCATAATTTGATCAACTACAACCAGAAAATCCTCAACACATGCATGCATGCATACAACTTGCAAATCAAGAACAAAACCAAGATTAAACGCAAAGAACACAAAGGGAGTTATAATGGTTCAGTCTATGATAGACCTACATCCACTCTCGAACAAGAATTGATTTATTTCACTCAGAAACGGCAGAGAATTGAGGATTACAAGTATTGGGCGCAGTTTAGGGTTTTTCGGAAGATAAGAACCCTAGCAATCAACTAACCTCACTCTAGATTTGTGATTTGTTACAATTGATTATCACTGAGTACACCCCTTTATATCAGAAGTAAAAGCCCCAAACCAATTTAAGAAACTAACTACAACTGATCGCTCAATTTCCCGATTTTGTCCCCGCAAGCCCTAGCCCCCAAAACCAACCTAACTAACTAAACTGTCTGATATCCGATTTTGCTGCTTGCTTCAATACTCCGGCTTAACGCGATTCAGAACGGTTCCTTCTCAATTGATTCCGGTTCCATATTCCCTGGATTTTTCTTAGTTAAATGCCTCTACAGTTAGTTTGCTAGAAAATGTTGGGTGATGGCTTATTTGAAATCAATATGAATAGAGCAATTGAAAATTTGTTTGACCTTCAAGAAATGACTTTTACCTATGTTGGAAAATTTTGATGAAAATATAATGTGGTTAGTTGCAGTGTTACTTTGGGCTATTTGGAAGTGGAGAAACATTATATATATACTTTGATGAAAAAACTACGGTTTACATAATATATACTTGATATCTTATTGGGTGGTTAGCAATAAGGAGAGTCTTGGATCCTCCTAGCAAGAATCATAGGACTTGTGAGCTGAGGAATAGGGTCTAGCCACTATGTTTTTACCTTTAATGCAATGTGGATTTGACATTATTCAAGGAAGAGGGTAAATTTAGGGTTGTATATGAATAATTATGTGGTAATAATACTATTGATTGGGAGAGCCCCAATATATACAAGTACAAACAATAAAGATATGAAAAATTTCACAAAATCTAACTACATACAAATTAAATATTCTAAAGAATATTCTAGATATTTTTACTTCATAATATGCCCCTACAATTTTGAGGTGCCATCAACCACAAAAATTTAAGATCTCAATAGTAAGAAACGAGCACGTGCTAAAGAATTTGTTAGAACGTCCTCAAGTTGATTAGGAGTGTTAACATAGGCTATTGAGAAAATCTCTTTTGCAGAAAAAATCTATTTTGCAGAATAGATACTCATATGTTGCAAAAGAGATTTTTTCAGTTCATGTAGTTGCAAGAGCATGATATTCCACCTTAGTGGAGAATCAAGCACCCCTTCTACGTACGAGACCACCAAGATATAATATTCTAACCAAGAAATATGACGTAAGCACCCCTTTGTGATTGTTAAATATTGGAGGCCACCCATGATACTCAGTTGGATCAACATCTCCATAGATAGTGAGTGAAGAAGAAGTTGCCATTGGCGTACTCATGAGTTTAGAACCATCCATATCAAAGCGGCGCAATAAATCCACCATGTATTTTGTTGAGAAAGTAACAATCCATCACGTCATATGACAATTTCAACACCAAGAAAATAAATGAAAAGGCCAAGATCCTTCACTGTAAACCTGCTTTTGAGATGGGAAGTGAGTCGCTCAACAAGGAAGGAACTAGAACTTGTTAAGATCGTATCATCAACATAAACAATAACTAACATATATTGATGAGTGCGCCGATATACAAACAAAAATGTGTCGATTTTAGATTGAGTGAACCAAAGGAAAATAATATCCACTACAAGAAAAATGCACAACAACAACACGAGTTTTACAACACTTTTATGCTAAAAGTGTTGTCGTAGACAGTATTTACAATGGTTTTGCGTAAAACCGTTGTCGTTGTGCGAAAAAAATGCACAACGACAACGGTTGGGACAACGGTTTTTTTGTACCGATGTCGTTTCGCACAACAACAACGGTTTTTTTATACCATTGTCGTTTCGCACAACTACAACGGTTAGGACAACGGTTTTTTTGTACCGTTGTCATTTTGGTCTACGACAACGGTTGGGACAACGATTTTTATGTAACCGTTGTAAAAATGAGAATTTTTAAAATTAATTAATAAAAGAAATGCATGTAGAATATAATCACATAAACACTAATGGCCTAGTGGTTTCAGCTCCAACAAGGGTCCCACGTTCAAATCCCAAGCAACGCAAATTTATTTGCGATGACGTGACAGATGATGTGGCCGGTATGATGATGTGGCAATGACGTGGTGGAATTTTGATGATGTGGACGTGACAGATGACGTGGCCGGTATGATGATGTGGAAATGACGTGGTGGAATTTTGATGACGTGGCAGAAAAAGTCTACGACAACGGTTATTAACCGTTGTGGAAGACGACAACGGTTAATAACTGTTGTCGTTTAGCCTTTTTTTGTAGTGATCGCACTTAACGTTTGATTCTAAGCTCTAGGGGCTTGTCGGAAATCATAGATAGATTTACATAACCCACAAATATTTCGGAGCCTTAGTAATGAAATTGGGCAGTTGAACCATATAAATCAGGATAACAAGATCGTCATGCAAAAAGGCATTACTGATCTCAAGTTGGTGAAGCTCTCATTTGTTATAGAGTGCCTAAGTTATATAAAGCCATCATGAAACTATTTAATAGTGAAAACCTACTTACAACAAATGATGTTTGAACCGATGGTGAAACAAGCAATTCTCGTGCGTCATGTTTTGACAAAGTTGTGTACTCCTAAGCCATTACCGTTCTCCAACGAGAATCCTTTAAAGCTTGAGTGACCGAAGTAGGGGCAACTTCAATATCAATAAGATGTTTGGTTAAGTTGTATACATTGGGCTTGAAAATATTATTCTGACTCCTTGTTATCATTTTATATGAATGAGTCGGAGGTGGAGGGGCTGGATCATGGGTGAAGATATCGAGCTTGAAGAATCCGGTGAAGATGACGAGCTAGAGCTCGAACTAGACACAAGTTGTTGGATGTCCGAAGTTTTGATGGGAACTAAAGACAAAAGAGTAGGCATTGAACTTGACAGTTGCAAATCAGCAAGTGGCAAGGGAAAAGTATTATTGGGTTTTAGTGCAATCAAAGACGTATGAAAATCCAGAAAGACATGTTTCCTAAATCGAACATGACAAAAAATATAGATACTATGTAGAAGTATCAAAACACTAATACACACTCGGTGTGGTGGAATAACCAACAAAGAAGCATGGTCTGGACCTCAATTCCAATTTATTTGATGTATATGGGTGAAGCCAAGGATAATAAATGCAACCAAATGCCCAAAGCTTTCGATACTCCAATTTTTTGTTTAAATAGAGATTCAAATGGACTAACAATTCCCAAGATAGAAGTTGGCAACGATTAATCAAATAAGTAGCAGTTGAAAAAACAAATTAAACGACCAAAATACATGAGGCGAATTAGCATAATGCATTATAGCTTTTACACGTTTCCATCATTGATGATGACGACATTCCACCAAATCATTTTGCCTAGGTGTATAAGGTGCTGTAGTGAGCCACTTTATCCCATGAAATAGAAAATAAGATTTTATAGCAATGAATTCCCCTCTATTGTTGCTATAATTTTTTTTTTACAGAAATGTCAAATTGATATTCAACCAATGACAGAAATTTCTCAACAATACTACAAATTTGAGACTTGAAACTCATAGAAAATAACTAATGATTTCTAGTAAACGAATCAACAATGAACAAGTAATATTAAAATACATCAATTGAAACAAATATTGATCCCCACACATTAACATAAAGGTAATGCAATGGATGCAAAGTGTTGATCCCAAATGGTAAAAGAGGTTTAGAGGGGCGTGAATAAACCTCTTCAAGTTTTTAAAACTTTTCTTAAAAACTAATTTTAGAACTTTTACGTTGTACACTATCAGTGCTTATAGCTATATACGTAGTGCAACTTACAATGCTACTTAGCATTATTGTAATAATGTGTTTCTATTTATATAATGTGTTTTACCCATTGAAGAGAGACAAAACTCAGAAGTTAATGCTTGGTTCAAGGTCTATAAAACCGTCAATTATTATGTCTTGGAATTTAATTGTGGTGACTGCTTACCAATATACGGGAACTGCAGTCTTTGCAGCATGCATGTCCAACTGTTACCTTGTGATTGACTCTTAGCTCAAATGAACAATTTTGTATCTTTTGGTTATATTTTTGAAGTATAGAGACTTGGACTTGATGTTTGTTACATATCACCAGCGAGCAATGAAGGTAAAGATATATAGGCCAAGAAGATTATTATTCATATTACGGTTTACTGTTTTATTTAGTTATAGTATTAGTGGCCCAGATTGTTTACAAGCTTATTTCCTTATTTGCAACGACTATTTAATTAGCTTTTGGATTGTGAGTTAGGTATGCACTTTTTGATATTGTAATTTTGGTCAGCCACAGCTGATTGGATTGTGTTTGTAGTGTTATTTTTCACTCACATTATCGTCATCACTTCTCTATCTAATAATTTGGTCCGATCTGCCAACCTTTTTTCCGATGATGATAAGAGGTGACTCATGCATGAAATCCTTAGAAACGACTGTGATGACTTTATGAGAACCATCGACACATTGGAGAGTGGGGTGATTGAGGTTCAAGCATCGAAGGGTTCACTTGATACCCATGTCGAGGCTTTACAATCTGATATGACCTGAATTAAAGGGTATGATACGCCAAATGATGAAGGAAAATTACATCTATGTTAGTGCCACTTCTACTACCGCCACAGGAGGCTGTTTCCTATTGATCTTGCTCCGGCTCAAGGTCTTTTTTCTCGAACTAGAAACTCGAAACCTCGGGTCCAAAAACCTGTAAAACAAATATCGGGAGGGGTTCCCGGAGATGGGACCCGACGCTCAAGTCAATAGGATTGCTAAAAAATCTCTCCAGCAATATATGTGTATGTGTTTTATAAAATTTGTGTGTGTGAAAGTGAATATAACAAGGATATATATATATATACTCCCTGAGACTAGTTGCAGTTGGAAAATGAGTCCTAGTTGTAGTTGGAATAGGAGTTCTTCGAAAACTAAGGAAGGTGGGTAATTAGTTCGTGATTACCCGAAAAACAGGGATGTGGATAACTGACCCGTGAAAATAGCGGTCAGTTGAAGTCAAGTTTGTTCGCTCCTCTTCTCTTACTGTTTAGTTCGTCGATACATTTTGGACTAGACTAGTTCGCCAATAATATCACAGATTAGTTCGCTTCTCAAGGTGGTTTCCCCGTAATAATTATGATTGCCATTCGGTTTAAAGGCGAAAACCCAGTTCGCTTCAATTCGACTATATCAAGTACTCCCCCCTTTGTATTGTGTGTTCCTACACACTAGTGAAGTTTGCTAATGTGTTCGCCGAACCACTTAACGCTCCTTTTCGAGGCAAGATGTCTTTTCAACTGCGACGGTTCCATCTGTACAACACGTGACGAGGTGTCTCTCTTGCCCAACGTCTTTTCATCTTCTGCCGTTGGATTTTATCACATCCAACGGCTGGCAGTTCGCATCTTTTCACGTTTTCCCCTCAAAACCGAGAAATCCTTTCTCTATATATACATCCTCCATTAAACCATAAACCTTTCTTGCGTAAAATCACTGTAGACATTCATCATCACAGGGCCTTCTTCTTCAACCTCTAGATTTCTTCACTTAACCCAGGTACCCTTCTTCCTCTCTTTTAATCTTATTTTTCGATGGCCTCTTCTAAACCCTCAGTTCATCTTCGTAATGGAAGCGAATCAAAGGAGGATTTCGACTAGTTTTCTCTGCATATAGCCCCCCATTCTTCTTCCCAACGGAAAACCTCTAATCTTTCTAAAATATCAAGGAAAAAAAACTGCAGATAATGTATTTTGTTCTACTAAAACCACCCAAACTCATATTTTACTCAGTTCGTTTATGGTGGGGGGTTATACCATGGTGATTTCGAGTCCCGAAGATCGGCCACACTCAGCTCCCTCGGGTCACTAAACCTGGTTCCTCAAACATGTTACCCTAGATTTAATTCCCCCTATTCACCATTTTTTCTTAGAAATAGGTTCGGCCTTCGGTATATGCCCGAACTAACTCTAGCCGAACTCGATTAGCTATATAGTTTTCTTTTATCTGATATGTAAATGGATGGGGGTTGAGCCTACTCTCGATCATTTTTGTTCTTATTTCGTTTTAAAGAATACAAATCCTTTTCGCTTCTATCTAAGCCCTCGCAGTGGTTCGAGGCTAGCAACTTTTTTATTTTCTGGGGACAACAAAGTCAGTTCCTAGGAGAAGTATTACTTTTTTATTAGAGAACCAGCCCTTCCGTTCTCTTCCTTAGGCTCAGACCTCCGCTCAACTCGATCCTCCTCTCCCTACTGACTTTCAAGTCTCCCTTCTAAATGCGATTTTTGCAAAGGGGTGGTTCGATATAGTGAAGATGAGCTTGAGTGAATCCTTGCTGTCTTTTTGGGGGTTTTACCCGAACAACCAAGTTTCCTCTCGATTTAACTTAGGTTATTTTCATTTATTGCTTTATTCTTCCTCTACTTTGAATTTATTCTACTGAACTGTAACTTATCTAAATTGTTTCCTTCGTGCAGATCGCACCATGAATCAATTTTTCAACTTCATGGACGACGTCTCGGATGAAGAGCGAACTCCTTATTCGCCCTCCCAGCATGGGGTGAATACTGACTTGGCTAGGGATTACAAGCAAGTAGAGGAAGTTCATCTCGTCGAGTTGGCCAATAAGATCCCCGGCTCTACCGATCTAGTTCGGGAGGAAGAGAGTGTCATCCCGAAAGATTTTGAGCCAGCTTCCTCTATTCCTGTTGGGGCTGCTGTTCCCTCCCCTCGGAGTCCTCCTAGTCCGCTTCCTACCGCCGCTATAGTTCCCGAACAGGTTGATCTGACTGAGGAGATTAGTGAAGCCTCGATGGTGAAGACTCTTTTCGCAAAGAAAATGGGGTCTACCAGTTCACGAGGATCCCGAGCAAAAAAGTTGTGAACTATTGAAGGGACTGCGGGTGGTTCGGAAATACAGAAGAAGGAGGTGGCTGGGAGTGGTGAAGACGAGGAGGATGTAAAGAAGAGGGAGCTAAGAAAAAATCTGACCCGCTTAGCCTATGCTAAGAATTTTTTTGAGAAGTATGCTGGGAGCGCTCTCCGCCGATGAATTGAGCTCTGAAAAGGTTACCGAAAGCTGAAGGAGGTGATGGACGAGAAACAAATATTAGAGAGTGATTTGTCCATCCATTCTGAGAAGGCTGAGAAGTTATCGGCTTCGCTAGAACAGTGCGAAGTAGATCTGGCAGTGGCTAGTTCGGAGACCGCTAGGAAGGAGGAGCTGTTACTGGCAAAAGAAAAATTTGCCATGGAGAAACATGAAGCTCTTCTTCTGGTGGAGGCGGAGAACAGGAGGTTAAAGGGGGAGCTGGAACATGAGAGGAGTATGCGCGCTCAGTTCGGTGAGGATATGCGAACAAAAGGCTTCCGAGCTAGAGCGATTGAAGGCTTTCACCAGTTTGCTCAGATCTCAGAGATGAAGCTGATCGCAGAGGAGTACCGTGCCAAAAATTTTCATCATCTTTGGGACTGTTCTTTTCCTTTCCAAAGCAGCTCCCATGGCCGAAGTCTATTTTCAGGAAGGAGCTCGCCTATGCCAGGAGGAGGTGATGGAAGCTACACAACGTTATCAACAGGAGACCGGCCAAGTGTTGTCGGAATCCCAATTTCAGTTTCGTCTTTCTTCACTGGGCAGGAAGTTGAGGCAATCCTTTCTTACTCCACCCGGTTGGCAGGGAGATTCGAGTGAAGCTGTCGATGCTAAATGGTGGGCTGGCTATTTGGAATAGACTATCTTGGAGATTCTTCCAAATCATCCAAGTACCAGTTCGGATCCTTCTCAATCCGGAGAGGCAACTCCGAGCTTGGTTGCCGATCTGCCGGAGGATATGTTTGCTTCTTTGCCGCCGCCTTCATCTGCTGATCCACTTTCTCTTCCAGCTCCTTCCGAAGAGCCACCGACTCAGTTTTAGTGAAAATTTTAATGTACTTTTAGTTTGGAATCATGTTCTATATCTTTTTTTTTGTACCTGTTCTTCATCTTGAATATTATCAATTTTTAGTCTAAGTGCTATCGCGAATAGGTCGTAATCACAAATAGTTCGTCAACCTTGAAAAAAGACGTGAGTTTCCTTCATTATATGTAATTAATCACATAAGTATATCTAAAGTGATAACCTTTCGAAGAAAATAAACAAACATATTTAATTACTTATTCAATCATTTAAATGGGATGCTTCAATTTAACCAAGACATTTCGAGGGAATGCTTTGGTTTGCTGAATCAGGACATTCCAAGGGAGTGTTTCAGTTTGCTTAATCAGGACATTCCGAGAGAATGTTTCAATTCGCTTAATCAGGTCATTCCGAGGGAATGTTTTGGTTCCCTCATTCAGGACATTCCTAGGGAATGTTTCAGTTTGCTTAATTAGGACATTTCGAGGGAATGTTTTGGTTCGCTCAATTGGGACATTCCTGATTCCGAGGAAATGTTTTGGTTCACTCAATTAGGACATTCCGAGGGAATGTTTTAATTCGCTCAATTATTAAGCATAACCGTAATTACATGAAATCGAACAGAAAAGAAAAAAACACAGCAATTTAACGTAGTTCGGCCAAATTAGCCTACATCCATGGGGAATGAATATTTCTTATTTTATTAAGGTAAAGGAAATTGAGAAAAGTAATCATATATAAGTGTAACACATTAAGCATAGAATTTCTTTAGATGACTCACATGCCATGGCCTTGGCAACAACTTGCCCTCTCTATCTATCAGTTCGTAAGATCCTCCTGGAAGAATCTTTGATACAACATACGGTTCTTCCGAAGTAGCATCCAATTTTCCAATGTCAACTAAGACATCTGACTGCCTTACACCATATCTCCTACTTGAAATTCCTTCTTCCGGACCTTCTTATTGAATGCGGCCTGAATACGTCTCTTATAGAGTTTGTGCAGAACTCTGGCTTTATTCCGCAGTTCATCCAAAAACATCAGGTCGGTCTTAACCAGTTATTCATTCTCCAGAGGCTCAAAATTCGTGATTCTCAAAGCTTCTCATTGGATTTCTGCTGGTATTACTGCTTCCATTCCAAATGCTAAATTGAAAGGGCTTTCTCCTGTTGTTGACCTGGATGTGGTTCGATATGCCCACAATACTGATGGCAATTCCTCCAGTCGCTTTTTAAGTCCATCTAATATGATTCTATTTGATAAGTGTCAATTTTCACCTATTTTTGCGTATGTTTATGGATTCATTTGAATATGTGAGCTACGTTTTTATGGTGATTATTGAGATTATTCGTGTATAAGATGCATTTGATGAGTTTATGCTTAGTTTCATGATTTTAATGAGGAAAAATGTAAGTTTCGCACGGAAAATCAAGGCTGGCCAGTGGGGCACGACCAGTACCATGGGGCACGACCGTGCTGAATAGTATAGCCAGACCTGTGCTCGAGTCTGGAGGATATGGCACGACCATGCCGTGTAGCACGGTCGTGCCCAGGCACGCAGCAGATTCGGTTAGTTTGGTGTGATTTCATCATTTACTTGATATGTAAGTCTAAAACAACGAAAGAAGAGAGAATTATTGGTGAAAATAGGCAAAGAGAAGAAACATGGAGAGAAAAAAAAGAGAATTCAAGAACCGACGGAAACACGAGATCATCGTCGCTAAGATTTTAATCTTTCCTCTCTTATTAGTTTTAGTGGATATGATATCTTCAATCTTGTCTATGAGTTTGTTGATAATTATATCCAGCTAATTTTCTAGGGTTTCTAGGGCTTGTTAGTAATCTGATTCGAATCTTGATAGATCTTTAATTTAATTCAATGTTCATAATCATTCATCTTATTTGTGTGTTTATGAGTTGATTGTTTGTTTGGTTATCTGGCCAATAATTTAGCATGTTTTAGTAATTGAATCAAAATTCGGGAGATGAGATTTAATTATGAAAGAATAACCAAATGACACATAAAAATACTTAGATCGGGAGATTAAGCAATTTATGTGATGAGTAATCAATCTTGGGTACTTTTGGGAGTTGTTATGTTTCTATCAGATTGAGTAGGGATACCTCTGATGACATAATGATCAACTGATTAATTGACTCGGGAGAGCTATTAATTGATACGTGTGATTGCTCATATAGGATGATTGATTAATGAACTTGGATTGGTTAAAGTGATATCTTGATAAGAATTAGATGAAAGCATGTCCTAGAACCTGTTTCAGATTTCTGTTATCTTCAAGCTAACTTATCTACGTAGATAAAATTGATGAACCGGATTTGAGTAGTTAATTAATGTCTATCTAGATAGTCTCTGTGGGATCGACCTTGCTCACCACTCCTACAATTTACACCGTACACTTGCGGGCGTAGCTAAAATAAATCCATTTTCAAGAAGCTTGGTCTTGGTGATGTAAAACCCTCAACAATCACATTGCAATGGCGGATAGATCGATAACTTACCCCAAGGGGATCATTGAAGACGTACTAGTGAAAATTGATCGATTCATCTTCTCAGTGGATTTCGTAGTTCTTGACATGGAGGAGGATCATGCTGTGCCCCTTATTTTAGGATGACCATTCCTAGCTACGGGACGAGCATTGATTGATGTGCAAAAAGAAGAGCTTATCTTGAGAGTAAATGACGAACACATCATGTTCAATATTTACAAGGACATGAGATTCCATGACGAAAAGGAGAACTGTAGCTTCATTGGAGTAGATGATGTTTGTGTGGAATATCAAATGGAGCGAATCTTGTCGAAGGATTCATTGGATGCTTTGCAGGAAATACTAAGGAAGAAGTGTAGCAAAAAGGAAAAGAAATGAGAAAATAAGAGACCAAAAGAAGGTGGACTGGCCGAGCACAACCGTGCTATAGAGCATGGTCAGACCGTGCTCGGCAGAAGATCGAGCCTGGACAACAGGACATGACCGTGCCTCACGATACGGTCCACCGTGCCCAGAACTATGACAAGCATGCAAGTTGAGCATGACCGTGCTCGACCAAAAAGAGGTTGTTTCAGATAGAAGAAGCACCATGTGCATTCCAGAATTGAAGCACCTTTCGGATCATCTCTAATATGTTTTTTTGGAAAGTGATAAAGCTAATCCGGTGGTATCAAAGAAAGGAGGAAAAACGCACAAAGACTTAAGTTGCACTATGGAAATGGAACAAAGGAGACTGCCAGGTGCATTTATTTTGTTAAATGACCCATAAAAGGTACGCTTTCATCTCGTCTGGCTGAAGACGTGAAATTTAGCACTACTTGGGAGGCAACCCAATTCTTTGTTTTATTTATTTATTTATCCTACGAGTTTTTGTTTCGTTTTCTTTGTGTTTTTTTTTCAAGTTTTAATGTCGTCTTTGGAATTGTCGACTTTAAGTTTGGGGAATGGATCCGAAACAAGTTTAAATAAATAAATAAAAGGTTAAAAAAAGTGCTCAGTTTTATCTTTAGTTTATGTTATATGACCAGTTGCATGATAAGTCTGATGATGAGTGGAAATTCTCAAGTTATAAGAAGCATGAAATTTAGTAAAATGAACGTGGATCTATATTGCTTGATTGAAGTTGAAAGTTTGTTCCGAAGTTTTTTTGTGAATACATTTGAGTATACAATCATTGTGTATTTTTGAGGAGTATGAAAATAAGCTTGTGAGATTTGAGCCTTGACTTGATATTACACCAAGTCTTATTTTCTTGATTGTATATTGGCGATAGTCTTGTATATACCTCTAGAACTTGTTTTGGTATCTTCTTTGAGACTACAAGTACATGTGAATTTTTGAAAATGATACAAGGCCATCTTTGTTATGATTAGTCACTTAGCCAAATAATTTCTCACTAAATCCGAATTATTTCTTTTGTTAGCCCTGTTGAGCTTTTGAGCCTGTTTCTTTGTTTAGCCTAATAGTTGGGTGAATTATCAGTGCCTACATTTTGAGCCTACGTACCCATGATTTTGAAGATCACTTGGGAAATATACGTAGAGTTGGAGAAAGAATTTGGTGGAGTATATCAGTGAAAAAAAAGAAACAAAAAAGAATAGAGAGAATGAGAAATAAAAAAAAAGAGACCAAGTAAGAAAGAAAAGAAAATGTATACGTGGCTTAAAGAATTGATAGATAAAAGGAAATTTTTTGAATGAGTTGTGCCTTTTCTGGAACTCAATTGCATAATTGTTATAACGAGTTATGCCTTTTCTAGAACTCGATTGAATGATGATTATGATTGACATATTGCTGGAACTCATGTTTTGGAAGAAGCAATTGATTGAAAGTACATGATAAAAATCAAGAACTTGTGGTTTGAAATGAAATTTATGGAGGAGCTTCGATCATCTATTTGAGTAGTCACTTTTATCCCAAATTTTTCCTACCTTGTCCAAAGAGCCTCAGTGCGTCCAAATGAAAGTCCTTGTTAATTCTTAATATT
This sequence comes from Scutellaria barbata, assembly GCA_028654395.1. NCBI lineage: Eukaryota > Viridiplantae > Streptophyta > Magnoliopsida > Lamiales > Lamiaceae > Scutellaria > Scutellaria barbata. The sequence goes on from CM053654.1 coordinate 8,025,441, forward strand.
CGCATGTACAAACGTAGTGGAGAAGTGAGACGATCTGCAAGCTTATGGTAGGTGTTACTTGATTTATCATTTTGAGTGTATACATGTCCTATTTCTAAACACTTTTGAGTGTGAGTGATACACTATATCTTGTGAGGTTCATTACTCCTTGAAAGCGCATGATTATGAATTGTTTGAAGGATTTATTATAAGTTCGGATGAATTTTTGATATCAATTAGGTGTATGTGTTTTATCGTTGGTGATACTTAATGTCATGGTTTGTGCTTCGTATATTAGGATGATGAGTTGTGTTAGATTTATCATTTGAGTAGTTGATGTTGCTCGAGGACGAGCAACAGTTTAAGTTTGGGGGATTTTGATAAGTGCCAATTTTCACCTATTTTTGCGTATGTTTATTGATTCATTTGAATATGTGAGTTACGTTTTTACAGTGATTATTGAGATTATTCGTGTATAAGATGCATTTGATGAGTTTATGCTTAGTTTCATGATTTTAATGAGGAAAAGTGTAAGTTTCGCATGAAAAATCAAGGCTGGCTAGTGGGGCACGACCAGTGCTGTTGGTCCCAAGTGGTGTCCGAGGTTCAGAGGGGGGGTGAATGAACCTTGGTCGATTTTGCAAAATTATGGTTTAAACATTCTGTTCTGCAAGTTACTCGAACTTGCAGCGCCAGACAGCTACTGCTTGCAGCACTAGAATGCAGTACTGCACGCTGTAACTTATGAGTTTAAGCGCAGCGGAAATTATGTTTTATGACACAAGGTTGTTTTCTCAAAAATGCTTCTTTTCAAAGGTTTTATGCTTATGAAATAAACTTATCAAAGCAAGATGAACACAAATATGAAAAACAATAAAACACTTATGGTTTATAGTGGTTCGAAGGTGGTGTAATCCTTCTACGTCCACTCTACTGCTCCTCGAGCAGGAACTTTATTAAAGCAAGATTGATTTACAGGCGTTCCCTAACAATCTATCAACTCATACAAAGAGACCACCTACTGAAATCCAGCGTCCACACAGCAACTGCAAACTTCAAAGGCTAACCTACACAGGGTTCTACACTCCCACACAGGGATATTGCCTAACTCTAGACAACTTATACAAACAGCAAGGATCTCTCCTATCAACTGTTCGACACCGCTAAAACAACTTAAGCACACAGCAATAAGGTTAAAAGGTATATAAATGATCTTCAACTGATGCGATGAAGTGAGCTTCTGAATCCTTCAATGGATCTTTCAGCTTGAACTTGCTTCACTTCTTTGAGGTTGAGTGACTGAAACTGATATGGTTTTTTTGCTTGAATCTTGTAAGCTTGTGAAAAAAAAGTGTACTTAACCTAGTCTATATATTCACTTAAACACAGTGAAAAAAAAGGGTACTTAACACTTCCTATTACATTCATGTTTTGTCTCATCAAAATCTAAACATTGAAATCCTAACAATTTCCCCCTTTTTGATGATGACAAAACCTTTACATTATTTCGTTCATGAAGATATATACTTTAGAGATTATGGAAGTTTTCAAGGTTACATGTTTTGCACAGCTTTCATACTTGAAATAAATTAACTTCCTGGATTCATTAGAGATGTATCATGCTATTCTTTTATCATATCAACAATAGGAAATTAAAAAGCAGCATGCAGAAGTTCATAAGGTTTGAACTTGTTAAAGGATAGAAAAATAAAAATTCCTTCATTAAGAGAAAGAAATTTTTACAGCAGAGAAAGAGTTCATATGAATAATACAAAGGAGAATGTGTTACTGAAACAGGGACCTCTTTGTTGAAGATTCTTCAGGTCTTTTATCAGCAAACCTTTCCAGCCCTTCTCTTCCTCTTGAACCCTTCCACCAATCCCTGATGGATTCTTGATAGGTTTCTGCCAGCTTCTGTTGGAATACAGGAATCTCAATCCATCGCAGCCAGAAATCCTCACAGTAGGGCATTATCCTGTCCTGCTTCACTAGGTTGATGTAGAATTCTTGAATTTCTAGCTCTCCCTGCCTAGTAAGCTGCTCATATCTTTTCAATGCAGATTGGCAAGTATGAAATTTTTGAAATTTCCCTTTCTGCATAACTCCCTGAAGTACCTGAGGTACTCTGATCGTTTAAAAATCTTGATCGCCTCGAATGATGGATTCCTGTCAGTAGGCTGCCGTACTTTTCTGAAGATGTCGAATCTCCATGCCATGTTTTCCGCGACTGGCCTCTGATCCATCAGCACAGACACTTCAGCAGAAATGTTGTCAGTGTCAAGGTGAGGTATCTCTTGAGGAGGGTATCGGTAGGCATCTTCAGAATAGATTCTCCTCTGACCGATTACACCGAGTCTTTATATCCAGGCCCATTCATCTACTTCTTCTGCTTGGCGCCTTTGATCCTCAGACTCGTACCTGCTCGACCTCTTCCTTGAGCCTTGCTGCTGGCCTTCATACCCTCTCTTTGTATGATGATGAGAGGGGGGTGCTGCATCCTTGCTTGCAGCTCTGCTGGGTGCAGCGCCTGCTGCATGTCTTCTTGCAGCTCCAGCTCCACCAGCTCCTCCTTCATCATCTTTTCTCCAGCGTTTTGGAGAAGGGATGTCAGCAGCAGCAGATGATCTAGACCTCTTCCTCCTCCTGCTGAGAGGTTGCTGGTCATTAAAGAAAAGGGGTTTCCTCTTGAACTCCTAGGACCAGTCGAATGTTCTGTTGGACTTTCCTCAATTCCTTCTTCAACTTACCTACCTTTTCCGTCAGTTTGTCATGTTCTCGCTTCTGACCCCGAGGGTGATCGGACTGACTCTCCCTCTTATTTGTTTGTGACTTATCATCCGGTTGTTCCTTCTCGATATTAACTTCAACATTGTCTTGTTGTAACTCTACCTTTAGGCTACCCAAAGCTTTTTGAACTGCTGCCGATATCAAATCGGAGAGTTCTTCTGGTGTTAACGTAACGGTACGGGAGGGATTAACCAGGATAGAGTTCCGGCTATCTCCATCATCCTCCTAGTTTTTTGAAGGTCCACCTATCTCCACTCTCTGTGATCCCCTGGTCCCTAATATTTACCATGTTTGTTATCTCAACGTCTCAAAAACTCAGAAAATATTTCCCACAGACGGCGCCAATTGATCTTGCTCCGGCTCAAGGTTCTTTTTCCCGAACTAGAAACTCGAAACCTCGGGTCCAAAAACCCGTAAAACAAACACCGGAAGGGGTTCTCGGTGATGGTACTCCGACGCTCAAGTCAATAGGATTGCTAAAAAATCTCTCCAGCAATATATGTGTATGTGTTTTATAAAATTTGTGTGTGTGAAAGTGAATATAACAAGGATATATATATATATACTCCCTGCGACTAGTTGCAGTTAGAAAAGGAGTCCTTGTTGTAGTTGGAATAGGAGTTCTTCGAAAACTAGTGAAGGTGGGTAATTAGTTTGTGATTACTCGAAAAACAGGGGATGTGGACAACTGACCCACGAAAATAGTGGTCAGTTGAAGTCAAGTTTGTTCGCTTCTCTTCTCTTACTTTTTAGTTCGTCGATACATTTTAGACTAGATTAGTTCGCCAATAATAGCACAGATTAGTTCACTTCTCAAGGTGGTTTCCCCGTAATAATTATGATTGCATACGGTTTAAGGATGAAAACCCGGTTCGCTTCAGTTCGACCATATCACCTATGATGTCTGCCCGCCTATTTTTTCAGCCTTGATGATGGCAACTGCTAAGTTGGAATTACCCAATTTTACTAGCGAAAACCCATATGCCTGAATTTCTCACGTAAAATAAATTTTCAGCTTTGATAACACTCTTGATGATATGCGTCTGAAGTTAGCACCTATCACAATGGAGGGCAACACTTTGCAGTGGTTTCAATGACTCTTGGATTAATACCTAGGATTGAGTTGGCGTAAGTTGTCGATGGAACTTCTCCGTCACTATAGTGATGATCCTTGTGTAGACCTTTTCGAGACACTCATCTTGTATTGCTAAACTGGTACCGCTGATGAATATATGGACCAATTTATTACGCGAATGATAGTAGTGAAGAACCTCACACCATTCCATACTTTGGGCTTTTTTCTACACGACCTTTAGGATGATATTCGTCTACACATATGTTCTAAGGATGCTGAAGATATTTTCAAAGCTATGCATCTGATTAGAGATATTGAACATGAGTTTTTGTCTCCCACGCATCCCGCTATTTAGATTTTTTGAATCGAGAGAGTATAATTCCAACTCATACGTTCCTATAGAGCCAATATCACGCTCGAATGGCTTCATGCAGGCAAGTAAGAGCTTGATCGTACATCGAAGCTTTTTGAATGGCTCTAACAATAGAGAACCCTCCTAATCCATTGGCTCGTTGAATTAGGGATGCCCTCAAGGCCCTAAATACATGTCTTACAATGAATTTATGAATCTTTGGAATAAAGGATTGTGTTTCAAATGTAAGGAACCACTACAACAAAAATGCACAACAATTACAACACTTTTGAGTAAAACCGTCGTCCGGGTGTGAAAAAAATGCACAACAACAACGGTTGGGATAACGGATATAATATACCATTATCGTTGTGTATTTTTTTAGCACAACGACAACGGTTGGGACAATAGATATTTTGTACCATTGTCGTTGTGCATTTTTTTGCACAACGACAAAGGTTATTTTGTACTGTTGTCGTTGTGTGAAAATTTTTAAAATAAAGACAATGATTATTTTATATCGTTGTTGTTGTTTATTTTTTTTACACAACGACAACAGTTATTTTATATCATTGTCATTGTGTGACAAATTTTAAAATAAAGACAACGGTGATTTTTGTACCGTTGTCGTTGTGCAATTTTTTCACATAACGACAATGGTTAGGACAATGATTATTTTATATCATTGTTGTTGTGAGACAAATTTTAAAATAAAATGTTTGCAAGAATCGAACCCTAAATCCTAGATCAAAAATTCCACTTCTCTTCACCATTGAAAATTAAACACTAGAGCAAAATCGCACACCTATTTGAAGCCCCAATCCCTCTTCACCATCCCTCTTCCCAACTCGCCATTACCCAACCGCCACCGTCGCTGCTGTCATCATCTCTTTCGTTTTCTTCTACCAACAATTATGAGGTCTGAATTCATAATCAAGAAAAATGCTACATGGATTACCCAGTTGAATATTCCTTCAAATATTATTCTTCTTCATTTTTCTCCATTTTGATTGCTTGTAGAAACTCCGTTGCCATGACAAACGATAAGGTAAGCTTTGTTTCTCATTTTTTTCCTTTTATTTTCTTTTGATTTTTTTAGGAAAATTGCATTTATATTGTGAGAAAAACTTCTGATCTAGCTTTTTTTTTCCGATCAGCAATATAACATCGGGATTTATCATCAGCGTTGTGAAAATCTTCAGTTCTCAATTGAAATTTTCATTTATGTTCTTGTTTGAATTTTAGAAGTATTATTTGTTGGTCCCAAGTGGTGTCCGAGGTTCAGAGGGGGGGTGAATAAACCTTGGTCGATTTTGCAAAACTATGGTTTAAACTTTCTGTTCTGCAAGTTACTCGAACTTGCAGCGCCAGACAGCTACTGCTTGCAGCACTAGAATGCAGTACTGCACGCTGTAACTTAAGAGTTTAAGCGCAGCAGAAATTATGTTTTAAGAAGCAAGGTTGTTTTTTCAAAAATGCTTCTTTTCAAAGGTTTTATGCTTATGAAAAATAAACTTATCAAAGCAAGATAAACACAAATATGGAAAGCAATAAAACACTTATGGTTTGTAGTGGTTCGAAGGTGGTGTAATCCTTCCACGTCCACTCTACTGCTCCTCGAGCAGGAACTTTGTTAAAGCAAGATTGGATTACAGGCGTTCCCTAACAATCTATCAACTTTTACAAAGAGACCACCTACTGAAGTCCAGCGTCCACACAGCAACTGCAACTTCAAAGGCTAACCCACACAGGGTTCTACACTCCCACACAGGGATATTGCCTAACTCTAGACAACTTATACAAACAACAAGGATCTCTCTTATCAACTGTTCGACACCGCTAAAACAACCTAAGCACACAGCAACAAGGTTTAAAAGGTATATAAAAAGTCTTCAACTGGTGCGATGAAGTGAGCTTCTGAATCCTTCAATGGATCTTTCAGCTTGAACTTGTTTCACTTCTTTGAGGTTGAGTGACTGAAACTGATATGGTTTGTTTGCTTGAATCTTGTAAGCTTGTGAGATTTTGTGCAAGAGTTTCAGTAACCAGCTTCTGTCTTCCTCGACCTCTATTTATACTTGTAGGAGAACATATCCGTTGAAGGAGATATCTCTCTTTTGAATTTGAAGTAGTCTGATCAAAGGCATGGCTTGCATTCAATGCGACTTGACTTTTCCTTTCGGAGCATTTAATGCGGCAGTTGCGGCTCACAGCTTTCTGAAGTGCGTCAGTCCACATGGCATTCTCGTATTGGCTCCGTGTCTACAACTTTGATCTATTCTGGAACGGTTCTTTTATTTCTTGCTTGGATCTTCGTTCCTCGTACTGCATTTATACTTCCTCGTATATGCAGGATGCTTTGCTGTATTGCATGCGCTGATAGTCCTTTCTGTCTGAAGACTTTTGCGCTGTATCCTGGGTCTTTGTGCAGCAGATGTTATCTTGCAGTGCTGCAGTAATTATGACCTGCTTGCAGTATTGCTAGGTAGAGCTTCTGCATCATTTTTCTTACAGTGCTCCCATATCCTATTTCTTGTAGCGATGTTGCACGCCATTCCTTCTTACTTAGCTGCAGTGCTGTATCGTCTTCATGTAGATGCTGTATTCATCGTCTTGCAGCTATGATGTATCTGCCTTCTTGCAGCTATGTTGTATCTGCCTTCTTGCAGCAGCTTCTTTCTCTAAGGCTTAGATGCAGCTTTATCCTTGTTGAACCTCCATCTTTCAGCGATAGACTCAAGACTCAACCTAGTCTATATATTCACTTAAACACTGTGAAGAATGGGGTACTTAACACTTCCTATTACATTCATGCTTTGTCTCATCAAAATCTAAACATTGATATCCTAACAATTTCCCCCTTTTTGATGATGACAAAACCTTTACATTATTTCGTTCATGAAGTGATATATACTTTAGTGATTATGAATGTTTTTAAGGTTACATGCTTTGCACAGCTTTCATACTCAAGATAAATTAACTTCCTGGATTCATCAGAGATGTATCATGCTATTCCTTTATCATATCAACAACAGGAAATTAAAAAGCAGCATGCAAAAGTTCATAAGGTTTGAACTTGTTTAAAGGATAGAAAAATAAAAATTCTTTCATTAAGGAGAAAGAAATTTTTACAGCAGAGAAGGAGTACATATGAGTAATACAAGGGAGAAAGATTTTACTGAAACAGGGACCTCTTTGTTGAAGATTCTTCAGGTCTTTTATCAGCAAATCTTTTCAGTCCTTCTCTTCCTCTTGATCCCTTCCACCAATCCCTGATGGATTCTTGATAGGTTTCTACCAGCTTCTGTTGGAATACAGGAATCTCAATCCATCGCAGCCAGAAATCCTCACAGTAGGGCACTATCATGTCCTACTTCACTAGGCTGATGTAGTATTCTTGAATATCCAGCTCTCCCTGCCTAGTAAGCTGTTCGTATCTTTTCAATGCAGATTGGCAAGTATGGAATTTCTGAAATTTGTCCTTTCTGCATAGCTCCCTGAAGTGCCTGAGGTACTCTGATCGTTTGAAAATCTTGATCGCCTCAAATGATGGATTTCGGTCAGTAGGCAGCCGTACTTCTCTGAATATGTCAAATCTCCATGCCATGTTCTCGCGACTGGCCTCTGATCCCTCAGCACAGACACTTCAGCAGAAATGTTGTCAGTGTCAAGGCGAGGAATTTCTTGAGGAGGGTATCGGTAGGTGTCTTCAGAATAAATTTTCCTCTGACCGATTACTCCTAGTCTTTGTAACCAGGCCCATTCATCTACTATTACTTCTTGGCGCCTTTGGTCCTCAGACTCTTCCCTGCTCGACCTCTTTCTTGACCCTTACTGCTGGCCTTCATACCCTCTCTTGGTATGATGGTGAGAAGGGGGGTGATGCATCCTTACTTGCAGCTCTGCTGGGTGCAGCGCCTGCTGCATATCTTCTTGCAGCTCCAGCTCCACCAGCTCCTCCTTCATCATCTTTTCTCCAGCGTTTTGGAGAAGGGATGTCAGCAGCAGCAGATGACCTAGACCTCCTCCTTCTCCTACTGAGAGGTTGCTGGTCATCATTTTCTTCTTCTTCTTCAGTTTCCCCAGTGCTCCTGTATCTATCAGTGAATCATTCCCCCTTTTTGGCATCATCAAAAGCCGGGGATTGAGTAGGGGCAACTAGAACCACCTTGGAGCGTGGTTGTCTGGACTGTTTGGGGGCCTCCTGGGGAGCTTCAATATGATGAGGGAATGCTCGAAACATGATATCCCTCAGCTCTCCAACAATGAGCTCTAGATTCCCCAGGCGGTCATCTATGCTTCTGGTCCTCGAGGATGTTTGCTCTGCAGTATGATCCAGAGCAGCTGTCCTTGTCAGAAGCGATTCCAGGACGAGGGACTGAGTGTTCATTCTTTCAGACGTGGTTTCAGCAAAGACTCTGCAGCGCCTTACTTCCTGCCGTGTCTGAGCAGCATCCATCTTCAGCTCACCCTCCATCTTGACCCTTTCCCTATAAAGACTGTTAGAATGATCACATAGGGTTTTTTTGATCATCCTAGGCAGCACTTCAAGATCCTTCTTGAAGTTGGACATCGTTTCCGCATGGAATTGGGCAGTGACCTTGAGGCTGTTCCGCATGGTAGACTCATGCTCACTGAGAACATGTATCTGATGTCTAACAGCGTCTTCAACCCTGTCAATTGATTCTTCAGAAGTCAAGCCCGAATTCCGTCTTCATGAGGCAGCAGTGGATGCAGCGTATGAGACTATTGTTTGTATGTTCAGCGCTGCATCCTACCTCGCGTCTTCAGCAGCAACTTCATCCTTATTGATTGGTGCAGAGTTTGGAGAACTCGAGGATGGTTGCTCTTCTTCTTCTTCCTCCTCTGCCAGTCCTTCGCCGGATGGTTCATTATCTGTTCCGCCAGCTTTTGGCCCATAAGCAGCAGCATTGCGCTCTCTCATCATCCGCTTGAACCTGGCAGTTTCATCTTCCTCTGCTTTCTTGGTAACTTCTGCTGCTGTATCCTGAGAAGGATCTTTTGAGCATGCAGCAGCAGCAGCATCAACCTCCTCTTGAGGTGTCTCTAGCTGCACAGCAGTTACCTCAGCAACTTCTTCATTACCCTCTGTGGGTACTGTCTCAACAACCTCCCCAGCAGAGGTCTTCTCTCCTTCAGGGAGTGTTGTCAGAACAACATCCTCGCCTGAAGTCTTCTTCAAGGACCCCGTCTCCTCGGCCAGTCCTGCATCCTGGACAGCTTCTGCAAGAATGGGTTCTTGTAGTGCCTCTTAGTTTCTTGCAGCTTCAACAGCATTCAGCACTGTATCCGCCAGCGCTACAAGAATCTCAGCTTCCATCATTCTTGTTTCTTCAGCTGTGTCTTCAAGGATGGTCGCCTGCTGTACTGCTGTCTCTTCCAGTATAGGGAGTCCTGCCTTCGCAACTTCCTCCGTGGTTGCATCATCAGCGACTGCATCAAGATCAGAGATTACTCCCTGAATGATGGCTGACGGTTCCCTTCCTGATTCGACTTCTGCTGTATCCATGTGGACAGGGGAATCGCCATAGTCCAGCAGCTCAGAGTCTCTCTCCTCCAGAGATTCCAGCAGAACTATATTGGAGAGACCCTCTACTGCTTGCTCATATGCGAGGGAGCTAGAGTTGTGACCACTTGAGCTTCATTCTCCCCGCATCTTCCTTGAAGTGTGCTGCATCCTGGTTTCTGAAATACTTCTTTGCAGCGCCTGTTGCAGCATAGCTTCCTCAGCTTGCTCCACTCCCAAGGTGTCGATCTGCTCTTGAGCAAACGCGACGTCATCGTCCCTTCTTACAGCCTCCGCAGTCGGGCAAGGAAAACCTGGATGTTCTCCTCTGCTGCTCTCATCGGCAACTCTACAGAGTCAGATTCTGCAAGAGCTTTTCCCTTCCCTTTGTACTTTGCTCCCTGTGCAGCGCTGCTTTCCTCAATCTCTTGAACGCGTGCTATATACTCAGGTTGCAGGAGTGCCAGAATGTCTTCTGATCGAGCCCACTCCAGGACTGCTTGTTCGACTGTGAGGAAATCCTTCAACTTCAGCAAGATTTCCCCCCTAGCAAGTCGCATCTCTCTCCAGAGACTGTACTGCTGCTCTATATTTCTAGCAGCAGGGAAGGTTGGATCCAGCACTGAAGCTTTTGTTGTAGACAAGCTTCCCCTTCAGTAGGCTGGTCCTGGAGCTGATGTGGCTCCCGATCCTTATGAGACACATCCCCAGATTGTTCTACCACCCTGGAAGGTGTAGAGAGTTGGGCATCAAGAGCTCCTTCTTGATCCCGGGGCTGATGTGACTTATCCCCAACATCTATTATATCTACAGAAGATGTAGAAAGTTGGGAATAAACAGCTGTGACAGCCTTCTTCTTGCTGCGTGGGGCCCTCCTGACTATTATCAGCTCATCATCAGAGGAGGGACCTTCGGGGGCAGGAGCACCTTTTCTTTGGGTGTCCTTGATCACAGGAAGAGGATTGTCCTCCTCATCCTCATCATCCGCCCCGCTGCCAACAGCTTCATCATGCAGGGCCAAGGTAGCTTTCTTTTTGTCTTTGGTTTTCTTCCGCGCTACCCCAGCTTCTGTTGTCTTCGGTTGGGTCTTACCCTTCTTCTTCTCTTTGAGATACTTCCCAATGGGAATAGGGATGGGTGCTGCAAGTTGAAGGCCAAGCTTGCAGAGCAGAGAGCAGATGGTGATACCATAGCTCCTCCTTGGCGTGATCTTCTCTGCTTCCTCCCACAGTCTCTTCAAGATGAACCTTGCCCAGTTCACCTTCTCTCCAGCCATGATAGCAGACATGATCCGGAACCGGAGGTCAGTGCATTTGTCATAACTCCCTGATCTGTCTTCAATGGAGTATGCACAGATATCATGAAGCAGTTCAAACTCCGGCTTGAAGTGTTTCTTGGGGGCGCTTCTTTTGATTTTAGCCCCTGCATCCCTATCTCTGAAGAGATCCCACATCTCCTGGGCATTCCCATCCCCATATGTCGCCAACTGTCTGGGGGTGAGTCCTGCAGCAGAGATGCTGAAGGTGGTGGAGATGTCCCTAACGGTTATGGACCGTTCTTCCTCATCTGCACCCATCCTGAACTGGATATCGTTCCTTTCCTCCGCCTTCCTGGCATAGGCGTAGAATCTTTGTACTGACTCTATAGAGAAGCCAGCATAGACAGTGGTCAGAAGCCCTAGGATCTGAGTCCGTTGGAGGGCGTCGAAGATTCTGCAGATGAGGGCGCTGTCATACAACCCTGAAGCGTGAACGTGCTCCTGGTTGACAAGTCTTCCTTCCAAGACAATGGTCTGTCTAGCCTCCATCGATGATTTACTGAGAAGAACTTTGGAGGGTTTCGAAAGAAAACTTAGAGAGAAAAAGTTTTCTTGCCTTAGGGGAAAATGAGAGAAATGATTTGAATTCTGGGGGTTATGGCATTATGGAGAAGATTAAGGGACGTGAAGGAGATCAATGGCTGAGATTAACTCCAGGGAAGTGATCTTACGGTCCTTAGAAAAAGGCGGAAGAGTCAAATCTTCCGTAATCATTACTTAGCGCGTGGGCTTGAGACGTGTCTCTTCCACTTCTGACACGCGCAGACTTTTCATTAAATGCTGATTGACATGCCTTTTGCCGCCCAAAATCATTCTCTTTTTAAGGTTACAGAGACCTTTTGGTACGAGGTTACAGAGCAATTACTACTCCTTTGAAATAAATGCTGTAACCTGGTGCTGTTTGCTTTTCTGCTTTCTGCTGTACTGTAAGAATCTAAAACAGCGCTGTTTGAACCCAACACTGTAAGAATGTGAAGCAGCGCTGTTTGAACCCAGCACTGTAAGAAGTCGTATCTTACAGTACACTTCTTACTGCTTCTTCCAAGCATGCAGAGGTTCCCCCTAGGTTACTGAACCTTCTTTTTCTTCTTATAACTTGAGAATTCCCAGCTCGTTCCTAAGTATAGAAAACCGTGATTGACTCAAAGGTTTAGTGAGAATATCTGCAAGCTGGAGATCCGTATGAACTTTCTCAAGCACCACATCTTTCTTTTCAACGTGATCTCTAATAAAATGATGACGAATATCTATGTGTTTTATCCTTGAGTGAAATACAGGATTATAGGTTATAGCTATTGCACTTGTGTTGTCACAGAGAATTGGAGTCTCTTTTTCTTCTATCCCATAATCTCTTAGTTGCTGCTGTATCCAGAGAATTTGCGCACAGCAACTTCCAGCTGCAACATACTCTGCTTCGGCTGTAGAGGTTGCGATTGAGGTTTGCTTTCTGCAGAACCAAGAGACAAGTCTATTTCCCAGAAATTGACAAGTCCCACTGGTACTTTTTCGATCAATCTTGCAGCCTGCGTAATCTGAGTCGGAATAGCCTTTGAGCTTGAATCCTCCTTCCTTTGGATACCATAGGCCAACTTCCTGTGTTTCTTTCAGATACTTGATGATTCTCTTCACAGCTAGGAGATGTGATTCATTTGGTGCTGCTTGGAATCTTGCACAGACTCCTACTGCAAACATGATGTCTGGCCTGCTCGCTGTGAGATATAGCAAGGATCCAATTAGGCGTCTGTACTTGGTGATATCAACGTCTTTGCTATCTTCATCTTTATCCAGGCTTATTGAGGTGGACATTGGAACAGATGTTGCTGCACCATTCTCCATGCCAAACTTCTTGATAAGCTCTTTTATATACTTGACTTGGCTTATAAACGTTCCTGTTGACAACTGCTTTACTTGCAGTCCAATGAAGAAACATAATTCTCCCATCATACTCATCTCGAATTTTGACTGCATTAGGTTGGAGAACTTTTCACATAGCTCTTTGTTAGTGGAACCGAAGATGATGTCGTCCACATATATCTGTACTAGCAGTACACTTTCTCCATCCTGTATCCTGAACAACGTCTTGTCTATTGTTCTTTTCTGAAAGCTATTTTCTAGCAGATAGAGAGATAAGGTGTCATACCAAGCTCTTGGTGCTTGCTTGAGTCCATAAAGGGCTTTGTGTAAACGAAACACTTTCTCTTCTGCTTGATCTTCAAAACCTGGAGGTTGTTCCACATATACTTCTTATGTAAGGAGACCATTTAGAAATGCGCTCTTGACATCCATTTGATAAACATTGATGTTCATGTGAGCTGCATATGCCAGAAATATTCGTATTGCTTCCAGTCTTGCTACTGGAGCGAAAGTTTCATCAAAATCAATTCTTTCTTCCTAGCAGTATCCTTTGGCAACTAATCTTGCCTTGTTCCTTACTACAACTCCAGATTCATCTAGCTTGTTCTTGAACACCCACTTAGTTCCTATCACTCCTTGATGGGTTGGTCTTGCAACTGTTTGCCACACTTGATTTCTTTCAAAACCATTTAACTCTTCCTGCATGGCTTGTACCCAGTTGCTATCCTGTAGGGCCTCCAAAATTGTTTTGGGCTCTGTCTGGGATATAAAGCATGCGAACATAGCTTCATGAGGAATGGATCTTCTTGTTCTTACTCCAATGGCTGGATCTCCAATTATAAGATCTCTTGGATGATTCATCAGTCATGTTCTATCGGGCTCAAGAACATGTGCAGGTCTAGGTTGCTCTTCTTGATGCTGTATTACAGGAGGTTCTGCTGCTGTAAAAATATATGTTGTATCCATAGTTGCAGCTTCCTCTTCTCTGTCTTCTCCTGTAGGCAGAATTCCTTCTATGTAGGGAACAACATCCTCAACTTTTGGTGCTGTTTCTTTAGCTGAATCTTCTAACTTTTTCGAGTCACAATGTGGTTCATCAAACACCATATGAATAGATTCTTCAACAACTAAAGTCCTTTTATTAAACACCCTGAAGGCTCTACTTACTGCAGAGTAACCTAGAAAGACTCCTTCATCTGATTTTGCATCAAAGGTTTTTAGATGCTCTTTTCCATTGTTGAGGATATAGCACCTACACCCAAAGATGTGTAGATATGAAACATTTGGTGTATATCCATTCCAGATTTCATAAGGGATTTTGTCTAGATCCTTGATGATTAGACATCTGTTCTGTGTGTAGCATGCAGTGTTGGTTGCTTCAGTCCAAAATCTCTTGGGTATTTCTGCTTCAGCTATCATTGTCCTTGCTGCTTCTTTGAGAGTTCTGTTTCTTCTTTCAGATACACCATTTTGTTGAGGTGTTCTTGCAGCAGAGTATTCATGCTGAATGTCATTGTCAGAACAGAATTTCTCAATGAACTTGTTTGTGAACTCGGTTCCTCTGTCTAATCTTATCTTCACTATGCTCAAGCTCTTTTCATTTTGAATATTCTTCATGAGACCAGACAGCTTATCTTGAGTTTCTGATTTCTTTGCTAGGAAGATCGTCCATGTGTATCTTGAGTAGTCATCAACTACTACTAGAGAATACTTCTTCCCACTCAAGCTTACTGGTTCTACTGGACCAAATAGATCCATGTGCAGAAGTTCTAAGATTCTGTGAGATGACTTCTATGTCTTGTCCTTGAATGAACTCTTGATTTGCTTTTCTTTCTGACAAGCTCCACAGATATTTTCCTTTTTATATGCTACATCAGGCAGTCCTCTCACTAGGCCTTTTCTTGCCAGTTTGTTGATAGTCTTGAAGTTCAAATGGCTTAGCCTCTTGTGCCATAGCCAGCTCAGCTCTGGTGGACTCTTCACAATGAAGCATGTTGGTTGGGAAGTAGAGTTCCAATTAGCTAGCTAGATGTTTCCTCTCCTAGTTCCTGTGAGCTTGACTTCATTTGAGGTGCTATTCTTGATCAAACATTTGTTGAGGTTGAATTCCACAGTGTATCCTTTGTCACAAAATTGACTGATGCTCAGTAAGTTGTATCTGAGACCTTTTACATAGGATACTTCTTTGATCTTTATGTTTCCTTTGACTAGGCAGCCACTTCCTCTTGTGCTTCCTTTGGAATCATCTCCAAAGAAGACTTTTGGTCATTTGCATTCTTGGAAGTCTTTCAACGTTTCTTTACTGCCTGTCATGTGCCTTGAGCAGCCGCTGTCGATGTACCACACATCACTGCTGCAACCTGGCACTGGAACCTGCAACAATTTCAAACAGATTTAAGTACCCACTTCTGTAAGGGTCCTTTGGGATTAGTTGCTTTGGGAACCCAAACTTTCTTGACAGTCATTGTTTTGCTGTAAGATTTGTTGGTTCTCTGAATATATGCAGTTTTACTTTTGAACTGCTTGTTAAAAGTGTGTGCAGATATAACATATGTGTTACCAACACTTGTGTAGTGTGGTCTTCCACCATACTTCCCTTGAGCATATTCTCTCTTAGGTTTAGACATGTAGGTCTTAGTATAGGTGGGAAAAATCTTTCTTTGCTGTAACTTTGTTGGTTGCTGCATCCTGGTGCTGTATACAGCAGAAGACTTCTGCTGCAGCCAGCTTTTCGATGCAGTCTTACTCCCTGCAGTTGAGCATAGGGGTTTCTTCCCTTTATCCAATACAACTGTTTTGTTCAAGATCTTTACTGAGTTACTTATTAACTCTTTCTCTAAAGGGATCTTAGCTTGAACGAATTGTACAATTTTGGATGTACTTGCTGTATTCTGAGAGGTGTGATTGCTGTATCCTAACCCTGATTTCTCAAGAGGATCTCTTTGGCTATTTATACAATCTCTTGCGTCCTTTGATGATTTGGTGAAAGAGCCAATCTTGGACTGCAAGTTTTCCTTCTCAGATTCTAGCTTAGTGATCAGCAGATTTAATCTAGACACCTCAAGTTGCAGCTTACTACACTTTGAGTTATCAAACTCTCGTGCAGTGAGCATTTTAGCAATGTCAATGTTCTTGCTTCTGAGGATCTCATTGTCGATTCTTAGGTTCTCATTTTCAACCTTTAGATCCTCATGGATTGAATTTACTTGCTCGAAATCACTCATGATCTTCTTCAGAGAGTGGATCATGTTCAGCTCCTCATTTTCTGGTATGGACAGCGGTTGATATATTACCTCTTCTTCCTCGCTGTCTTCACAGTCTTTTGCCATCAGGCATATCAGCGCTTCTTCGTCTGAGGATGAGGTTTCAGTGTCACTGCCTGAGGATTCTGCAGCTTTCAGTACTTCTTTGGGTACTGCAATGTCCTTGGCTTTCTCCATCTCTCCAATAAGAGCTCGGAGCTTGTGCCTTTCCTCTCTCCTCTTCTCTCTCCTTTGCTCTCTCTCTTCTTCAGGATATTTATGCACTGTTGGATATGAACAGTTCCTCGCATAATGTCCAGGTTTTCTGCAATTATAACAGAGGTCAAGTTTTTCTGAGTTCGATTGTGGAGAGGGGGATACCTGAGGAGATTGATGACTTCTTCTGAAGTCATTCCTTTTGTTGAGGTTGGTATTGCTGCTGTTGTTGCTCTTGATGAACCTTCTAAACTTCTTTAGAAGTAGAGCCATTTCCTCATCAGCACCTTCTGCTGTAACCTCCATCTTTTTACTGCAACTGGCGGTTGCTGTATCCTTGGAGCTTCTTGCGGTCAGCACTGTAACTTTGGAGCTCGACTCTTCAGACTCCTTTCTCCTTCTGTTGATGTCATACTCAAAAGCTTTGAGGTCGGAGAATAGGTCAAATGTACTCATGGATTTTAAATCCATGGACACTTTCATGGCAGTGGTCTTGCTATCCCACTCCGTAGGTAGGGCTCTCAGCACTTTCATATTCTTCTCCTTCTGAGTGTAGTGTGTAGGAACCGTCGGATCGCCGACCCTATACGATTATCCGAATTGGGGTCCATGCAAAATTGATTAACGCGCAGCGGAAAACGAATCATACCTTTTACACCGAAATTAGTTCTGAGATCAGAACCGTAGATGGAGGAATCGATGAAGCCTGGACCTCACGATCTTCTACTGTATTCCTCGCCTTATCTCGAACGTTGTGTGGGCAACGAGCTATCGAGACTCTCAACCGTTCTTCTCTAAATCGTATATGAGATTTTTCTGTGTCTGTCACGCTAGAAACGGTTGACTTGAGGCTTATTTATAGGCTACAACAGGGACCTTGAGGAGGATTAGGAATCGGTCTCCTAATAGGCTTAGGAGTCCTTAATTTGACCTGAATATACTTCTTAAGCCTATCAATAATATCTTAATCCACTAAAAAGATATTATTGAACTACCGTTCCTTATCCATATTAGATATGGCTCCTATTTATTATGTGCGCGTTTATCTCCCCGCGTTTAAGATATCGAATGTCCATTAATTAAATGAATTACTGACAATTCAATTAATTAATATTTAATCCAAGAGTAGTACCACTCAACTTTATTATCATGCCGGAATAAATCCACCTGCAGGGTTTACATGATAATCCTTATGAGTTCCTCAAGGGGACATCATCATCCTAAATAATTAGGACACGATTTCATTATATAATCAACAACACACCATATAAACAACACTGTATCCCAATTTACCGAGCTTATTGATTTAATAAATAAATCTCACCCATTGGTAAATTAAAGAAAACATATATCGAGTATACATGCCCGTTATCATACAATGATTAAGAGGACGCACATCCATAATAACAGAGGTCTTGTTTTATTTATATAGTCAGTACAAAATAAAACAACCTCAATTGGTCCTGCTCAATACATACAAAATGTACTAGTGTAATTTTATAATCAAGACAGATTAACACCAAATTACACTACAACCATTCCGATAATTTGTCCAAAATTATCTCGGCTGTGAGCTACCATTTATAATCTATAAGGAACTGATAACATGATCTTCTGTGTGGCACCACACACCATGTTATCTACAATATAAATTAATTGGACAATTACAATAACATATATAACAAATATATAAAATGTAAACATTTGACCACAAAAGATTCTCATATCATAAATAGATGTTCATACAAAAGCTAGGCTTATAGTATACATCCTAACATAGTGTTTGCCCAGAGATTCTAGTTCATTCACAATGGATGTGAATCTTAAGTCTAGTTGCTCTAGAGACTCTTCATTCTTCATCTCGAAGAGCTTGAATAGTTGGGTAGCATTGGAGATTTTGTTATCTTTTGTGAGCTCAGTTCCCTCACATATCTGCTCCAACTTTTCCCATATCTCCTTGGAGTAGAGCAAGATTTAACTTTACTGAACGTGCCTTTATCCAAGGTGATAAATAGAGCGTTCTTTGCCACGTTGTCCAAGTTTGCTCTCTTCCTATCTTCATTGTTCCATTCCTGTCGCGGTTTGGGTAGGAAGTTCATCGGTGGCTGCTCTCCTTCAGCTAGATCTCTCAAACAATGGATTAACCTTTGTGGGTATAATAGGTCCTTCCGTGATAACCGTCCACATTTCGTCATTCATAGCTGATAAGGGTGCCTGCATTCTTATCTTCCAGTCATCATATTTCTCTATGGAAAACATAGGCAGTTTGTGATTGGAGAAATCCATGGTATGCTAAAGAATGAGATTTTATGCAGAGAAAACAACAGAGGGTTGGATCTAGGTAAGATACCAGATGTAAAGTCTTGATAACCCAACTGCTCTGATACCACTTGTTGGTCCCAAGTGGTGTCCGAGGTTCAAAGGGGGGGTGAATGAACCTTGGTCGATTTTGCAAAACTATGGTTTAAACTTTATATTCTGCAAGTTACTCGAACTTGCAGCGCCAGACAGCTACTGCTTGCAGCACTAGAATGTAGTACTGCACGCTGTAACTTAAGAGTTTAAGCGCAACGAAAATTATGTTTTAAGACGCAATGTTGTTTTCTCAAAAATGCTTCTTTTCAAAGGTTTTATGCTTATGAAAAATAAACTTATCAAAGCAAGATAAACACAAATATGGAAAGCAATAAAACACTTATGGTTTATAGTGGTTCGAAGGTGGTGTAATCCTTCTACGTCCACTCTACTGCTCCTCGAGCAGGAACTTTGTTAAAGCAAGATTGGATTACAGGCGTTCCCTAACAATCTATCAACTTTTACAAAGAGACCACCTACTGAAGTCCAGCGTCCACACAGCAACTGTAACTTCAAAGGCTAACTCATACAGGGTTCTACACTCCCACACAAGGATATTGTTTAACTCTAGACAACTTATACAAACAGCAAGGATCTCTCCTATCAACTGTTCGACACCGCTAAAACAACCTAAGCACACAACAACAAGGTTTAAAAGGTATATAAAAAGTCTTCAACTGGTGCGATGAAGTGAGCTTCTGAATCCTTCAATGGATCTTTCAGCTTGAACTTGCTTCACTTCTTTGAGGTTGAGTGACTGAAACTGATATGGTTTGTTTACTTAAATCTTGTAAGCTTGTGAGATTTTTTGCAAGAGTTTCAGTAACCAGCTTCTGTCTTCATCGACCTCTATTTATACTTATAGGAGAAGATATCCGTTGAAGGAGATATCTATCTTTTGAATTTGAAGTAGTCTGATCAAAGGCATGGCTCGCATTCAATGCGACTTGACTTTTCCTTTCGGAGCATTTAATGCGGCAGTTGCGGCTCGCAGCTTTCTGAAGCGCGTCAGTCCACGTGGCATTCTCATATTGGCTCCGTGTTTGCAACTTTGATCTACTCTGGAACGGCTCTTTTATTTCTTGCTTGGATCTTCGTTCTTCGTACTGCATTTATACTTCCTCGTATATGCAGGATGCTTTACTGCATTGCATGTGCTGATAGTCCTTTCTGTCTGAAGACTTTTGCGCTGTATCCTGGGTCTTTGTGCAGCAGATGTTATCTTACAGTGCTGCAGTAATTATGACCTGCTTGCAGTATTGCTAGGTAGAGCTTCTGCATCCTTTTTCTTGCAGTGCTCCCATATCCTATTTCTTGCAGCGATGTTGCACGCCATTCCTTCTTACTTAGCTGCAGTGCTATATCGTCTTCATATAGATGTTGTATTCATCTTCTTGCAGCTATGCTGTATCTGCCTTCTTGCAGCTATGTTGTATCTGCCTTCTTGCAGCAGCTTCTTTCTCTAAGGCTTAGATGCAGCTTTATCCTTGTTTAGACCTCCATCTTTCAGCGATAGACTCAAGACTCAACCTAGTCTATATATTCACTTAAACACTGTGAAGAATGAGGTACTTAACACTTCTTATTACATTCATGCTTTATCTCGTCAAAATCTAAACATTGATATCCTAACATTATTGAAGTTAGTTCATAGATTTATGAAAATCGATCATATTCTTTTGTGTTAAAGCTTATCAAGAGTAGATCAGTTGTTAGGTCACAAATTTTCTTCGTCTTATCTTATCTGGGTACTAAATCTTATTTTGTAAAAGTTTTATAAAATTTTGGATTTTTCTTTTATTTTGCAGTCGTGTCTTGATGTTTGCTTAATTTTGATACTTGATCTAAAATACTTGCTTCTTCTTGCAAGTTGTGCCTATCGATCTAGAGAGTAATTTCTGATTCTTAGTAGCTTAAATGCTTGTTTACTTGGTACTTGAGTGGTGTGGTTTTTGATATGAGTGTAAAAAAAGAGGTATGTCTGTTTTTCTAAAGTCATTTATCGATTATCTATCGTACTGATGAACATATCTTAGTGGTGTTGATTCTTTTGGTAATTAAAAAATAGTACTAAACATAATGCGGATGCACAAATAGCATTAAAACCTTTGATAGGTCAGATTTTTCTTGTTCTGTTTTAGCCTCTCCTGTTCCTTCAGCTGGTTGATGTTTATAGTTTGAAGTTTCTTATTATGTGTCTGTTTATATTATGGGATCTGACTCTATCTACTTCAAAGCTAAAGGAATTCACTTGAAGGGAGTAGCCAACAGTCATTATATAAAGTAGAATTTTCAACTAGTCATATATTGGGATCGGTGACTTCTAATGGTAACAGCTATGACAAGTTGGACCTTCCCTCCTCAGAATGTTTGATTTATGAATTCGTTAGTTTTGTTTTTAATGTATTATAGTCAACATGCTCTGGGAATAATGAATTACTGTCTACGCCCTTTTTGTATGCATAACTTAATCACAAAAGAGAATGTACGTAATTATCTAACTCTAGTAAGAAAATTTTATAGAAGCAAACCATTTCATGGTGGCATGTTATGTGACTAGAAGCAAATTCCAGTCCAAGTTGTGTTCTCAAATATTTCATTTTTTGTGACATGCAAAATTATCTCGATTAACTTCTAGCAATTATTGTTATTCCAAATATATATTTCATGTTTAGTTGTTTGGAAATGATATTGCAAAATCATTGTGTTTTGCCTAATCATTTCAGTAACTGATTGATCTTTGATATCTCCTACTGTATTTATCCTGATTAAAATATGTTCCTCTTTGTAAAAAGATGAATTCTACATGGATTGCACCAGATGAAGAAGTGAATTGACTTTCTAACAAAAATCTGCGGTTTGTTGTTGTCATTTTCCTCTATGACAATTTGTTGATGAATGATAACTATGCTATTTTGAGTGAGTATTTTATTATTTTCTTCCCTAGGGTCTGGAAAGCTTTTTAGTAAATGAAAATACATTCAACGGAGATAGAATAACTAAGGTATGTTTTCTTATGCTAATGGTGGCTTTCCCATTCCATCTTTCTACTACCCGAAAATATGAGCCTATTGTTTAATTCTATATTTGATATATTTAGGCAATAAATAGATTAAAGACTATGAGGAACAAGTTATCCCAGGACCCGTATAAATCAAAAATCAACAGGTAGATGAACATATATATATCATGATCAACATTTTCTTTTGATGCTATATTGCTATGCATTCTATATGTACGTTTTGATTCCGTATTTTTGATTTTGACTATTAAGTATATTCTTAACGATGAGGATACCGGTTTTGGTTCTGATGCTATGTTACTATGAATTCTATATGTTCGTTTTGATTTTGTATTCTTAATTTTAACTATTAACTATATTCTTAATGATGAGTATATTTTTATGATCCTATTTCTTCGCAAAATTGCTTTCTAGTTGGCTTCAAATGGGGCCTCATGGGTATGCTGAAAAGAGTAGTGATCAATTAAAACAGGTAGAATAATTCGCACAAAGGGTGTGACTTTTGATTGTTTTAGCTTTTCTTTATTTAAGTTACTACTATGTTTAAATTATTGTTAGTTGGTTAATGTTTGGTTCACAGTGAAAAGTAGAAGCTGTGGTTGTAATATGTAATGTTTAGAAGGGACAGGGAACTGAAAATATTGATTCCAAAATATCAACATTAATTGATTTGAACTACTATAACATTGATACATATCTTCTTGTATTAAAGCCAGCTCTCAACCTTTGAATACAAGCTCGAGTACTTTGAAACTAAATATTTAAGGTTGTGTTTTTTATTTTTTTTTTAATGAACTAGAGAGAGTGGAAGGGAGGGAAAAAATACTAGAAAAACATGCTTGCTTCAGGATTAAACTTTAGTCATCACAATATACACCTTTGTAAAAGGTTACAAAGGTGGGGGTATTATTTGAAGACAAATTCGAGAAGTTTTTAATAGTAAATTTATGGGGTGTTTGAATTTATTTGAATTTAAAATTAATTATTTTTATATTGAACAATTTTTTAAGTGACAAGAGTGAAATTTTAATCCTTCCTGATTTTAGTGGATTTGAAATTCATTTATTTCAAATATTGTAATTCAAATCTCTAAATTCATACACAATTAATTCATGGATAACAAATCTGCATAAGAGCATCTCCAACATGCTGTAAAAACATTTGAATTTGATTTTTTTTCTCCAATAGTGCAATAATTCTCATCCATCATCTTTGTCGGGTTAAAATGGACTTAAAACTAGCAAATTTTTTCTTTAATATTTATTATTTAATTCATTTTCCTTTATTTTCATTGTTTTTTATAATAATAAGGAATATTATTGTTTAGTGCAAAACATAGTGCAAATTGTTGAATATAAATGATCATTTTTACATTAGAATAAATCCACACAATTCAAATAAATTTGGAGATGGTTATGACAGAAAGATTTGTGGGTTATAAGTGGTGGGTTGAAGGAGCTTGTGTGGTGTGCTTTTTATGTTTCATCACTGCAGTAGTAATTGCTCTAGGACTTTGAGTATTGATGCACATTTTAATTTGATTCATGATGGCAAGTTTGAGATAAGCATTGAATTGGTTTACCCAAAAAAAAAAAGAGTAGTTGAGAAAGGAAAAGAGAAATGAATGGTTCCATTGAAAATGCATCACTTGGGTAATGAGAGGTTAGTGATTAGTGCATCTATTCGATAATGATTCTCAATACCATCAAATACTAGTAATATAGTAATACTACTACTCTGTCTTATATTTAATGTCTTTTACATGTGTTGTTGCTATGATGATAGTCTTTTGAGATCGTAATTGGGAAATATAACCCAACTTCTACCTGCAAATATGCTGATTTGGAATTGTTGCAACTTAGATTACTATATATGTTTATATTCTTAAATCATGAAGTCATTTACAATTATAAGCTTATTTTTATTTTAGGTTGATATAATTTATGTTGTTACGCAGTTCACACAAGATGAATACTCCAAAGAACAAATAGATGAAGTATGTTCGGAGTGGGCAACATGTGTCCAACGACACGTATAAGAATACTAGTTAGGTACTTTGCAATTTCTAGTATTAAGAATTATTGACTTTGTTAATGGATGCTTTGCTATTTTTGATGTTCTTTTAGATAATGAGAATTGTAGTAAACTTTACGTTAGTTTGATCGATCTTAACAATGCACAAGATATTTATAGTAATGTGACGATGGTTTTGGTTGCAATTAAAATTTCAAATGTTTAAAAATTATGATTTTTTTATTTATATGATTTATTATGCATTACAACAGATTGTATAGGTGTTTGTGTTATTGTAAATAAACAGGACAATAAAAAAATATGAAAAAAATCACAAAAATATAATGACAACGGTTATTAACCATTGTTGCTATAGTCTTCGACAACGATTATTAACCGTTGTAAATCCATTGTCAAAGACCATATCGACAATGATTAATAACTGTTGTGTAGACGATGTGAAATATGCTCTCAATTACGACAGTAGACAAACCGTTGTTCCAACCGTTGTCATTATACTCTACGACAACGGTTAAAAACCGTTGTAACATCATTGTGGTTAATGTTAATGACAACGGTTATTAACCGTTATCCACCCATTGTAAATGAGTGCTGGAATACAACAGTTCGCCAACTGTTGTGCCAACCATTATCATTATCATATACGATAACGTTTAATAATCGTTGTGGTTAATGGGGTCTACGACAACACCATTTTTCACAACGATAAAATATGGTCTACGAACCATTGTCGTTGTGCACAGTTTTTATAATGAACCATACTCTCTTTTACATGTGTGTGTGAGCAAATCCCTTCATGTTATAGTGATGGGAGAGGATGAGCTCAATCAGAATGTGGAGCAACATGATGGGGATCTGATGAATAATGGTATTGAGGAGGCAAATTTTCAGCATCTTGATATCTCAGTTGTGTCTGTTTATAGGTTTGATGGTTCACAAATGACGAAGTTGTGGGGTGAGATAAATGAGATCTCCTTGGTGGTTATGATTAATTGTGGGGCATGGGGTTGATCTGTTTTTAGATATCACTTGGTTGTCGATGCTGGGAGATGTCAAAGCTAACTGGATGACAATGACGATGCAATTTGAGTAGTGGGGGTAAAATAGTAACCTTGAAAGGATAATCGAGACTTACTTAATGTCAAATTTCTACTAATGCATCGCTGAAGTTGTCAGGTTTGGATCATCATTACATTTTGTGACCTCTGGAGTTGACCCACATAAGGAGCACACCCTTGCCGACTTTGACTTCTAATATCCAAACACTTTTAGAGGAGTTTCTATAGGTTTCGATCCTTCTATCGGGTTTGCTATCTCGACCTGATTGTGATCATAGCCCAGCTTGTCAACTATATATGTTGGCTCCTATAAATTCAGCATCGTACAAAAAGATGAAATACAACTTTTTGTTCAAGAAATGTTAGCACATGACCTTATTCAGCCTAGCACTGAGTTGTATTCTAGTCTCATTGTTGGTTCATAAGAAGGATGGAAGTTAGCATTTTTACATTAATTCTAATAGTTTTCAAAGGAAAAATAAAATTACTTTGAAAAGTTTCTAAAGAAACAAGAGTTGAATAAACAAATTATTCAAAAAAGTACATAATTCTGGTTAATCAGGAGTTATTAGATGAATTACATGGAGCATTTTGTTTCACTCATTTGGATCTATATACGGGGTACCACCAGATTCATTTGGTTCTAGAGGACATTGAAAAAACTAGGTTTTGAACTCATTCAGAGCATTATGAGTGGCTTGTCATGCCATTCGGCTATGCAATGCCCTATCTACATTTCAGTCAGACATGAACAACCTTTTCCGCATTTGGCTTTGCAAGTTCGTTTTAGTTTTTTTCGATGACATAATTATATGCAATATAGATAGATAGATTTATTTGGGATATTTATGTATGGTGTTCAGTATATTGACTTCCACTTCTTTTGTCATTAACCCAAAGAAATGTTCTTGGGTGCAATTGTCAATTGAGTATTTTGGTCATGTGGTTCTTCTAAAGGGGTTAAGATGGATACAAAGGTTCTTATGGTGTTACAATGGCCTGTTCTATGGTCAATAAAGAGTGTTTCGGGATTCTTGGGCCTCATTGTATTATAAACATTTTAATCGGGACTACGACAAGATAACTCAACCACTCACCTTGCTATTTTGAAAGGAGGCTGTCCCATTTAAGTGGACGACCGAGGCTCAATCTATATTTGAGGCACTACAAAAGCCATTACTTCAACTCCTATTTTAGTTATGCCCGATTTCTTAATTCCTTTCTTTATCGAGTGTGATGCTTTGTGTAGGGGACTTGGGGCAGTTTTAATGCAGCAAGAATGACCGCTCATTTATTTTAGCAAGACATTCTTTGAGAGAAATGCAATCAAATCCATTTATGAGAAAAAAAAACTAATGGCTTTTATACTTGTTATGTTTTATTGGTGTCTGTATTTATTAGGATGATTATTCATGGTCCTGACGAATCCTCACAACTTGAAACACTTGTTACATCAATTAATTACCTCCCCAGCTTAGCAGTATTGGGTGGCTAAACACTATGGTTTGATTTTGTGATTGAATACAAGATGAGAACTTCGAACACAATGGTTAATGCTTTATCATGTCGTGATTTCCAGGTAGAGAAGCGGTCAAGGTCGACACGATTTATGGGCCTATAATTGAAGCATTGGCAAACATGGGTAAAGTTAAACAACCTTACGTTCTTCTTAATGGGGTTTTTACTACAAGGATAGACTGACAATTTTAGGAAATTCCAAGTGGAATGTTCAATTATTTGAAGAACTTCATTCGACCATTTGAGATTCACTTAGGTGCATTTCATACATATCGTTGGAAGTCATCAAACGTGTATTGGTCTGGGATGATGTGCGTCATTATGGGCATGGTGGCAGATTATATTGTTTGCTAGCATAACATGTCGGATGCCCATTCCCAGCTGGTTTGTTATAACTGTTATCAATTCCGACATAAGTGTGGGAATACAATAGTTTGTATATTATGTTTGGGCTCCTATGATCGCAGTAATTTGATATCATTTTGGTGGTGGTAGATCGGTTATTAAAGGTAACTCACTTCATTGAGATGACACACCCTTATACGGCTAAATGGGTGGCAGCGATAGTTGCTAAGAAAGTCACCTGGTTGTATGGTGTTCCTTAGACGGCAGTGTTGGATAGGGATCCAATTTTCTGTAGTTATTTTTGGCAAAAGTTGTTTAAAGCCATAGATACAAAATTGAGGATGAGTTCCTCTTATCATCTGAAAATCGATGGGTAAATGGAGATAATGAACTATTATCTTGAGACGTACTTACGTTGTTTTACGTCTGAGCATCCATGTTGTTAGGCTCAATGGTTGTCTTGGATGGAGTAATGTTTCAAGACTAGCTTTCATAAAATGATAGATTGTACACCATTTGAGGTAGTTTACAGTAACCCACTACCCATCTTATCTCAATTTCTCCCAGGTGAGGTTTGGGTGAAAGTAGTTATGGATGAGTTGGGTGAACGGGACGTCATCCTTTGGAATTTGAGGTTTCAGCTTAAGAATAGGAAAACTAACAAGCATAGACGTGATGTTTAGTTTGTAGTTAGGGATTGTGTCTTTTTGAATTTAAGGTCATACCGCCAAGCTTCGTTGTTTTGTCATTTGAATGTGAAGTTGGTGCCTCTATTTTTTGGCCCTTTTGAAATACTAGAGTGTATCAACCTTACTGCGTACATGTTACGTCTTCCTAATAGTGCTCAGTTGTACTCGATTTTTCACATTTCCCAACTTAAGGCGCTAGTGGGGAGTTATGTAGTGGAGATGAATTTGCTATCGGATTTCTGTGATGACACACCCGAATTCAGGCCGTCACAGGTGCTTTATTGGAGGGAGATTTGGTATAGGAATGAAAAGGTAAGGTAGTTGTTAGTGTCATGGGTGGGCTTATCGAGTGATGATTCAACATGGGTGGATGAACTGTTTATCGAGCACAATTTCCAAACTTTGACCTTGAGTACAAGACTATTCTTAAAGGGAAGAGAGTTGTTACATATCACTGGCGAGCAAAGAAGGAAAAGATTGGCCAATAAGATTAATTATTCATATTACAGTTTACTACTTTATTTAATTCCAATATTAGTAACCTACTTGTTTATAGACTTATTTCCTTATTTGAAAAAACTATTTAATTAGCTCTTGGATTGTGAGTTAGGTATACACTTTTTGATATTGGGATTTTAGACAGCCACGATTGATTGAATTTATGTTTTCTGGTGTTGTTTTCGTTCATACTATCATGATCACTTCTTTGTCTCTAACAATATCGTAGATTCCTCAAACATCAGTTGTCTTGTTGAAATACTAATTTTGTCTATGTTGTATACTTCGTTTGTGCAACACTTAAAGTCTTACTGTAACATCGTACTTGTAGTAAGCTTATTCTTCTTCTTCTTTTTTAACCTTGGTTTTTGGTACAATAAGTAGTTCCTCTATGGTCTTCGTATAACAACTACATCTTTTTATTCTATCGATAGACTATCTTACGGTTGTTGTATCCTACATCATGCAATAAGGTTTTTTCACAACTTACAACAATTGTTTCTTACAGTATACAGTAAAGTCTTAACTTATCTTTTCTTTGATCATCCTATTACAAGTATGTTTTGTCTCATCAAAATCTAAACAATCAATTCCTTACACAAAACTTAATAAAGTTGAAGCACCGAATGGCGATTTAGGGATCTGGCATAAATAAAAGTCATACTGAAATTCCATTATGCCAGATTTATTTGATAATGGAAGTTTATTAGTAGAAATAATTAAAGTAATTGTCTGTTTGGATGAATGACCCAAATAGACATTTCAAGTACCCAAATTAGTACACAAGCTAAGTGAAACAAAACGAGTAGCCAACCTTAAGAAATAAGATGGTGGATGAAGATGGTATACCCCATTACTGTATTTTTCCATTACCAGCGTTGTCCTTGTAACTCGATCCTTCACAACAAAGGACCAATGAAAAAATTCCACAAACATTATTTGACTGAGCAAACTGATGAACTGATAATAGATTTTGCTGAGCTCGAGAAATAGAAAAAAGATCATCAAATTTAAAAGTACGACTAGAGAATTGAATGAGGGATATACCAGTTTGTGAAATGGGCATAAATGAGTCATTAATAAGATGAACTTCTTAAGCTCCATCATATTCAAAATGAAGAGACAAATTACCCATATCAGATGTCAAATTATAAGATGCCCCTAAATCTATAATCTACAAATTCTGAGTAGGGAATGAGCTAGAGAACCAGCCATATTGACCATCGATGGCAACCAACATGTAAGCTCTCTATGTTTAGGAATTTGATAAATTCAACATGTAATAAGAGATCGAGCATTAATATTAGAGGAATTAGAAAACCTATTATTACCATTATGTTGGGGTCCATTGTTATCTCCATGAAAGCCAATATTTTATTGGTTGTGCCATTTAGTTTTCAGTTTGATTGAATTTAATTTAACCCACGATTTTAGGCTTGAATCAAGCTAGCAGAGACAACCAAGTGAGAGTTATGATCGTCCAGGCCATCTGCGACCATCTACTGAGCAATTAACATGTCCAATAGAGTGGAGAACGATATCAATTGAGGCTACGCTCAGATCGAAGCAATGATATCCTAAAATTTTGGGTCGAGCCCATTAATAACATAAATAAAAAAAGTCATTTTTTATTGCATGTCAATAAATGTCAGTTCGTCCATATTTTTCTTCAATAAATAAAGAAATTCAGTCACAAATTCAGAACCAATTTATGTCCTACCAAGATTCAATTTCAACAGCATAACACAGAACCTTGATCTGCTAGCAAATATTTAATGAAGAGTCATCCACGCCACCTTAGCCATGGTCGTTGTTGAGGTAAAATGCAAGGATAGTGAAGACGACTGAATTTCCCTCATTTAACATCACCATTAACATACTGAGGTAAAATGGATATCATCAAAATGGATATATTTTTGAAGTTTCAAACTGTTAAGGATGACAAGGATAAGAGAGCGCTATTGAGGAAAATTTTATCGAGTCAACTTTTGGATGTATTGCGTAGACGTAGGGTGGTGTCGATTTGTTGGGATGATTTGGAGTGATGATAATGATAGTGATGATAATGATAAGTGTTTAAACATCTTCTATGCTTTCTTCAATTGGTTAATGTTTTCTTGATTTCTTTAACTAATCTTCAGCACATATGAGAGCTTCTAAGATTTTAGAAGTTAAAGTACTCCTAAAAGGATCAGAACTGTTCCTCTGGTGCTAAAGGCAAATTCGAATGCTACATTAAAGATGAGCATTGCTAATATATCTCTAGCAAGAAGTGAAAAGATATGAAACCTATTTTGATTGAGTTTTTACCAATGCAATATGTCAATGTCATCTTTAACCACAAGAACAGTTTTTTTAAATAGACATCTAAGTTATATTTTCTCTCTACTTCTTCACTCTTCATTTTTTGTCGCATGAACTTATCTCTTAAAACAAATCTACTCTTTTTTTTTAGAGTTTCTTGTTGAGAAGAATGACTTGAAGGTTGACATTGCTCTTGTCATATAGAACTTCATTAATTTTAGAACCATATGTATATATGTTGGTCCCAAGTGGTGTAAGGTTAAAAAGGGGGGGTTTGAATTAACCTTATCAAATTTTGTAAACTTTTGACTCCAAAGAGTGAAGTCCCTTGGGTAGCAGGTAGCTAGCAAACTTACTGTAATGAGATGAGGTTACTGCTTTTTGGTAGTGAACTTGGGACTTTAAAGAGAGTTAATGCACAACGGAAAAAACTTAAAAAAATATGTTTTCTGAAAAGTTCGCTTGAATGCAATATGCTAGAATGACATATAGATATGCAAAGGGATTCTAAAATAGGGAGCACGATATACAGAGGTTCAAGGGTGGAGTAATCCCTCTACATCCTCTCTACTCTTTTGTAAAGAGGAACTTTGTTAAAATGGTTTGATTTATAAAAAATCTGCTAATACAAACTGAATCCTAACAAGAACTGTCAACTTTAGCCTACATAGGTAGCTGCACGGTGACCAAAAACTACAACCCACACATGGTTTCTGTTCTTTTTAGAATGAGCAAACTACACTTAAGAGGAACAACCTCCGCTAAGTTACTCCTAAACAATCTATTAAGAAAAAGGATTTTTTCAACTGTAAGGGACACCAAGCTCTTGAACTTGAAATTCAGTAGGTAGCTGGCTTGCTGCTCAATAGATTGAGTGATTGAAACAAGTGGCTTTAGATATTCAAATACTTGAGAACTTAGAAATTTAGCTCGTGATCAGTATGTTCTAGTGTTGTTTCAGGTGCACTCAACTTATATTTATAGGCATGAAAATCTGCCCATTGAAAGAGACAGCTTCCTCGGTAATGAGGTATCTTTTAGTGATTGGCTCGTACATGATCTTCTGACAATTCTGATACATTGTTGCCATTGCGCCTCCATTCTTCTGAAAAACTTATCCTTCGTCCTCTTTGATACCTCCAGCTGGCGATCTCTGATTGATTTTCATTTTAGTCATCATCAAGTTGCTACTTTGTCGTTTGGTATAGCTAGCTTCCTATTGCTCAATATGCTTTGGCTAGCTTACTGTATTATTCCATACTTAGTCAATTTTTCTCATCATTGCTCTGCAGCGACCTTTGTAGCATGCTAAAGTGACTTTTGTGAATTTTACTCTTCCAGCTTGCAGTAACCTCTTCATCCTTTTCACAGTGACGTTGTCCTAAGCTTTTACAAATCAAGACCTATATACAAGGTTGCTAAATCCTATCTATTATATGTTTTGTCTCATCAAAATCTATACAATTAAATCCTAACAATATTTGACATAGATTTTTAAGTTTTACTTTCTTTCCTTGTATAATCTAGAGTCTTATGTATTTACATGTATACTTTCTAATTAATGAATGCATAATATATTTTTCCCATAATTAACACTTTACCATTCTTGAATCCTCTTCATGAAACACATAATCAATTAACTCCAATTTATAACATGGGTCAACAAACAACATAGATAAGCTTGTTCATCTTTCTTGGATCCCATAATATTTGTCATACTTTGCCTTCATTCTTTTATCCACAACTTTCATTTTATCATCCTCACTCCCTGTCTATTCTTTTAATAAACAATTAATAATGCTAACCTCATGACAGAATCCATTGGAAATGACATACAATGAACCCGAGATCCTCATTATTAGGTCATAAAACTTGGACAAGATATCAATCAACATTTCTCCTAATCTAAAATTTTTGGCACCCATCACTAAGCTCAACTTTAAAATTTAGATCATTAATCTCAAACCTCTCATATGTCCTATCAAAATTTGGTGTAACATCTAACATTAAATGTGTAGAGTTTAATGTTGAAGGCACATCCAAGCATAAAAATCCCTTCATTGTTATGCATTCATCCTCACAACACTCCTTAAATTTACTAATCTAGATGGAAATCGCTTCACCTATCGATAATTTGATCTCTTTTAAACTATTAACTATTACCAAATTGATGATGTGAGCAATGCACCTTATATGAAAGTACTTCTCTCTTACTAAAGAACATTCCTAAA
The DNA here is from genome assembly GCA_028654395.1 of Scutellaria barbata. NCBI lineage: Eukaryota > Viridiplantae > Streptophyta > Magnoliopsida > Lamiales > Lamiaceae > Scutellaria > Scutellaria barbata. The sequence continues at coordinate 8,057,845 of CM053654.1, forward strand.
CAGTCAATTTGACTTTAAAATAAACAACATAACTATCTTTAGAACTTGTATTGTTAATTGTAATAGATTTTTTTTTTGCAGTAACCTCTTCACTTTCTTCACAACGACCTTGTCCTATCTAAACTTTTACAAATCAAGACATATATACAAGGTTGCTAAGTCCTATCTATTACATGTTTTATCTCATCAAAATCTATATAATTAAATCCTAACAATTTCCCCCTTTTTGATGATGACAAAACTCCTTTAAGAAGGATCAAAGATTACTTAAGCTTTTATAAATGAACATAATGCAGAGAGATATAAATAGAATACAACACATGCATAAAGTTCACGAGTAGTGAGCTTTTGATATAAGAAGAAATAACCTTTATTAATGAGCAATCAACAATTTTTACAAGGAAGAATACAAGAATTTAAAGAAATAAAAAAGAAAGAATATAAGAACAGATATAAGAAGTAGATTTAAATCTTTAACCAACTAGCCTTCTTCTTCTTTTCATGCTTCGTTCCTTTCCACCAGTTGATTATTGATTCTTGATAACGTTGCTCCAGAGCCCTATTCACTTCATCATTATCTTTATACCTCAGCCAGAAGTTCTTGCAGTATCTCTTTTCCAAGTCTTTGATTTAGCTTGACTTGTATTGAGAGTCTTCCTTTTTTGGCGAGTTTAGTGAATCTTTCCAAGCCTTCTCTATTGGTTCGGTATCCTTTGAACAGAGTAGAGTCCTTGCAGAGGATTATATAATACTTCATATACTGCATCCTCTTGAAGACTTCGATTTGAGAGAATGAATGATTGCTGTCTGTTGGAAGAGGAAGATTTGGTATACTCGGATTGATGAACTTCGAGCTTCTTGGATCTGTCACTTCCAGAAAAGTAAGGTTACCCGAGCTGTCTTATTTACATATATTCTGCTCCAGGTAGGAAAGACTGGGTTGCTTGTGGGGTGGATATAGTTTTACTAGAGCTTCCTGAATCTTTTCCTTGAAGACTATATCCATCCCTTTGTACACATCTTCAGCCCTTCTCCTCTTTTCTTCCCTTTTCTTAGCTCCCTTTCTGAAACCTGGATGAATCGTCCTTGAGACAGCTTCTGATTTTCTTTTGAGGCTGCTGTTTGAGTGACCTTTTGGTCCAACTCCCTTGCTCCCTCCATCTTCTCCTTTGTCACTTTTTCTGCTCACGACTATCTGTCTGCATGACGAAGGTTCATGCTTTCTCATTTGATCCTCCAGCTTCCCTTCCTCCTTTTTGTCATCAGCAGTTTGCCTAACAGCAAAGCTCATCATTGAGTACATATCTGACAAGATATCAGTACGCTCTCTTAGAGTCTGTGTTTGGATGAACTGCTCTTTATCCATCATTTTTACTATGGAGACCAGAGCTTTTTGATCAGACTCCATGGATATCATCTTCTGCTCTTATTTGTTTAATTTATCTATGACAACCTTGACTATCTCTATAATAGTATCTTCTTTGAGGGCTGGGATCTTGGAGTTAATTGTCCTATGAAATCTTGATAATGATATGTTGAGGGAGTCTAAGAATGTCTGCATCATGAAATTGCTAGCTCGAGTATTCTTGCGGAGTTTCTTGCTAGACTTCACTAGTGACCTTTCCATCATTTCGATCGCCTTCAAGACTTCTTCATTGGATGTAGAAGGATTGACTTTTTCAGCAGCAGTAGGTGCCTGTTCAGAAGAAGACATAAGAGTTAGAGGTTTGGATCTTTTGGCTCTGATATAATCCTATTCACTGGATGATCCATCATCACTGTCGGAAGTGTTGCTGGATCCTCCTGCTTCTGATCCAATATCTTCCTCCTCTTCAGCATCCTTCTTTTTCTCCTCTTCATTATTCTCCTCCTTATCCTTCTTCTAAGCATCCGCATTCCCTTCCTCTTTCTCCTCCTTATTTTGTTATATTCCTCATTATTCTCCTTAGTGACCTTCTCTCAAAGGTCCACTGGATCCATAGAAACTACTCTTTCCATCTCAATTAGAGTAGCTTTTATCACCTCTTGAACCTCCATCTTCATTGGTGCCTGATTAGAGATTGTTGGCATGAAGGTTTCATTGGTTGCTGTTGCTTCGGGTTTCTCCGCAACCTCCAGTATCTTCTCAAATTCAGTAGCAGAAAGGGTGTCCACATACTCAATTGCCTTGGGAGTATTGGATAAATCTGAAATTAGGGTATCCTCCTTCATCGACAATTGAGTATGAACCTCAGGCAACACAATCAGGTCCATAAGACCTGAAAATTCCTCTCCATTCTTTTCAGTTTGTGAAGGGGACATCTTGTTGATTGGTTCGATCATGAGAGGGATATTGAGGGCCCTTTGTTAGGGATATACTAAAAAGTATGCTTTTTGTGCTACTTTGTACATGAATTGATTCTTGCATTTTATGAGAATAAATCTTTTATCATTGTTTGTATTAAATATTATGAATGTTATTTATTTAAATGTATAAATGTTCAATATACATTACATTCTAAATAATGTGGTGTGTAGAAGATCACAGAAGATCACATTGTCAGTTCAGGGTAATGAGTATAGTAAAATTAACAACTTAGATGGAATTGAACAATCTATTGGTAGAAGTTGAAGTGTAAGGCTCGGACTGATTTGTCTTGACTAAGATTACAACTAGTGCATTTAATGTGTTGAATAGGACTAACAGTGAGATAATACTTCTAGATTGACTTGGAAAGAAGAATTAGATCTCAGTGGTTATTGATTTCTTAATTTCTGTCACTTAATTGAGATTGTATATAATTAATTGATATTGTTTTGATTTATTAGGGGTAAAGATTCAATGAGATTTAATACTTTGTATTTTGAGCAATAATATTAATTATATGACAGATTGCTAAATTAATACAAAAAATCATGTCTTGATACGTCAAGTTGATAATGTCCTCTTGGTGGGCTTAGAACGGTTATCATATCAAATCTGGCCAGTGGATTAATTTCCAATATGATAATAATGTTGAGCTGGCCTTTCCCAAGAAATAAAAGATATTAATTAATTAAAGCATTCAGTAGCTTAAATTAATTAATAGACATTAGATCTTAAACACGGAAAATAATAACCGAGAGCTATATTTCATAATATGGGTTAGGATGAATAGTGCAATAGTAATTCTATAGTGGACTGAATTAATAATAATGGGATAGAATAATATTATGGCTTAATATTTGTTTCTAGGCCCATTGGGAGGTCCAATCCTAATTCTCCTAAAGGTCCCTTGAGTAGCCCAATAAAAATCCATTTAACTAATGTGGTAAAAAGATAAGAATTAATTATTGTTCTAAAATATGTGGAGATCATGATTTCCATATATTGATTGAGGATATATTTGAAATCAAATCTTGAGGAAATATTTGAGATCAAATCTTGAGAGATATATTCGAGATCAAAGCTTGAAAGATATATTTCTTCTTCTCCAAGCTTGTTTTTTTCGGCCACTTTATGGACAAATAGGGCTGATTCCAACCCCATGAAAAATACATGACTGCTATTTTTTTTATACAAGAGCAACAAAAGTGAGAAATTAATTATTCCTGAAAGAGTTAAAGAGTTCATTTGATTTTCCACTGAATCTACAAACTTGGACTTGAGGAATACTTAAGAAGGTGTTTGGGTTGAAGTTATTAATCTTCTCAACGGCGTCTCTCCGATCAAGAGGTAAAAACATATCCCTTAGTTCTGCATGTTTAAGGCTATGTATGATTTACCAATTTTCAAAGTATGATTTATCTGATTTAATTTGTTTTAAATTATGAGATTAGATTTATGATATTTTTGATTTAAATTACACCCGAATGGATTTATGCTAGTTCCCCATCACCCTTCACTGGACTATGCTGCCTTCAGCATTATCCTCAACCTTATCTCCACCAGGATTATATCTATTGCTTGTTTGATCATCATCTCTATCGCCTCATCCTTCCCAAACTTCTTAATCTGTATTTCCGCGAAGCCCAAGTCATCGTCTGTCCTGACTTGATCGGTAGCAGCATTCAGAATCACCTTGTAACGCCCCGATTCTTTTGAAAGTAAATTTTAACCGAGACGTTACTCACTTATAAAATTCCCTCTTTCAATAGAATAAAGATAAATAAAATCAAGAATAATTATAAAATATACATTTCTTAAATTCATGAAATTAATCGTTTTAAATAAAAAGCTTCTGTAACCTTTGATCATCGGCTGCTAACATCGACCAGTCGCACTCCACGCCATAAAATCCTTAAACTGAAAACATTTTAAAAAGAGAGGTAAGTGATAAAAGTACACTCAGTGGGGGGAAAACTCGGGATGACATAAAATAATTTACAATATTTGAAATCATTTGATAAAAGATATTTTATGTCCTATTTCAAAACGTTATAACATTAAAAGATTTCATTCGGACATTTTTCAACTCATCATAACACAATTTTTATTAGAAAAACCTGTTTGACATAAAACGTTTCTCGATCACTTCAATCACGTGACTTAAATCATTTTAAATATAAGCATTCATCTCAATCAATCATCATTCACATTCAAACATATCACTTTCATTTTCACATTTACGGTTCTCTGTCATCTTGCAAATATATGCGGGTTTTAGCCGTCCTGAAAACATTTTTACGGGTCTTAGCCACCATGAAAACATTTTTACGGGTCTTAACCGCCTTTATACGGTGATCAGCCGTCATTATACGGTGATCAGCCATCGTATTACGGGTCTTAGTCATCTTGCATATGCATGCACATGCACACATATTTACTTCACACATACATATATCAAACATACACATGGAAGCACATTAATTTAACATAACACTTAGTTGCAGTTCTCAACTGCCATGAAAACACATCTAATTTGCACATATGCAAATATCAACTTCACATCATTCTTCACATTTGCATTCACAGTAAAATGTTCACATTCCAAGAACAATCACAATCTATCACATGCTTTAAATCATTCATCAATCACATTCTCATTCAAAAATAATCTTAGCTCATAGCACTTTATTCACATAACACATATATATCGACCTCACGTCAGTAAAGTATAAGATTTCATATTTTAAATACTTTGAAAGAATTATAAATACCATATTAGGCAATTACCCCCACCTCATGAGAAGAGCGTGTATAATTATAAGCTGTCGAGCAAGCTAGATAATTCTTCATTCTCTTTTTCCTACATCAATCATTAAAATATCTTAGTACATTATCTAGCTATAAATTCTTTAGTTAAGGTCCTCAGTAATTAAAATATGTCCTTTAAGGTTTTCTTTAATAAGTTGGAACAGGTTTCTGATAATGTTGTGGTTTAAAGAATAAAATAAATGATTTTAAGGTGAATGTAGGGTTTAAGTGAATTTCTAATAAAATATGTATATTAAAATATTAGAAAGCTTAATTAGACTTTATTTAGATCTTGAAAGACATAGCTTAGCTTCAGGAAAATTAGTTATAAAATTATGACTTAGATTAGATCTTGAAAACTTAATAATAATTCTAGACAATTAAATTATAAAGCTTTTGGCTTAAAATAATTCTTGATGATTTTTAAAATAAATCTTAGAAAATCTAATTATATAATTTACGATTTAACTTAGATATTTGGAAATTTGACTATATTTATGATTATTGCGTATCTAGATTAACTATAAAGTTTAATTTATAAAAATGAATTCAATTAACTCAAATTATAAGTTAATTTAGGAAATATATTTAATTGCATAACATGTTTAGTTAATTATTATTTAAGAGAATTAAAATTGATATTTAATTTTGTAACATCCCGATTCTTTTTGTAGATAAACATTAATCGAGGCGTTACTCACCTATAAAATCATCACTCTTTAAAATAAAATAAAGATAAATAAAATCAAGAATAATTATAAAATATACATTTCTTAAATTCACGAAATTAAACATTTTAAATAAAAACTTCAGTAACCTTTGATCATCGGCTACCAGCATCCACCGCTCGCGCTCCACACCTTTACCTATTTAAACTGAAAACATTTTTAAAAGAGGGGTGAGTGATAAAAGTACACTCAGTGGGGTGAGAAACTCGGAATACGCATGCACATGCACACATCAACATACACATAAAAGCACATTATTTTAACATAGCACTTAGTTGTAGTTCTCAACCGCCATAAAAACACATCTTGTTTGCACATATGCAAATATCAATTTCACATCATTCTTCATCTTTGCATTCACAGTAAAATGTTCACATTCCGAAAACAATCACAATCCATCACATGCTATAAATCATTCGTCAATCACATTCTCATTTAATAACAATCTTAGCTCATAGCACTTTATTCACATAACACATATATATCAACCTCACGTCATTAAAGTATACGATTTCATATTTTAAATATTTCAAAAGAGTTATAAATACCGTAATAAGCATTTTACCCCATCCTTAGAAAACTGAAGCTTCTATTCATAAGTTGTCGAGCATATTCATCTTTCCTCGTTTCCTACATCGAACATTAAAAATATTTTAGTACTTTGTCTAGTTGTAAGTTCGTAAGTTAAGGTCACTAATAATTAAATGTTTCCTTTAGTGTTTTCTTTGATCAGTTGTAACAGGTTTCTGATAATGTTGTGGTTTAAAGAATAAAATAAATGATTTTAAGGTGAATGTAGGGTTTAAGTGAATTTCTAATAAAATATGTATATTAAAATATTAGAAAGTTTAATTAGACTTTAATTAGATCTTGAAAGACTTGGCTTATTTCTCAAGAAAATTAATTATAACATTATGATTTAGATTGGATCTTGAAGAGTTGATATTAATTTTAGATAATTAAATTATAAAGTTTTTACTTAAAATAATTCTTGAAGACCTTTAAAATAATCTTAGAAAATCTAATTATATAATTTACGTTTTAACTTAAATATTAGGAAATTTGAATATATTTATGAGTATGGCGTAATTAGATTAACTATAAAGTTTAATTTATAAGAATGAATTCAATTCACTGAAATTATAAGTTAATTCAGGAAATATATTTAATTGCATAACATGTTTAGTTAATTCCTATATAAGAGTATTAAAGTTGATATTTAATTTGATATTCATGTTGGCACTTGACTTTGGGAAATTTACTTGTAAAGTTCATAATTATTTAAGATCATTAGATCATTTTTAACAATATGGGGAATTTAATTGTATATTTAATATTTATTAAATTATGAGGGTTAAGTTACAACTTCTATAATTATATTTAGGACAAAAATGTCATTTAAAATTAATAGAGATGATAATTAATATTTTTAATGTTATATTACGACCTAATTTACTTGTCTGGGTCAAGAAGTAATATTAATGACTTATACGGTCCATTTCGCAAACCTAATTAATTATGAGATAAATCTGTAAATTCAGCAAGTTCTAGGGATCGTTTTAGCAATATAAAGAAATTCTAAAAGGAATACTTATTATTATTAATCTATAAGTTATATAATGTAATTTTATTAAAATTCAGGGGTATTATATCATTATTTATAATTTATGATACTTAAAACCTATTTTCATAAGCTTAAGGGTATAAAATGTAATATTTATTACTATTGGGGTTTTAAATGTTATTATTCATAAATTATAGGTCTTATATAATATTTCATAAATTTAAGGTATAAAGTGTAATGTCCATAATTATTTGGGGTCAAAATAAATATTCAAAAATTATTGTATTTGCAAATTAGCCCCTAGTCTTTATCAAATTCACAAACTAAAATCCCTTACCCCAAACCACCCCTGCAGCCGCCCAGCCTTCCCAGCTGCCTCTGCCGCCGGCCACCGTTCACTTCACCGGCGACTCCAAGTCGCTGGCGACCCCATACTCGAACACGTACACCCCCGGCAAGAAACCCATATACGCAGCCCCAAACTTAGCCCTAGTTGCCCCTTCCTTCCATACCTTTCCCAGCTGCTACCGCCCATCATTGTTGTTGTCCATCGCCGCTGCCGGCATCGACGGTGACCTTGCTGGCGCTCCCCTTCAATCGACTCGTCGGCCTCGGTTTCCCCTACATCGATTCCTTCTCCAACACCCACATCCGCTTCGACTCACACACCCACCACAACCTCAAACTCACATATATATATATATATATACAAACATACCCATGTTCTCAGCAGCAGCAACAAGAAGCAGAGAGAAACAGGGAGAGAAAATGGAGGAATAAAAAAAGAAGAAAAAAAATGAAAAAGAAGAGAGAGAGGAGAGTGAGAGCCGAAGAAAGAGAGAGAGAGTTGGGTGAGAGAAAATGCCTCTGCTCAATCATAACCACACATTTTCTTTTTATTTTATTTTAATCAAAATATCCTATCTTATGCATATATATATATATATATATATATAATAAGTAAGACATATGTTATACCTATATATATATATGTTGTCTGCGCATGCATATATATTTATATATAATTAAATTTTTTTTCTTTTTATTTCTCTTTCATTTTTATTAGTATCATAATAATTATAACTATTATTACATAAATCTTATTTTAATTGTAGAAAATTCTCGTAATATTTTATATAGTCAAATTTTATTTCGGGATGTTACAAATTTGATATTTATGTTGGCACTTGACTTTGGAAAATTAACTTGTAAAGTTTATAATTAATTTAAGATCATTAGATCATTTTTAACAATATAGGGGATTTATTTGAATGTTTAATATATATAATTAGGTCCTTAGTTAGTTTATTAAATTATGAAGATAAAATTATAATGTCCATAATTATATTTAGGACAAATATGTCATTTAAATTAAGAGAGATGATAATTAATATTTTTAATGTTATATTGCGACATAATTTACTTATTTGGGTCAAAAAGTAATACTAGTAACTTCTACGGTCCGTTTCGTAAATCTAATTAATTATAAGATAAAACTATAATTTCAACATATTCTAGAGGTCATTTTAGCAATATAAAACAATTCTAATAGGCAATACATAATATTATCAACTCGTAGGTTATGTAATTTTATAAAAATTCAGGGGTCCGATATCATTATTCATAATTCATGGTGCTTAAAACCTATTTTCATAAGCTTAAGGGTATAAAAATGTAATATTTATAACTATTGGGGTTTTTAAATGTCATTATTCATAAGTTATGGGTCTTATAGCATGTTTCATAAATTTAGGGGTGTAAAATGTAATATACATAATCATTAGGGTCAAAATTAAATTGTCAATAATTATAGGGTTTGCACAAAGGTCCCTAGATTATCTCAAATTCTCAAATGAAACCCTTACCCCTAAATAAACCCTTCCCAGCCCGACGCCGCTGCGCCTGTCCTGTCTGCCGCCGCCGCCGCTGCCGCTGGCGGTTCACGTCACTGGCGACACCACAATCGAACACGAACACACCCAGCAACATACATACACACAGCAGTATATACACATGCACGCACATAGAAGCGGCGGGGCCGCTGCTCCTCACAGTGACGTGATTAACTCCAACGGCCGATGCCGCCGACAGCCTCGATTTTCCCTACACTTTATGCAGCAACACACGCACACACGAACACCATACCCACCGCCGTTCACGGCGGTGGCCCTCACCCACAAGCATAACACTCACAGCAACAGCAACCATACACTCAACACACATGCACATACCACATCAACACAGCTCCATAAACACTCACGCGCACAACAGAGAGAAAAATAAGGGAAGAGAGAGAATGAATTAGAGAAGAAGGAGAAGAGAGAGAGTTTGTAGCAGAGAGGAAGAAACGAGAGAAAAAGAGAGAGAGTGCAGGAGATAGAGAGAGAGAGCTTGCAGTAGTGAGAGAGAGAAGAAAATGTTTCCTACTTATTCCTCACCACTCATTTTCTTTTTCTTTATTTTATATGACTATTAGTACAAATATCTTCTAATTTATGCATATATCTATATAATAAGTCAAACATATGTTATACTTATATATGTTGTGTGCGTATGCATATATACTTATATATAATTAAATTTTATTTCTTTTATTTCTCTTTCATTTTTATTAGTATAATAATAATTATAACTATTATTACATAAATCTCATTTTAATTGTAGAAAATTCTTGTTATATTTTATGTAGTTGAATTTTATTTTGAGGTGTTACACACCTCCTTCTTGTAAAATTCTGGTTGTTTGATGGGCTTCTTCCTCTTCAAGATCTTTAGGGAGATGGGAGTAGCTCCAAAACATGGACCTCTTGTTTCATCATCGCCCTTACAGCAAGCTCCGCCTCAGCTTTTGTTGCCTCCAAAAATTCTGGCCACTTCTTCTTCTTAATTTGCTTAAGGAACTTCTTCTCCAGCAGCTCCTCTAAGTTATCCATATCCGCCCAATTGATGGCCCACTCCCCATCTTCCTTCAAATCTGCGCACTGAACCAGATTTTCACAAGGAAGATGCCTGTACTGCCACCAGGTGGAGAATCTCTCCATCAACTTATCAAAACCAGCCTTGATCTTGGCATGATTTATGACGATCTCCACATTCTTCTCTTTGGCCTTCTCTCCCTCCTTAGCAACCTATACAGTGACCTCCTGCATAACCTCCTTCGCCTAAGTAGATGTGATGATCTCTGACTCAAGAATTATTGTTTCGTTATCAGAGACCTTTAACTATCTCTGTATGCTTTTCTTGGCCTGTTGTTTCAACCTCCTCGGCCTCTTCTGCTGCTGGGAAGGGAAAACTTCCAGCTGTTTCCCTTGGACGCACTCCCCTCCTATGCATCATTGGTGCGCTTAGTGACCTCCCTAGTCATTGGGGATGGTTAGACATCAGTCTTCTTGGTAAAGATCCCCCATTCACTAATGAATTTGCCCTTCTGGATGGGCTTTCTCTTGTAAAGATCGAAGCCTATGTAGCCCAGAATGGTGTTCACCACCAACCCATATGTCGGCTTTCTCATCATATTCTCCACTTTCTCCACCAACCTAGAGAATAGGTAACTGGCCAAGTCTATCTTCTCCTTCTTCACTATCGCCATCATTATCTTGTACCGAAAGTTGGTACATTTATCAAATGAACTTGATTTGTTCTCAATGATGTGGCAACAGATGTCATGGAGATTCTCATATCCAGTAGGAATGCCTTCTTATTGCAACTTTTGGACATCCCTACAGTGTCGTGTTTTCTATTGAACTTCTTCTAGTGGAAATCCAACTTATCTTCCCTATAGATAGCAAGGTCTCTGATGTTTATCCCCTTCATTGGAAGAGCGAAGACCTTGAACAGGTACTTAGTGGTGATGGCGAGGTTTTGTCCACCAAGTCTAATGATGATTTCAGACCTGTTTGTTGAAACCTCTACCCTTGAGTAGAACTTGGCCACCAGCCCTTCATCATATGGGGCCTTGATCGGGTGTAGAGACCCAAGAGCCCGATGCCGTGAAGACACTCTAGAATGGACTCCATCAAGGCTGATGAGTGACTTCTTCCTCTACCATGTTTAGAAGGACTTCTCGTCAACAAGATGGCCATCAACAATCTGATTTTGCTTGGGTGCCATTTTCGGAAGATGTAAGAGAGAGAGGATTTATTAGTTTAATGTTTGAAAAAAAAGGATTTTTATAGTAAGATCGAGAGTGTGAGAGTGTGTGTGAGTGATGAAGAACAATACTCTCTTATATTTTAATTTTGAGGGGTTGATGATCGAACAGTCCTAATTTAATCTAAAGACAAAAGGTCTTTTGATCCCGCAGCTCATATTTTTGAAAGGTCTTTTGATCCTGCGGCTTATATTTTTAGTACGTGTACTCGGTGTGATATTTGAAAAGTTTGGGGGCCTTGTTGTAAAAACAACCGCCAGTACTAGGAAACTGGTCCGTATTTCACACACTCACCTTTTGAGGTTGCTACTTGCTTTATGATCTTCTTGCAGCATACTTTGTTAGTAACTTCCAATAACCTGCTTCAGAGACTTCTGCCAGTGATCTGTTCTAATAACTTTTTCCAGTATCCTCTAAGTTGCTGGTTTTGGAATTTTAAGCTTTTAGCTTTCTGCAGTTCCCTCTAAGCTGTATAATCAACTAATAAACCATGTCAAATACAATTAGCTTAATTTAATTATACCCAATTCATTTCTTAAGAATGAAAATCTTGATTCACAGAGGTTTGTGAAAATATCAACAAACTATTGATCAGTGTGAATCTTTTTAAGAGAAATATCTTGTTTTTCAGCATGATCTCTTATGAAGTGATGTCTTATATCAATGTGTTTTGTTTTTGAGTGTAGAACAGGGTTGTGAGTGATAGTAATTGCACTAATGTTTTCACACATAATGGGAGTCTCCTTTTCAAAGATGTCATAGTCTCTAAAGTTACTGTTGAATCCATAGAATCTGAGTACAGCAGCTTCCTGCAGCAACATATTTAGATTCAGCAGTTGATGTTGCTATTGAGGTCTGTTTTTTGTAAAATCAGGAGACTAGTCTATTTTCAAGTAGCTGGCAGGTACCACTAGTGCTCTTCTTATCAATTTTACAACCTGCAAAATCAGAGTCAGTAAAACTAATTAGTTTAAATCCACCTTCCTTAGGGTACCATAAGCCAACTTCCTATATTCCTTTGAGATATTTGATTATCCTTTTGGCTGCTATCATATGTGAGTCCTTGGGTGTAGCTTGATATTTGACATACATTCCAACTGAGAACATTATATCAGGTCTGCTTGTTGTTAAATATAACAGTGATCCTATGAGCCTTCTGTATTTGGTGATGTCTATTGCTTTTCCATCTTCGTATTTGTCCAAGCTTTCTGATGTTTTCATGATGAGACCTTGTTTGATTTATGATTTGTACTTGTGATATAAATAATCGTTTATTTGAATAGTGAATTACAAAAAAAATAATAGAATTGTTGAAAATTAAGATTGATGGAAAATATTTTTTAATTAAGATTGATGGAAATCTTTTAATTAGAGAATAGTTATGGAATTAAGTTTGTTGTAATATAAATTGATTAATTCAATAAAAAAAATCTTGCACTAATAACATATGTGAAACCTTGATGCATCGTGGAAATGGTGGTATCAGGCAGGTGGGAAAGGTCACGTGATAACGAGGCTCAATTCATAGTATTCTGCCATCAAGAATATCTGAACGGACTCCTCACAACCTCGTTCTCGAAGCCTGTAATGGGATAAATTTATGGTAGGTTGAACGCCATCATTGTGGGTCGCTACTCCTACAACGTTGATCAAGCTTAGATAAAATGGAAGAGCATTAAGCGTTTGCTCTTCAACTACGATTCAAATGTGGTTTCGGGCTTGGTTGGGATCCTGAAAAAGAGACAATTATTGGACCTAATAATGCTATGGATGTGATCTATGCAGTAATTCGATGTTACCCATTCTTTAATATATATCAACTTTTATCTTACATTTTGAATATAATCATTAATATAAATTTTATAAATAAATTTAATTAAGGCTAATAAATTTACTCATTAGTGGAAGTATATGTGTACATTGTAGGAGCATCGGGGATAATCGTACGATCATCCGATGTGGTCTTCCCTACTTCGACTTATGTATAGAGATTTTTGAGAAGAAGATGGCCACCGATAACTTTGCTCGTTCTTCTAGACAGCCTCCTTCCCAATTAGAGAGTTCTTTTGATGATGATGACATTCTTCCACCCCTACCACCCCTACCACCTAGCTATAGAGATAATGATGGATCACCTCGTGCTGGTCCATCATTCAATTTTACTCAAGACTTCACTCTGTAGACAATGAAGGATCCTTCAGATCATTGGGGGGAAAAAAGATCAAGTGGAGCCTCTGAGTGAGATGTTATCCTTGTTCGAGCCTTGGCTAACATCGAGGGTTACTTTGGTGATAAGAGGACAAAGACATCAGGAGCTAAGCAAATGTGTGATGAGTACCACACATGCATCCGTCTGATGAGAGAAATAGAGGATATCCCACTGGACTCTCATGTCATCGCCGGTGAGCTCCTTCGCAAGACCACTACAAGGATTATGTTTTTATCCTTTAGTGAGGATGGCATCATCAATGGTTGGTTCACCTACTTTGATGAGGATGTGAAATGGTTGAAGACTACTTAATGTTATGTTATCTTCATTATTATGGGTAGTATTAAGACAATTGTTATTTGCGTATTCTGACATTTTTAGTTTTTATACATGTTTATGTGATCTTTATGCTCAAATATAATGAACAAGACTTAAACATAATTATTACATTATATGTTATATTCTATGCCCTATTTTGGTATTTTATTTGTGGTTGCAAGCTTATTCCTATATTTATATTTTTTTATCTTCTATTAATTCATTCTAATGGTCATATGACACTGAATGAGTAAATTATTGTTTGATCATGCAAGGACTATGTCGCAATTGTCACAATCACCTTCATGCGATGAACAAGAATTGGATGATTCCAATTCTGGGAAAAGAAATTCATCCAACACAGAGCGATATTCATCAGCTGATGAAAGTATTGCAATCGTGTTTACTGAAATTGTAATTCCAATGGTCACAACTCTAAATCGTGTGCCAAGAAATACATCGAGACTTCAAGAAAATGAGTGGGTCGATGAAATCCTTATGGGCACAGAGGGTCGATTCTACGATATAGTACGAATAAGCAAACCAAGTTTTTATGCCCTTGTGGAGCTCTTGATGGATGGGGGATTACTCGATCAGGGTCTGTTTGTACGGGTATCAGTAGTTGAAGAGGTTGTGATATTTCTGCACATTATTTCTTCACATGTGCAAAATTGAGAGTGCATGGAACATTTTCAACATCCACTTGAGACTATACACCGCCACTTCCACAGTGTACTTGATGCTATAGTTGAGTTAGCCCAACATATATAGTGTCCCCAAACTATAATGAGACCCCACCACAAGTATCGAACATTGTCGATTTCTTTCCATATCTCCAGGTATAATTTATTTCAAATTATTCAACATATATATCTTATTATGAAATTAGCCAATGCATTTTCCAATAATTTTAGGGAGCAATTAGAGCTATGGATGGGACATCAATTCTGGCATGATTGCCACAGTCTAGAGAGAATGTCTTTCGATCTCGCTAAGCAACTATCTCTCAAAATGTCCTTGTAATTGCTGATTTTAATATGATGTTAACGTACATATATACCGGTTAGGAGGGCAACTCTAGTGATGCGAATGTTCTGTTCAATACCGTTCAAAATGATCCCAACTTTCCTTGGCTTCCGGAATGTATTATATATAATTAACCTACATATTTAATTACTATCTAATTTAAAAAAAAGAATGAAAGAACTAAAAAAAGTCATTCGTATTTAGGAAAGTATTATCTCATTGATGCTGGTATACCAATTATGGGCCTTTTTTCGTTACCATATTAATGAGTTTCGATAGAGCGGAGCAGTTGCTAATACACTAATGGAGCTTTTCAATCATCGACCTTCATGTTTAAGGAATGTGATCGAGTGGTGTTTTGGATTATTAAAGAGTCGATTTCCCATTCTAAGATAGGGGATGGCTTCTTATAAGTGCGGACACAAGTGAAAATTGTGATTGCATGTTGCGTGATCCACAATTTCATACGTCATAGCGGGTTACCAGATGCTCTATTTAAGGGGACTTCAGAGCAGTTGATGGATGATGTCGAGATTATATCTCACCATTACCATCCCACAACTACGCACATTGAGCAGCAATCTGAGTTACGTAACTCTATGGCTGATACAATGTGGTAGAATAGAAACCCCTAAGATGGCATCTTTACGTCTCAAATACTTATTATATTTTATATTAAGCTATTTGTTGTCTTATAACTCTATTCAAACAATGTTTTAATTTATGTTTTATTTTCCCTGTAAAATGTGATTATGTTTATCTACTTCCTATGTATTTGAACTACTTCATGATCTATTTTATGATAAGACTAATTGAGTTTATTATGATCAAAATTCTCTACTTAAATGTTCTTCCATCAATAATTGATCTCATTCTTTTATGTACAAACAAATGTTTCAAGAGCATCTGAATTGTTCATGTGGGGCACAACCTTGTAGTGTAAGAATAATGTGAACTGGTGTTGCTACTTTTACGCATGTCTATATATGTTGTGTTAGGCATCTTGGATTATTTATGTGTGTTAGGATATCAATGTTTAGATTTTGATGAGACAAAGCATGAATGTAATAGGAAGTGTTAAGTACCCCATTTTTCACAATGTTTAAGTGAATATATAGACTAGGTTGAGTCTTGAGTCTATCGCTGAAAGATGGAGGTCTAAACAAGGATAAAGCTGCATCTATGCCTTAGAGAAAGAAGCTGCTGCAAGAAGGCAAATACAGCATGAGCTGCAAGAAGGCAGATACAGCATGAGCAGCAAGAAGACGATACAGTACTGCAGCTAAGTAAGAAGGAATGGCATGCAGCATCGCTGCAAGAAAGAGGATACAGGAGCACTGCAAGAAAAAGGATGCAAAAGCTCTACTTAGCAATACTACAAGCAGGTCATAATTACTGCAGCACTGCAAGATAATATCTACTGCACAAAGACCCAGGATACAGCGCAAAAGTCTTCAGACAGAAAGGACTCTCAGCGCATGCAATGCAGCAAAGCATCCTGCAAATACGAGGAAGTATAAATGCAGTACGAGGAACGAAGACCCAAGCAAGAAATAAAAGAGCCGTTCCAGAGTAGATCAAAGTTGTAGACACGGAGCCAATACGAGAATGCCACGTGGACTGACGTGCTACAGAAAGCTGCGAGCCGCAACTGCCGCATTAAATGCTCCGAAAGGAAAAGTCAAGTCGCATTGAATGCGAGCCATGCCTTTGATCAGACTACTTCAAATTCAAAAGAGAGATATCTCCTTCAACGGATATCTTCTCTTACAAGTATAAATAGAGGTCGAGGAAGACAGAAGCTGGTTACTGAAACTACTGATACTAAAACTCTTCCACGAAATCTCTCAAGCTTACAAGATTCAAGCAAACAAACCATATCAGTTTCAATCACTCAACCTCAAGAAGTGAAGCAAGTTCAAGCTAAAAGATCCATTGAAGGATTCAGAAGCTCAATTCGTCGCACCAGTTGAAGATCCTTTTTATACCTTTTAACCTGGTTGTTGTGTACTTCGGTTGGTTTAGCGGTGTCGAACAGTTGATAGGAGAGATCCTTGCTGTTTGTATAAGTTTTCTAGAGTTAGGCAATATCCCTGTGTGGGAGCTTAGAACCCTGTGTGGGTTAGCCTTTGAAGTTGCAGTTGCTGTGTGAACTCTGGACTTCAGTAGGTGGTATCTTTGCAAAAGTTGATAGATTGTTAGGGAACGCCTGTAATCCAATCTTGCTTTAACAAAGTTCCTGCTCGAGGAGCAGTAGAGTGGACGTAGAAGGATTACACCACCTTCGAACCACTATAAACCATAAGTGTTTTATTGCTTTCCATATTTGTGTTTATCTTGCTTTGTTAAGTTTATTTTCATAAGCAAACCTTTAAAAGAAGCATTTCTGAGAAAACAACCTTGTGTCATAAAATATAATTTCCGCTGCGCTTAAACTCTTAAGTTACAGCGTGCAGTACTGCATTCTAGTGCTGCAAGCAGTAGCTGTCTGGCGCTGCAAGTTCGAGTAACTTGCAGAACAAAAAGTTTAAACCATAGTTTTGTAAAATCGACCAAGGTTCATTCACCCCCCCTTTGAACCTCAGACACCACTTGGGTCCAACAATGTGGTTGGACACATGGACTACTTATAGACATTTATCTTCTACTATATCTAGGACTTAGGCTAGCCTAATGCAAAACAACATTATTGGTCCCAAGTGGTATAAAGTTAGGGGGTGAATTAACCTTATCAAATTTTCAAACTTTTCCTCCAAAAATGTAAGTCCTTCGAGTAGCAGGTAGCTTAGAGAGCTTACTGCACTGGATAGGTTACTACTTGAGCAGTTATCTCAGGACTTAAGAGAGTTTAAAATACACAATGGAAATTATGTGTTTTTCGAAAATTTCCTTTTATGCAGAATGCTTGATGGGTAAGACAAATAGATATAAGAATAAAACAATAAGTACACAGACAAGCAGATTTATAGAGGTTCGAGGGTGGAGTAATCCCTCTACGTCCTCTCTACTCCTTCTCAAGGAGGAACTTTGTTAAAGAGAGTTTGATTTATAAAAACCCAGCTAACACAAACTCTACTCTAAACAAAACTGTCAGCTCTATCCACATAGGTAGCTACAAAGTGACCAATACAATTCGACCCACACAGAATCTCCACACAGGTTTCTTGACCCATATAGGATCCTTTCTCTTCTATAGAGAGTACAAGTACTTAACAGGAACAACTTCTGCCTAAGCAACTCCTAAAATAATCTACTAAAACAAATAATGTTTTTTTCAATGATTGAATGCAGCAAGCTCTTTGAACTTCAAATTATAGAAATGTAGCTGGCTTGCTGCTTGATAGATTGAGTAACTAAAATGAATAAGCTTAAGATAAGTTGAATCTTGAATGATAGCCTCGCGAGATGAATGTTTCAGTTGTTGTTCCAGGTGCACTCAACTCCTATTTATAGAATTCTGAGAAATCTGCCCGTTGAAGAGACAGTTTCTTCGAGGTGAGGTGTTATACAGCTATTGGTTCGTACAAGATCTTCTAACACTATTTCTGCTGCATCATTTACCTCTGCACTGCACCCACCTTACTTTGAAATGATCAGTGCTCAGTCTTTATTCTTTCCATATGGCATCCTCTGATTGGTTTGGGCTGGAGTGTTTCTACTGGCTCTTCAGAGAGTGCTAACTTTGATAAGTCTGAAGGTTGACTTGCTGCTTTGTCACCTGATGAGGTAGCTTCCTCTGGCTTGAGATGCTTTAAGCTAGCTCCCAGCATCCTTCCACACTTAGAAAAATTCTTTACTTGAAAATGCAGCATCCTGACTTCATGCAGATAGCAGTGACTTGGCGCAGGCTCCTTCCAGTATCTTCTTCATCCTCTTCCAGCATCCTTGCCTTATCTAAACTTTTACATATGAGAGTCTAACTAAATTGCTAAGACCTAGCTATTACATATTTTGTCTCATCAAAATCTATTAAAATATCATCCTATGAATTTCCCCCTTTTTGATGATGACAAAACTCCTTTAAGAGAATCAAAAGGTCACTTTTCATATATATCACAGAACATAATGCAGAAAATCAGATTCAATCATAAGCATGCATTAAGTTCACAAGAAGTGAGCCTTTCAAGATATAGAAACTAAATGTATTTTATTGATGAAGTATCAATAAATATACATATCACAGAATGTAGAAGAAAATAAACAGAACATAAAAAGATAAACAAAGATATACAAGGAGCAAGTTTCTATATTTTTAACCAACTGGCTTTCTTCTTCTTTTCATACTTTGAGCCCTTCCACCAGTTGATTATAGACTCTTGATAACTTGGCTCCAGCAACTTCTTCACCTCCTCATCTTCTTCAAAACTCAGCCAGAAATCTTCGTAGAAAGGTATAAACTCCTTTCCAGGTCTCTACTTCAGCTTAACTTGAATTGGAAGTCCTCCATTTTTAGCAAGATCAAGAAATCTCTTCATGGCTTCTTTATTGGTGTGGTATCCTCCAAGCAGAGCAGAGTCCTTGCAGAGGGTCGTGAAATACTTCATTAGCTCCATCCTCTTGAAGACATCTATCTGGTGGAATGAATGATTGGTATCTGTAGGGAGAGTGACCTCCGGAATCTTTGGTATGATTAACCTTTTGCTCCTAGGATCTGGGCTTGCTTTCAGAAAGGTTTTAAGGCTCAAGCTGGTAGGATTCAGCATATTTTGCTCTAAGAAGGCAATGTCAGACAGCTTATGGAGTGGATACAGTTTAGCAAGGACTTCCTGAGGCCCTTTTCCAAAGACTGTACCCAGGCTGCTTGCCAATTCAGCCTCTGTCTTCCTTCTTTTCTCTTTTCTACCTTCAGCTCTCTTTCTGAAGCCTGGATGAATAGACCCTGAGATAACTTCTGATTTTCTTTTGAGGTTTCTATTTGAAAGGCCTTTTGATCCAGCTCCCTTACTGCCACCATCACCAGCATCATCCCTCATTCTGCTCACTATCATCTACCTGCAGGTCGAAGGATCTTATTTGCTCTTCTGCTGTACTTCTAGCCTCCATCCCCCTCTTTTGTCATCATCAGTTGTTGGGATTTCAATGTTTAGATTTTGATAAGACAAACCAAATATGTAATAGGAAGTTTGAGTACCCCATTTTTCACAATATTTAAGTGAACATATGAGTGAAGTCAATCATCATGTACCTGAAGTTGGTACACTTATCAAAGGAGCCAGATCGGTTCTCGATGATATGGCAGCAGATGTCATACAACATCTCAAACTCTAGAAGGAAGACCTTCTTGTTGTAGCTCCTGGACATCCTCTTGGTGTCCTTTCTCCCAGTAAACATCCTCTAGTAGACCTTTAGCTCATCTTCTCTGTAAGATGAGAGGTCATTAATGTCCATTCCCTCAGTGGGAAGAGAGAACATCTCCTCCAGAAGCTTGGAGTCCACAGAGAACTCTACTCCACCCAACTTTGATCGGATCTTTGACCGATC
The DNA here is from genome assembly GCA_028654395.1 of Scutellaria barbata. Lineage (NCBI taxonomy): Eukaryota > Viridiplantae > Streptophyta > Magnoliopsida > Lamiales > Lamiaceae > Scutellaria > Scutellaria barbata. Next base: position 8,078,475 of record CM053654.1, read on the forward strand.
ATCATGACCCTCACCTGTCTGTAGAACTTGGCCACCAGTTCTTCTGCATAGGGGGTCTTAAATGAAAAGCAAAGCTCGATAAGATCTGTAGCACGAAGACATCTCAAGATGTTCTTCATCAAGTCCTTAGTGTTTCCTTCATCCATCACCATTTTAAGCAGGATGCTCTCATCCACCAACCTTCCATCAATGATTTGGTTTTGCTTAGGTGCCATTGTTGTGAGAGAGTGCAACACAGAGAGAAAGAAGAGCAAATGATCAGTGTTTGCTTGAGAGTTAGGGTTTATAGAGAAATGAGAGTTGGTGAGTGTAAGAGATGAAGAGATACTCCCTTATATTTGAACTTGGGGGATCTCTAATCGAATGGTCCAGATTTAATTTGAAGATGAAGGGACTCTCAATCCTGCGGTTGTTATTTTTGGTGCAGTGTTTGCTGATGTGACTTTTGAAAAGTTCGAGGGTATTTTTATAAAAACGGCTGCTGACGCAGAGTAACTGTTCCATACTCTACACCCCCACGTTTCTGGTTGCTGCAAACTACCTTCTGCAGTTTCTATCCAGTAATCTAGCTTCAGGGACTTTCATCAGTAACCTTTAGGTTACTGTTTATAAGGCTTTGAGATCTTCATTCCCTGGAGTTCCCCCTAGGTTGCATAACCATAGAAATAAGATTATCATAGAAATTTAGGTCAGGTTAATTATGCCTAGTTCATTTATAAGAAATGAAAATCTTGATTCACAAAGAGGTTTAGTAAAAATGTCAGCTAGCTGCAAATCAGTATGAACTTTTTCCAGAGAGATATCTTTCTTCTCGATGTGGTCTCTTATGAAGTGGTGTCTGATGTCAATGTGTTTTGTTCTTGAGTGGAAGATAGGGTTATGCGTAATTGTTATGACACTTGTGTTGTCACATAGGATAGGAGTTTCTTTTTCAACAATTTCGTAGTCCTTCAATTGTTGTTGGATCCAAAGAATTTGTACATAATAGCTCCCTACAGCAACATATTTTACTTCGGCAGTTGAGGTTGCTATTGAGGTTTACTTTCTGCAGAACCAAGAACCAGCGTGTTTCCTAGGAGTTGACAGGTATCACTTGTAGTTTTCCTATCGATCTTGCAACCTACAAAATCAGAATCAGTATAACCAATAAGAGTTTACTGCACTGGATAAGGTACTGCTTGAACAGTTACCTCAGGACTTAAGAGAGTTTTAAATGCACAGTGGAAATTATGTGTTTTTTAAAGAATTCCTTTTATGCAGGATGCTTGATGGGTAAGAAAGATAGATATAAGAATAAAATAATCAGCACATAGACAAGCAGATTTATAGAGGTTCGAAGGTGGAGTAATCGCTATATGTCCTCTCTACTCCTTATCAAGGAGGAACATTGTTAAAGAGTGCTTAATTTACAAAGACCCAACTAACACAAACTCTACTTTAAATAAAACTGTCAGCTCTATCCACACAAGTAGCTGCACAGTGACTAATACAATTCAACCCACACAGGATCTTCACATACGTTCTTTGGCCCACACAGAATCTTTTCTCTTCTACAGAGAGTACAAGTACTTAGCAGGAACAACCTTTGCCTAAGCAACTCCTAAAAGAATCTATTAAAACAGATAAAGTTTTCTTCAACGATTAAATGCAGTAAGCTCTTTGAACTTCAGATTATGGAAAGATACCAGCTTGCTGCTTGATAGATTGAATGACTGAAATGAATAAACTTGAGATAAGTTGAATCTTGAATGATAGCCTCGTGAGATGAATGTTTCGGTTGTTGTTCCAGGTGCACTTAACTCTTGTTTATAGAATTTTGAGAAATCTACCCGTTGAAGAGGTAGTTTCTTCGAGGTGAGGTGTCATATAACTATTGGCTCATAAAGATCTTCTGACACTATTTCTATGGCACCCTTTACCCCGCCTTACTCTGAAAAGATCAGTGCTCAGTCCTTGTTCTTTCCAGATGACATCCTTTGATTGGTTTGGACTGGAGTGTTTCTACCGGCTCTTGAAGAGAGCTAACTTTCATGAGTCTGAAGGTTGACTTGCTGCTTTGTTGCCTGATGAGATAGCTTCCTCTGGTTTTAGATACTTTAAGCTAGCTCCCAGCATCCTTCCATACTTAGACAAATTCATTACTTGAAGATGCAGCATCCTGACTTCATGCAGATAGTAGTGACTTGACGCAGGCTCCTTCCAGTATCTTCTACATCCTCTTCCAGTAGCTAAACTTTTACATTGCGTCTAACCAAATTGCTAAAACCTAGCTATTACATGTTTTGTCTCATCAAAATCTATTACAATACCATTCTATCAAACACTTTGAACCGTAGTTGCATTGAGCTACACAGTTAGGCATCTAATTTTGAGGGTGGTGAGATTGCAAGACTATCGGGTAGTGGTTCTTATCACGCATCAGACAATAAGAGTGAGGCAAATTTTATATTCTACCTTGCAATACTAATCTACATGCTCGTACTCACACTATTTAGTGAAAATGGTGTTTTCTTGAGTATTTTCAATTTTTTTTAAATGTTGTTTTCTTAGATATGCTTTATCGTCGTTTGAAATTTTTTTGATGCTAAAACTATGAAAATAATGTGTTTGATGACAGTTTATATATTTAACTTTGTATATGAACCGTAATATGATTATGGTGACAATTTTTATATTTAACTTCATATATATATATATATATATAATATATAAGTTAAATTATATATATACATATATACATATATGATTATAATAAATTTGGATATTCACTGACATAATTAATTAATTGACTAATATGATTAAGTAGTCAATTTGTACATATATGATTAATCATATATATAATCATGGATCTTTTAAATAGTAGTCTATGATATATATATATATTATATTATTATATGTATAAATAATTTTTTTGTTTGTAAATATTAGGAAAAAAAACCAAAGTAAGAAATATAATATAAACTTTTCCAAGTGATTTCAACATAATAAGTTAATCATTACCATTACATCAACTAACAATATAATATTACACATACATACTTTTTTCAGTATTAATTTAACATCGACAGTAATAATCATACCTATAAAATCTCATAACAAACATATATTTTACCTATTCACTTTTATTTACAAATCCCAGGATTTCAAAATCGAATTTTTGCAATCCTACAGAAACCCGAAACAAACATACCCTTACAAAAATTGAGTAGAGTACTAACTGTTCATTTAACGACCACGCCTAACATATTTCGGAAAGGTGAAATTATATATATATATATATATATATATATATATATATTCTTAAAATAGAAGCCAAAAAATAGAAGACCAGTTGGAGTTATGTGTGACCGCACCTAACTCCAACTAGTCTCTAACGTAAAAAAAATTAAAAAATTCCCTATTTTCCTAAAAATGGCTTAAAAACCAGAAGTGTAGCACCCCGTTTTCAAGAAACTCAGCATTTGCATTTTTTATGAAATATCTTTTAGCATATTTATAAATATTTTAAGTGTGAGCTCTTATATTTCTTAAAGTTATGATTTACGTATTATGTTATGTTTGGTGATTTTAAAGATTTTATAAAATATTTCTTTCGAGATTTTAAAGGTTTTTGCAGGATTACTCAAGAAAAAAACCGAGCTTAATCTCAACTCACTCGATGCACATGAATGGAAGTAAAAAGATAAGATAATAGATAAGATTATATGAATTAAAATGATATTAGGTTTAGATGCTAGACTTACTCATTTGTGTTATGAATGTCTTTATTTTATAAAATTTTACGTATGATCTACATATGTGATTCATGTGATAAATTATTTTACTTGAACACACATTTATGCATCATAATGTACATCAAAATATCTTTTAAAAATCCTAAGACATAATATGTATTTTCAAAATACATGAAATGAAAATTTTATTTTGTTTTATAATGAAAGTTATTTAAGAACTAAAATTGTATATGAAAATTAAATATGGTAGTTGCATTTTTTTTTAATTCTCTCCTCATGATAATAAATACACATATATATGAGTGTAGAATTTATGTGTATATAAATATAATCAAAGAAAATAAAAAGAGAAATAGAAAAAGGAATAATAAACTAAGTATATATGTATAAATATCACATTACGATGTGTCTACAAGATGACACCTCGTACTTCACTTTCTACACCTCCTACTAAACCTGCTACATCATATCATGCATCAAATTGAAAGAAGAATGAGGGTAATAAACAACCTATCTTAGAAGAAAAATAAAACAACAACAAAATAAAGTACACACTTTTCTGTTTGATCTTTTAGAGGTATTTTGCTAAAATTGTCTCAACTCTTTCATTAAATTATGGTATTTCATGAGTAATAACATATATTAAAAGGTCCAAAGATGTTCTTTGGCATTAGGTTTAGAATTTTATGTATTTAATTTGCTTGAATATGCAAAATGGTGCATGTGTTATAAGATATATGAAGTGAATAATATATCTGTTAAATTTCAGAATATTTGGACATAAATTCGATTTACTATGATTTTTCAAACATAGCCCTGATCTGTGATAAATTTGCCTAGTTTTTGTATATCTAAGTAAAATCTTTCTCCTGGGTTTTGGGCTTTGAGTTCACATGTGATATTTTAGTATGTTATATTACAGACTCTTAAGGACATGTAAAAATTTACGTTATAAATTTTGAAGCCTTGTAAAATTTATGAAGTGTTTTGCAAGAAAACATGTTTTCGGTATACATGACGCCCTGTTTTCTGCCCACTTATAAAATTCATAACTAATTATTTGAACTTTATTTTTAGTTGATATTTTTATATGTTCCACTTTCCTATGTTTTCTAACGTCAGTGAAAATATGAATTTTTTCATGAATCCTATAATGTTAGATAAATTTTGCAATATAGACTGATTTTGAGTTAAAATTGAAGTGAAAAACTATTTTTATTTATATATGTACACTATGAAAATTTGTGAATTTTTAGAATTTGATATCTGTAGCGCCCAGGATAAAAACGAAGCATAATTGGTTAATTAAATAAGTAAACCCTTAATTAAAACATCTTATGTGTATTAATTCTTGAGTGTTTAATTTAATTACGTGCGTTTCAGATACGTGTTTAATGACTGGTTTTAAATGGATAAAATTTATAGAAATGGAACATAGAATATTTTTATACCATTAGATGTGTAACGGAAAAACGAGAAGATAGAAACGAACTAGAGGTCAATCGGACATCCGTAGCTCAAACGGCGAAGAAAAAGGTAAAATATAGAGTTTTGGAAAAACAAGGAATAGAATCATGATGAACAGTAACCAACATCTTATCGTGAACAGTAACCTATATGGACAGTAACCTACATGAATAGTAGCTTCCCAAATTTTCTATAAAGAAGCACTCATTCGTTTCTTTTTTCACCATTTCTTCGAACGAACCGAAAAGTGCCGAACACACATGAGCCTCTCTTTCTTCTCTCTTTCTCTCTCCTCTTTTTATTCTGTCTCCTGTGCGCTGCCGCCGGCACCGTCGTGACGGCGCCGCCACTGGAGTTCATCAAAAAAATTCAAACTTGTCGCCTTTAGCCTATTTTTATACACAACGTAGCCCTTGATGAGACGAATCTAGGACAACTTTCGGAATTCAATTCTGATTTTCCGTTCGCTGGAAAACGATGAAAAACGATCTCAAAACCCTAAACCTTAACTTCTTACCACATTTTCTCTTTCCCGTTCTCTCTCTCTCTTCTTCTCGCGATTGTAGGCATCAAAGGGGATGCCAGGGCTATGGGCTAGCCGCTGGAGGGGCAGCGTCGGCGTGGATGGCGGCACCGGTGCCGGAGAACAGGCTAAAAGGGGGGCTGTTGCATGAGATTTTGTGTAGTATGTGTGTGTAAAGTGTGTGTTGTGTATGCATATTGTGGGGCGGTGCTGGTGGCGCCGCCGTGAGCAGCTGTTAGCCGATGCTGGTGATGCACCGGCAAAGGCCTGGGGGTGGTGGCCAGTGATTGGTAGTCGCCGGCCAGAGCTAGAAAGGCTGGGGTTTGGTTAGTATATGTGTGCGATGAAGGGTGTTTGAGGCTATTTTTCCGACACTATTCATGTCGGAATTCGGTGAGGGATGGCCGGAGGTGGTAGCCGGTGGTGCAAGCTCGCCGAAGGATGAGGTGGCGTCGGTACAGGGCGGTGTCGTCACAGTTAGTGGCACCGGGAAGTAGGCTGGTCGAGCAGGGTCGATGCCGGGAAGTCTGGGCGTGAGCCTGGCCGAGGCTGCAAAGAGCCGCACCCCCACTGCCGAGAGGTGCTGCCCCGCTGCCGAGACCACCGGGGTTTTTTCACCCGGCGTCGGGTACGCGCACGACACCATATTTTCGATCCAAATCCCATTTTCTTTTCATCATACTTTATCATCGAGTCATCGCCAATGAGATATCATTGACTGGGGGTCGTGGGTCCCGGTCAAAGTCAACTCTTTGAGCAAATTACCAAAATACCTCTCAATCTTAAAACGCTCTGTTCAAGCTCATTTCAACTCTGATCGAGCTCATTCTTTTTTTGTTGTGATCCAAAATTCATTCTCTTTCACCTCAACTTTATAAACTGATCTTTCCCTCTTGTTTTTGAAACCTCAATCGTTAGGCCTTCCATTCCGATCTATCTCATCTCGATCGATAGTATTCGATCCAATATCGGTTAAATCTTTAATTATAGATTATAAAGATCTAAGAAAACATCGTAAATTATGTAGGTTACCTGTTGGATTGAAGCCTTGGGATACGTGATCTTTGATACTTGTTGCTCACGTGCTAACCACCGAACAAGGTGGAGGTAAAATCTTATTTATGTTTTAAATTGTACAATTTTACGAAAAACTATGTGACTATGTGTTTTAAATTCCGTCATTATGTGACGTCGATTTAAAGTGAAGCGTCTTCATTATGTAAATAGTATTCGAGTAAATTATATGGTTTTACAAGTTATTGATTTTAGATGCTACAAATGCAAATGGTTTCATATGATGATAAGTCGGGGTAATACCCGAATAAAAGGGGTTTCTTTAGAAACCAACACATATCAAAGGATTTTCTTTACCTATGTGTTATGTGAATTATGTGGCCAACATGAACGTGACCAATATGCACTATGTGTTATGTGAGAACTATTCTGTGACAATTTAACTACACATGTGCCTGCACGCCAAGTGGGGTATTTCTTTTTGAAAACCCAACAAGGGGGATTTCTACGGAATCCCAACACGAAGAGGTGTAAAAATCCAAATTGGGTCAGCTTGGGGCCCTGATAGGTATTCTTCGGAAACCTATCCACAGTTACCATTGGGACTCCTCGGGAGTCTACAACGTGTATTATATGTATAGTATTCAAGAAATATTACGTGTACCCCTTTTACGATACAAATCAACCCCACTAAGTGTTCTTTTGGCACTTACCCCTTTGATGTTTTATTTTACAGAAAATTTCGGAGGCGAGGAGGAATGAACATAAATGCCTGTTATTTTTATATGTATATAAGAATGTATATGGATGTTCGATATTTCTGAAACCCTGGTTATGTACAAAATAATGTTTATGCGTTTTACTCCAAACAAGAATGTATTTTTCCGCTGCAATCTATAAACCTTTCATATCTTTCTAGGGTTGCTTTCTAAATCTTGATTACTTTTAAATCTCAACAGTTTGGAAAGTTGTTGGACGTTGTTGGTCCCAAATGGTGTCCGAGGTTCAGAGGGGGGGTGAATGAACCTTGGTCGATTTTGCAAAACCTTGTTTAAACTTTCTGTTCTGCAAGTTACTTGAACTTGCAGCGCCAGACAGCTACTGCATACAGCACTAGGATGCAGTGCTGCACGCTGTAACTAAGAGTTTTAAGCGCAGCGAAAATAACGATTTTAAACACAAGGCTTGTTTTCTCAAATATGCTTCTTTTCAAAGGTTTTATGCTTATGAAATATACTTAGGCAAAGCATATAAACACAGATATAAAAGCAATAAAACACTTATGGTTTATAGTGGTTCGAAGGTGGTGTAATCCTTCTACGTCCACTCTGTTGTTCCTCGAGCAGGAACTTTGTTTAAGCAAGATTGAATTACAGGCGCTTCCTAACAATCTATCAACTTTTACAAAGTATCAACCTACTGAAGTCCAGCGTCCACACAGCAACTACAAACTTCAAAGGTTAACCCACACAGGGTTCTACACTCCCACACAGGGAAATTACCTAACTCGAAGGATAGATGTGTTCAGTTGTCGTACAACCCCGAAGCATAGATGTGCTCCTAGTTGATTAGGCATCCTTCCAAGAGAATGGTTTATCTTGCCTCCATAGATGATTTTTTGAGAAGAAATTAGGGGTTTTTCGAAGATTGACTTGGAGAGAATATTGCAAAAAGATTTTCTTACCTTGGGTGTTTGTGAGAAAATGATTTGAATCTCAGAGGGGTTATGGTGTTATGGAGAAGCTTAAGGGACGTGTAGTAAGATCAACGGTTGAGATTAATTCCAGGGAATTGATCTTACGGTCCTTAGAAAAAGGCGGAAGGGTCAAAACATCCATAATCATTACTAGGTGTGTGGGCTTCTGAGACGTGACTCTTCCACTTCTGACGCGTGCAGACATTGCATTTAATGCTGATTGACATGCTTTTTGCCACCCAAATAAATACCTTTTTAAGGTTACAGAGACCTTTGGTACGAGGTTACAGAGTAATTACTACTCTTTTGAAATAAATGTTGTAACCTGGTGCTGCTTGCTCTCCTACTTTCTGCTGTACTGTAAGAATATGATGCAGCGCTGTTTGAACCCAACACTGTAAGAAGACGCAGCTTACAGTACACTACTTACTGCTTCTCGCAAGCATGCAGAGGTTCCCCCTAGGTTTCTGCACCTTTTTTTCTCCTCATAACTTAAGAATTCCCAGCTCATTTCTAAGCATAAAAAACCTTGATTCACTCAATAGTTTAGTGAGTATATCTGCAAGCTGGAGATCCGTATGAACTTTCTCAAGCACCACATCATTCTTTTCAACGTGATCTCTTATAAAATGATGGCGAATGTCGATGTGTTTTGTTCTTGAGTGAAAGACAGGATTATGGGTTATTGCTATTGCACTTGTGTTATCACAGAGAATTGAAGTCTCTTTTTCTTTAATCCCATAATCTCTTAGTTGCTGCTGTATCCAGAGAATTTGTGCACAGCAACTTCCTACTGCAACATACTCTGCTTCTGCTGTAAAGGTTGCAATCGAAGTTTACTTTCTGCAAAACCATGAGAAAAGTCTATTTCCCAGAAATTGACAAGTCCCACTGGTACTTTTCCGATCAATCTTGCAGCCTACCAAAGGCCAACTTCCTGAGTTCCTTTCAGGTACTTGATGATTCTCTTGACAACTGAAAGATGTGACTCTTTTGGTGCTGCTTGAAATCTTACACAAACTCCAACTACAAACATAATGTCTGGCCTGCTTGCTGTAAGATATAGCAAGGATCTAATCAAGCGTCTGTACTTTGTGATATCAACATCTTTACCATCTTCATCTTTGTCAAGACTTATTGATGTTGACATAGGGACAGATGTTGCTGCACCATTCTCCATGCCAAATTTCTTGATATGTTCCTTCGTATACTTGACTTGACTGATAAGTGTTCCTGTAGACAGCTGTTTTACTTGCAGTCCGAGAAAGAAACTTAATTCTCCCATCATGCTCATTTCGAACTTTGACTGCATTAGGTTGGAGAATTTCTCATAAAGCTCTTTGTTGGTGGAACCGAAGATGATGTCGTCCACATATATCTGTACTAGCAGTACACTTTCCCCATCCTGTATCCTAAATAGTGTCTTATCGATTGTTCTTTTCTGGAAGCCATTCTCTAGCAGATAGAGAGATAAGGTGTCATACCAAGCTCTTGGTGCTTGCTTGAGTCCATATAAGGCTTTATGTAATCTAAACACCTTCTCTTCTGCTTGATCCTCAAAACCTGTAGGTTGTTCAACATACACTTCTTCTGTAAGGAGACCATTTAGGAATGCGCTCTTGACGTCCATCTGATAGACATTGAAATTCATGTGAGCTGCATATGCCAGAAAAATTCGTATTGCTTCCAGTCTTGCTACTGGAGTGAAAGTCTCATCAAAATCAATTCCTTCTTCCTGGCAGTAACCTTTGGCAACTAGTCTTGCCTTGTTCCTTACAATAAGTCCAGATTCATCTAACTTGTTCTTGAAGACCCACTTGGTTCCTATTACTCCTTGATGAGTTGGTCTTGCGACTGTTTTCCATACTTGATTTCTTTCAATGCCATTTAATTCTTCCTACATAGCTTGTACCCAGTTGCTATCCTGTAGGGCCTCTAAGACCGTCTTGGGCTCTGCCTGGGATATAAAGTATGCAAACATTGCTTTGAGAGGGATGGATCTTCTTGTTCTTACTCCAATGGATGGATCTCCTATTATGAGATCCTTTGGATGATTCCTTAACCATGTCCTATCAGGCTCAAAGACATGCGCTGGTCTAGGTTGCTCCTCTTGTTGCTGTAAAATAGAGGGTTCTGCTGTTGTAAGAATGTCTGATGCATTCATAGTTACAGCTTCCTCTTCTTTATCTTCTCCTGTAGGCAGAACTCCTTTTACGTAGGGAACAGCATCCTCAATCATTGGTGTTGTATCTTTAACTGAATCTTCTAACTTCTTGGTGTCACAATGTGGTTTATCAAACACCACATGAATAGATTCTTCGACCACTAAGGTTCTCTTGTTGAACACCCTGAAAGCTCTACTTACAACAGAGTAACCTAGAAATACTCCTTCATCTGATTTTGCATCAAAGGTTTTCAGATGCTCATTTCCATTGTTGAGAATATAACACCTACACCCAAAGATGTGCATATATGAGACATTTGGTGTATATCCATTCCAGACTTCATAAGGAGTTTTGTCTAGATCATTGATGATTAGACATCTGTTCTGTGTGTAGCATGCAGTGTTGGTTGCTTCAGCCCAAAATCTCTTGGGTACTTCTGCCTCTGCTATCATTATCTTTGCTGCTTCCTTGAGAGTTCTATTTCCCCTTTCAGCTATACCGTTCTGTTGAGGTGTTCTTGCAGCAGAGTATTCATGCTGAATACCATTGTCAGAACAGATATTCTCAATGAATTTGTTTGTGAACTCAGTTCCTCTGTCTGATCTTATCTTCATTATGATCAAGCTCTTTTCATTTTCAATCTTCTTCATGAGACCAGGTAGCTTTTCTTGAGTTTCTAATTTCTTTGCAAGGAAGATTGTCCATGTATACCTGGAGTAGTCATCAACTAATACTAGAAAGTAATTCTTCCCACTCAAGCTTACTGGTTCCACTGGTCTAAATAGATCCATGTGCAGAAGATCTAAGATCCTGTGATATGACTTCTGTATCTTGTCTTTAAATGAACTCTTGATTTGCTTTCCTTTCTGACAAGCTCCACAGATATTTTCCTTCTTATATGCCACATCTGGCAGTCCTCTCACTAGATCTTTCCTTGCTAGCTTGTTGATAGTCTTGAAGTTCAGATGGCTTAACCTCTTATGCCATAGTCAGCTCAGCTCTGGTGGACTTTTCACAATGAAGCATGTTGGTTGAATAGAAGAATTCCAGTCAGCTAGGTAGATATTTCCTCTTCTTGTTCCTGTGAGCTTGACTTCACTTGAAGTGCTGTCCTTGATTAAGCATTTGTTGAGGTTGAATTCCACTTTGTATCCTTTATCACAGAATTGACTGATGCTCAGTAGGTTATATCTGAGTCCTTTTACATAGGATACATATTTGATCTTTATGTTTTCTTTGACTAGGCAGCCACTTCCTTTTGTGCTTCCTTTGGAATCATCTCCAAAGATGACTTTTGGTCCTTTGCATTCTTGGAAGTCTTTTAGAGTTTCTTTACTGCCTGTCATATGCCTTGAGCAGCCGCTGTCGATATACCATACATCATTGCTGCAACCTGACACTGAAACCTGCAACAATTTCAAACAGATTTAGGTACCCATTTCTGTAAGGGTCCTTTGGGGTTAGTTGTTTTAGGAACCCAAACTTTCTTAACAGTCACTGTTTTGTTGTAAGAATTGTTGGTTCTCTAATTATATGCAGTTCTGCTCTTGAACTGCCTGTTAAAAGTGTGTGCAGATATAACATATGTGTTACCAACACTTTTGTAGTGTGGTCTTCCACCATACTTCCTCTGAGTATATCCTCTCTGAGGTTTAGACATATAGGTCTTAGTATAGGCGGGGAAATTTCTTCTTTGCTGCAACTTTGTTGGTTGCTGCATCATGTTGCTGTATACAGCAGATGTCTTCTGCTGCAGCCAGTTTTTCGATGCAGACTTACTCCCTTCAATTGAGCATAGGGGTTTCTTTCCTTTATCCATCATTGTTGTCTTGTTCAAGATCTTCACAGAGTTACTTAGTATCTCTTTCTCCATTGGGGTTTCAGCTTGAACAAATTTTACAGCTTTGGATGTGCTTGTTGTATTCTGAGAGGTGTGATTGCTGTAACCTAAACCCGATTTTTTAAAAGGATTTTTGTTTTGATTTATGCAATCCCTTGCATCCTTTGATGATTTGCTGAAAGTGCTTATCGTGGACTGCAAGTCTTCCTTCTCAGATTCTAGCTTAGTGATCAGCAGATTTAATCTAGAGACCTCATGTTGCAGCTTACTACACTTTGAGTTATCAGGCTCTCGTGCAGTCAGCATTTTGGCAATATCAACATTCTTGCATTTGAGGATCTCATTGTCAATTCTTAGGTTCTCATTTTCAACCTTCAGATCCTCATGAATTAAGTTGATCTACTCGAAATCACTCATGATCCTCTTTAAAGAGTGGATCATGTTCAGCTCCTCATTTTTAGGTATGGACAACGGTTGATAGATTACCTCATCTTCTTCGCTGTCCTCACAATCTTTAGCCATCAGGCATATCAGCGCTTCTTCATCAGAGGATGAGGTTTCAGTGTCACTATCAGAGGATTTTGCAGCTTTCAGTACTTCCTTTGGTACTGCTGTATCTTTGGCATTCTCCATCTCTCCAATGAGAGCTCGAAGCTTGTGTCTTTCCTCTCTTCTTTTATCTCTCCTTTGCTCTTTCTCTCTCCTTCGGGATACTTGTGTACTGTTGGATATGGACAGTTTCTCACATAGTGTCCTGGTTTCCTGCAATTATAACACAAGTCAACATTTTCTGTATTTGGCTGTGGAGAAGAGGATGCCTGAGGAGATGGATAGCTTCTTCTGAAGTCATTCTTCTTGTTGAGGTTTGTGTTGCTGCTATTGTTGCTCTTGATGAATCTTCTAAATTTCTTTAGAAGCAGAGCCATTTCCTCATCAGCAACTTCTGTTGTAACCTCCATCTTCTTACTGCAACTAACGGTTGCTGTATCCTTGGAGCCTCTGGCAGTTAGCACTGTAATTTTGGAGCTTGATTCTTCGGACTCCTTTCTCCGTCTGTTGATATCGTACTCGAATGCTTTGAGATCGGAGAATAAGTCGAATGTGCTCATAGACTTGAAGTCTATAGACACTCTCATGGCAGTGGTTTTGCTGTCCCACTCCGCAGGTAGGGCTCTCAGCACTTTCATTTTTTTCTCCTTCTGAGTATAGTGCTTGGCCAGAGCTTCTAGTTCGTTCACAATGGATGTGAATCTCAAGTCTAGTTACTCCAGAGTCTCTTCATTCTTCATTTCGAAGAGCTCGAATAGTTGGGTAGCGTTGTCTTTAGTGAGCTCAGTCCCCTCATATATTTGCTCCAACTTTTCCCATATTTCTTTGGATGTTGAGCAGGATTTGACTTTGCTAAACGTACCTTTATCCAAAGTAATGAATAGAGCATTCTTTGCCACATTATCTAAGTTCGCTCTCTTCCTGTCTTCATTATTCCATTCCTGTCGAGGTTTGGGCAGGAAGTTCAATGGTGGTTGCTCTCCTTCAACTAGGTCTCTTCCATACAATGGATTCACCTTTGTGGGTATGATTGGTCCTTCAGTGATGATTGTCCACATTTCATCGTTCATTGCTGATAGATGTGTTTGCATTCTTATTTTCCAATTGTCATATTCTTCTATGGAAAACATAGGTAACTTGTGATTAGAGAAATCCATGGTATGTTTTAAGAATAAGTTTTTATATGTAGAGAAAACAACAAAAGAGTGGATCTGGGTAGGAGACCAGATATGTTGGCTTTTTAACCCAACTGCTCTGATACCACTTGTTGGTCCCAAGTGGTGTCCGAGGTTCAGAGGGGGGGTGAATGAACCTTGGTCGATTTTGCAAAACCTTGTTTAAACTTTATGTTCTATAAGTTACTTGAACTTGCAGCACCAGACAGCTACTGCTTACAGCACTAGGATGCAGTGTTGCACGCTGTAACTAAGAGTTTTAAGCGCAGCGGAAATAACGATTTTAAACACAAGGCTTGTTTTCTCAAATATGCTTCTTTTCAAAGGTTTTATGCTTATGAAATATACTTAGACAAAGCAAATAAACACAGATATGAAAGCAATAAAACACTTATGGTTTATAGTGGTTCGAAGGTGGTGTAATCCTTCTACGTCCACTCTGCTGTTCCTCGAGCAGGAACTTTGTTTAAGCAAGATTGAATTACAGGCGCTTCCTAACAATCTATCAACTTTTACAAAGTATCAACCTACTGAAGTCCAGCGTCCGCACAACAACTGCAAACTTTAAAAGTTAACCCACACAGGGTTCTACACTCACACACAGGGAAATTACCTAACTCTAGACAACTATACAAACAACAAAGATTTCTCCTATCAACTGCTCGACACCACTAAAACAACCTAAGCACACAGCAACAAGGTTAAAAGTATATATAAAATTATTCTTCAACTGGTGCGATGAAGTGAGCTTCTGAATCCTTCTATGGACTGTTCAGCTTGAACTTGCTTCACTTCTGAGAGGTTGAGTGACTGAAACTGATATATGACTTGTATGCTTGAATCTTGAAAGCTTGTGAGTTTTTGTGCAAGAGTTTCAGTAACCAGCTTCTATCTTCCTCACCCTCTATTTATACTTGAGGAGAAGATATCTGTTGAAGGAGATATCTCTCTTTTGAATTTGAAGTAGTCTGATCAAAGGCATGGCTCGCATTAAATGCGACTTGACTTTCTCTTTCGGAGCAATTAATGCGGCAGTTGCGGCTTGCAGCTTTCTGCAGCGCGTCAGTCCACATGGCATTCTCGTATTGGCTCCGGGTTTGTAACTTTGATCTTCTCTGGAATTGCTCTTTTATTTCTTGCTTGGATCTTTGTTCCTCGTATTGCATTTATCCTTCCTCGGATTACAGGATGCTTTGCTGTTTTATGTGAGCTGAAGGACCTATCTGAACTGTAGGCTTTGCGCTGTATCCTAGGTCTTCATGCAGTGGATATTATCTTGCAGTGCTGCTGTAACTATGACCTTCTTGCAGTATCGTTAAGTAGAGCTTCTGCATCCTTTTCTTGCAGTGCTCCTGTATCATTTTTCTGCAGCGGTGCTGCACGTCATTCTTTCTTTCTTAGCTGCAGTGTTGTTTTGTCTTTATACAGCGATGTTGTATCTGCCTTCTTGCAACGATGCTGTATCTGCCTTCTTGCAGCTATATTGTATCTGCTTTCTTGCAGCAGCTTCTTTCTCTAAAAAGCTTAGATGCAGCTTTATCCTTGTAGAACCTCCATCTTTCAGCGTTTGACACAAGACTCAAAACTAGTCTATATATTCACTTAAACATTGTGAAAAATGGGGTACTTAACACTTCCCTATTACATATTTGTTTTGTCTCATCCAAATCTAAACATCGAAATTCCAACAGACGCCCTATGAAAATGCTGCGTTTTCTCTTTTAAAAATCATATTTCCACGTTTTAATTCTATAAAAAAAATGGGGCGTGACAATATCTAACACTATTATGCGATCATGTAAATATTCTTGTGATTTTTGGAATCACCTATGAATTATTAAAAAAATTAGCTTTATGTCATTAATTTATTCAATCATATATGCACTAGAAAATTTGACTTGGATAAAAAATGGCTTTAATTTTCATTTTTGACTTCGATAATTATTAGTTGTATTTGACTTCATTTTTTGACTTCGATAGAAAATCCTAATAATTTTTTTGACTTCGATAATTATTAGTTTAATTTGACTTCATTTTTGGATGAAAGTAAATCGAGGTGTGGTCACGCAGTTTATGCAATTTTCTTTATTGATTACAAAATTTAAATACACTTAGAATCCAATTCAATTATATTGCAACATATTCTTTAATTAACAATATCAAAATCCAGTGTAGTCCTCTATTACATCAGGAGCGTTAGTGTCCGGATCACTTAAGAACCTATAGATCGTCAAAGTCATCTGACGCCTAATCTTTAAACAATTAACCTAAATAACATAGTTGAAATTTGAAATAATACAAAGTCAAAACATGTATATATACATCTATTTTTTGTTATTATATGAAGTATCATTGAAATTCAAAATACCTCGCCACACAGTAAATGTGTAACATCGGAAGTGGATTTTTCCGTGGACCACTTCAAACATCTTGACATGTGTAACATCGTATCCAATCGACGTCCATCGAATGTGGCAATGATGAGAATCTCCTTGAAAGCCCATATCTAGATAGAGTACAATAAATGTTAGCAGGGGATTATGATAACATCAGTGAACAAAACTTAAAAAATTTAAACAAAATAATTATACTAACCAGTAGAGCTACTGAGAATCCGTAAAAATGGTATGCGGGGGACTCTATCACCGATATTTTAGGCTGGAATAGTAAGTGGAAGCTTGTCCATGTACTTCAACAATGTCAGAAAAGATATCTTCCCTCATGGAAAGCTCTCCCATCGATCTTCCTGCTCCACTAAGTCCCATACTCATGTATCTACACATGTCTTTCTAAAGTCGACTCCAAGCAAGATGAAGTACAAAATGAGAATCTTGGAAATCTTCATTGTATCATCTTGATTATGACGAAACTCCCCACTAATAAATCTAGTACGGAGTTCTTAAATATTCATGCGTGTAGATTGGACATGGACTCTATAATAGACTCCACCTTTACGTGGATGGTGAACCCCAGCCGGGCTGAAATCTGAGTTGCCAAATCTCAACCCGATGATTAGAGCGAACTCTCTCCTCGAGAATCAACAAAGACCTTTCCTGATTAGAAACCATCTCTTATGCAAAGGAGTATCACGACTACGCACCTCACGTGATATAAGAACATGCAGAAAGGACTTGCATGTCTCAGTTGAAGTCTCCCGACTTATAAATTGTAATACCCAAAATTTTACAATTTATTTACTTATGTTATATAAATAGATGTAGTGATGACACCTCATAATGTTTACCCAACCTAAATATTAGACACATAACCTTATCTCATTTATTAGGTGGATAGGTATTAATTTTCTTATTCTTGATTAGTGTAATAATAATTCAAAGTGGAAAAGTAAAAAAGGAAGAATTCTCTCTCTTCTACTCTCTCTCATCTGTCTTTCTCTTTGTTTTTTCTCTCCATTTCTCTTCTTCTCTATTTTTTTTCTTTTTCTGCTGCAAATGGTTTGTCGCCTCTATGGGTGTGTTGTTGCTTGAGGTACAAGAGAAAATGGGACCGGTGTGGCTGTTGTGGGCCGCCGCTGAAGCTGCGACAGAGGTGTATATATATGTGTGTTTATATGTATGTGTTGATATATATATGTATCGGTGTGTGTGTGGTGGGGTGGTGTCGTAGGTGACGTGAATCGTCGGCGGCAGCGGCGTTGTCGGGCAGGCGCAGCGACGCCGGGCTGGGAAGGGTTGATTTGGGGTAAGGGTTTAATTTCGCAAATTTGATAAAACTAGGGACTAAATTGAAAACCCTAAATTTATGATTAAATAGCACACAAACCCCTGAAATTATGAATAATTGCCTAAAGGACCATGAACTTTTGTGAACTTAAGAAAAGACCCCAGAATTCTCTGAAATTACAAAATAGTCCCTAAGCTTTGCAGAAATTATATTATGACCCCATAGTTGGATAATTATTATATATTATGAACCCTAAAAATTGATGATATTATATATTGCTTATTAGAATTGATTATTATTGCTAAAACGGTCCCTAGAATTGTTGAAATTTCATTTTTTTACCCATAAATTATTAGGATTATAAAACAAACTCTAGATATTACAGATATTACTTTTGAGACTTAATAAATATGTGAAATGACGAGTTAGACCCAAACAAATGAATTAGGTTACAAATTAATCTTAGTAATATTATAATAATTAAAATATGTACGATAAAATCAATTACCATCTCTCTTAATTTAAATGACATTTTGTCCTAAATATAATTATAGACGTGGTAATTTGACCCTCATAATTTAATAAATGAACCAAGGACCTAATTATAAATATTAAATATACAGTTAAATCCTCCATATTGTTAAAAATGATCAAAACGTAAAGAAATAATTATGAACTTTACAATTTAAACCTCAAAGTTAAGAATCAAATTAAATAGCAAATTCAATCCTTTTAAATAAAAAATTAACTAAACATGTTATGCAATTAAATATATATTTCCTAAATTAACCTATAATTTCAGTTAATTGAATTCATTATTATAAATTAAATTTCATAGTTAATCTAAATATGTCATAATCATAAATATATTCAAATTTCTTAATATCTAAGTTAAACCGTAAATTATATAATTAAATTTTCTAAGATTATTTTAAAGGTCTTCAAGAATTATTTTAAGCCAAAAGCTTTACAATTTACTTGTCTAGAATTATTATCAAATCTTCAAGATTTAACCTAAATCATAATTTTATAATTAATTTTCCTAAAACTAAGCTAGGTCTTTCAAGATATAAATAAAGTCTAATTAAGCTTTCTAATAGTTTAATAAACACATTTTTATTAGAAATTCATCTAAACATTATATTCACCTTAAAATTATTTATTTTATTCTTTAAACCACAACATCGTCAGAAACCTTTCCAACTTATCAAAGAAAACCTTAAAGAACATATTTTAATTACTAATGACCTTAACTAAAGAAATTATAGCTAGACAATGTACTAAGACATTTTTAATGATCGATGTAGGAAAAGAGGAATGAAGAATTATCTATGCTTGCTCGACAACTTATAATTACATATGCTCTTCCATGAGGTGGGGAAAAATTAAGTATTACAGTATTTACATTTTGTTGAATTATTTGCAAATATGAAGTATTATATTATGTGAAATGTGACATGTTTAAGTACATATGAATAACGTGTTATGAAGAATGATGAATGGAAAATTAAATGTTTATTTTATACAATTAAGCACGAAAATATGTGACTTACTTGAATTATGTGAATGGCGGTGAAAACCGTATCTATGGCGGCTAAGAACTGTATCTACGGTGGCTAATATATTCAGACGAGTATACCCGTTAATATATGCCAAACAAACCTGACAAGCCTCACGAACTCAACACAAATCGCTCTATTATATGTACACAAATATCTTATTAATTATTAATCACAATATACATCTTGTTATTATTGGTCGTTTATCCTAAAATGTCTGTTTCCTGCCTAAAATGGTTGTTTACCCTTAAAATGTCTGTTTACTGCCTAAAATGGTCATTTATTTCAAAAATGTCTGATTAGCCCTAAAATGTCCATTTACTGCTTAAAATGGTCATTTAGCCATAAAATGTCCGTTTATTGCTTAAAATCGCTGTTTAATCCTAAAATGACCGTTTACTACCTAAAATGGTCGCTTTGCCCTAAAATGTTTGTTTACTGTCTTAAATGACCATTTAGCCCTAAAATGTCTGTTTACTAACAATTTTAAAACATCAATTCAAACACCATGCTAATATGAATATACTTGCACAAATTTTATGAATAAATTGCAGAAATTTGAAACACCAATAAATCGAAAAATAAACTTCAAATGTAAACGATATTTTTCAATTCGAAACTTGTTAGAATTTCGAAACTAACCTGGTCGGCCATAATTTTAATTTTGCTGGTAAATCCTTCTCCAAAAGTTCAAGAATTTTCAAAAGAAAATTTTGCAAAGAAATTTTGAATATGGAGAATATGGCTTCCAAACGACTATTTTGGATAATAGGCGAAAATAAGGGGTGAAGGGGGCAGTAAATGACAGTAATTGGGTAGTAAATGTGCTAAAAAAGAGGGGAATCAATTTTGAAAAGTGAGTGGTAAAACAAATCAAGTCCATTCAGTTTAGTGGTCTGTCTTTGACTCAAAAGGTATTTTTTCTAAAATGTGGTAGAAAATGGATAACTTATATATTTTGTGGTAGAAAAAAGATATCCTTATATGTTTTGTAGCATTATCGGTCATTTCCTCTTAAATTTATATATATATATATATTATAATAACAAAACCACTATAAATATTTTAATTCGTGCAACGTACCAGAGAAATACTAATTTAACTAAAAATATAACAATTGATGCAACTTATGGGAGAAATACTAGTTAACTAAACAACTCACCCCAAGTGTTATATATCACATGTTAAATAATAGTAATAACCAATCTTACACTAAACTGCATAGAGGAAAATAATTTTGATCAGATTTGATGGCTCTCAATTGTTGTCGTTAGTTATCTCTTTCACTTATTCTACCTTTGGTTTAGGTCTTGACATTGCAAAAGTTGCAGGTTAGACCTAAAGAAAAACAACACCCTTTTTTATCATGATTTGAAATAAAAAAATCTAGAATGTTTTAACATGATTTATATTCGTTTTATCTAAACAGAAAATGAAAAAATATCAGGGAAGTCTTACTGGGATAACTGATAAGCATTGGAATAGTAGTTGAAACACAAAAGATTTGGAGAACCTTTCATGCTCTTGGTGCTATTGATTTTTTCTTTTCTTACTCAATGATGCTCATTGAAATTCAGGTGTATATATATATATATATATATATATATATATATATATAATAACAATTGATGATATGAATAGGATACAATTAAATGTCATATCAATATTACCTAGTTAGATGTAATTGTTCGTGTACTATGTTAAGGACGAAGGAAAGAGGTAAAATTGCCAAATTGACTCCTTGATGAGATGGACAGACGACGACGATGGAGATTGGGGAGTTGGAGTATATAATATGTCAGAGTGGAGTGGACTGTGGAGGTAAATTTTAGGGCTAACTTACAAGATTGTCAAGATAAAGACTTACAAGATTGTCAAGATAAAGTCCAATCGATCTTTTCATTTTATTCTGTTATTATGATTTATGAATTTTCTGCATAATATAATTATATAAAATATAAATAATATATATTTATATCAGTTTGGTTTGGTGAAACCAATCCTCACCAAATCGGACCGAATCATTCGATTTGGTTTTTTGGTTTCAATTCGATTTTGCTCATCCTTATCGAGTAGGTTTTGATCTTGAGTCCAAGCATATTATTACTCGCCTCGACAAACTCGTGAATGTAATCCAGCTTAACCGAGCATATATCTATATATATAAAGAAGACTTTTGGAGATATTTATATGAATGCATTTTTCCCTCCCAAATTAAGGGTATTTTTGGAAATAATCATTTTGTCATGTTAATAGGTATGTGCATAGCCTCTAGGGGTTAGAGGTGCATAGATTTTATGCGTCAACAACACACACATGACCCAAGAAATCTAATTATTTTTTATTCTACAGTTTTTTCTACATAATTTAAATATTGTATAACTTTTTAGTTTAAAATCTATACCAAGTAAATTATATCACATTAACCCTCATTTCACTAGCTTTAGTTTAATATTGATATAAGATATATAAAATTAAATGTCAATTTATAATAATGATTTTAGGTAAGTTTGAGTAGTTTTTTCATTTTCTCAAATCTTGATGTTTTATTTGAAATTATGTGCTTCTTTGGATAGTGTTAGGTCAAAATGCTGAAATTTAAAAGTAAAGATATATTCTATAAAAATTATATTTAATAGAATTACAAATACAAATATTTTAAAATTTTAAAATTTTTTAAAATCAAATATTTTTTTTTATTCTTATGATATTTTCAACTGCACCATATATGCTTACTTTATAAATAATTTTTGAAATGTTGAAAATTTTATATATTTACTTAGTTTCCACATTAAATATATATATATATATATATATAAATTATAACAATAAAACCATTATAAATATTTTAATTCGTGCAACACACGGATAAAATACTAGTTAAATTTACAATTTGTCCTTAGCAATTTAATTTTTTACATTAAAATTTTCATTTTCAAGTCTTGTTATAAATATTTTTCAGGTACCGAGTAGAGTCAAGTCGAGTCGAGTTGAGTTCGAACATTAAAAAAATAAGTTCGATGAAGTTCAAGTTGAACTCAAGTATCGACTCTTAGAATCGAGTTCGAACGTGACATTACTTGACTCGACTCAACTCATTTTCATCTCTATTTTAGTCCAATCCCAATGTAATGTACTTTCTTCATATTATTGTGAATTTACTGATGAATGATTTCTTTTTGTTAAAAAAGGAAAAGAAAAAGAAAATAAGTTATACTTTTGTGTAATTGTTCCAAACAATGTGGGTTGGGTTGGGCCAAATCGACTTGGATCTGCGAATTTTTTTCCCCTGATTTTTATGTTGTTTTAGTCACAACTTTATATTATGTTAAACATACCTTTATACAATATTTTAACTTACAAAATAAATTCTAATTTCGACAAAAAACCATAATTTGTATATATATACATTTATGTGATATTACACAGACCTTTAAGTTATATTAGTCATATCTTTATATAATAAATAAGGTATAACTAACATAATTAAAGAGTATGACTAATATAACATAAAAATATGTTTAGCATAACATGCTTAATATAACATAAAACTCTTAAAGTATGACTAAAATAATATGAATGTATGTTTAACATAATATAAATATATGCTTAAAATAATATAAATATATAACATCTAGAGTGAATTTGGATGAGTTTGAACATACCCACTCAAATGTGTAAGGCTCGTGCGAACATGTGAGAGTATGTGTAGCGACACGTGAGTCGGGTCACTTGCATGATCAGTTATACCAAAGTTTTTGTAAAATTAAAAATATAAAACACAATGAGGATATGTATACAGGTAAATAACGAGTGTTTTCGAAAGCCAAGAGGGATAGCTTTGCGGTGAAGCAACAGTTTATCCTCCCGACAGAGAGAGAGAGAGAGCCATGAGCTTAACATCTCGCATCATCATCACTCTCACTCCTACCCCAAACATTTTCCCTTTCCTCCCCACCATTTCCCCCAAATCCACAACCCTATCTACGCGTATTTACTGCAAGGATGCTGAAAATAGCAAAATTCCACAAAAGAAAGCCAAACAACCCATGAATAGATATCAGAGAAAAAGACCTTCTTATGGCACCTCCAGGCGCTCAGTCCTCAAGAAAAGCTTTTCCCAAGAGCAGGTCGAGTTCACCGCTCCCATTCCCACCGACCCCACTGTCGCCATTATCGGAGGTGGCATGTCTGGTCTTCTATGTGCTCTGTATTTGGAGAAGAGAGGCGTCAAATCCACTGTCTTTGACACGGTTTGTTGCTACCATTCTTCTACTTTCAAGTACTTTCAAATTACGAATTTGTTTGATTTTCGTTTCGGGAAAGATGGAAATTGTGTTATCAGTGTTGTGAGTGGGAAATTTGTAGGGATAATTAATGATACTGATTCTGTTGTGTACAATTTAAGATAAGAGATGGAGTTCCTAGTTAGATTTGCAACCTCCTTAACACTAAGTTAGATTATGCATATCTTGCACTCGTATATATTTTGATGAAGCTTTCAATTTATATCCTCACAAACTCCCATCTTGTGACTCTCATTTTATATATGAAATCCACTAAAACACCAGCCAAAAATCTTGTTCTAGCACTCGCGCAAATCTGCCATTTCTCTCACTCACTAGGTACGCCATCCGAATAAATGTCAATGGCCTTCCAATTATTTTTCTATTCGATTAGTAGCTCTTTTTAAGTCAGTCTTCACTTGGAACTCCTTTATAAAGATTTCCATTGGTTGCAAAAATTATGTGCTGTTAAAGGTTGTCATTATAATTCAACCTTCCCAAGGGCATATTTGCATGATTATTGTTCTCGTGTATCCTGTCAATATGTTTTTTAGTTTATATAAACTTTAAAGATATGTTTCCTGATAGTGCAGAATGAACTAAACCAGCTTATTCTGTTTTCTCATTCTGTTAATCCACATTAGGGAATTCATGGGTTAGGAGGAAGAATGGGAACCAGAATTATTGATCCTCGACCCTTAACGTTTGACCATGCTGCCCAGTTCTTCACAGTTAGTGATCCAGGCTTTGCTGAGATGGTTAGCCTGTGGTCTAAGAATGGTCTTGTTCGTGAATGGCATGGTGCAATTGGAGAGCTTGAGGCTGGTGGGTGTTTCAATCCATTTCCTCCTACGTCTCTAAGATATATAGGTGTTAATGGGATGCGCCCTCTTGCCGAATCCATTCTGTCTGAGGTGCATATCCTTATGTATTACATTATCCTTCTACAGTATTTGCCTATGTCTTCTGTTAAAAATTACTAACTGGTTTGTAAATTTATATCCATAAAGACACTATTTGTTTCTTTTTCTTTATGTTAATCTTCTCAAAGTAGAACTTCATGCTATCTTTTGGCCACTTCTTTGAATTTCATAAAGAAATTGGTCCTTAAGTTTGAGGGATGATCCTTAATGCTGTGCCATTCAGAATTTCGCATATCTGTTTCTTATAATTCTTGTCCTCATTGAGAATTGTGTTCTTGTTTCACTAGTTAAATCTTAGAACTGCATGAAAGAGTATTCATACACCTTTAAAAAAGCCTTTAGTATCTGAATACCTACCATAGCTCTTGATGTTTCTGCTTAACATTTGATTGCAAATGAGTAACATGATTGTTACTCGGAGTTTTTTCTGTTGTAAAAAATTAGATTGTTGACCTTTATTTTTGACCTCTTTCATGTAATATATTGTGTGAGAATCTCCATTGATATCTGGTTTTACTAAATGAGTAGAAATCAACATGTTGCAGACTTCTATGGTGAAGGTGGTGCGCCCTTGCTGGGTTAGTAAACTCGAGCCATATAATGGAAAGTGGTACT
This sequence comes from Scutellaria barbata, assembly GCA_028654395.1. Classification (NCBI taxonomy): domain Eukaryota; kingdom Viridiplantae; phylum Streptophyta; class Magnoliopsida; order Lamiales; family Lamiaceae; genus Scutellaria; species Scutellaria barbata. The sequence goes on from CM053654.1 coordinate 8,103,705, forward strand.
TGAGTGAGAACGGGAAGCCTTGTGGAGACTTTGATGCAATTGTTATTGCTCATAATGGTGAGTGTCTTAGGCTATTTTAGCTATTCTTTAAAGAGTGAATGACTCTATTGCTGCAAATTCTTTCAAGTTTCAAGGTAAATCTTTTTTCGTTCCTTAATATGTCAAAAAGGTAGCCTATCAGTCCTCAAATGTTACCTCCAATGTACCCTGAAGCAGAGGTTTTGGGACTTCAAAGTTGACATATTAAATAAGTTTCCTCCTCTTGCATTGTTGTCATGGTCAAGTTTATGAGTTCTTTTGAAGGAAACCGGAGTATGAGTTTTCTGTGCACTATTGTAGACGACATGTCAACTAGTCCAAAAATCACAATAATTGTGTATCATGTAAGTTACATGAGACATTTTTCAGCCAATATTGGATTCTCCAGTGAGATGTGGAATCAGTTTGCCGGTTTTTAATAGTTACCTGGTAAAATTTCAAAATTTCAATTTTAATGGATCATTGCATGAGATTCTTTTGTTCTTCATATTTCAATGAATTCAAAATTAGTCATTATGTCATTATGTCATTTCTTGAAATGTTTTACATCTTGGAGCATTTTTATGGTTGATTTGGTACACAGAATTCGTAACATACCTGCTGAGCCCTTGTTCAACAGCTTCATCAGTTTTGTACTTTTTCTTCTTATTAGTGTTTGTACATGAAAAATAATTTATAGTTTGATTAGCTATTAATTAATCACCATCTTCCTGTGCCTCAAAACCAGGAAAATGTGCAAATCGATTGCTTGCTTCATCAGGGTTACCACTAATTGCTAGGCAAATGAAGGTAATCTGAGTCACTATTGTTTCTGCTGACTTTAAACAGCTTCCTTCTTCACTTGTCGCATTTTATTAATGTCTATCATGTTTCCCATGAGGGCAGAGGCTCGATTTGAGTTCTATATGGGCTCTTTTGGCAGCTTTTGAGGATCCTCTTCCTGTCCCGTCGATTGAATCAGGAATGCCTCTTGAAGGTGCCTTTGTCAAAGGAATTGATTCTCTCTCATGGATGGCAAATAATACAACGAAACTTTTTGGTTCTCAGAGCAGTAGGCCTCACTGTTGGACATTTTTCAGCACAGCAGCTTTAGGGAAGCAGAATAAAGTCCCTCAGGTCAGTTTAAGGCAAAGTGTTGGGAAAATGAATATGTTTTGCTGGAATTTACCTTTTGTAATCAAATTTGGAGTGGTGTTTGGCATGTTATGTCAGAGAAATTGAAATTAATATGAGGATGACAATAAAGGCAATTTTTTTACTGCTTCATTTTGTATGAACTCTATATGGATGAATGCGTGTGCAGGCCATGGCTCTGTGACAAGTGACAACAGAAGAACTATATTTATTATTGTATTGGGGATTGAAAGCATAGTTTTATAAATCATTATATGAATATCATGATGATAACTTCATGCTCAATTAGTGGGGTATCTTTGAAATTTGAAATACTGCAGTTAGACATAGGCCTTTGTTGGTATATATTTCTGTCTCATTCACTAAGTTTATCTTAGAAGATCTAGATGTATGCATTTGTAAAGCCATTCAGCAGAGCAAGAGTTTGGATCCTAGATTTCTTTAAGGCTCATTCTGTTTCTGTAAAGCAGCAGATACACTGTGAAAAACAAGTGCAAAGCAGAATCTTAATTGTATTGGGAAGTCATTTTAAGAGGTATTATGTGAATGGATATTTTAAGCATATAAAGGATTTTAGGTGGAATATGAAGAGCTAATAAACTTTCTGAATGATACTTGTAGATAAGTTTCTTATTTTTGTATTTGTCTTTTTCAGGAAAGTATACCTTCTACTACAGCAGAAAAGGTTACAGAAGCCATGCTTAAAGGTGTTGAGATTGCTTTAGGACTACAAAAAAACTCACTTAAAAGGCCTTTCTACAGTCGACTACAACTATGGTATGCAATAATAGCTATTCATGTGTAAAGTGTGCATGAATATTTCTCACACTCTTCTCCTCCTGTGTACACCCCCACCCCCCAAAACAAAAAAAAAACAAAAAAAAAAAAAAAAGTAAGAAAAACAAAAAAAACTTGCATAATCATTTTTGATACTTTGTCCGTGCTCCATCAGCATGTTCATCTAATTGATAAGTTAATTTCTATGCTCAACCTTTTCCTCATGCAATGGTTAAGTGAGTTTTTTGTTTTTCCTTCTTCTGTTTGCAAATTGTATGTTCTGTTTCTAGAAAAGCTTTTGTTAGCAGATGCAATAGCTTGACTTAATGGTTCTTTAACTTAACAGGGGAGCAGCTCTTCCCACTAATTCTCCTGGCATTCCCTGCATCTTTGATCCTCATGGAAGAACTGGCATTTGTGGGGATTGGCTATTGGGATCAAGCTTAGAAGCTGCAGCCTTAAGTGGGATGGCTCTTGCTAATCATGCAAGTCGTTTACTTTTCTCTTCGGCCCTCTGCATATTGATATTGTTGTTCAATTTGAATCATGATGTTTGGTTAATCACTACATGGTAGTCAAATCTGAAAATATAGTGCTCTTGTCAAACATGTGAAAATGATTTTCTAACTAAATACAAAACTAAGTACTATATGATTGTAATTATAAAAATTTTGAAAAGTTGAAATAGAAGAATATGCATTTGAATATGCATTTGTGAAATATTTGATTTACTGATTTCAATTTTGTATATTGTAAATATGAGATATCTTACCTTGGATTCTAGCATATCTTGTATTGGGTTAATCTATATAATTTTTTTGGATGAAAGCAAAATAGAGTTTGTGCTTGAACAGCCACAATATTCCTATTTTTAGTCTAACATGATCACAACTTTCATCCAGATTGCTGATTACTTCCAAAGTGGTGGAACATCTCCAGATGAGTTTGCTGTAGGTTTGCACAATGACTTTCAACCACTTAAAGGACATGATATTGGGCAGTTTCCTGGATTGGAGTCTGAGAAACAAATAAATGAGCCCCATGACTTGCAACTTGCCACATAAATCTGCATCCAGCAATGAAAGTTCTTTTGCACACAACTCAGTAAGTGTTTCTCATTTTTTTTTTTTTTTGTGGATTCCTATGTCATTGCTTGTTAGTTCATGTTAATTATTCTTTTCCATAAAGTAAAGGAGATTCAGAATTTCCAAATTTGCGTCTTATCTGATTTCGGATTCCTTGTAACCTTCTGTTGCAAGTATGTTCAGATGGTGCATGACAGCTGAAGGGTTTGTTCATCTTAAAAAATGAAATGATACACCAGCATCAACAGGGTTTTCTATAGCAAACATACAAACTAATATTATTTGCTCACATATTCAGAAGGTGTGTCTTTCCACACCAATCCCTGCTATTGATCAAACTATACCTACATATTTGGTGCATTAATTGTGTCTTTGGTTCTTTTGCAATTACAGGCAAAATAACCTTTCTGAATTTCATGTTCAGCTGCTTTTGGAGTCGTTTCTTGGAAAGGTTATTACTTATGATTTGTGCTCACATCACATGCACATGTTGAGGAAAGCTTATAGTACAGAATTGTGAATGAACTTTTTGTACTTCAACATGGCATGAAAGAGATACTTGTTTTCAGATTTTGAGGACCACTATAATTCTGCTAGGCAGTTTCAGGGTGTATTCCATCCTATACCCAGTGCAGTCTATGGGGTGTTGAATCAATCACAAATTTTCACACATATGCACACGCACACACCTATATGGGTGTGTGTTCATCTGTAGATTTATGGTGAATTTAATACCTAGGGTAGGATGTAAGGTGCCAAAGCCACAAATGTTGTAATGTTGTTGTAACTTTGATGGCTGTTCATAGGTAATGCATGTGTGTCACTTTCTCGGAATCATTTCCGTAGATACTACAATTGGTCGAATGACTCAAATACATGCAAGGTTGAAAACATCAGTACTAACAGAAACACTATTACTTTGAATTTGCGGAAATGTTGATGAATATATCAATATCTGATATTAGTAAGATAGTCAAAATGGTGTTGCCGTGTGTGGATTGGGGTTATAAATATTCTCACTTTCATCGATTAAATAATTTTTTTTTTATTACTTTAAAACTCTATTTCAAATTGTGAAGTTGCAAATACTTACTAGAATCTAATTATGAGTTATTAAATGGTAAATGAAGAAATATTTGCAATTAGAATTAGAAGGGTTGTTCCTGAAGGCCCCCATGAATGTTTGATTGGAATGCAGTATATTTTGTAATTTGAATTGTTCTTTCATCACATTGTGATTGTGATACAAGTGGATTCATTCGAAGGCATTTGGAAAAGTGGAAATTCTAATGAGATTTTGAAAATGTAACATAAATTTTAGTACATAAATTTAATATAAAATTTCAATAAAACATTATATTTATGATAATACATATATAATAAGCAATGCAAATAATATGGGCTCAAAATTATTGATAAAAGACTACAATAAGTCTCCTATAATAAAGGTATGTAATTTATTCAATGTTTACAAGAGAAGGGTTAATGTATTTTGGGGTTGGATATATCACTTTTTTTTTTAGAAAAAAAAAATATTGTCGCCTTGCGTAGGCATTTTCTTCTTCGTGGACATGTTCAAACCAACAATGTTCTTGTTTTGGAAGATAGTTTAGATGAAGGAATGTATAATTCTCCAACACTGATCAAGTTGTAGTTATATGGATTGAAGAAATTATGAAAAGGGATAACCAGAAAATTAGCTAAATAACAAAACAAAAAAAATTAAAACTAGCCAAACCATAACAAATAGACCAGCTTGACTTTTATAGCCTTCATGAAAAGAAGTCCACTCCAAACCTTACATTTGACTTTTTTATTAGTTGTTTTTGAATTTTCCTTCCCACCCCCACCAAACATCCCTGCCGTCCTATTCTCGTAGCCCATACCCCTTTAATTGGATATATATGTGATATATATGTGGTGTATTTGAAAATAATTAAAAATAATAAATGAAAAAATTGAGATAAGAGTTGTACTTTTTTTTTATAAGATAAATTGTCCCGTATTAAATATTTTATAAATTACGTCAAACGTTCTCAAAATACAATGATTTATTAATTTAAGGATTGCAGTACAATGACTCCAAAAGTTTTTGGGCAAATGAAAATGGTATTTGAACTTTCTTATACAAGATGATGAGAAACAACAATTGCTAAAATGCTAATAATGCAAGTTGTAGTTGATTGAATGAAATGATTGAATGTGAGATTTATATATAGAAGTTTAAGAGGTGTGGTGTCTTTCCATAATACACATTTTCATTTGAGATGATATTTTTTCATAATTAGACACATTTGGTTTGAATTGAAGTCCTAATTAGATATCTTTTGAAATGAAATAAAGTGTCTTACAATATTTCAAATTAGTTACATTCTTTTAATTTGGATTGCATTAATACAATTCAAACTCACGCTTTTTTACAGATTCATACCTCTTCAAACTATCATACCTTTTAAATTTATGTTTCCAACATCAAACATTAATTTCTCATTCATCCGAAATTGAATTTAAGAAAATAAATACTCTAAATTTATCTACTTGAAACTTAAATTTCAAATTTACAACTTATTTTTGTTTCCAACAAATGAAATACCATGAAAAATTGTTCAAAGATTGGTCTACACCAACTTTTCAAAATCAATTTCCAACAATCCCCCACATGAATGAAAATTAATGCCTATGCGAATGCAGACATTTTAGAAAGTTCCGGCAAACTACTATTGCATCAGGATAGTAGCTTCCGGCTTTGAACCTTCCTTAGTAATGCTATGGATTTACTCGTTGCTCGGTGAATGCGATGTCTTAAACCGATCAGTTTTTGTGTGTAAACCAGACAATAACATTTACACAAAGCAGCTCTAATATCTTTTGTTTTCACGTTATGTCCATTTCTGCCCTATACCATATCTTGGATTTATAAGTGATTAAATTGAAGCGGCCAAACTTCTTACTTATATAGGTGATCTCCTCCAAAGAGCATCCTGCAATACCTCACCTTTTAAAGGTATAAGAATCATTAAAAGCATAAAAGCTTACCCTCACCACACTTTAGCATGTTAGCACTTGGACAACTTCGAGAATGAGACACTCTCCTCTATAGATTTTGTTACATTTTTATGGCCGGGTTGTCAGCATCGAAAACAGATGTCTTTCCCCCATAAACACCTCTTCTGTAGATTTTATTACAACTGGGGTATATCGGTAATGGTCTTCAAGGAACTATAGTTGTTGGTTGGTTACCTTTGAACATAGTGTTACCCTTGATCCCATATGTGTTGTTCTCTTCCCTTTAAGTTAATTTGTCATCAGCTTCTGATCATTCTCCAATTCGAGTGATGCTCAGAGGGTCTTAGCTCGTTCAACAAACTCCTGACTATATTTATTAAGCCTTTCATGCTCATCATAAGCCTCAACTAGGACCTCCTTGATAGTATGTATACGAATTTTCCTGTTAATTGCTCGTTCCACGTAACGATGTGCCTTTATCTTTAGTTCAACCACCTCACTTATACGCACCTCGTAATGCTCTATTGCATCATGTAAGCTCAAGCAATATGCTTGAAATTCCAATTGTGCACCGACCTTGTAATCGTAAACCAGCAATCGCTTGAACATTGTTTAGGCTATAATCATATATGTTAGATGCACTCTAGCTCTAAGATGTTCCACTACCTCGATATCAATGTCTTCCATCCCATACAAATGAGCTCTCCTACAGATATCGATAAACCTAGCTATGAACTCTCGGATGTCCTCTCGCTCAAGCTGATAAGATTCCTTATACTCTCTCTCTCTCTAGATACTGCCTGTGTGCATCATCATGGTCCATCCTAGGTAATCTTATTGAACAACAAATCAACTCTAAGTTAACCTCTAATCTTATAATTTCGAGAGTATATTTGTAAAATATAATGTATGCATTTTCATTAAAATATTTTTCTCATTAAAACAAATATATATATATATATATAGTTGAAATAAAAATGAGCATTTGTAAAAAAATTTAAATGCAAAGATGATGATAACAATTTTAAAGTATAAAAGAACTCAATTTCATACTTCATTACATCATTCATCATTCATGTTTTTCTTTTTTTTATCATTGACTCATGGTCATCATATATATTCAACGTAAAATTATTCACTCGTATTGTATACATTGAACATCTTTTGGAAATGTTCCCATAAAATCTCTTTGTTGGATTTCAGTGCTTAGATTTTGATGAGAGAAACTATTCATGTAATAGGAAGTTTGAATACCTCATTTTTCACAATGTTTAGGTGAAATCATAGACTAGGATTGAGTCTATAAATATAGGTTCTGAAAGATGGAAGATCTCAGCAAAGTCGTGCTGCATCAAAGAGATGAGAGTATGAAAAAACAGTAAGTATGAACTGCAGTAATACAACAAGTGAGAAAGAAAGACAAGCAACGCTGCAAGCAGAAGATACTGGATGCAGGAAGAAGTTACTGTAATGCAGCTGTAAGAAGAAAAGATACTGCGCTGCAAGATGTGGTTACAGTAACACTACAAATAGAAGTTACAGCACCACTGCAAAAATAAGATACATCAGTACTGTAAGTAAGAAGTTGCTGCAAGAAGATCGACGATAAAGAGCAGAAGCCAAGACTTACTGCATACTCTAATAAACCTCGACCATAATGAACAGAAGTAAGTCTGCGTGTGTCAGTATTTGAAAAGATGCGGTCATAAGTCATAACAGTTAAGTTTTGAATATTTACACTTTGACCCCTCCATCTTTTTACAAGGACCGTTTGATCAACTTAATTCTTTTAATCTCAAATGTTGATCTTACTACAAGGCGTTTAAACTTCTTCTTGATACCATTACCTGATCATTCGCGTATATCTCCTAAGTATCAAGCAAAGAGCAGTTTATTTCTTCAAAAATTTACAGCAATCATCAACCTTTCTTGCATATCATCAATGGCTGCCAGACAAACCATAGTGCTCGAAGGACACCTCGTCAACCAAGAACACGTATATGCCTCAGAGCTATATGACCCCTCCATCCTCCATCGTATTTTTGAGGCTCTAGAAATGAACCAAATTCTAGGGCTCCTGACCACGGTCTATGCCGGTTTCTCCATAGAATATGTTCAGAGATTTTATGTGTTTGTTAGAAGATAAAAAAGAGACAGTTCTTTATTCTTTTCAAAATGTATGAGGATGAGGAGGACAACGAACTATCCATGAGGGACATCGTCTCCACTTTCAGCATCTCTACTGAAGGGCTGACTCCCAACCAACGCCTGTCCTTTGGAGATGACATTGCTAAGGAGATATGGAATCTCTTCAGAGAAAGAGATGCTTGGGCAGAAATTAAGAGAAACACCCTGAAGAAACTCTTCAAGCCAGAGTTTGAGTTTATTCATGACATTTATGCTTACTCTGTTGAAGGTAGAACCAGAAGTTACGACAAATACACAGACCTCTACTTCGGAATAATGTCTGTCATTATGAGCGGAAAGAGGGTGAACTAGGCCAGGTTCATCCTGAAACAAATATGGAGGAGTTAGAGAAGACAACTGTAAGAAGGATCTATGGCATTACAATCTGCTCCATCCTCTGCAAGTTAGGAGTGTAGTTGATTGCTCCTACCCCCATCCCCATCGGCAAGTATCTTGGGGAGAAGACAAAGGGGAAAACCTTGAAAAAGGTTGCTACTAGTATAGCTACTGCTGTAAAAAAGAAAGCCGAAGATTACAGTAGCTGAAACCTTATCTCTCTAAGAGGAGGGTAGAAGAGGAAGAACCAAGGCAAGAGGCCCTGCCCGACAGCTCCAACTCAGATAATAGTATTCTCTCTATCATCAAAAAGGCTCCAAGGAGAGTAGAAACAAAGTCATTATCTTCCTCAGATGATGATGCACCCTTGCAGAGGAAAAAAACAAGAAAACTTGTCACTCTGCGCAGTAAGAAGAAAGCTGTTGTAGCTATTGTAAGAAAGACGATGGTTGCAGTAGAGGTCGAGTCAGATGAGCAGTAAGAACAAGTTGCTGTAAGAATTCTGATCGATCCAACCTTCCCAGTGGCTGGTCTTGATCCAACCTTCCCAACTACTAGTGCTGATCCAACCTTCCCAACTGCTGGAGATGAGATAGAGCAGCAATACAATCTTTGGAGAAGGATGAGATTGGCTAAGAGGGAAACTCTGCTACAATGGAAAGAGTTTTTTTCCGTGGAGAAAATTGTCCTGGAGTGGGCTCAAACTGATGACATCCTCTACCTCCTGCAACCTGAGTTTGCAGAATTCGTTCGCTCAGATAGATTAAGAGAAACTGCTGCTTAGAGAGCACTGGACAAGGGCAAGGGCAAGGGCAAGACTGCTGCAGTTGAAAATGAGTCTACAGAGCTGCCGATGAAAGTAGTGAGGGTGGATGTACAGATCTTCCTAGCCCAGCTGTAGAGGCGGTGAGAAGGGGCGATGATGTTGCATTTCCTGAAGAGCAAATCACCACCCTTGGAGGGGAGCAAGCTGAGGAAGCTATGCTGCAACTAGCGCTACAAGCTAGTGTAAAGGAGACAAGGATGCAGCACACTCCAAGGAGACAGCAGGAAGAGGGATCTTCAAGCCATAACTCTAGCTCCCCTGTATATGATCAAGTAGTTGAGGGTCTCTCAACGATAGTCTCTTTTTAACCTTTGGAAGAGGAGACTCAACTACTTGATTATGGCGATTCCCCAGTTCACACCTATTCTGAAGCTGCTGAAGCTTCACCTAAAGGGAAACCGTCAGTGATCATCAAGAAAGTACTCTCTCTTGCAGAGACTGAGATTATTGATGATGCGACCACAGAGGAAGTTATCGAGGTAGGACTCCTTGTACTGGTAGAGGTAGTAGTACAGCAGGCTGACATCCTAGAAGACATAGCAGAATCACCATTGAGGATGGAAGCTGAGATTCTTGTAGAAGTTGAGCTTATAGTGCTGCAAACTGTTACTACTCCAAGAAACCTACCTATGTTGCAAGAAAGAGAACTGGCAGAAGAAGAAAATGTGGTTGAGGTTACAGGATCGGCCGTTCAGACAGTATCCTTGTGGAAGACCTAGGAGAGGCGGCTGTTGAGACAACACTTTCTGAGGATCCAAATACCTCTACAGGGACGGCTGTTGAGACAGTACCCTTAGAGGATGCTGAAGAAGTAGCGGCCATTGAAACTTCAGTGCAGTTAGAGTCAACTCAGAAGGAGGTTGATGCTGCATCTGCTGCATGCTCAACTGAATCCACCCAGGATACAGCATAGCATGTGTTTAAGAAAGCCGATGAAGAAAATGAAGCTGAAGCTCCTGCCTCCGACATTTCTAAGAAGTTGGCTTCTTTTAGAGGCTCAAGCTTAAGGAGGAGCGTTCAGGATGATGATGATGATGATGATGAGGACGAAGATGAAGACTCTGAGCTAAATGCAGCCCAATGTCCTCAAGCTTTTATTCCATAAGCTGCACTAGCTTCAGAGTTAAGACAAGAAAGATCAGCTAGACTGTTACATGATGAGTCAATTGACAAGGTTGTTGCTGCCATTAGACAACTCCTCCATGCGCTGCAAGAACATGAGTCTAACATGCAGAGCAACATACGTATAAGTGACAGATTCCATGTTGCAACTATGACCAACTTCAAGAAGGATATTGAAGCCATTCCGTAGAAGATACAATATTACATTCAGGATCAAACAAATCAACTATATAGGGACAGGCTACGGATGGAGAGAGAATTAAAAAGAGAAACTGTAGTCAACCGTAAAGAAATCAAAAAGTGTCAGAATAAGGTTGATGCATCGGCGGATACAATGCATTCTCACTCCATGCTGTTGGAGATACTACTGGACAACGTTCTCGATTAAACCAAAAGAACCAGGAGTGTCGATGACAGATTGGGCAATCTGGAGATGATTGTTGGCGAGCTTAGGAACATGATGACAAGTGTTTTCCCTCAACATGCTCAAGGTGATAAGCCGCCAACCAGACAAAGCCCCTGTACTTCTAAGATCAAGATCGACAGTGGTCGGGACAGCTCCTACTCTACCCTCGGCTTTTGATGATGCCAAAAAGGGAAAAGAAAGCTCAGTAGAAAGATCTAGGAGATACAAAGAGCTACAAAAGGAAGAGAAAGAAGATGACCAACCTCTGAGCAGGAGAAAGAGGTCAAGGTCATCTATTGTTGATATTCCATCTCCGAAGAGATGGAAAGATGATGAAAGAGAAGGAGGAGCTGGTGCTGCTACAACATTCAGACCTGCTGGCAATGCTGCATCTAGTGCTGCTGCAAGAAAAGATACAACAACCCCCTCTTCTTACATCACAAAAAAGAGGAGAGAGGATCAACAGTTTGGCTCGAGGAAGAGGATAAGGAAGGCCGAAACAGATTGACAATACAATCAGAAGATGGCTGCTCAAAGAGCTGAGAGAGCCAGAGCTGAATAAGAAGAAAATGCCTAGATGCAGAGGCTAGGAGTAGTTGGTGAGAGCAGGCTTAAGCTGATGGAAGATGTTGGTCCTAAGTGGTGTCCGAGGTTCAGGGGGGTGAATAAATCTTGGTCGATTTTGCAAATCTTTCGAAAAACCTTTCTACTCTGCAAGATACTTGAACTTGCAGCGCTAGACAATTACTGTTTACAACACTAGGATGCAGTGCTGCACGCTGTAACTAGAGTTTATACACAGTAGAAAATATGATTTATAACATAAGTCTGGTTTTCTCAAATATGCTCATTTTCAAAACATTTTATGCTTATGAGATAGATGTATATAAGAATGAAATAAGCACAGATAAGAAAGTAATAAAACATTTATGGTTTATAGTGGTTCGAAGGTGGTATAATCCTTCTACGTCCACTCTACTGCTCCTGGAGCAGGAACTTCGTTAAACAAGATTGAATTACAGGACCTTCCTAACAATCTATCAACTTTATAAAGCAACAACCTACTAGAGTCCAGCGTACACACAGCAACTGCAAACTCCAAATGCTAACCCACACAGGATTCTAAACTCCCACACAAGGAAGCTGCCTAACTCTAAACAACATATACAAACAGTAAGGATCTCTCCTATCAACTGTTCGACACCTCTAAAATAACCTAAGCACACAATAACAAGGTTAAAAGTATATGTTTTGTTCTTCAACTGGTGCGGTGAAGTGAGCTTCTGAATCCTTCAAAGGATCTTTCAGCTGTGAGCTTGCTTCACTTCACAGAGGTTGAGTGACTGAAACTGATGATAGATTTGAATGTTTGTAACTTGAAAACTTGTGAGTTTTGCACAAATGTTTCAGTTACTAGCTTCAGTGTTTCTCATCCTCTACTTATACTTGTATGAGAAGATATCCGTTGAAGTAGATATCTCTCTTTTGAATTTGAAGTACTTGATCAAAGATATGGCTCGTATTTAATGCGACTTGGCTTTCTCTTTCGGAGCATTTAATGCGGCAGTTGTGGCTAGCAGCTTTCTGCAGCGCGTCAATCCATATGGCATCTTTGTATTGGCTCCGTGTCTGCAACTTTGACCTTATCTCGAACGGCTCTATTTATTCTTGCTTGGATCTTCGTTCCTCGTACTGCATTTATCCTTTCTCGAATTGCAGGATACTTCTTATTTGTGATAGGCGCTGTTGACTATTTGGACAGTACGCTCTGGGCTATATCCTAGGTCAGGGTGCAGCTGATGTCTTCTTACAGTGCTGCAGTAACTTGGACTTTCTTGTAGTATCTTCTGCAGTACTGCTGTATCTTTTTCTTACAGTACTCTTGTATCCTTTTCTTACAGCGATGCTGCACACCGTTCTTTCTTACTTTACTGTGATATTGTGACTACTTTCTTGTAGCGATGTTGTATCTGCTTTCTTGCAGCAGCTTTCCGATATGCTCGATGCAGCTAAGTAACTTATGAAAACCTTCATCTTTCAGCACTTATATCTAGACTCAAAACTAGTCTATGTCTTCACTTAAACATTGTGAAAAATGGGGTACTCAATACTTCCTATTACATATATGTTTTGTCTCATCAAAATCTAAACATCGAAATCCCAACAATTTCTCCCTTTTTGATGATGACAAAACTTTTACATTATTTCATTTATGAAGAAGTTTTCATTCTTACATTATCTCATTTTTCATCAGGGTTACATGCTTGATAAGCTTTGAATAGAAAAAAACTAATCCTGGATTCATCAGAGATGCATAATGCTATTACTTCATCACATAACATCAGGAAAACGTAAAAAACATGCATTAGTTCATAAGGTTTGAACTTTGATCAGGAACGAAAAAGAAAATTTCTTTATTAACTGAGAGAAATTTTACAAGGCAGATATTACATAAAGAGATCACAAGAGAGTAGATATATTACTGAAACAGGGACTGCTTTGTAGACGAATCTTGGGGTCTTCTTTCAGCAAATCTTTCCAGATCTTCTATTTCTCTTGATCCCTTCCACCAGTCTCTGATGGACTCCTGATAGGACTGATCTAGCTTCTGCTTGAACACCGTGATTTGAATCTATTTCAGCCAAAAGTCCTCACAGTAAGACACAATCCTGCCTTACTTTACTAGGTCTATATAGAAATTTTGAATCTCTAGCTTTCATTCCCTAGTAAGCTGCTCATATCTCTTCAATACAGATTGCCATGAGTGGTATCTTCTGAATTTCCCCTTTCTGCACAGAAGTCTGAAGTTTCTGAGGTATTCTGATTGTTTGAACAGGATGATCTCCTCAAATGATGGATTTCTGTCAGTAGGCACCTTGACTGCCTTGAAGATGTTAAAGCTCCAGGCTATGTTTTCTCTTTCAGGCTTTTGATCCATCAATACTGATACTTCAGCAGATATGTTTTCTATGTCAATGCATGGGATTTCTTGAGGGGGATATTGGTGGAGGTCTCTAGCAAAAATTCTCCTCTCACCAATTACTCCGAGCATTTGTATCCAGGCATACTGATCTTCTTCTGCTCTTTGATGCCCTTCAGTCTCGGCCCCACTTATCCTCTTTCTTGAGCCTTGCTGCTGGCTTTCATTCCCTCTCTTAGAATGATGATAAGAGGAAGGTGCTGCATCTTTGCTTGCAGCTCTGCTGTATGCAGCACCTGCTGCTAATCTACTTCCAGCAGCTGCACCGGCTCCTTCTTCATCGTCTCTTCTCCAACGCTTAGGAGATGGGATGTCAGCAGCAGCAGATGATCCAGACCTCATTTTTCTCTTACTAAGAGACTGGTCATCTTCTTCTTCTTCAGCTCCCCCTGAGCTCCTGTATCTTTCAGTAAATTCTTCCCCATTTTTGGCATCATCAAAAGCCAAGGGCTGAGCAAGGGCAGTTGGGACCACCTTGGAGCGTGGTCTTCGGGTTGGTTCTGGGGCTTTCTTGGAGGCTTTTGTATACTGAGGGAATGCACGGTACATGATATCCCTCAGTTCTCCAATGATCAACTCCAAGTTCCCCAAACGGTCGTCCACACTTCTGGTTCTTCTGGTTTGTTCGGTTGTACGGTCCAGAAGTGTGTCAAGGACGAGGAAGTGAGCCTGCAGCCTGTCAGAGGCATTCTCAGTATGTCGCTTGCACAGCCTTACTTCTTGGCAAGTCTGTGCAGCTTCAATCTTTAGCTCTCCCTCCATCCTTACCCATTCCATGTACAGCCTGTGGGAGTGATTATTAAGTGTTCTTTTGTTCATCCCAAACAGGGCTTCAAGGTCTTTCTTGAAACCAGTCATGGTTTCAGTGTGGAATTGAGCGGCGATCCTGAGGCTGTTCCGCATGGTAGACTCGTGCTCCTGGAGAGCGTGCACCAAATGTCTAACATCGGCTTTCACCTTGTCGATTGACTCTTCAGGAGTCAGCCCCAAATTCCTTCTTGTTGAAGCGGCAGTGGATACAGTGTAAGGAATGATAGCTTGAGGGTTCTGTGCTGCATCCTGCCTCGGTGCCTCAGTAGCAACCTCATCCTCATGGTTGCTGGGTTGTGAATTGGTTGAGCTTGAGGATCGGTGCTCGTCATCTTCTGTCTTCTCTTCGTCAGATGAGATTGTAACAGTTTCTGCTCCACCAACTTTTGGCTCGTAAGCAGCTATGTTTCGCGCTCTCATCATCCTGGCGAATTCGGCGTCATCCACTTCAGCATCCTCAATAACCTCTGTTGCTGTAACCTGGGAAGGTTCTTGTGAGCATGCAGCAGCTGCAACATCAACCTCCTCTTGAGGTGTCTCTAGCTGCACAGGGGTTACCTCAGCTGCTTCTTCAGCATCCTCTATGGGTACTGTCTCAACAGCCTCCCCAGCAAAGGTCTTCTCTCCCTCAGGGAGTGTTGTCAGAACAACAACATTCCCTGAGGTCTTCTGCAAGGACCCCGTCTCCTCGGCCGGTCGTATAACCTGGACAACTTCTGCTGTAAAAATGGGTTCTTACAGCTCTGGTTAGTTTCTTGAAGCGTCCACAACATCCAGCGCTGTAAGCTCCACTGCTGCAAGAATCTCAACTTTCACCCTTCTTGCTTCCTCAGCAGCTTCTTTAAGGGTGGCTGCCTATTGTACTGCTGTCTCAGCCAGTACAGGGAGTCTAACCTTTGCAACTTCCTCTGTGGTTGCGTTATCAATGATCTCGGCAATATTAGAGATCACATCTCTGATGATGACGATCGGTTCATTTTGAGAATCTGCAGCTGCAGTATCCATGCACAAAGGGGAATCGCCATAGTCCATCAGTTAAGGCTCCTCCTCCTCCAAAGGATCAAGCGTGACAATATTGGAGAGACCTTCACCCATTTGCTCATATCCAGGGGAGTTTGCGTGATGTTGGCTTGAGCTTCTTTCTCCCACATCCTCCTAGGAGTGTGCTGCATTCTGGTCTCTTTAACACTTTGTTGCAGCGCCTGTTGCAGCATAGCTTCCTAAGCTTGCTCCAATCCCAGGGTGTTGATTTTCTCTTGAGTAAAAGCGAAGTCATCACCCCTTCTTACAGCCTCCGCAGCTGGGGCAAGGAAAACCTAGACATCTTTCAATGCTGCTCTCATCGGCAGCTCTGCAGAGTCAGATTCTGCAAGAGCTTTTCCCTTTCCCTTGTCCTTCGCTCCCTGAGCAGCACTACTTGCTGATTGATTTTGCACAATTGCTGCATACTCAGGTTGCAGGAGCACCAGAATGTCTTCTGATTTGGCCCACTCCAGGACAACTTGCTCAACTGTCAGGAAATCCTTCCACTTCAACAAGACTTCCCCCTTAAACAGTCGCATCTCCCTCTAGAGATTGTATTGCAGCTCCATATTTCTAGCCGCTGGAAAGGTAGGATCAAGCACTGATGTGTGAGCTCCATGATCGCGTGGAGAAGCTGAGTCAGCTCCTTGTAGGTGAGCCTCCACACCAGTCTCTCTGCCACTCTATTGCTGATGTGACTCATCCTCAACAGTAACTCAGCCAAGCTTGCTGTAGAGAGTTGGGAATCAAAAGCTGTAGCAGCCTTCTTCTTACTGCGCGGGGCCCTTCTAACCAGGGGTACGACGTCATCCGAGAAAGAGGCTTCAGGTTCAGGGTCAGCCTCCTTTGAGATCCTCTTGATAACGGGAAGAGGACTCTTAACATCCTCATCTTCCTCGTCGTCCCCGCTGCCTACAACTTCATCTTGCAGGGCTAGGGTCGCATTCTTTTTATCTTTGGTTTTCTTCCTTGTAACCCCAGTTTCTACTGCATTCGGTTGGGTCTTACCCTTCTTCTTCTCCTCGAGATACTTGCCAATGGGGATGGGGGTGGGTGCTGCCAGCTGGAGACCAAGCTTGCAGAGTAGAGAGTAGATGGTGACGCTGAAACTCCTCCTCACCGTTATCTTCTCTGTCTCCTCCTAAAGCCTCTTCATGATGAACCTTGCCCAGTTCACCTTCTCTCCGGCCATGATGGCAGACATGATCCGTAACTGGAGATTTGTGCACTTGTCGTAGTTCCCTGTCCTATCTTCGATGGAGTATGCACAAATATCATGTAGGAGTTCAAACTCTGGTTTAAAGAGCTTCTCCGGGGTGCTTCTCTTGATCTCGGCCCTAGCATTCCTTGCTCGAAAGAGATCCCACATCTCTTAAGCGTTGTTGTCCCCATACGTCACAAGCTGACTGAGGGACAAACCTCCGACGGAAATGCTGAAGATGGCAGCGATATCTCTGATGGTCAGAGATCGCTCTTCCTCATCTGCATCCATCCTGAACAGGATGCAGTTCCTCTCCTTCGCTGTCCTAGCGTAGGAGTAAAAGCGTTGAACTGACTCCACTGAGAAACCAGCGTAAACAGTGGTCAGTAGCCCCATGACTTGAGTCCTCTGAAGGGCATCAAAAATCCTGCGTATCAAGCCATTATCATACAACCCAGAAGTATAGACGTGCTCTTGGTTGATCAGACGACCTTCCAACACAATGGATTGTCTGGCAGCCATAAATTTTTCTGAGAGAGAAAATAAATAGTTTCGAAGAATTTGGACTTAGGAAAATTTTTCCGAAAAAGAAACTTCTCTCCTTGGGTGATGGTGAAAAATGATTTCGAATTAGGGCGGTTATGGGGGTTGTGGCGGATCTCAAGGGACGTGTAGTAAGATCAACGGTTGAGATAAATCAGAGGGAATTGATCTTACGGACCTTAGAAAAAGGTAAAGGGGTCAAATCGTCAATAATCATTACTAGGCGCGTGGGCTTCTGACCGTGCCCTTTCCACTTCTAACACGTGCAAACATGCATTAAATGCTGAAAGACATACGATTTGCCACCTAAATAAATGACTTTTTAAGGTTGCAACATCCTTGGTATGAGGTTACAGAATAATCAATACCCTTAGAAATAAATGCTGTAACCAGGTGCTGCTTACACTCTCGTTGACTGCTGTACTGTAAGAATAAAGAATGCAGCGCTGTTTGAACCCAACGCTTTATGAAGGCATAGCTTACAACACTTACTTACTGCTTCTCGCAAGCATGCAGAGAATCCCCTAGGCTTCTGTACCATCTTTTTCACCCCATAACTTAAGAATTCCCAGCTCGTTTCTAAGCTTAGAAAACCTCGATTCACTCAATAGTTTAGTGAATATATCTGCAAGCTGGAGATCTGTATGAACTTTCTCAAGCACAACATCTTTCTTCTCTACGTTATCTCTTATAAAATGATGTCGTATGTCGATGTGCTTTGTTCTTGAGTGAAAAATAGGATTATGGGTAATTGCTATCGCACTTGTATTATCACAGAGAATTGGAGTCTCTTTTTCTTCAATCCTATAATCTCTAAGTTGCTGCTGTATCCAGAGAATCTGCGCACAGCAACTTCCTACTGCAATATACTCTGCTTCTGTTGTAGAGGTTGCAATTGAAGTTTGTTTCCTGCAAAACCATGAAACAAGTCTATTTCCTAGAAATTGACAAGTCCCACTGGTACTCTTCCGATCAATCTTGCAGCCTGCATAATCTGAGTCAGAGTAGCCTTTAAGCTTGAATCCTCCTTCTTTAGGATACCATAGGCCTACTTCCTGAGTACCTTTTAGATACTTGATAATTCTCTTAACAGCTGAAATATGTGACTCCTTTGGTGCTGCTTGGAATCTTGCACAGACTTCTACTGTAAACATAATGTCTGGCCTGCTTGCTGTGAGATATAACAAGGATCCGATTAGCCGTATGTACTTTGGAATATCTACATATTTACCATCTTCATCTTTGTCAAGATTTATGGATGTAGACATAGGAACAGATATTGCTGCACCATTCTCCATGCCAAATTTCTTGATAAGCTCTTTTGTACACTTGACTTTACTGATGAAGGTTCCTGCAGACAGCTGTTTTACTTGCAGCCCGAGAAATAAACTTAATTCTCCCATCATACTCATCTGGAATTTTGACTGCATCAGGTTGGAGAACTTCTCACATAACTCTTTGTTAGTGGATCCAAAGATGATATCATCCACATATATCTGTACCAACAGTACACTGTCTCCATCCTGTATCCTGAACAATGTCTTGTCGACTGTTCCTTTTTGGAAACCATTCTCTAACAGATAGAGAAACAAGGTGTTATACCAAGCTCTCGGAGCTTGCTTAAGTCCATAAAGGGCATTGTGTAATCTAAACACTTTCTCTTCTGCTTGATCTTCAAAACCTGGGGGTTGTTCAACATATACTTCTTCTGTAAGAAGACCATTCAGGAATGCACTATTTACGTCCATTTGATAGACATTGAAATTCATATAAGCTGCATATGCCAGAAAAATCCTTATTGCTTCCAGCCTTGCTACTAGAGTAAAAGTCTCATCAAAATCAATTCATTCTTCCTAGCAGTATCCTTTAGCAACTAATCTTACTTTGTTTCTCACAACAAGTCCAGATTCATCTAACTTGTTCTTGAAGACCCACTTTATTTCTATAACTCCTTGATGAGTTGGTCTTGCAACTGTTTGCCATAATTGGTTTCTTTCAAAACCATTCAACTCTTCTTGCATAGCCTGTGCCCAGTTGCTATCTTATAGGGCTTCTTCAACATTCTTGGGCTCTATTTGAGATATGAAGCATGCAAACATTGCTTTATGAGGGATGGACCTTCTTGTCCTTACTCCTATGGATGAATCTCCTATTATAAGATCCCTAGGATGATTCCATAGCCATGTCCTGTTAGGCTCAAAGACATGTGTTGGTCTAGGTTGCTCATCTTGTTGCTGTATGACTGGGGGTTCTGCTGTTGTAAGAATATCTGCTGCATCCAAAGGTGCAGCTTCTTCTTCTTTGTCTTCTCCTGGATGCAGAACTCCTTCTACATATGGAACAACTGTAACACCCAATTTTCATAAAACATTCATAGCATATATTTTTATATAAAAATGTACATTTTTCATAAAATAATTTATAATGTATGATATTTTCAAGTTAAGAAGAATTTTATTATTTATTAAGAATGTATGATCTAATGTTTCTTTAAGTTTAAAAGTCTTGTAGGATAGCTCTCCGAGGAGACTGAGTTCGATCGTAACGCACTCAAGATGCACGAAAAAAAAAGGAAGATAAGTTATACATAAAATAATTTTAATAATTAATATAAGAAATGTGACTATTATGATATGTTAGATTAAATATATTTTTCAAACATATTTATGTGACTTAAGTGATGTGCTAAATTGGTCATATTTTCATACATAATTATCTTAACTAAAAAGTACTTTTGCATATCAATTTAGTTAGAACTACACTCAATCTCCCATGCCTCCATCAAATCCACCATAAATCTCAATGTTGCTAATCATTACATATCAAGTTGCTAAGCACTACAAATTATGATTTAATTACATGTATCATTGTGTATTATATTGTGATCTATATACATGTTATGTATCATATTAGAATTATACAAATATATATACATATAATTAGTAGTGTATTATATCATATAAGTTGCTCCTCACTTTGCAAATGACATAGTATATATACCTTTCTCCTTCCTCTTCCTCTTCATTTGGAAGCTCTCCCTCTCTCTCTAGCCTCTCCATCTTCTCTCTACAACCCTCCCCACCTAAAAGCCCTCATACCTATCTTCAACAAAACTGGAAATTCAAGAGTGAAGAAAGGATAAGGAATCCCTCAAGACAAGGAGCTAGGTAGAGTTCAAGGGCTCTTTGGTGTGCAACTCCAAAGGTATTTTGCCTTTTTTCTTCACCCATCTTCTTCCTTAGGAGCATGATTAGGACCTAATTTTGAGTTGCATGTTTGATTTCTTTACCCCAAACACATTGCATGTATGATCTAAGAGTGATTTTCTACTAATGTGAAGATATTTGTTCAAAGTCTTGATTTTATATGGTTGATCCTTAAAATATGTTACATTTTGGTGTTGATTGAGCAAATGCATGTTGATATAGTTATTGCATGTTTGATTTCTTTACCCCAACACATTGCATGTATGATCTAAGAGTGATTTTCTACTAATGTGAAGACATTTGTTGAAAGTCTTGTTTTATATGGTTGATCTTTAGAAAATGTTATGTTTGGGTGTTGATTGTACAATTGCATGTTGATTTAGTCCTTGCATGTTTGATTATCTTATCTAAACTCATTGCATGTGTGATAAATTGAGTCAAGATGGTTTATTTGATGTTGATAGAGTTATAAAAGCTAAATCTACATTTTAATTATGAAAATAGGTTGGTTAATCAAGTTGTGAAAATTTCAGAAATGTCAGTCCACTTTGTCGATTTTTATAAACATATATACTTGGAGTTTTTCAAAGATGTTTTAGTATGTATTACTACATGAAGTTTTGAGTCTATGGTTAAAGTTTGGTAATATTTGGAGTATTTTACGAATTATTATGATTTTTCAAAGATAGACCAGTCCAAGTTGAAATTATCCAGTTTCGGACCCTAGAAAAATAATTTTATAAATTCAGCCGATTACAATTTTTCAAAACTGTTTTAGTATGTTATACTACATGATGTGTTTAGTCTATGGTTAAAATTTGGTAATATTTGGAGTAGTTTATGAATTATAATGATATTTCAAAATAAGTCCAGTTTCGAATTTGAGATTCTGCAGTTTTGGACCTTAGAAAATTAATTATATAAAATCGGTCCATTATGATTTTTCAAAACTGTTTTACTATGTTTAAGTACATGATGTTAGAAGTTTAAATTATTAGTTTCATAAGGTTTCAGTAAATATACAATTTACGGTGAATTTTATAATACAGACTGGTTATAGAGCATTTTCGAACAAAATTTTGATTATAGTTAATGATTTATTAAAACTTTTGTGATTCGAATTTATTCCTAATATTTTAGCACGAATAACTAAGGGTTGTTATGTAAATGTGTGCTTATTTTCATGAATTTTGGATGATCTATTAAATTATGAAAAATCATTGTGATATACATATGTTATATGTACGATAAGCATGTTAGGTTAGTTAAGTATGATACAATTAAAATGTAACTTAAAGACTAAGAAATTATGAACGTGCCGAGTGCAGTACGAGCGACCGAATTCTTCAGGAGCTATCCCAGCTTTCGAATCAACGTCAAAAGTGGGTAACATTTATTTACAATTGCATTGATTAGAGTAACTCCTATGTTGAGTATGATGAAATGAAATGACACATTCGGGTGAAGTACCAGGTTGACGAACCTTGGATGCCAGGTCTTCGGACCTTGGATGCCAGGTCTTCGGACCTTGGATGTTTATGCCAGGTTTTCGGACCTTGGAAGATGATGTTTCAGTGTATTGGTTAATCTCTTTAACGTAATAGTTCATAAACGTTATCCACTAAGATTTCTCAAATCTTAAGTTGCTATGTTTTAAATATTTTCAAGACCCCCTTACAACGAAGCGGATGGGTAGCCAGCTGTACGGACCCATCTCTAGAAGCCTATATATTATATGTTTTTAATATATGTTAATATGTATGATGTTAATATGCTTAATGCCTCTTTTGAACTTACAATGTTAGTTTAAGTAACTTTTAAAACGTTTTAAAAAGAAAATATATCAAGGTTTTGATTTACATATGTGTGTAGAACACGAGTTAAATTCCTGCATGCTAAGCTTTTCGTTTTACAATAGAAAGAAAAAAAAAATACTTGTGTTTAGTGAAGTCTTCCGCTGAGATTATTTACGAAAAATATTTAAAATGAAAAACTATTATTTCCTTTGTGAATATTTTAAGTAATTAAAGTTTTAGTAGTGTCTCAATCCTATAAAGATGGGTTGGGGTGCTACAACAACATTCTCTTTTCTTGAAGCAGTGTCTTCAGCAGGCTCTTCCAGCTTCTTGGTGTCACAGTGTGGTTCATCAAACACCACATGAATAGATTCTTCAACCACCAAGGTTCTCTTGTTGAAGACTCTGAAAGTTCTACTTACACAGAGTATCCTAAGAATACTCCTTTATCTGATTTTGCATCAAAGGTTTTCAAATGTTCTTTTCCATTGTTGAGGATATAACACCTGCATCCAAAGATATACAGATATGATACATTTGGTGTATATCCATTCTAGACTTCATAAGGAGTTTTATCTAGACCCTTGTTGATCAAACATCTGTTCTGTATGTAGCATGCAGCGTCGGTTGCTTCAGCCCAAAATCTCTTGAGTATTTCTGTCTCTGCTATCATTGTCCTTGCTCCTTCCTTGAGGGTTATATTCCTCTTTTCAGCAACACCATTCTGTTGAGGTGTTCTTGCAGCAGAGTATTCATGTCGAATACTATTATCAGATCTTATCTTCACAATGCTCAAGCTCTTTTCATTCTAGATTTTCTTTATGAGGTCAGGTAGCTTGTCTTGAGTTTCTGATTACTTGGCAAGGAAGATTGTCCATGTATATCTAGAGTAGTCATCCACTACCACAAGTGAGTACTTCTTCCCATTTATGCTTATTGGTTCTGCTGGTCCAAACAGGTCCATATATAGAAGGTCTAGAATCCTGTGAGATGACTTCTGTAACTTGTCTTTGAATGAACTCTTTACTTGCTTTCATTTCTGACAAGCTCCACAGACATTTTCTTTCTTGTATGCCACATCTGGAATTCCCCTTACAAGACCTTTCCTTGCTAGCTTGTCGATAGTCTTGAAGTTCAGATAGCTTAATCTCTTGTGCCATAACCAGCTAAGCTCTAGTGGAC
Organism: Scutellaria barbata; assembly: GCA_028654395.1. NCBI lineage: Eukaryota > Viridiplantae > Streptophyta > Magnoliopsida > Lamiales > Lamiaceae > Scutellaria > Scutellaria barbata. The sequence goes on from CM053654.1 coordinate 8,127,364, forward strand.
TCTTCACAATGAAGCATGTTGGTTGAATAGAGGAGTTCCAATCAGTTAGGTAGATGTTTTCTCTTCTTGTTCCTGTAAGCTTGACTTTATTTGATGTATTGTCCTTGATTAAGCATTTGTTGAGGTTGAATTCAACTGTATATCATTTGCCACAAAATTGACTGATGCTCAGAAGGTTGTATCTGAGTCATTTTACATAGGATACATCCTTGATCTTTATGTTTCCTTTGACTATGCATCCACTTCCTTTTGTGCTTCTTTTGGAATCATCTCCAAAGATGACTTTAGGTCCTTTGCATTCTTGGAAGTCTTTGAGAGCTTCTTTACTACCTGTCATGTGCCTTGAACAGCCACTGTCAATGTACCATACATCACCGCTGCAACCTGGCATTGAAACCTGTAACAATTTCAAATAGATTTAGGTACCCACTTTTGTAAGGATCCTTTTGGGTTAGTTGCTTTAGGAACCCAAACTTTCTTAACAGTCACTATTTTGCTGTAAGAATTGTTGGTTCTCTGATTGTATGCAGTTCTGCTTTTAAAATGCTTGTTAAAAGTGTGTGCAGAGATAACATAGGTGTTACCAACACCTTTGTTGTGTGGTCTTCCACCATACTTCCCTTGAGTATATCCTCTTTGAGGTTTAGACATATGAGTCTCAGTATTGGTGGGAAATTTTCTTTTATGCTGCACTTTGTAGGTTGCTGCATCCTCTTGCTGCATACAGCAGATGGCTTCTATTGCAGCCAGTTCTTAGATGTAGGCTTACTTCCTGCAGTTGAGCATTGGGATTTCTTCCCCTTATCCATCATTGCTGTTTTGTTCAAGATCTTCACAGAGTTACAGAGTAATTCTTTCTCCATTGGGGTTTCAGCTTGAACAAAATTAATAGCTTTGGATATATTTGCTGTAGTCTAGGAGATGTGATTGTTGTAACCTATGCCCAATCTTTCAAAAGGACTTCTGTTTTGATTTTTGTAATCTCTTATGTTCTTAGATGATTTGTTGAACGTGCTTATCGTGGACTGTAAGCTTTCCTTCTCAGCTTCTAGCTTAGTGACCAACAGATTTAATCTAGAGACCTCCTTTTGTAGCTTGCTGCACCTTGAGTTATCAGACTCACATGCAGCCAGTATTTTGCCAATATCAATGTTCTTGCTCTTAAGGATCTCATTGTCGATTCTTAGGTTCTCATTTTCAACCTTCAGTTCCTCATGAATTGAGTTGATCTACTCAAAATCACTCATGATCCTCTTTAGAGAGTAGATCATGTTCAGCTTCTCTTTTCCAAGTATGGACAACGGTTGATAGATTACCTCATCTTCTTCACTGTCCTCGCAATCTTTTTCCATCAGGCATATCAGCACTTCTTCATCAGAGGATGAGGTTTCAGTATCGCTGTCAGAGGATTCTGCAGCTTTCAGCATCTCCTTCGAGACTACTGTATCCTTGGCCTTCTCCATTTCTCCTATGAGAGCTCGAAGCTTGTGTCTTTCCTCTTTTCTTTTGTCTCTCCCCTGCTCTCTCTCCTTCTGGATACTTGTGCACCGTTGGATATGGACAATTTCTTGCATAGTGTCCCGGTTTCCTGTAATTATAACAAAAGTCAACATTACTTGTATTTGGCTGTGGAGAGGAGGATACCTAAGGAGGTGGATGACTTCTTTTGAAGTCATTTCTCTAGTTGAGGTTGGTGTTGTTGGTGTTGTTATTGTTGGTCTTCACGAATCTTCTAAATTTTTTTAAAAGTAGAGCCATATCCTCTTCAGTAACTTCTGCTGTAACCTCTATCTGCTTACTGCAACTAGTTGTTGCTGTATCCTTGGAGCCTCTGGTAGTTAGCGTTGTAACCTTGGAGCTCGATTCTTTAGACTGCTTTTTTCGTCTATTGATGTCATACTTAAATGCTTTCAAATCCATGGATACTCTCATGGCAGTGGTCTTGCTATCCCACTCCACGGGCAGGGCTTTAAGCACCTTCATGTTGTTTTCTTTTTTAGTGTAGTGCTTGTCCAGAGATTCTAGTTCATTCACAATGGATGTGAATCTCAAATCTAGTTGCTCAAGAGTCTCTTCATTCTTCATTTCGAAGAGCTCGAATAATTGGGTAGCGTTGGAGATCTTGTTATCTTTGCTGAGCTTTGTCCCCTCACATATTTTCTCCAACTTTTCCCATATCTCTTTGGATGTTCTGCAAGTCGTGACCTTGCTGAACGTGCCTTTATCCAAAGTGATGAATAGAGCATTTTTGGCCACATTATCTAGGTTGGCTCTCTTCCTGTCTTCATTGTTCCATTCTTGTCTTGGCTTGAGCAGGAAGTTTGGTGGCGACCGTGCTCCTGTTAGGATATATACTATAAGCCTAGCTTTTGTATAAACATCTATTTATGATATGAGAATCTTTTATGGTCAAATGTTTGCATTTTATATTTGTTATATATGTTATTGCAATTGTCCAATTAATTTATATTATAGATAACATGGTGTGTGGTGCCATACAGAAGATCATGTTATCAGTTCCTTATAGATTATAAATGGTAGCTCACAACCGAGATAATTTTGGACAAATTATCATAATGGTTGTAGTGTAAGTTGGTATTAATTTATCTTGATCATAAAATTACACCAGTACATTTTGTATGTATTGAGCAGGACCAATTGAGGTTGTTTTATTTATACTAACTACATAAATAGAACAAGACCTTTGTTATTATGGATGTGCGTCCTCTTAATCATTATATGATAACGGGCATGTATACTCGATATATGTTTCTTTAATTTACCAATGGGTGAGATTTATTTATTAAATCAATAAGCTCGGTAAATTGGGATACAATATTGTTTATATGGTGTGCTGTTGATTATATAATGAAATCGTGTCCTAATTATTTAGGATGATGATGTCTTCTTGAGGAGCTTATAAGAATTATCATATAAACCCTGCAGGTGGATTTATTCCGGCATGATAATAAAGTTGAGTGGTACTACTCTTGGAATTAAATGTTGATTAATTGAATTGTCATTAATTCATTTAATTAATGGACATTCGATATCTTAAACACGGGGAGATAAACGTGCACATAATAAATAGGAGCCCATATCAAATATGGATAAGGGATGGTAGTTCAATAATATCTTTTTAGTGGATTAAGATATTATTGATAGGCTTAAGAAGTATATTCAAATTGAATTTAGGACTCCTAAGTCTATCAGGAGACCGATTCCTAATCTTCCTCAAGGTCCCTGTTGTAGCCTATAAATAAGTCTCAAGTCAGCCATTTCTAAACACACAAAATCTGAGATACGATTGAGTAGAAGACGGCTGAAATTCTCGTAGCTCATTGCCCACACAACGTTTGAGAAAAAGACAATAAATACAATAGAAGATCGTGAGGTCCAGGCTCTATCGATTCTTCGATCTACAATTCTGTCCTTAGAACTAATATCGGTGGAAAAAGGTGTGATTCATTTATCCGTTGTGCGTTAATCATATTTACATGGACCCCGAATCAGATAATCGTATAGGCTCGACGATCCGGTGGTTCCTACAGCTCCTTCTTCTAAGTCTCTACCGAGTATTGGATTTACCTTTGTGGGGATGATTGGTCATTCGGTGATGACCGTCCATATTTCATCGTTCATTGCTGATAGATGTGCCTGCATTCTTATCTTCCAATCGTCATAGTCCTCTATGGAAAACATGGGTAGCTTGTGATTAAAGGAATCCATGATATGCTATAAGAATGAGATTTTAGATGTAGAGAAAACAGCGAGACTAAGGCGGATCTAGGTAAGTGACCAGATAAGTTGGATTTTAACCCAACTCGCTCTGATACCACTTGTTGGTCCTAAGTGGTGTCCGAGGTTCAGAGGGGGTGAATGAACCTTGGTTGATTTCGAAAAACCTTTATGCTCTTCAAGTTACTTGAACTTGCAGCGCCAAACAGTTACTACTTACAGCACTAGGATGCAGTGCTGCACGCTGTAACTAGAGTTTATACGCGGTGAAAAATATGATTTATAACATAAGGCTGGTTTTCTCAAATATGCTCCTTTTCAAAACGTTTTATGCTTATGAGATATATATATATATATATATATATATATATAAGAATGAAATAAGCATAGATAAGAAAGCAATAAAACACTTATGGTTTATAGTGGCTCGAAGGTGGTGTAATCCTTCTACGTCCACTCTACTGCTCATCGAGTAGGAACTTCGTTAAGCAAGATTGAATTACAGGACCTTCCTAACAATCTATCAACTTTACAAAACAACAACCTACTAGACAACTCCCATATAGGGAAGCTGCCTAACTTTAGACAACTTATACAAACAGCAAGAATCTCTCCTATCAATTATTTGACACCTCTAAAACAACCTAAGAACACAACAACAAGGTTAAAAGTATATGTTTTATTCTTCAACTGGTGCGGTGAAGTCAGCTTCTGAATCCTTCAAAGGATCTTTCCACTTTGAGCTTGCTTCACTTCACAGAGGTTGAGTGACTGAAACTGATGGTAGACTTGAATGTTTGTAACTTGAAAGCTTGTGAGTTTTTGCGTAAATGTTTAAGTTACCAGCTTCAGTGTTTCTCATCCTCTATTTATACTTGTATGAGAAGATATCCGTTGAAGGAGATATCTCTCTTTTGAATTGGAAGTACTTGATCAAAGGCATGACTCGCATTTAATGCGACTGGACTTTCTCCTTCGGAGTATTTAATACGGCAGTTGCGGCTAGCAGCTTTCTGCAGCGCATCAGTCCACGTGGCATCTTTGTATTGGCTCCATGTCTGCAACTTTGACCTTGTCTCGAATGGCTCTATTTATTCTTGATTGGATCTTCATTCCTCGTACTGCATTTATCCTTCCTCGGATTGTAGGATACTTCTTGTTTGTGATAGGCGCTGTTGACTGTTTGGACAGTAAGCTCTGCGTTGTATCCTAGGTCTGGGAGCAACTGATGTCTTCTTATAGTGCTTCTGTAACTTGGACCTTCTTACAGTATCTTCGGCAGTACTGCTGTATCTTTTTCTTACAGTACTTCTGTATCCTTTTCTTGCAGCGATATTGCATGCCATTCTTTTTTACTTTGCTGCAGTGCTGTAACTGCTTTCTTGCAGCGATGTTGTATCTTCTTTCTTGCAGCAGCATATTTCCGATATGCTCGATGTAGCTAAGTAACTTATGAAAACCTTCATCTTTCAACACTTATATTTAGACTCAAAACTAGTCTATGTCTTCACTTAAACATTGTGAAAAATGGGGTACTCAATACTTCCTATTACATATATATTTTGTCTCATCAAAATCTAAACATCGAAATTCCAACAGAAAAAGTAGATAGAGCTCTGTACCAATACCCCCTCAAGAAATTCCACGTCTTGACACTGACAATATATCCACTGAAGTGTCTGTTCTGATGGATCAAAGGCTTGAAGGAGAGAATATAGCCTGGAGCTTAAATATCTTTAGAGCTGTGAGATTGCCTACTGACAGGAATCCAACATTTGAGCAGATCACACTCTATAAAAGACCAGAGTATCTTAGATACTTCAGATATCTCTGCAGAGAGGGCAAATTCAGAAGATTCCAAACCTGTCAATCTGCATTGAGGAGATATGAAGAGCTTGCTAGGGATGGAGAATTGGAGATTCAAACTCAATACTTAAACCTAGTAAAGCAAGATAGGATAGTGTCTTTCAGTGAAGACTTCTGGCTCAGATGGATTTAGATTCCAAAGATCAAACAGAAGCTGGAAGAATCCTATTAGGAGTCCATTCAAGACTGGTGGAAGGGCTCGAAGGAAAGAGAGGAAGCAAAAAAAGGGTTGTTGAAGGAAGACCTGAAGAAACGTTTACAAGAAGGTCCCTATTACAGCAGTAACTATGCTGCAATCTGTCTTGTATATCTTTCTTATATGTACTTTTGCCTTCTGTAAAAAAAAATTCGTTAATGAAGAAATTTTATTTTTTACTTTTTGATCAAGTTCATATCTTATAAACCTCTGCATGCTTCTTTACTTTTTGTTGATTTGAGATGAATCATAGAATGATACATCTCTGATGAATTCAGGATTAGTTTATCTTTTCTGATTCGTATCTGTAATATCTGAACAAGTATGATAAGTGCAAAATAAAATATCCTATCATGAATGAAATAATGTAAAGGATTTTGTCATCATCAAAATGGGGAAAATTGTTGGGATTTCAGTGTTTAGATTTTGATGAGACAAACCATCCATGTAATAGGAAATTTGAGTACCCCATTTTTCACAATATTTAAGTGAAATCATAGACTAGGATTGAGTCTATAAATATAGGTTCTGAAAGATGGAAGATCTCAACAAAGTCGTGCTGCATCAAAGAGATGAGAGTATGAAAAAATAGTAAGTATGAACTGTAGTAATACAGCAATTGAGAAAGAAAGACAAGCAACGCTGCAAGCAGAAGATACTGGATGCAGGAAGAAGTTATTGCAATGCAGCTGTAAGAAGAAAAGATACTACGCTACAAGATGTAGTTACAATAACGCTGTAAATAAAAGTTACAGCACCACTGGAAGAATAAGATACATCAATACTATAAGTAAGAAGTTGCTGCAAGAAGATTGAGGATACAGAGCAGAAGCCAAGATTTGCTGCATACTCCAACAAACCTCAACCACAATGAACAGAAGCAACACCCTATAATTTGAGGAAGTATAAATACAGTACGAGAAATGAAGACCAAAATAAGTATAATTAGGGCCGGTTGAGACAAGATCAAAGTTGCAGGCACAAAGCCAATACAGAGATGACATATGGTCTGACAGGCTGTAGAAAGCTGTGAGCCGCAACCACCGTATAGAATGCTCTGAGAAGATAAGTCATGACGCATTAAATGCGAGTCATGTCTTTGATCAGAATCCGAAATTCAAATGAGAGATATCTACTTCAATGAATATCTTTCTACAAATATAAATAGAGGTCGAGCTACACTGAAGCTGACTATTGAAACATTTGCGCTCAACAAATCTAATAATTCTCAAGCTATATTCTCAAGCATCTCTACAAGTTTCAGTCACTCGACCTAAGTGAAGTGAACAAGTTTCAACTTGAAAGATCCGAAGAAGGATTCAAAAGCTCACTTCACTGCACCAGTTGAAGAAACATAATATATACTTTAACCTATTTGCTGTGTGCTAGGTTGTTTTAGATGTCGTCAGTTGATAGAATTTATCCTTACTCATTGTATTTAGTTGTCTAAGAGAAAGATAATTTCCTGTATGGGAGTGTAGAAATCCTAAGTGGGTTTGCCTTTAGAACTTACAGTTGTTGTGTGTACGCTAGGTTCTAGTAGGTGTTGACTTGTTAGGTTGATAGATTGTTAAGTTACCCTGTAATTAAATCTTGCTTAACGAAGTTCCTGCTCGGGGAAGCAGTAGAGTGGACGTAGAAGGATTACACCACCTTCGAACCACTATAAACCATATGTGTTTACTCGTTTTATCTTATCTGTGCTGCATCTTATATTTATTTTATCATAAGCATAAAATGATCTTTAAAAGAAAACATATTTGAGAAAATAAGCCTTCTGTCAAAACATATTTTCCGCTGCGAAGAACTCTAAGTAACAACGTACAGCACTGCATCCTAGTGCTGTAAGCAGTAATAACCTGTGTTCTAAGTTCAAGTAACTTACAGTATAGTAAGTTTGAAAAAGATTTTCATATTCGACGAAGGTTCATTCACCCCCCTGAACCTTGGAGACTACTTGGGACCAACACTCTTTCATAAAAACCATTTAAAAACATTTACTCATGTGCTTATCTTAAAACAATTCGGATGTTTAGCTTTGCTGCGGACTTCCTATTATTGAATTCTTTAACTTGCTTATTTCAAAAAAATATTCTAATTTTTCAACTTGTACAAACTTGAAAAGTTAATTATTATTTTAAAGGAAATGTTTTGACTTAAGTCCGAGGAAGGAAGAGGAAAAACCCCAACCTCGACTCGGATACCATGCGGTAGTGCCCATAACCCAACTTAAGAGGATTGAGACACCACCTTGACTTTATATGCTTAAAATATTCGTAAAAAAGAAAATTACAATAATTAAAAATTATTTTCGTAGAGAAACTCAGTGGAAGACATTATTAAAAACACGAGTATTTTTGTTTTGTTTTTGCTTTCTAGTTTAAATCAAAAAGTTTAGCATGCAAGTAACTAACTCGTGTCTTACCCACATTTGTAAATCAAAACCTTGACATATATATATCACATGAAATTTTTACTTGAATAGTTAATCCAACATAGAAATTTTCAAAGACTTTATGTAATATCAAATTCATAAAGATTAAAATAAATTAAAACATTTACTTTTAGGAAGGAGTCTCTACAGTCGGCTACACATCCGCTTTGTCATAGCTGGACCTGAAAAATATTTTAAATAACATCATGAGACTCCTTCGAAGAGAAAACCCAGTTGGATCGTCGTACTTCTATAATACATTGAGACAATTAAACTATTAAGCATATACTACAACATCATCCTTAGGTATGCTAGCCCTTGGACCATAACATAACATCGAGGAATGTGGTATTGCTTGCCCACTAGACCTTACTTCATAGAGCAGACACTTTTACCCTTATGGTTGTCGTCCGGTAGGGAAGCTGCATACCGATTACAGCTAGATACTTTTATTTGTAGATTTTCATACATAACTTACTAATTCAATTAACAAAAAATAGCTAGAGAGTAGAAGTTACCTACTTTTGAGGTTTGACTTAAAGTGGGGTCATCTCGTACTATACTCGACATATTCATTAACTTTTAGTCTTTAAATCACGTCTAATTTATATCATAAACATACATACATATTCATCTTCGTTGGTTGCTTATTTAATATAGTATTTGGTGTTTGTTGATGTGATTCGATTAATTATAATATCACTAAATCATATCATAATCATCTAACCTAGCATGCTTATCATAAATTTCACATATGGTATATCATAAACACGTAACTATAGATTTAAGAGAATTTAAAGCATGCTTTAAAAGAAGCATCAATTATTCCTTGAAGGGAAAATTGTATCGTACGTTTTAATTCATAATACTAACATCCATATTTTTAAAACTTAAATGATTCATCACTTCACATACAAGCTCTCATTTTATCACTTAAGATCAGTTTCAAATTATGATTTAATTGCATGTTTAATAGTAGATAAATTCTTGATCATAAAACTAGTAACATGTAGGTAGAAAAAACACTTTTTACCACAACAATTTTCATAATTCATATAATTATCTAAAATTCATGATAGTAATCATGAATTTATATAATAATCCTAATTTAACCATGCTAAGACATTAGAGATAGATTCTAATCACAGAAGATTTAATAATGATTTACTACACTAAAAAAATGTTTAAAAAGTATTCTAAAACCATTATGTCTTATAAACTTCATAATAAATTATTTAGTTGATGAAATATTCTGAAATTAATAATTTAAACTTCGAACATAATGTACTTCAGCACTGTAAAATACTTTTAAAATATTATAATGGATCAATTTTATAAAATTATTTTTCTAAGTTCCAAAACTGCAGAATCTTAAATTCGAATTGGACTATTTTGAAAAATCATTATAATTTGTACACTACTTCAAAATATACCAAATTTCAATCGTAGACTCAAAACTCTATTTAGTATAACATACCAAAACAGTTTTGAAAAATTAAAATTGATTGAATTTATAAAATTATTTTTCTAAGCTCTAAAACTGCATAATTCCAATTTGAAACTGGATTATCTTTGAAAAATCACCATAATTCATAAACTACTCCAAAAATTACCATATCTTAACCATAAATTCAAAACTTCATATAGTATTACATACAACAACATTTTAAAAAAAAATTTAGTTGACTGAATTTATAAAATTATTTTTCTAAGGTCTGAAACTGCATAATTCCATCTCAAAACTGGACTATTTTTGAAAACTCACCATAATTCATAAACTACTCCAAACATTACCATCATATACTCAAAAATTCATGTAGCATAATATAATAAAACAGTTTTGAAAAACTCGAAGTATACAAATTTAAAAAAATTGACAAAGTGGACTGTCATTGCTAATATATTTCACAACTTGATTAAACTCATCCACTTTCTTAATTAAAATATAAATCTGACTTTTATAACTCTATTAGCCTATAATAAATCATCTCGACTCAATTTATCATACATGCAATGAGCTTATACAAGATAATCAAACATGCAAAGACTAAATCAACAGGCAAATGCACAACCAACTCCCAAAAGTGACATATTTTAAAGATCAACCACATGAAACAAAAATTTGCACAAATTTCTTCACATTAGAAGAAAATCACCCTTCGATCATACATGCAATGAGTTTAGGTAAAGAAATCAAACATGCAAATCTCAATTCAACATGTATTTGCTCAATCAACACTCAAAATGACATACTTTCGAAGATCAACTACTTAGAACAAGACATTCAACAAATTTATCACATTTGTAGGATATCTCACTTAGATCTTACATGAAACTCAAAATTAGTACTTATTCATGCTACTAAGGATGAAGATTGGTGAGGATTTGTAAAAATTACCTCTTGAATGCACAAACTATGTGTTCTTGAAACTTGTTTGGAAGAAGATTTTAATTTGAGCTTCAATTCTCAACTTGTCTTGTAAAGATCTTGATTCTTCACTTAATTCTTGAAAATGGCAGCTTGTTTGAAGATAAGAATGAACATTTTTTACGGGAAGAAAAGTGTAGAGAGAAGGATGAGCAACTAGCTAGAGAGAGAGAATGGGCATCTTACCAAATGAGAAATAAAATGCTCAATAGTGGAGTCTCTCCCTTTTATATGTAGTATATAGTGTATAAATCATAATTTAATGCATGTAATATGTATGTAGATCACTTGTATAAAGATATAATTTAAGATGTCATATCATGAGGCGTGAGAGATTGAGTGTATCTCTATCTAATGTGACACATATAAGTAATTTTAATCATGACACATCATGCATGGAATTATGTCCTAATTAGCACATCAAATAAGTCATATAAGTATGTTTGAAAATATATTTAATTTAACGTATCATAATAGTCACATACTTTGTTGCACTTAAACTATATAATAAAAATCTACCTAATTATATTTAAACACATAAGTTACATTTTTATATTAATTATTAAAATTATTTTATGTGTAACTCATCTTCTTCTCTTTTTTTTATTCGTTTCATTGCTCGTGCATGTCGAGTGCATTACGATCGAACTTGATCTCATCAGGTAGCTATCCTGCAAGACTTTTAGACATAAAGAAACATTAGCTCATTTCTTCTTGATAAATCATCAAGCTTGTCGTAAAGACATTAAAAATAAATTATTTAAAATAAAATTTAAATAAAAATATGCAATGCAAATATTTCTGAAAAAGGGGTGTTACATAAAGGCTTAAAAAGAGTATAAGAAACATAAAAACTTACTTAAAAGATTAAGGTATCACTCATGAGATGGGTCAATCAGTGATCACTTACATCTAAGACCTATAGAGAGCTTAATCTAACCAGCCTTTATATTCTTTTTATTCCTCAATTTTCATGGCAGATGCAACCGCATGTTTGTTGAGACGCTCTATAGCCAATTGCTCCAAGCTTTTTGTCATTCCACTGGAATTTCTTCAAGTTGCTCACAACTCTTAAGCACAAGATGTCTATGTCTCGAGAAACTATCAATTGACACCTCTCATAGGATTCAAATTATGTCTACAATGAGCAATTATTTGAGTTACTATGAATGCGTTGTTTTTTAACTTGAGGAACATCAAGGTACTAATCTTTGCCAACATAGACATGCGTTCTCAATCTATGAAATATAGCTGATGAGGTCAACCTCTTCATATTTGGTGAGGAGAAGAGAGTCTATATAACTTGATTCTATATATTGATTCATAAGATAAATCATTTACCAACTTTAGCCTTGTAGGTCATCAAATTTTTCCAAACACTTGCTATGAATAAGAGTAGTTAATTGGCCACGAATCCCCAACGTCTCTAAATTAAAGAGTCTATTAAGCACTTGTTTTGTGTAAGATTCATGCAATAATCTAATTAGTACTGTTTGAAGATTTTCACAGACATTATTATCTTCCCCTTGACTGATCTGAGTAATTGTTGTTTTGGTCCTAAAATGCTTCACCTGAATCATATTCCATATATTTACTCTGACATTAAGGGAAAATGACTCTATATCTATTACAAGAGTTTGTAAATTCCATAATTGTGAGACGGATTCAGGAAGAACATCGAGATCATCACAAGAGACAATGAAGTACCTCACATGAATAAGTCTGTTAAACTTCATGGAAAATTTAGTGAATTTGATGCATTTAGATTCCATAACTCTAACAAAATTTAAGGTATTAGAGATCTAAGACTGAAATGTATTCAGGACGCAAGATAGAGAGTTCCTCGTGAAACATAAAAACATGTACATTGGAAGCAAAGTTATTGGTCGTGTGTATTAAAACCAAGATATTCACAATGTACTTCCAATATATAACTGAACCCCTCCCCCTCAACCACTCACCTGCATAACTTTGTCAATTAATCTGATATAACTCATTTTTAAAAAAAGATGAAAAAGATGTTAGGATGTATACTATAAGCCTAGCTTTTGTATGAACATCTATTTATGATATGAGAATCTTTTATAGTCAAATGTTTGTATTTTATATATTTGTTATACATGTTATTGTAATTGTCCAATTAATTTATATTGTAGATAACATGGTATGTGGTGCCACACAGAAGATCATGTTATCAGTTCCTTATAGATTATAAATGGTAGCTCACAGCCGAGATAATTTTGGACAAATTATCGGAATGGTTGTAGTGTAATTTGGTATTAATCTGTCTTGATTATAAAATTACACTAGTGCATTTTGTATGTATTGAGCAGGACCAATTGAGGTTGTTTTATTTATACTGACTACGTAAATAAAACAAGACCTCTGTTATTATGGATGTGCGTCCTCTTAATCATTGTATGATAACGGGCATGTATACTCGATATATGTTTCTTTAATTTACCAATGGGTGAGATTTATTTATTAAATCAATAAGTTCGGTAAATTGGGATACAGTGTTGTTTATATGGTGTGCTGTTGATTATATAATGAAACCGTGTCCTAATTATTTAGGATGATGATGTCCCCTTGAGGAACTCATAAGGATTATCATGTAAACCCTGCAGGTGGATTTATTCCGGCATGATAATAAAGTTGAGTGGTACTACTCTTGGAATTAAATATTAATTAATTGAATTGTTAGTAATTCATTTAATTAATGGGCATTCGATATCTTAAACACGGGAAGATAAATGCGCACATAATAAATAGGAGTCATATCTAATATGGATAAGGGACGGTAGTTCAATAATTTCTTTTTAGTGGATTAAGATATTATTTGATAGGCTTAAGAAGTATATTCAGATTGAATTAAGGACTCCTAAGCCTATCAGGAGACCGATTCCTAATCCTCCTCAAGGTCCCTGTTGTAGCCTATAAATAAACCTCAAGTCAGTCGTTTCTATACACAGAAATACAGATACACAGACATAAAAATCTGAGATACGTATTAGTTGAAGACGGCTGAAAGTCTCGATAGCTCGTTGCCCACACAACGATCGAGATAAGGCGAGGAATACAGCAGAAGATCGTGAGGTCTAGGCTTCATCGATTCCTCGATCTACTGTTCTGATCTTAGAACTAATTTTGGTACAAAAGGTATGATTCGTTTTTCCGCTGTGCGTTAATCATATTTGCATGGATCCCGATTCAGATAATCATATAGGGTCGGCGATCCGGCGGTTCCTACAAAAGAGATGAGAGATTGTGAGTTGTGAAAAAGGAAAAGACACATAGACTATATGATATACTTTTTTTTTCTATTAGTTACTAACTTAGAATATATATATATATATAAAGAGATATCAAACGACTGTATTGATTTGTTAAATGTCAATTAAGGGACATTCAAAAAAGGTTACCATTTTATTTTTAAGAACCATTACAAAATCATTCTATAAATATACAACATGTCTCATTTATATTTTCATCAACTCAAAATCATTCTAACCGTATATTTTCTTTCACAAGTTCTCTTTCTACTACATTTTAGAAAACATTATTTTTAATCTTAACTTTAAAATGACTGAAAATAATCAAGATTTCCTCAACAATCTTTCAACTAATTAATTACAAGAGGAAAGTTTGAGTGGTCAATTTCCACCCACCTTCTCAAATTCGTCTTATCCTTATACTTTATCTCAATTTTTTCAAGGTGATGAAAATTTTGAAAATCTTGAAAGTACTGCTCCCACTTCAAAATTTCAAACACAAATATCTGAATTTTGGCAACAATCATCATAGCATTTACTATGCAATCTCTATCCCAAAGGTTTTTTTTCCATGAGCAACTGGTATGTCGTCAACGTCACACATATTTAAAGAATTAACAACTCCATCATTCATTTCGAAGACACAACAATCTTAACATTTACATCTAATCAATAACAATAGTTAGGACCAAGATTATGTCACTGCTAAAGGTAGGAGGTGAGTAAGATAAATAAAAAAGAAAGACGAGCTCATTGCAAACTCTTATTGACATGGTAAGGGATCTTAAATTATCTGCTATGGTCAGAAAGGAGATGCCTTTTTAGGAAGAAGTGCTAATTCTTATAATGTGAATCATTCCCCCATATGCGCAAAAGACAACTCAATCAAATAAAGTTACATTAGTATAATACTGTTATAAACAAAGTAAACAACTTCAACGCTAACTACATTAGTGTTGAAAGTGTTTACAGAAATGGTCATAGCGATGCAGATGCCAAATATCTTATCGAAAATAATAATGTTGATATTAATTATGAGCATGTTTGGAAGATTACAAAGGATCAAATACTCTTTGTAGGAACCGCCGGATCACCGACCCTATACGATTATCTGTTTCGGGGTCCATGGAAATATGATAACGCGCAACGGATAAACGTATCATACCTTTTCCACCGATATTAGTTCTAAGGTCAGAAATGTAGATCGAAGAATCGATGGAGCCGAGACCTTACGATCTTCTGCTGTATTCCTTACCTTTCTCTCGAACGTTGTGTGGGCAACGAGCTATCGAAACTTTAAGCCGTCTTCTACTCTAGAACGTATCTCAGATTTTTTCTGTGTTTTTGTGTGTCTAGAAAACTACTGACTTGAGGCTTATTTATAGGCTACAACAGGGACCTTGAGGAGGATTAGGAATCGGTCTCCTGATAGACTTAGGAGTCCTAAATTCAATCTGAATATACTTCTTAAGCCTATCAATAATATCTTAATCCACTAAAAAGATATTATTGAACTACCGTCCCTTATCCATATTTGATATGGGCTCCTATTTATTATGTGCACGTTTATCTCCCCGTGTTTAAGATATCGAATGTCCATTAATTAAATAAATTACTGACAATTCAATTAATTAATATTTAATTCCAAGAGTAGTACCACTTAACTTTATTATCATGCCGGAATAAATCCACCTGCAGGGTTTTCATGATAATCCTTATGAGCTCCTCAAGGGAACATCATCATCCTAAATAATTAGGACACGGTTTCATTATATAATCAACAGCACACCATATAAACAACATTGTATCCCAATTTACCGAGCTTATTGATTTAATAAATAAATCTCACCCATTGGTAAATTAAAGAAACATATATCGAATATACATGCCCGTTATCATATAATGATTAAGAGGACGCACATCCATAATAACAGAGGTCTTGTTTTATTTGCGTAGTCAGTATAAATAAAACAACCTCAATTGGTCCTGCTCAATATATACAAAATGTACTAGTGTAATTTTATAATCAAGATAGATTAATACCAAATTACACTACAACCATTCCAATAATTTGTCCAAAATTATCTCGGTTGTGAGCTACCATTTATAATCTATAAGAAACTGATAACATGATCTTCTGTGTGGCACCACACACCATGTTATCTACAATATAAATTAATTGGACAATTGCAATAACATATATAACAAATATATAAAATGCAAGCATTTGACCATAAAACATTCTCATATCATAAATAGATTTATACAAAAGCTAGGCTTATAGTATACATCCTAACACTTTTTGCTCCACAATATGATGATTTTTGTGATTCTTCCAAAAAAAGGTGAAGACATCAGACTCGGATGTGAGCAATGATTCTACTCTACAAGGAAGATGTTAAACATAGAAAAACGTAGATAATTTGATTTAAACACAGACAATTCAAGATACCATGAATGCTCGAAGTGTTCTTTGAGTATTTGGGAAATAAATAAGAAGTTATCGAAATACAAAAATGTTGGTCTCAAGTGGTCTCGGAGGTTCCAAGGGGGGTGAATGAACCTTCATCGATTTTGAAAATCTTTTTCGAACTTACTGTCCTGCAAGTTACTTAAACTTACAGCACAGGCTATTACTGCTTACAGCACTAGGATGCAGTGTTGCACGCTGTAACTTAGAGTTCTACACAGCGGAAATAAGTTTTGACTGAAGGCTTGTTTTCTCAAAGATGCTTTCTTTTATGATTCTTTTATGCTTATGATAGAGTAAATGTAAAATGTAATACAGATAAAATAAAGTAAATAAACACTTATGGTTTATAGTGGTTCGAAGGTGGTGTAATCCTTTTACGTCCACTCTACTGCTTCCTCGAGCAGGAACTTCATTAAGGAAGATTGATTTACAGGAAAACACCTAACAATCTATCAACCTAACGAGTTAACACCTATTAGAACCCAGCGTACACACAACAACTACAAGTTTTAAAGGCAAACCAACATAGGATTTCTAAATTCCCACACAGGGAAGTTGCCTATCACCTAGAAAACTACAAATAATTAGCAAGGATAAATCCTATCAACTGACGACACCTAAAAAAACCTAGCACACAGCAAATAGGTTAAAGTATATGAGTGGTTTCTTCAACTGGTACAGCGAAGTGAACTTTTGAATCCTTCTTTGGATCTTTCAGGTTGAATCTGGTTCACTTCACTAGGTTGAGTGACTAAAACTTGTATGAATGTATGAGAATGTAGCTTTAGAATGCTTGTGCTTGTTTAAGCATAAGATGTTTCAGTAGTCAGCTTTAGTGTTGCTCGACCTCTATTTATACTTGTAGAAAGATATTCGTTGAAGGACATATCTCTTATTTGAATTTCAGGTTCTAATCAAAGATATTGCTCGCATTTAATGCGTCTTGACTTATCTTCTCAAAGCATTCAATGCGGTGTTTGCAGCTCATAGCTTTCTACAGCCTGTCAGGCCACGTGTCATCTCCACATTGGTTCTGCGCCTGTAACTTTGATCTTGTCTCGAATGGCTCTAATTAACTTGCTTCATTCTTTGTTTCTCGTACTATATTTATGATTTCTCATATTGCAGAGTGTTGCTTCTATTTGTTGTGTTCGAGATTTGTTGGAGTATGCAGCAAGTCTTGGCCTCTGCTATGTATCCTCGATCTTCTTGGAGCAACCTCTTATGTACAGTACTATTGTATCTTATTCTTGCAGTGGTACTGTAACTTTTACTTGCAGCGTAGTATCTTTTCTTCGTATAGCTGCATTGCAGTAACTTCTTCCTGCATCCAGTATCTTCTGCTTGCAGTGTTGCTTGCTTTTCTTTCTTATTTGCTATGTTACTGCAGTTCATACTTATTATTTTTACATACTCTCATCTCTTTGATGCAGCACAACTTTACCGAGATCCTCCATCTTTCAGAACCTATATTTACAGACTCAATCCTAGTCTATGATTTCACTTAAACATTGTGAAAAATGGGGTACTCAAACTTCTTATTACATGGATGGTTTGTCTCATCAAAATCTAAACACTGAAATCCGAACAAAAGACTAACGAATTTGCTCAAGGAGCGTGAACTCTAGTTGAGGGAGTTCAAATTTGTGTCTTAAGATACCTTGAGTTAGGACTCCGAAGTAATGAGTAATGCATGAGCATACACGTGGTAATATTAGAGCAAAGTGGACTTAATTGTTGTTCTTAAACGCATAACTCAAGATTAAGATTCTCAGTGATTAAAAAAATTATGTTTGTGTCCACAAAATGAACTTACAAACTTTAAATCTTAAGAGATATCCTTGCCAATCTATCTATCTTCTAAAATGTGTCAATGATATTTTCATCAAACTAGTCCAATATGTTATCTTTAACCTATCTTGAAAAAATGTGCCAATGATATGACATATCAAGTTTCCAAGTTTAAGAATATAATTTTTTCACAAATATATATTGTTGTCTTGAGCTCTTTTAATCTTCAAATCAAGCTTGTGAAGCAAAGATAAACTTAGAGTTTTCGTTAATCAAACTAAAATGTCTTATTCTCAAAATCTCTTCTCCAGCACAAACGGTGAGTCCAATTATCAATCAAGTTTTCCTTAGGGGTCCAACAATAGTCGCTTAGGTCATGGCAAAATTTAATTTTATCGGGACCTAACAAAATCACACCAACCAAACTAAGCACTTGCGAAAGGGACAAAGTTTGACTTTTTCATCATTGCTTCACACGTGTCATACCAAGAACCACTTGATCAAACACACGTGGCTATCATGTAAAGCGAAAGTTGAAAAGTTACACTTTTCTTATAAACAGGGGTAATTTTTCTTTTCACTTTTCACTTTACGAACTTAAAATCCTTGTTGAAATCCTTTAGAACTCTGATCAGATTGTACCGAGCAACATCAACCTATGATATATCACTTAGGTAATTTTTCTTTCTCCACTTAAATTATGTCTTCATCGAACGAGTCTTCTAGAAGTGGGTCGGTCCATGACTACGATCATGGCGCGCTAAGTAGTGTGAGTACAACTCAAAAGATCTGGACTTAGGATTCAGTTCTTCTGATGTCGAAGTGGTCAGGGATCCGACACCAGCTATGGCCAAGGAGGTATGAACGTCAGGCTCGACTTTTGTTGATTTTTATATAGAGTACTACTTAGAGGGCTGTGGTGCTATCACCGAATCGAGCAGCCATCGGAGGACTCTAAGGCTATTTTATGGCCAACCATTATCTCCAAAGCTGAGTTGGACCGGTGGCATGCTTTGTCTAATATCCCCTATGGCGTTACCTTCAACATTCCCTAACCTGATGAGAGGGTATGGATAAATCGCCCAAGGGGTGTGTGGCGATCAGCCTCCGGGTACTTGAAGGTGGTTTTCGATTCTCCTGGTCCCCTACCTTTACTATTATCGATAACACTAGGGTGGCATCGACCCATATCCATCCTAATTGTCGGTCATCTATTTTAGGCCTCTTTGTCCTCTTACATGCTTTTAATATTAAAGTGTTGATCTTACACGAGTTAGCCTAGGTGTATAGCATAAACTTATCCCGGGTATGAGGAATCACTTTTATTACCTTTCCACTCAACCATTCTGACCTAAACTAGTTCATGGTCTTCCTTATTTCATCAAGGATTGGAAGACCAAATGGTTTTTGATCGGTGGAGATTGGATGAGCCCAGGGCCGAGCAGTGAAGACTACTCCCAACAAGTGTCCTATCCTACTTATTTTGGGTCT
The DNA here is from genome assembly GCA_028654395.1 of Scutellaria barbata. Taxonomy (NCBI): domain Eukaryota; kingdom Viridiplantae; phylum Streptophyta; class Magnoliopsida; order Lamiales; family Lamiaceae; genus Scutellaria; species Scutellaria barbata. Next base: position 8,147,053 of record CM053654.1, read on the forward strand.
ACTAACGGTATAACTTAACAACTCCTTTCTAATCGGCTCTTCTGTAAATTTAATTTTGATCGGCAATACCATCTCCTAAAGATTTGTGTTGGTCCCAAGTGGTGTCCGAGGTTCAGAGGGGGGGTGAATGAACCTTGGTCGATTTTTCAGAATCTTTCAAAACAACCGTTCTGCACTGTAAGTTACTTGAGCTTGCAGCGATAGATGGTTACTGCTTGCAGCGCTAGGATACAGTGCTGCACGCTGTAACCTGGAGTTTTGTACGCAGCGGAAATAAATTTTAAAACACAAGGCTGTTTTTCTCAAGAATGCTTCTTTTAAAACATTTTATGATGAGAGACAGTAGATATGCAGAATATAAGCGCATAAATAAATAAAGCAATTAAAACACTTATGGCTTATAGTGGTTCGAAGGTGGTGTAATCCTTCTACATCCACTCTACTGCTCCTCGAGCAGGAACTTTGTTAAGCAAGATTGATTTACAGGACTCTCCTAACAATCTATCAACTTTACAAAGCAAACCACCTACTGAAGTCTAGCGTACACACAGCAACTGCAAACTTCAAAGGCTAACCCACACAGGGTTCAACACTCCCACACAAGGAAGCTGTCTAACTCTAGACAACTAAAACAAACAGCAAGGATCTCTCCTATCAACTGCTTGACACCACTAAAACAACCTAAGCACACAGCAACAAGGTTAAAAGGATAAAAATGTTTTTCTTCAAGATACTTGTCGTAGTTGGTGCTGTAAGACTTAACTGACTGTAAGTTTGCGCTGTATCCTAGGTCCTTGTGCAGCTGATGCTTTCTTCCAGTGCTGCTGTAACTTTGACCTGGTTGCAGTATCTTCTGGCAGTGCTGCTGTAACTTCTTTTTAGCAGTACTCCTGTATCATTTTCTTGCAGCGTTGCTGCATGCCGTTCTTTCTTACATTGTTGTATAGAATTTTCAACTCATTACAGCGGTGCTGTATCTTCCTTCTATCAGCCATGCTGTATCTTGTCTTCTTGCAGCAATACTGTATCCTGCCTTCTTGCAGCGATAACTTCCATTAAAGCTTAGATGCAGCTTTATCCTTGTTTATCCTCCATTTTCGACACTAGACACAAGACTCAATTCTAGTCTATTTATTCACTTAAACATTGTGAAAAATGGGGTATTAAAAACTTCCTATTACATAATTGGTTTGTCTCATCAAAATCTAAACATTGAAATCCCAACAATTTCCCCCTTTTTGATGATGATAAAACCTTTACATTATTTCGTTCATGAAGAAGTTTCATTTTACATTAACTCATATGATTTATCCAGATTACATGCTAGCACAGCTTTGAACAAATTAAATCTAATCCTGGATTCATCAGAGATGCACCATGCTATTCATTTCATCATAAGTAACAGGAAAACATAAACAGCATGCACGAGTTCATAAGATTTGAACTTGGTCAGAGTAGAAAGAAAAATTTCTTCATTGACAGAGAAATTTTTACAACATCAAAAATACAATAAGGATCACAAGAGGGTATATAAATACAGCTTAGTAAAACAAATACCTTTTGCTTGCCGGTTCGTCTGATCTTCTTCCTGCAAACCTTTCAAGGCCTTCCCTTCCTCTTGATCCTTTCCAACAGTCCCTGATGGACTCTTGGTAGGACTCTTCCAGCTTGTGTCTGATCACGGGAACTTGAATCCGTCTCAGCCAGAAGTCCTCACAGAATGGTACAATCAGCCCTTCCTTTACTCGGTCGATATATAGTTGTTGCATATCAAGGCTTCCTTCCCGAGCGAGCTGTTCATATCTCTTCAATGCAGTTTTGCAAGTATGGTACTTGCTGAATTTGTCTTTTCTGCATAGTTCTCTGAAGTGTCTGAGGTACTCAGATCTTTTGAAAATGGTGATCGCCTCAAATGTTGGATTCCGATCAAAAGACAATCTGACTTCTTTGAAGATATCAAATCTCCAAGCCATGTTCTCTCCTTCAGGCCTTTGATCCATCAACACGGACACTTCAGCAGAGATATTATCAGTATCAAGGCGAGGGATTTCTTGAGGAGAGAATTGGTAGAAATGATCTGGAATAATTCTTCTTTCACCAATTACACCGAGTCTTTGAATCCAGACATTAGGATCTTCATCTTCTCTTTGGTGCCTATGACTCTCAGACTCGTCCCCGCTCATCCTCTTCCTTGAGCCTTGCTGTTGGCTATCATCCCTTCTCTTATGATGATAGCTGGGAGGTGCTGCATCCTTGCTTGCAGCCCTGCTGTGTGCAGAACCTGCAGCCGATCTTCTTTCAGCAGCTGCACCGGCTCCACCAGCTCCATCATCATCTCTTCTCCATCTTTTCTGAGAGGGGATATCAGCAGCAGCGGATGATCCAGACCTTCTTCTCCTCCTGCTGAGAGGTTGCTGGTCATCATCATCTTCTTCATCTTCTTCAGCAGCCCTTTTGCTCTTGTATCTCTCATCTATTCCTTCCTCCTTTTTGACATCATCAAAAACCGAGGGCTGAATAGGGGCAGTTGGGACCACCCTTGAACGAGGGAGTCGGGTCGGCTCGGGGGCGGGCTCTGGAACATCGATATGCTGAGGGAAAGCTCGGACCATGATGTCCCTGAGTTCTCCCACATCAGCTCCAGGTTTCCCAGGCGGTCGTCCACATTTCTGGTTCTTTGGGATTAATCATGTACACGATCCAGAAGTGATTCCAGGACTTGGGAGTGAGAGTTGAGTCTAGTTGCGGCACTTTCAGCATGCTGCTTCCACTACCTGATCTTCTGGCGTGTGAGTGCAGCATCGACCTTCAACTCCTTCTCCAGTCTGACCCGATCGAAGTACAGCCTATTTGAATGTTCCGCAAGATTTGACTTGATCATGTTAGGCAGCACTTCAAGGTCCTTCTTGAAACCCGTCATGGTTTCAGCATGGAATTGGGCACTGACCCTGAGACTGTTGCGCATGATAGACTCATGCTCCTGGAGAGCATGCAGCAGGTGTCTAACAGCGGTCTCGACTCTGTTGATAGATTCATCAGGAGTCAGCCCTGAATTCCTTCTTGTCGAGGCAGCAGCGGATGCAGCAAATGGAATAACATCCTGACATACTGGTGCTGCATCCTGCCTCGGGACTTCAGTAGCCACCTCATCCTCATCCTTGCTGGTATGCGAGCTTGTAGAGCTTGAGGATGGGTGCTCTTCTTCTTCTTCGTCTTCCTCATCTGCCTCCTCTTCGCTGGATGGGATTTGAACATGATCTGCTCCGCCAGATAATAGCCCATAAACAGCAATGTTGCGCTCCTTTATCCTCCTTGCGAATTTGGCATGAGACATATTAGCGTCCACAATAACCTCTGCTGATGTAACCTTTGAAGGTTCTTGAGAGCATGCAGCAGCTGCAGGATCAACCTCCTCTCGAGGTGTCTCTAGCTGCACTAGGGTTACCTCGGCTTCAACTCCAGCATCCTCAGTGGGTACTGTCTGAACAGCCTCCCCACCTGAGGTCTTCTCACCCTTAGGGAGTGTTGTCAGAACAACATCCTCCACAGAGGTCTTCTCACCGGACCCCGTCTCCTCGGCCGGTCCTGTAGCAACTTCGACAGCCTCTGCTGCAAGAATGGGCTCTTGTAGCTCTGCTTGCTTTCCTGCAGCATCCACAGCTTTCAGCACTGTATCCTTCTGTGCTGCAAGAATCTCAGCTTCCACCCTTTTTGGCTCTTCTGCCGTAACTTCTTGTAGGGTGGTTGCCTGCTGCACTGCTGTCGCGTCCAGTGTAGGGAGTACCGCCTCTGCAACTTCCTCCGTAGATGCTTCATCGGCAATCTCAGAGATATCTGAGATGACATCCCTGATTATGGCAGTCGGTTCCCCCTCAGAATCTGCTTGGGCAGCATCTTCATCTTCGTGAACTGGGGAATCGCCATAATCCAGTAGTTGGGCTTCCTCTTCCTCCAAGCGATCCAGCGAGATAATGTTGGAGAGGCCCTCGACTACTTGTTCGTATGCAGGGGAGTTCATTGGATGTGAACTAGAGCTTCCTTCTCCCCGCATCCTCCTTGGAGTGTGCTGCATCCTGGTTTCCCTCATGCTCTGTTGCAGCGCCTGTTGCGGCATAGCTTTTTCAGCTTGCTCCACTCCCAAGGTGTCGATTTGCTCACGAGCAAACGCGACATCATCGCCCCTTCTTACAGCCTCCACAGCCGGGGCAAGGAAGACCTGTGCATCTTCCACTGCTGCTCTCATCGGCAGCTCTGCAGAGTCGGATTCTGCAAGAGCTTTACCCTTTCCCTTGTCCTATGCCTCCTGTGCAGCACTACATCCATCGAGCTCTTGAACTCTTGCTACAAAGTCAGGTTGCAGGAGTGCCAGAATATCCTCTGATTTGGCCCACTCCAGGACAGCTTGCTCGACTGTCAGGAAATCCTTCCACTTCAACAGGATTTCCCCCTTCAACAGCCTCATCTCTCTCCAGAGAGAGTACTCCGCAGCCATATTTCTAGCCGCTGGAAGGGTAGGATCGAGCACTGAAGCTTCTGTTTGTAGACGAGCTTCTTCTTCAGTTGGCTCGCCCCGGTGCTGATGTGGCTCCTGAAGCCGATGTGACTCATCCCCAACAACAGCAGCAGCAGCCCTCTTGCTGCGTGGAGCCCTTCTCACCAAGGGTGCGTCATCATCTGGGGAAGAGGATTCAAGTTCAGGTACAGCCTTCCCTGAACTCCTCTTGATAACAGGAATAGGACTCGAAGGGTCCTCTTCTTCGGCTTCTTCCCCGCTGCCTGCAGCTTCATCTTGCAGAGCAAGAGTTGCATTCTTTTTGTCTTTGGTTTTCTTCCTCGCAACTCCTGCTCCTGCAGCCTTCGGCTGGGTCTTGCCCTTCTTCTTCTCCCCGAGATACTTTCCAGGATGAATGGGGGCGGGTGCTGTAAGTTAAAGGCCAAGCTTGCAGAGCAGAGAGAAGATGGTGATACCATAGCTCCGACGCTCAGTTATCTTCTCTGCTTCCTCCCACAGCCTCTTCATGATGAACCTTGCCCAGTTCACCTTTTCTCCGGCTATGATCGCAGACATGATCCGGAACCGGAGATCCATGCATTTGTCATAACTCCCAGTCCTTCCTTCGATGGAGTACGTATAGATATCATGAAGCAGCTCGAACTCCGGTTTGAAGAGCTTCTTGGGGGCGCTTCTCTTGATCTCAGCCCCAACATCCCTTACTCGGAAGAGATCCCACATCTCTTGAGCAGATGCCTCTCCGTACGTCGCCAACTGGCTGGGGGTAAAACCTGCAGCCGAGATGCTGAAGATGGTGGCGATGTCCCTAATGGTCAGCGACCGTTCTTCTCCATCTGCATCCATCTGAAACAGAATGCAGTTCCTGTCCTCCGCCTGCCTGGCGTAGGCGTAGAATCTCTGTACTGACTCCACAGAGAAGCCAACATATACGGTGGTCAACAGCCCTAGGACTTGGGTCTGTTGAAGAGCATCAAAAATCCTCTTGATCAAAACATTATCATATAGTCCTGACTCAAGGATGTGTTCCTGGTTGATCATCCTTCCATCCAGAACGATGGTTTTTCTGGCAGCCATTGAAAGGATTTTGTGAGAGAGAAAGTGAAGGATCGAGGGTTTGCACTTAGAAATTTTTTGTGATGAATGCGTTTCTCTCTCTGAAGATGGTGAAAAATGAATTCGAAAGGCACGTTTTGATCTTTATGGAGGTTCTCAAGAGACGTGCGTCGATCGACGGTTGAGATAAATCAGGGAATTGATCTAGTGGCTCAGGAAAAAGCGGAGTTGTCAAATCGACACTAATAATTACTTGGCGCGTGGGCTCTGACCGCGCCCTTTCCACTTCCTGACACCCGCAGTCATTCATTTAATGCTGAAAGACATGCCCTTTACCGCCTAAATAAATGCCTTTTTAAGGTTGCAGCATCTCTAGTACGAGGTTGCAGAGCAATCAATACTCCTTTGAAATAAATGCTGTAACCTGGTGCTGCTTGAATTCTCGATAAATGCTGTACTGTAAGAATGTAGGTTGCAGCGCTATATGAACCCAGTGTTGTATTGACGCGTAGCTTACAATACTGTTCTTACTGCTTTCCTCAAGCATACAGAGGTTCCCCCTACATTTCTGTATCTTTCTTTCTCTTCACAACTTAAGAATTCCCAGCTCGTTTCGAAGCATAGAAAACCTCGATTCACTCAAAAGTTTTGTGAGAATATCTGCAAGCTGTAGATCCGTGTGAACTTTCTCTAGCACGACGTCTTTCTTCTCAACATGATCTCTTATAAAGTGATGACGTATATCAATGTGCTTAGTTCTTGAGTGAAACACAGGATTATGGGTAATTGCAATAACACTCGTATTGTCACAGAGAATAGGAGTCTCTTTTTCTTCTATCCCATAGTCTCTAGGTTGCTGCTGTATCCAGAGAATCTGCGCACAGCAACTTCCTGCTGCAACATACTCTGCTTCTGCTGTAGAGGTTGCGATTGAAGTCTGTTTCCTGCAGAACCACGAGACAAGTCTATTTCCCAGAAATTGACACATCCCACTTGTACTCTTTCGATCAATCTTGCAGCCTGCATAATCTGAATCGGAGTAGCCTTTAAGCTTGAATCCTCCTTCCTTAGGATACCATAGGCCTACTTCCTGAGTCCCTTTCAGATACTTAATCACTCTTTTTACTGCTAACAGGTGTGATTCCTTTGGTGCTACTTGGAATCTAGCACAGATTCCTACTGCAAACATAATGTCAGGTCTGCTTGCTGTAAGATACAGCAAAGATCCAATGAGGCGTCTGTACTTGGTAATGTCAACATCTTTGCCGTCTTCATCCTTGTCAAGACTTATGGAAGTGGACATGGGAACGGATGTTGCAGCTCCATTCTCCATGTCAAATTTCTTGATAAGCTCCTTCGTATACTTGACTTGGTTGATGAAGGTTCCTGTAGGTAACTGTTTTACTTGCAGTCCGAGAAAGAAACTTAATTCTCCCATCATACTCATCTCGAACTTTGACTGCATCAGGTTGGAGAATTTCTCACATAACTCTTTGTTTGTAGATCCGAAGATAATATCATCCACATATATTTGTACAAGAAGTACACTTTCTCCGTCCTGTATCCTAAACAACGTTTTGTCGATTGTTCCTTTCTGAAAACCATTTTCCAGAAGGTAGAGAGATAAGGTGTCATACCAAGCTCTTGGTGCTTGCTTCAGTTCGTATAAGGCCTTTTGTAACCGAAACACCTTCTCTTCTGCTTGATCCTCGAAACCAGGAGATTGTTCAACATATACTTCCTCTGTAAGGAGACCATTCAGGAATGCGCTCTTAACATCCATTTGATAGACCTTGAAATTCATATGTGCTGCATAGGCTAGAAAAATTCTTATCGCTTCCAGCCTTGCCACGGGTGCAAAAGTCTCATCAAAATCAATTCCTTCTTCCTGACAGTATCCTTTAGCAACTAATCTTGCTTTGTTTCTTACAACGTCTCTTGATTCATCTAGCTTATTCTTGAATACCCACTTTGTTCCAATTACACCTTGATGGGTTGGTCTTGCAACTGTCTGCCATACTTGATTTCTTTCAAATCCGTTCAGCTCTTCTTGCATGGCCTGTATCCAGTTGCTATCTTGCAGTGCCTCTTCAATATTCTTAGGCTCTGATTGTGATATGAAGCATGCAAACATTGCTTCATGTGGGATGGATCTTCTTGTTCTTACACCAATGGATGGATCTCCTATAATGAGATTTCTTGGATGGTTTCTTAGCCATGTCCTATCTGGCTCGAAGACATGCGTTGGTGTATCCTGCTCATCATATTGCTGTATTACAGGAGGTTCTGCTGCTGTAAGAATATCCGCTGCATCCAAGGTTGCAGCTTCTTCTTCTTTTTCTTCTCCTGTAGGCAGAACTCCTTCTATGTATGGTACAACATTCTCTTTTCTAGGAGCGGTCTCTTCAGGTGGTTCTTCCAGCTTTTTCGTGTCACAGTGTGGTTCATCAAACACCACATGTATTGATTCTTCTACCACCAGGGTTCTCTTATTAAACACTCTGAAAGCTCTACTTACAGCAGAGTATCCTAGAAATACTCCTTCGTCTGATTTAGCATCAAAAGTTTTCAGATGTTCCTTTCCATTGTTGAGAATGTAACACCTGTATCCAAAAATATGTAGAGAAGAGATATTTGGTGTATGACCATTCCATATTTCATAAGGTGTCTTGTCAAGATCTTTGATGATTAGACATCTGTTCTGCGTGTAGCAGCAGTGTTGGTTGCTTCAGCCCAAAATCTCTTGGGTATTTCTGCTTCTGCTATCATTGTCCTTGCTGCTTCTTTGAGGGTTCTATTCCTTCTTTCAGCAACCCCGTTTTGTTGCGGTGTTCTTGCAGCAGAGTATTCATGACGAATACCATTATCAGAACAGAATTTCTCTATAAATTTATTTGTGAACTCAGTTCCTTTGTCTGATCTTATCTTCACTATACTTAAGCTTTTCTCATTCTGAATTTTCTTCATCAGTCCAGGTAGCTTCTCTTGAGTTTCTGACTTCTTTGCGAGGAAGATCGTCTAAGTATATCTGGAGTAGTCATCTACTACCACAAGAGAGTACTTCTTCCCGCTCAAGCTTACTGGTTCTACTGGTCCAAAAAGGTCCATGTGTAGAAGGTCCAGAATTCTGTGGGATGATTTCTGAATCTTATCCTTGAAAGAGCTCTTAACTTGCTTTCCCTTTTGACAAGCTCCACAGACATTCTCCTTCTTGTAAGCTACATCTGGCAATCCTCTTACGAGGCCTTTTCTTGCTAGCTTGTTGATAGTCTTGAAATTCAGGTGACTCAATCGCTCTTGCCATAACCAGCTCAGCTCTGGTTGACTTTTCACAATGAAGCATGTAGATTTAGTGGAGAAGTTCCAATCTGCTAGGTAGATATTTCATCTTCTTGTTCCTGTAAGCTTTACTTCATTCGTGGTGCTGTCCTTGATTAAGCACTTGTTGAGGTTGAATTCCACTGTGCATTCTCTGTCACAAAATTGACTGATGCTTAGAAGATTATATCTAAGCCCCTTTACATAGGATACATCCTTGATCTTTATGTTCCCATTGACTAAGCATCCGCTTCCTTTTGTGCTTCCTTTGGAATCATCTCCAAATATGACCTTAGGTCCTTTACATTCTTGGAAGTCTTTCAGCATTTTTTTACTGCCTGTCATGTGCCTTGAGCAGCCGCTGTCGATATACCATACATCACTGCTGCATCCTGGCACTGTAACCTGTAACAATTTCAAATAGATTTAGGTACCCATATTTGTACGGGTCCTTTGGGGTTAGTTACTTTGGGAACCCAAACTTTCTTAACAGTAACTGATCTACTGTAAGATTTGTTGGTTCTCGAGTTGTATGCAGTTATCTTGGAGAACTGCTTATAAGGAGTGTGTGCATAACCAACATGTGTGTTACCAACACCCTTGTAGTGTGGTCTTCCACCATACTTCCCTGGAGTATATCTTCCTTGAGGTTTAGACATGTAGGTCTTAGTATAGGTGGGAAATTTTCTTCTATGCTGCAACTTTGTTGGTTGCTGCATCCTTTTGCTGCATGCAGCAGATGGCTTCTGCTGCAGCCAAGTCTTAGATGCAGGCTTACTCCCTACAGTTGAGCATTGGGGTTTCTTCCCCTTATCCGTCATTGCTGTTTTGTTCATGATCTTTTCAGAGTCACAGAGTAACTCTTTCTCCATTGGAGTTTTAGCTTGAACAAAGTTTACAGCTATGGATGTACTTGCTGTATTCTGAGAGCCTTGATTGCTGTAACCTATGCCCGATAATTCAAAAGGATCTCTGACACGGTTTATGTAATCTCTTGCGTCCTTTGAGGATTTGGTGAACGTGCTCATCTTGGACTGCAAGATTTCCTTCTCAAATCTTAGCTCAGTGATCAGCAGATTCAATCTAGAGACCTTTTGTTGCAGCTTACTACACCTTGAGTTATCAAACTCTCGTGCAGCGAGCATTTTGGCAATGTCGATATTTTTACTCTTGAGGATCTCATTATCGATTCTAAGGTTCTCATTTTTAACCTTTAGTTCCTCATGAATTGAGTTGATCTGCTCGAAATCACTCATGATCCTTTTCAAGGAGTGGATCATGTTTAGCTCCTCATCAACATGTGTGGACAACGGTTGGTAGATTACCTCATCTTCTTCGCTGTCCTCGCCATCTCTAGCCATTAGGCATATCAGCGCTTCTTCATCAGAGGATAAGGATTCAGTGTCGCTGTCAGAGGATTCTGCAGCTTTCAGTACTTCCTTCGGCACTACTGCATCCTTGCTTTTTCCATCTCTCCTATGAGAGATCGAAGCTTGTGCATTTCCTCTCTCCTTTTATCTCTCCTCTGTTCTCTTTCTCCTTCCGGATACTTGTGCACGGTTGGATAAGGACAGTTCCTTGCGTAATGTCCTGGCTTCCTGCAATTATAGCACAAGTCAATATTTCCTGTATTTGACTGTGGAGAAGAGGATACCTGAGGTGTTGGATGACTTCTTTTGAAGTCATTTTTCTTGTTGAGGTTGATGTTGCTGCTATTGTTGTTGCTCTTTATAAATCTCCTGAATTTCTTTAGGAGGAGCTCCATATCCTCTTCAGCAACTTCTGCTGTATCCTCAGTCTTTTTACTGCAACTAGCGGTTGCTGTATCCTTGGTTCCTCTGGCGGTTAACGCTGTAACTTTGGAGATTGACTCCTCTGATTCTTTTCTCCTTCTATTGATGTCATACTCAAACGCTTTGAGATCGGAGAATAGGTCGAATGTGCTCATGGATTTTAAATCTATAGACACTCTCATGGCAGTGGTCTTGCTATCTCACTCCGTAGGTAGGGCTCTTAACACCTTCATTTTCTTTTCTTTTTGAGTGTAGTGTTTGCCCAGAGCTTCTAGTTCATTCACTATTGATGTGAATCTTAAATCTAGTTGCTCAAGAGTCTCTTCATTCTTCATCTCGATGAGCTCGAATAGTTGGGTAGCGTTGGAGATTTTGTTGTCCTTTGTGAGCTCTGTTCCTTCACAAATTTGCTCAAACTTTTCCCATATTTCTTTGGATGTAGAGCAAGTTTTAACTTTGCTAAATGTGCCTTTATCCAAAGTAATAAATAGAGCGTTCTTTGCCACATTATCTAGGGTGGCTCTCTTCCTATCTTCGTTTCCCCACTCTTGTCGTGGTTTGGTCAGGAAGTTTGGTGGTGGCTGCTCTCCTTCTGCATGGTCTCTTCCATACATTGGATTTACCTTCATGGGGATTATCGGTCCTTCAGTTATGACCGTCCACATCTCATCATTCATGGCAGAAAGGTGTGCCTGCATTCTTATCTTCCAGTCGTCATATTCCTTTATGGAAAACATAGGTAGCTTGTGATTGGAGGAATCCATGATATGCTAAAAGATATTTTTATGCACAGAAAACAGCGAGACAAAGGTGGATCTAGGTAGGTGACCAGATAAGTTGGCTTTTAACCCAACTTGCTCTGATACCACTTGTTGGTCCCAAGTGGTGTCCGAGGTTCAGAGGGGGGGTGAATGAACCTTGGTCGATTTTTCAGAATCTTTCAAAACAACCGTTCTGCACTGTAAGTTACTTGAGCTTGCAGCGATAGATGGTTACTGCTTGCAGCGCTAGGATACAGTGCTGCACGCTGTAACCTGGAGTTTTGTACGCAGCGGAAATAAATTTTAAAACACAAGGCTGTTTTTCTCAAGAATGCTTCTTTTAAAACATTTTATGATGAGAGACAGTAGATATGCAGAATATAAGCGCATAAATAAATAAAGCAATTAAAACACTTATGGCTTATAGTGGTTCGAAGGTGGTGTAATCCTTCTACATCCACTCTACTGCTCCTCGAGCAGGAACTTTGTTAAGCAAGATTGATTTACAGGACTCTCCTAACAATCTATCAACTTTACAAAGCAAACCACCTACTGAAGTCCAGCGTACACACAACAACTGCAAACTTCAAAGGTTAACCCACACAGGGTTCAACACTCCCACACAGGGAAGCTGCCTAACTCTAGACAACTAAAACAAACAGCAAGGATCTCTCCTATCAACTGCTTGACACCACTAAAACAACCTAAGCACACAGCAACAAGGTTAAAAGGATAAAAAGGTTTTTCTTCAACTTGTGCTTCGAAGTGAGCTTCTGAATCCGTAAGGAATCCTTTAGCTTGAACTTGCTTCACTTCGGTAGGTTGAGTGACTGAAACTGATTGTAGACTTGAATGCTTGAAACTTGTAAGCTTGAAATTTTATCGAATGGTTTTTAGTTCTCAGTAACAGTAACAGTAACAGTGCTCCTCGACCTCTATTTATACTTGTAGGAGAAGATGTCCGTTGAAGGAGACATCCCTCTTTTGAATTTGAAGTAGCCTGGCCAAAGTATAGTTCGCATTTAATGCGACTTGACCTTTCCTTTCGGAGCATTTAATGCGGCAGTTGTGGCTCGCAGCTTTCTGCAGCGCGTCAGTCCATGTGGCATCTTCTCATTGGCTTCGTGTCTGCTACTTTGACTTTTACTTGAACGGCTCTTTTATTCTTGCTTGAATCTCCGTTCCTCGTACTGCTTTTATCCTTCCTAGGATTTACAGGATACTTGTCGTAGTTGGTGCTGTAAGACTTAACTGACTGTAAGTTTGCGCTGTATCCTAGGTCCTTGTGCAGCTGATGCTTTCTTCCAGTGCTGCTGTAACTTTGACCTGGTTGCAGTATCTTCTGGCAGTGCTGCTGTAACTTCTTTTTAGCAGTACTCCTGTATCATTTTCTTGCAGCGTTGCTGCATGCCGTTCTTTCTTACATTGTTGTATAGAATTTTCGACTCATTACAGCGGTGCTGTATCTTCCTTCTATCAGTCATGCTGTATCCTGTCTTCTTGCAGCGATACTGTATCCTGCCTTCTTGCAGCGATAACTTCCATTAAAGCTTAGATGCAGCTTTATCCTTGTTTATCCTCCATTTTCGATACTAGACACAAGACTCAATTCTAGTCTATTTATTCACTTAAACATTGTGAAAAATGGGGTACTAAAAACTTCCTATTACATAATTGGTTTGTCTCATCAAAATCTAAACATTGAAATCCCAACAATTTGTTTTCTGAGGATAGTACTGAGAAAAGTCATCGAACCTTCAAGGCCCTCATTACTCAAGACCGGTTTGCCCGAGCAGGTCTTATTTTCCCTTTTATCCCATATCTATGTAACTTTCTTAGTAAGATTCAAACTTTGGTCATTTAGTTTCTTACTAGGTATTTTTGTTGAGTCCTTATTTGTAATTTTTCTTCTTGTCAGCTATCCTTCCCATCGATAGCCTGCCCTAAGAATGGACCCGACCAAGTGCATTCGACTTTGGAATAAAAAAATAAAGGGACAATTGACCAAGATTGCTGGTTTGGGAAAGGGTAGGGGCATTAATGCCCCATCTCGGCCATGGTGGTTTCAGGTCGGGCATCATTTGCTCTAAAATCACCCCAACCAAGCGGTTGAGATCGGATACTACCGAGCAACCAATTGATACGCTAGGTGTCACTATTGCTGCCGAACCTGGTGTTTGGACTTTCGAGAATCACTAACCGGCTCGATCAGCATTTATAGGTGGGATCCCCATATGATCGAGATATCCAATGGCTATCTTGGGTGGAGGCCTCTATTTCAGATAAGTTATAATCGTGCTCAAACTCTGAGTATGGATCTAATGAAGAAGCTTCCTTCCAGGGTCGAGCCGGCCATGAAAGCCTTTGCCAAGACTTAGACAGAAGAGCTGGAGGGTTATGCCAAGTTGATATTCGGTGTTGACATGGATGTCTACGTCTCTGTTCTTCTCGCCCAGACTTCAGTCTTCACCTGGCATGGCCATTTTTCCTACTCAACCAGCTCGAGAAATATGAGGCCAAAAAAGACTGAGCTGAGGGAGAAGATGAATGAGCTGGTTTACCCTAGATGAGGAGAAAGAGACCTTTTAGCCCATTGACCTCATTTCAGAAACTTCTGGCCGAAACAACTAAGGCTGCCGAGCTCGACCATTAGCGGGTGACAAATATGGCCATAGAGATTTTCCAGCTCCAGGCCAAGCTGGAGGCTGTCAAGATTACCCTAGTGGGAAAAGCTCGACGATCGCCCTCTCATGGCAGTCCTGGTCGGTTATGTTGAGAAATGGCCTCCCGACATACTATTTAGGGATGATGGATGACCTGAAGGAGTATCTTCCTCTCAGGTCGGAATATGTCCTTGTTTTGATACCGCCAATTAGGCTCATATTTTACCTTGATTATTATATCGGTGGGTTCATGTGGAGCCGACCAAGTGGAAGAGAACAATGCCGCGATGGCCACTTTTGATGTTCCTTGGGTCGATAATTAATGTTCCCGCCTAGTAAATTTTGTAATTGATTTACCTTTTATTCAGCCTTTTTAGCCCTTTTATATGAGGTTTTGGCCTCCAAACCAGATTATTTCTGAATATATAACTTTCCTAACCTGCTTGATTATATTTCTTATTCTCCTATTCCTTGTTTTATATAATTTCTACTTAGCCTTCTCTTCTTGAGAACCTGATCACTTCAACCGAGCATGTTTTTTCGGATCTATTGTTGGTTAGGATTAGGTCGGCTTGGTTTAGTATTGTCTTGTGCCATTCTTTAAATTTTTATTGGCTCAGACCAAGCGCTGCCCTTGCATTTCGTCCTAGTTAGTCAGCTTGGACTGGGTCATCATCTTACTTTAATCCGAGCTGGTCAACTTGAAATTGGTTATTGCCTTGTCTTTCATCCAATTTCATCAGATTAGGCCGTAGCCTTGTCATTTGATCGAGTCATTCGACTCGGACATAGCCACAACCTTATCTTTAATCTGATTTGATTGGATTAGGCCGTAGTCTATCTTTTGTTCGAGCCGATCGGCTTGGACTAGGTCCATGCCAACTTCATCCGAGTGGTTCGATGTTGAGTTCTTTAGTGTGTTGAAGTACCTTTTTAAGTACTAGTTCCCGATCTTGAATTTTCTTGCTCGAACTTTCAAGTTGTAATACCTTGAACTTCTTTGCTTATTTCCTCAGCTTAGAATCAATCATCTCCTCTTCAACTAGGTCGAGGTAGGTCATAATTACCTTTATATTTTGCTCTTTCTAGTAATTTTAGACTCTTCAGATCAGTATATCGATCTCGACTGGGATGACCGCCTCAGCTACAAAGGCCAGTGAATATGGGGTCTCTCTGGTGGCTATCCTGATTGTCGTTCTGTATGACTGGCACTCTAGGAAGTTCATCCACCCAAACTCCTTTTAATTCTTCCAACTTGGTCTTCAAAGTGTATTTAATTATCTTGTTGATGGTCTCAACCTAGCCATTTCATTGGGGATGGTATAGGGTAGAAAACGATTTTTTAATCCCCAAATTCTCACAAAGACCTTTGAAGTCTTCTGAATCAAATTGGCATCCATTATCAGTTATCACCGAGTGCAAGATGCTAAAGCGGCAGATTGTGGACTTCCATATGAAGTTAGTAAACTTTTACCTCGATTATTTTTGTAAGGGGTTCAGCTTCCGCCCACTTGGTGAAATAGTTAGCCGTGATTATCGCAAATTTCACTCCTCTACGGCCCGTTAGCATTGGGCCGATCAGATCGATTCCCTACTTAACAAACGGCTAAGGGGCCATGATTGAATTTAGGTCTTCAAATAGGGAATTTATTAAACGTGCATATCTCTAACACCAATTACATTTCCTAGAAAATTCAATCACGTCTTTTTTGGGTTCAACCAGAAGTAGGCTTGCCTAATTATCTTGAAGGCCAAAAAGATTGGCCTCTTGTGTGGTTGCCACAAATTCCATCTGGACTTCTTTCAGTGTGTATTCAGCTTCTTACTCATCTAGACATCTTAGAAGGGATAACGAGAAACCCCTTTTGTATAAAATTACGTCATTCAATGTGACGTAATAGATCAGATTCTTAATTTTCTAGCCTCACCTTGCTCTTTTCCCCCTTTCAAGTGTGGGATGATTGGATCATCCAACTATATTTCTGGTTGTCTGTATAAATCTCTTTTTATTCGAGAGTCGAGCTCTCCACCATCCCGATATTAACCAAGCCGATGTCCTTGATCCCTTCTCTCGTAGCGAGCTGAGCTAGTGTGTCAGCCCATACATTTTTTACTCTTGGAATTTGTTCTGCTCGGACTCTTTTAAACCCTGTCGAAGCCACCTCCACTAATCTTAGATATTTGGACATCTTTCCATCTCTGGCATTCTAGTCTCCAAAATCTGGTTGACGTCTAAAAGTGAGTTGCTGAGTATTTCAAGATCATCGACCCAAATTGCTTGGCCATATAGAGGCCAGCTAGTAGTGTTTCATACTCAACTTCATTATTGGTTGCTAGAAATTTGAATCGAAGGGCCGAGCAGAAGTATTTGTTTATTGGGCTAATGAACATTATACCAGCCCCAGAGCATTACGTAGTTGATGACCTGTCGATGAACATCTTCCATGATCTTTCGATCTTCTCCTCCTGGAGGATTATGGAGGTGTGAGTTCTGCTATAAATTTTACTAGGGCTTGCCCTTTGATTGTGGTCCTTAGGGTATACTGTACATCATATTGGCCAAGTTCGACCACCTACTTAGGTAACCTTCCCAAGACGTCTGGTCGGCTAAGAACCTATTTCAATGGGAAATTAGTCAATACCTCCACTTGGTGTATTAGAAAGTAGGGTCTTAACTTTCGAGCAGAGATGACCAAGGCATAGGCCAGCTTCTCCATCATCGAGTATTTAAGCTCGACATTATATAAAGATTGGCTCACATAGTACATCGGTTGTTGAGCCCGCTTTTTAGCTCGGATAAGAACAACACTTATGGTATATTCTAATACCACTAAGTATAGCTACAACTTTTCTCTGGCCTCAGGTTTTGCCAATACCGAGGCCTCCATCAGCACGCTCTTTAGGTCTTCTAGAGTGAAAATATGCTTGTCATTCCATTCGAATTGTGTGACCTTCTTGATTAGGTTAAAAAATAGCTTGTATTTGTTAGTTGATCTAGAGATAATCGATTAAGTGTAGCTATTTTTCCTATTAGGCTGTGCACATCTTCCACCATTCTTGGATGTGTTAAGTTCTCAATCACTTCAATCTTTTCAAGGTTGGCTTCTATCCCTCTTTAGCTTACCATATAGCTCATGAATTTTCTCGAGCTGACCCCGAATGAGCACATTTTAGGGTTCAACTTTATTATGTATTTTTAGAGAATGTCAAACATTTCTATCAAGTGGCTTACATGGTCGGTCATCTTTCTTGATTTGACCAACATGTCATCATGTTAACCTCCATAGTCTTTCCGATCAGGGTGGCGAACATCTTATTGACCAGTCTTTGGTAGACAGCCCCGACATTTTCAAGTCCAAATGGCATCATTGTATAGTAGTATTAGGCCCAGTCAGTTACAAAGATAATATGTACCTGATCATGCTCAGACATTAGTATTCTGTGGTAGCCCGAATATACATCCATAAAACTCATGATTTGGTGTCTGTCGTCGTGTTGTTGAGCTGATCGATATTAGGCATTGGGAAGTTGTCTTTTGGGTATGTCTTGTTCAGGTCGGTAATGTCCACGCATAACCTCCAGGACCCATTTGCCTTCCTTACCAGAATCAGATTAGACACCTAGATCGCATATTATTTTTCCTTGATAAACTTGTTTCTTAGCAGCTTATGTACTTCCAATTCAAGTCCATCATATCTGTTCGAGTTTAATATCCGGAATTTTTGGACCACTAGCTTTGTTGTTGGGTTAATATTTAATCTATAACATGTATCCTCTAGTTGGATTCGTTTCATGTGTTCATGTATTCAGGCAAAAACATCTGTATTTTCTTTCAAGAAGGTGACAACTCACCTTAGAATGGCTCCTTTAATTCTTTTTCAATCCTCAACTCTATCTCTGATCAGGTCGGGTTGAACTAGATTAGGTCCAACTCTTCGACCAGTATAGCCCTTTTCCTAGATCTTTCATTTCTTGGATATAGGGTCTCCCACTCTTCTGGCGGTTGCTTAACTTCCGCCATAGGCTCATCTTTTACTAAGTCAGCTAATCCCGAAGACGAGCCGACCTCAAAACTTCCCATGACCAGTTTTCATTTTGGTTGATATTCTAACCGTCCTAACTTCTCATCAAGCTCCTTGAGCTCTTCCATCATTGGCTCGGCCATTTCCAACACGGTATCTTCAAATGCATCATTCATCTGATCATCGTCGAGCCCATCCTCTATTCACTCAACCATGTTCAACTCTTGTGGCCTTAGCCTCATGTCTCATTCGCAGGCTGCTTATTGGTTCCCTCTAATAACATAAATCTCTTCCTTAAATGAGAACTTCATTGTTAGGTGATAGATAGAGACCACTGCCTTTAACTTTGCTAAGAAGAGACGACCTCAAGTGGCGTGTATTGACAATTGAGGTCCATAACCTTGAATTCTCTTATAGTGAAAATCATGTGGTTATCTGTCCCAAATGGGATCCTAAGCTCACAAATTCCTAGCGCTCTTGTTCTTTTTCCTCCAAACTCCTATATTGTGTCCGAGGAAGGTTGGAGCTGGGATTCATCGAAACCCATTCTATTGTATATGCTCAGGTAGAGCACATTCGCATAGCTTCTCGTATCAACCATCACCCTATGAACCGTGGTCATAGAAATATTCAAGGATACCACTAAAGTATCATTGTGGGAATAGGATATCCCTTTGTTGTCCTACTCGATAATGACAATGGGTACGTACTTGTGTTCTGTTCTGGGCAGAACACACCTTTGATAAGTATTCCTAGCCATCCTTACCAGCTCTCTCCAAGCTCGTTTTGACCCTTTCTGCTCTCCGTAGCTATTATTGACTAATGTGTGGATTTCTCGAACACCCCCATTTGGGAGAGGCGGTGGCAGGTTCTGTTGTGGGTCTTGGCCTTCTTCTTGCCCGAAGTTTTTTACATATTTCTTAAGGTGGACCTGATCAATCAATTTCATTGGCTTGGCTAAAATTGACCAACACTTATTCGTGTCGTGTCCCCTCGTATTATGGTAGCGATAATACCTATTATGATTCAACTGAGCAAGGTCTACTTTTATAGGCCTCGGCTTTGGTAATAAGTTTTGGTCTCTAATTTTGGTGAAGATCTAGGCCGGACTAACTATCAAGATTTCCTTCACTTGATTAAGCTCACCGGTTGAAAAGCTCTAAACTCACTTATAGGTTTGAATGGTTTTATGGTCTTTCTCTGTTCTTCTCTCCTATCTGTATCTTTCTTCTAGTATTTTCTCCTCCGTACCTATATATCTTTCGACTTGGGTCTGGAATTCATGGTAGATTTTTGGCCCCTCTTCATGAACTGACCACCAAAATCTTGTTTTAGGCCTGAGCCCGGCTATAACCATCATCCGATATCTGCTCCATCTCCGGGGCTAGTTTGTTGAATCTGTCTAGGTAAGCCTTCAATGATTCATTTCTTTCCTGCCTCACATTCACCAACATTTCTTTTGGGGTTGATCTTATTTTTGACCCCATGAACTGCGTTAGGAATTGTTCTGCCAACTCATCCCATCCTCCTATCGAGTGGTCAGAGAGAGATCTAAACCATCTTTGTGCTCGGTCTCCCAAAGTCAAGGGAAATGCCTTGCACATCAATTCTTCTACTACTCCTTGGAGCTCCATCTAAGACGTGTATTTGTCTAGTTAAATACTCGGGTAGATTCATCATTGTAGAGCCCGATCATGCATTTTGAACTTGGCTGGTGTGACAATTTCTTAAATTCTATCCACAAAGGGGGTAGATCTCTTCCAACCTCCCGTTTCAGTCCTGCCCTTCCTAGCTTGAACCTTGACCAACTTCTTTCTCAGATCTTGCTCTTCCTCGACCATTTATGAGTACCTCGCGCTACAACCAGTGCTCTTGTCATTTTATCTTTGAGCCCCTTCTCTGAAGTCCAATTTTCTAGCACGCCTCCTGGCCAATATCGAGGTCGAACCCATTTTGTCTAAAATACTTCTGATCTTAGTCAGGTGGTCGGCTCGGATAAGACATCCTCTACTATCTGTTTGAAGTCATCCTGGAAATGGGCTCCTCATGGGTCTCTGGTCTCCCAAGATCTTTTTCCCAACATTTTTTCGTTTTAGCTTTGGTTCATCTAAAGACTCTGCTTCTTCCATTAACCCATTGACCCTCTGGTCCTTCTTTCTCTGTTTGTCCTCTTTCATCCATTTTCCCAGTTCAACCTTGATGACTCTTATTTCTTTAGTAGCCATCAGAGTTCCTCAGGATTCATCCGGTGTGAGGGCACCTAGAAATACCCCGTCTGAGGTGGTGTTGATGATTACCCCTGGGTGATCAGATTTGGCTGACCAGATCCGTCAGGTTGTGAATTGTTGGCCTAGGAATCTAGTGTGACGTTCTGTTCTTTGTCGTTCATAATAAAATTTGTAGGAGTTAAGTTCTCTAAATTATATGCTCTCCTTCTAGAGCCAAAATGTTGACGTCAGAATTTATCTAAGTACAATTTCTAGCCAAATACCTAAATAAACTGACCCGACTCAAAAGAGTCGAACCAGATAATGAAATCAAGTAAAGATTAAATAAAGGACTATGCTCAGACCCTATTCGGGCAAATTTAGTTGGCTTATTCTGGTCGAATGATTGTGGTCGATCAGAATGTATTTTATATATGTAATAAGAGAAAATAACTTTCTTAGGTGCTTGAATACAATATATTTTGAACCCTTTTTGGATCATTTTTCTCTCTATTTATAACCTAAATGGAGAGCACATACAGTGAGAATCAACCCCACTATCTCTCGATTTTTACCTATTTTCTACGAAGAGATGAGGTTAGTTTGCAGCCACTAACTCCTATATTTTAGGAATGACTACTAAGTAGATGAAGGTTTTCTTGGAAAGCTACCTAACCCTTTTCCTGATCTTCCACTCGTTATCCTGTCCGGGATGGCATATGTCGTCTCTAATTTGGTGTGAGATTGGTCTGTGTTCAACTCGTCTAGGTTATCGACCAGGTTTAATATAATAGTCGGGCTCGGATCGAGGGTCCAACATTATTCATTTACTTTATTTCATTATAAATCAAGACATATAAATATATTAATGAATTAGGATTATATATTTTAACTCAAAGTAGGCAATTAAAATCAAAATCAAATTTTAAGTGTTTAAAATCGATATAGAAAAAAAAATTATGTCAATTGTTTGATTGTGATGAGCAGAACTCCAACTTGAATTATTCAAAATTCCTAATTTTTATTGTGTCTTCCATTCCATTCCTCTTAACTCATTAAAAAATATTTCTTATTATAGAACTATGCTATAAATCACATGCTAAAAGAGAATTGAAATTTTCTATACTCCATTTAAACCTAAATACTTTACAACATATGAAGCAATGGGTGAAAAAATAGAAATGACAAACTAACAACATATGGGCAATTTGTAGAGGAATTTTCCTCCTTTTTTAGGGTGTGAATTGTGATGATTTAAAAGAGTTTTAACACAGCATTTACAGCTATAACAAAAAACATATAGCTCGTGACTCTGAACAGAGTAATTTCTCTCCATTCATGATTTTGCTCACAATTTCTATAGCAAATTAATCCCATTTCTTTCTCACTTGTTCGATTGGCCATGAGGATCCGTGGGAGAAATTTCTTACCCTCATCATCACCTTCTACATCTTCTTCATCCATTACCGCTGCTAATTCCTTAGCTTCCTCTCAAGATTCATCAAATTCTTGCTCATCGGCCTCACATCGATGCCGCGGCCTCGATCTGCTGGTGAAGGCGATCCACCAAGTAACTGCTGGCTCAGTTGTCGGCGTGCCTTACATTCAGCGCCGCGTCACGATCAGAAGAAAAAGACGCTTGGGTATAGAGCTTGACGTCTCAGTGTTCGGTGAATTGTCTGAGAGAAGAAATGAAATGATTGGTAAGAATGTTAATAAGGATGCTAACAAAGGAACGATTAAGAAGAAGAAACAGAAGATGAAGAAGGGGAAGAATGTAATGGGATTGACGACTACGATTCAAGATTCGGTTTTGCATCCACGGGGGAGAAGATCTGATCTTGCTGCTGAAATGGGCTTGTGAGTTTTGTATGGTATTATTCATTTAAGATTTTTATGTAGTTTGAGATGGGCATTTCTGGGTATTGGATTCCGTTCTTTGATTTGCTTCAACTTATCAAGATCAATGTGAAAATGAATTTTTTTTATGCAATATATGGATTAATTCTCTCTATTTTCATACCTTCATGTTGAGTTTCAGAATTTTTATTTGGAGTTGTAACTTGAATTTGTTCAGTGTTGTGCTAATATGAAATCTGTTTTGTCAAATTGAATGATTATTTCACCAGAATATGAGCTGTATAGCAATTTGCTTATGAAAATGAGAAAATCTTTTATGCAATATATGGAAAAAGTCTCTGTTTTCATATATTCATATTGAGTTTCAGAATTCTTAATTGGAGTTCTATTCATGGTTGAATTTATTCAGTGTTAGGCTAATGTAATCGTTTTTGTCAGATTGAAGGATTATTTCACCAGAAAATCCATCTGTATAGCAATTTGATTATGAACATCAATATAGTTTGATGTTTCAAAGATTATTTCACCAGAAAGATTCTTTGTTTCAGTTTGTTTGGTTTGGTTTCAGATTGCAGGTCTGTAATAGTTGTTGATGGTTAAATATACTCATCTCTAACAACTCAAGCGTTATAGAATGTCGGAATTAGCATTCTTTATATCCGTCCATCAGCTCGACTTTTCTAATCTAAGCTACTCCGAGAAGATATGTATCTAAGTGCATCAAGTTCTTGATTTTTGGGTTGAAATGATATGGAACAGGTTCGCTTTGCATAGACAATGGAAAACTTGCACAAACCATCATTGAACATGAACATTTTATTTGCTTTGGTTGTGTACAAAGGAAGAGCAATGCAGGAAGTAGTAGTTGGCAATTGAAACTCTCAAGGCTAAAAGCAGAGTATTGAAGACTAGTTACAACATTTTCTTTACTTTAGACTTGATTTGAGATTCAAATCAGCAGATGAATGGAAATGGAAAACGTGCAATCTTTGAAGTGATCAAATAAATGGTGCTATGCATACTATTTTCGCTGCATTCAATCTATATGTTTCCTCCGAGTAATAAGAACATATCACTTAATTTTGCTGTCTTATGATGAGATATGTTTGCTCCTTGTGTGTTAATTGTGCAATCGATAGTTGTTTTTTCACCTTCTTTCGTCTCATCTAAGAACGAACAAAATGGTTGAACGTGCATATACAAACTAGCAACACAGAGTTCATATTTATTGAGATTGAAATATAATGCCCCTCTGCATTTAGCTGATATCAGTTTTAGATCACGAAAACCATGGTATTTGTATGAGGGTAAAATGGGTATTCAACTAAACAGATAAGGCTATGTTTGAAAGGGATTTGGCATTGCAGGATTTTGGACTTCAAAATTGTAGAATTTTAGACTTCAAAATCTTAATGTATGTTTGTTTTTATATTTAAATTTGGATTACAAAATCCAGACATAATTATTACTACCTATATTACAATCATCAATCATTATTAAATATACTTTTTCATAAAAAATATCACATCAACTTATTTTTTCATAATAAAATATTATATTAATCCACATTTTCCTATATCAATTTGATATCTATAATATAATTCTACACTATAAAATCTTCAAACAAATATATATTTTTACTATTCATCCTTGCTACAAAATCCAGATTTCAATGACAAAATTTTCCAAATTCTACATAATTCTCTTCCAAACCACTCTCAAACCACTCTCAGAATTAGAACGATATACAACCCAAAAGAATTTAAAAAATGAAAGAAAACAATTTGCACCATTAATATATAAAAGTACCGGATCTTGTTCCCTCCAAAATTAAAGTTAGGTTAAAGTAATATATATATATATATATATATATATATGGCCATGAGTTTAAATAAACTGAAATTAATAAAAAATAAAAATCTTTAAATATTATTTATATAGGAAAAAATATTTATTATTTTGTATTATATCTATTATTAAGTTAATGTTTGTTGAACCCCCGACCCGAATTGGAACAGAATATCTAACATGGTTGGTCTACAAAGGTGGTCTTCAAGAGCTTGATTCAAATAGTCCATCAAGCTCATTTATATGACCCGGCCAGGATGTTATACCTAGATGGCCTCCCAGCAACCTGACCAAGATCATTTTCGTGGCGGGCCCGAAGCAACATGACCGACCCGAGCAGGATGTGCCGAGTAGGGTATTCTGGTGGTTATAAGATGGTGGGATAGTTAAACCGCCCACTCCTGTAAAAGTAGGCGAAAATCAAGGAGGTAGTGGGCATGATCTCCACTACTCGAGCTCTTTCTAGGCTATAAATAGTAGTATTTTCAACTTGTAAAGAGTTCCAACACTTCTGTATTTAAGCACTAGAGAGCTACTTTCTCTACATATATAACATACGATCCTAACCGACCACGATAAACCGATCAAGATCAGTCGAGCTAATTTGCCTGAGTAGGTTCCGGGCCAGTGTTTTTAGCACCTTTTCATACACTTTCTCAACCTATTTTCATCCAATTTTCACCAACTAAATACATATTTGATCATTTTGAGAGTTAGTCTAAGAATTAAATAATTAATCAAATTCCGACGTCAACATTTTGGTGCTACAAGGAGGGGGATACATAAGCCGAATGAAAAACTCCGAATTCA
The DNA here is from genome assembly GCA_028654395.1 of Scutellaria barbata. NCBI lineage: Eukaryota > Viridiplantae > Streptophyta > Magnoliopsida > Lamiales > Lamiaceae > Scutellaria > Scutellaria barbata. The sequence goes on from CM053654.1 coordinate 8,171,901, forward strand.
TCATCAGTGACGAAGAGCATATCACAACTCCGGATTCCCAGGCCCTGCTTTCTCAGCCTCGTGGATCCAGCCGTCCATTGCTGCCTGGGGTGGAAGGGGTCATTCAGACGACCCCTATCACTTTGGAGACTCTTCGAACACCTATGTCCGCAAGTGAAATTCAAGCCATAATGGCTCAGCTAAACGAGCGGCTGAAAGAGGCCGAGCAGAGGGAGAAAGTCCAGGCCACGAATGGGCTGATGGAGGATTCAAAATCCTCGGAGGGACCCAGGCGTAGGCGGAACCTGGGAAAAAGGATCGTAAATGACTAAGGGCACAGGAGCCCGTCGGCGATCCAAGCTCGGGTAGACAATTGAGCACGCCCAGATGGTGTAGAGAACTGGGCAGAAATAAGATATGCCCAGGATCATATGGATCCATCCTCAGCATTGGAGGCCAGCAAGGGCTCAAGAGGAGAGAGGTGAGGCCCAGCAGCCCATGAGGAGAGCACCGGCCACAATCTCCAGTACTCAGAGTGGGCGAAAGAGCAAGAATTGAAGAAGAGGCTGGCAGATATTCAGGCCAGAAGGAATAGGGCTGATCGAGGTGGCTGGAAGAGTGTCACCCCCTTTACAGAACACATCTCCACCTTAGCCACATCGACCAAGTTCAAAATGCCGCCCATCGATCAGTACAACGGCGAAACTGACCCGAGCACCCACCTGGACAAATACTCATCTTGGATGGAGCTCTAGGGCATTGGTGAGAAACTGATGTGCAAGGCCTTTCCGCTTACTCTGGGAGATCGAGCACATAGATGGTTCCGATCGCTCCCGGACTCCTCGATCGGAAGATGGGACGAGCTGGCAGAACTATTTCTAACACAGTTCATGGGGTAGAAGATGAGGTTGACCCCAAAGGAGAGACTGGTGAACGTGAGGCAGGAGAAGACCGAGCCTCTGAAGTCGTACCTGGATTGGTTCAATAAGCTGGTCCTAGATATGGAGCAGGTGTCTGATGACGCCATACTGATGGCCATCATGGCCAGGTTGAGGCCTAGAACCAGATTTTGGTGGTCGGTCCACGAGGAGGGACCTAATTCTTGATCCGAGCAGAGTGGTATATCGGGATAGAGGAGGCAATCTCGGATGATAAGTCATCCGATAGAGCAGACAGGTGGCCTGAACCATGGGAAGAGAAGATGGAAGAGAGAAGGAAGCCGATGAGGCCATTCAAGCTGGTCGCCAATTTCAGGGCCTTCCAGCCTGGGGACCTGGTCAAGTAACTGAGATATTTACGATTACCCCTTCACAGGTTCTTATGGAGATTAAGGACAAGAACCTGCTGCCGGAGCTGAGGCTACTGAGAGTCGACCCAACCCGCTTTAACCAAAACAAGTACTATAAGTACCATAAGGCGAAGGGCCATGACACTAACAAGTGTTGGGCGCTAGTGACCAAACTGATGAAGCTGATAGATCAAGACCATTTAAAGAAGTATATGAAGGCCCAGGGACAGCAAGACCAGGGGCAGTGCTTGACTGGGGCTGCTCGGGAAATTCCTACCCACATCAATAATAGTTTTGGCGAACAGAGGGGTTCCTAGCGAGCCCAAAAAGAGCAGGTCAGGGAGGCTAGGAACGCATATCAGAGATGCGTTCCACCTAGGACAAAACCCCACCACGCGTCTATTTTCTTCACCGAGCTGGACAGTGAAGAGATAGCCTATCCCCACAGTGATACCTTAGTGGTATCACTCAAAATCTGCAGGACCATGGTGCACATGGTCATGGTCGACACTGGAAGCTACGCTAACGTGCTCTACTTGAGCACGTTCAAACGAATGGGATTTCACAAATCCCAGCTCGTGCCCTCTTCCGACACAATTCAAGGCTTTGAAGAAATGAGGACAAAGGTCCTCCACACATGTGAGCTCAAGGTCCTGTTTGGGGTCGGTGATCGTGAGGTCTTCACAACCACGGAGTTTAAGGTGGTGGGCCTTAACTCCCATTACAATGCCATCTGGGGCCGGCCACTCCTGGCCAAGCTAAAAGTAGTGGTCTCCATCTACCACCTCGCCCTCAAGTTCCTAATCGACGATGAAGTCTATGTTGTGAAAGGAAACCTGCTGGCAGCCCGAGAAACTGACATGGGGCTGCATCCAAGAGAGCTCAACCTGATAGAGCTCGTTCAGGCCGGCTCGAATGATGAGCAAATGGAAGACGCCTTCGAAGACACCATCCTTGAAGTAGCCGAGCTCGACCAGGACAACATGGAGGTGGATGAGGAGCCTCTACCACCAGCAATTCTGCTCGAATTGCTAATCAACCCAACCTTCAAGGTCGGGTCCTCTTCGGGTGCAGCCGACCAGAGTGGCAGCAGAGAAGCGATAGAGGGAGAACAACAGCCCGAGGAGGAATGGGGATCCTTGGATCTACAAAAGGATGGCCCTGAAAAAAGAGCAACGCCTGTTGAGGAGCTGGATCTCATCAAACTGGATCCGAGCCGGCCAGACCTGGAGTTGAGAATTGGCAGAGACTTGAAGGAGCCATTTCGGGTCGAGCTGATATCTTTTTTGCAGGCTAATACTAAAGTCTTTGTATGGGCTCATGAAGACATTAAGGGTACCCGGCCAGAAAATGCCTGCCACTACCTAAACATAGATCCCACAGCTTGATCAGTGGCCCAGAAGAGGAGGTGCCTCAGCCCAAACAGGTATGAGGGTTTGGAGCTGGAAGTACACAAGTTGTTGGGGCACCGTTTCATCAAGGAAATAAATTACGTAACTTGGGTGTCCAATCCCATCCTTGTCAGGAAAGCAAACGGATCTTAAAGGCCTACCTGAAGGATTGTTTTCCACTGCCAAACATTGACCAGCTCGTCAATACTACTGCCGGCCATGAGCTTATGAGCTTCATGGATGCATATTCTGGATATCACCAGATACCGATGGCCGAGCAGGACCAGGTCCACACAATATTCATCACCGACTGAGCATAATACTGCTACACTATGATGTCATTCGGATTGAAGAATATGGGGGCAACCTACCAGAGGCTGGTGAACAAGATATATACCGCCCACATAAGGAAGACAATGGAGGTCTACGTGGATGACATGCTCGTCATGTCTAAAAAAATAGCCGACCATGTGGGTAACCTAACAGAAATGTTCGACATCCTGAGAAAGTACAAGATGAAGCGGAATCCCAAGAAGTGCTCATTTGGGGTCGGCTTCGGAAATTTTCTCGGGTACATGCTGAGCCAGACACGAATTGAGGCCAATCCAAAAAAAAACCAGGCGATCATGAACTTAACTCCATCGAGGCGGATCAAGAAGGTCTAGAGCCTGACAGAGAAGGTCACGGCCCTTAATCGGGTCATCTCCAGGTTCATTGACAAGTGTCGGCCATTCTTGAATCTCATCAGGAAGAATTCTCAATTCAAGTAGAATGGTGAATACCAATCAGCACTGGAAAAGCTGAAGAGAGCTTTGATAGAGGCCCTTGTCTTGGCCAAGCCTCAGCCCGATGAAATGTTGTAGCTCTACTTGACGGTTTCTGAGTATGTAGTGAGTTCGGTGTTAGTCCAAGCAAAATAGAAGGCTCAACAACTGGTTTATTATGTGAGCCAATCGTTGCATGATGCGAAGCTCTATTATCCGAGCATGGAAAAGTTGGCTTACGCCTTGATCATCTCGGCCTGGAAATTACGCCCATACTTCCTGGCGCATCAGGTAGAAGTACGTATTAATTTCCCTCTGAAGCAGGTACTTGGCCGTCCAGACGCTTCCGGGAGATTATTAAAATGGGTGGTAGAGCTTGGGCAGTATGATGTCCATGATGCTCCCAGGACGGCCATCAAGAGACAGACACTAGCCGATTTTATTGTGGAGTTTACACCAACTCTCATTATCCGAGAAGAGCGGATAGAGAAACTCAGGAGGATGTTTGTGGACGGGTTATCTACCGCCCAGTACGTGGGGGCTGGAATTGTACTAGTAGCCCCACGAAAAAATACTTCTGCTCGGCTTTACGCTTCAAGTTTCCAGCTACAAATAATGAAGTCGAGTATGAAGTGCTCTTGACCAGCCTGGACATAGAAAAACAGTTCGAGGTAGAAGACTTGGAGGTTTTCAGTGATTCGCTCCTGGTGATGAACCAAATCTCCGGTAAATACATGGTCAGAGAAGAGCAGATGGCCAGGTATTTGAGGTCGGTTGAGCTGGCCTCAGCAGGGTTTCGAAGAATCCATGCTGAGCAAATACCACAAAGTAAAAATGCACAAGCTGATGCATTAGCTCGATTGGCCATGAGTGAGGAAGTAGAATACATCAGTTCGGTTAACATTGGTACCGTGGACAGCTCGGCCCTTGAGCAGAAACAAGTCTACGCCACCAAGCAGAAGGTGATTTGGATGACCCCAATCATCCAATACTTGAAGGGGGAAAGATGCCCGCCGACCAGGGTGAGATAAGAAAGCTGAGAATCCGAGCTACCAGATATATCATCTAGGATAGAGTGTTGTACAAGAGAGGATTTTCTCGGCCTCTTCTAAGGTGTCTGGACAAGGAGGAGGCAAAGTACATATTGGGAGAAGTCCATGAAGGTGTGTGCGGCAATCACTCTGGATAATAGTGTTTGGCCTTCAAGATTATCAGACAAGGTTATTTCTGGCCAAGTTTGAAGAAAGATACAATTGACTTTGCCAGGAAGTGTGATTGATGTCAGAGGTGCACGCCCCCTCATCCGAGCACTCTCTGAGACTTGAATTCGATCATGGCCCCGTGGCCGTTCGCAAAGTGAGGAATTGATCTGATCGGACCGATGCCTACCGGTCGAGAAGAAGTGAGGTTTGCAATAGTCACTATCGACTACTTCACCAAGTGGGTAGAGGCCGAGCCCCTAGTACGGATAATTGAGCTGAAAATCACAAACTTATTTGCTGGTTTGGGATTCCACACTCTATCATTATAGATAATGGACGGTAGTTTGATGTAAAAGACCTCAAGACGTTCTGTGAGATCTTGGGGATTAAGAAATTGTTCTCGACTCCATATCACCCTCAATGGAACGGGCAGGTTGAGGCCGACAACAAGATTATTAAACACACTCTGAAGGCCAGACTCGAGGAGTCAAAAGGGGCTTGGGCGGATGAACTTCCCAAGGTATTTTGGTTATACACGACGGCCAGAACTGCAACAAGAGAAACACCATTCTTTTTGGCCTTTGGGTTCGAAGCCGTCATCCTGATAGAGCTCGGCATCCCGACTTGAAGGGTGAACAATTATCAAGAAGAGCAAAACATTAAGGCCTTGACGACTAGCCTTGACCTGGTTGAGGAAATGAGGATCCACGCTAACGTGAAAAATTCCATCTATAAACAGAGAAGTGCAAGGTACTACAACTCCAAGGTCCGAGCACGAAGATTCGAAGTCGGAGACCTGGTCTTCAAGAAAGTTCTACAACACACTAAGGAACCCAACACTGGGTTCTTAGACCATAACTGGGAAGGACCGTACAAGATCAGTCGAATCCTAGCCGAAGGTGCATATGAACTAGCCAACCTCAACGACGAGGTGATATCCAAGCCATGGAACATCGAGCACCTAAAAAAATACTACCACTAGCCGGCTAGGACTTTCATTGTAATTACCTTGTAATTTTTTCATTCATTCTGTTATATAATAAAGTTATGTTATAACTTGTTAATTGCTAAAGGCTAGGACCTCATTCGAGCCGCCCAGGATGAATGGAATAGTAAGGCTTCGGCCTGAATTAGGCTACGGCCTCATTCAAGCTGCTCAGGCCAGATGGAACAGTAAGGCTTCGGCACACCAAAGCTTTGGCCTAAAATAGGTTACAGCCTCATCCAAGCCATCCAGGTAGGATAGAACAGTAAGATTACGACCCAAAATAGGAAACGACCTCAACTGAGCTAACCAGAAAAAACTGGGGCTATGACCAGGACTGGGCCTCAATTTCATTCGGGTTGACCCAGGGCTGCTAGGACCGAACAAGTTTTGGGTGTTGTAACAAAACAACATATTAAACCGAGCCGAACAGGTAGTTAGAGATTGAATATGAAAATGATTACATTTTAACCAAGTGTTTATATAATAAAAGCCGAGTCGGTCATATAATATGTTGAGCTGAGCAAGTGGTATATTAAAAAATATGTACAAGTATGAAAAGGCTAGTCACAGTCGTGCAGGTTAAGTTGTGATATAGGTTACTAGTATTTAAAAAATACAAGTATAAAAACTGGTTTGGAGGCCAGCACCTCGTACAAAATGAGCCAACTGGCCCGAGCAGAGAAAGATAAAAAATGTACAAGTAAATTGGTCAGACTTCGACCACCTCATCCTCCTCGGCCACCGACCTGGCCTCCTCAGCAACCTCGGGCTTAGCACCTGCCTTCATCACCCAATCCGGATCGGATATGAGGTGAATTAGTGGACCCGGCCTCATCTGATGCTCTGAGCCGGGAGGTAGATACCTCGGCAGGTCGGGCATCATCCCCAAATAGTATAATGGAAGGGGGTTCTTCTCCATATAGCCGGCCAGAGTCGCCATCAGGGGACGCTCGTCGACCTTGTCCTTCCTCGCCACATCGATAATGTCGATAAAAGTAAAAAGGTAGACCAGGGTGCCCTCGTACTTGTACTTTTTCGAGTGCTTGTACTTTTTAATCACAGCCACCTCGTCAACGGCGGCCGCCTTGGCAGCATCCAACTCAGCCCGGAGCTGAGCATTCTCGAAGGCTAGGTCTACGACCTTCTGGTGATTGACCTCGTTGGTCTTGGTCATCTCCACCAGGAGTTCTTGGGAGGAGACCAGTCGAGCCTGAAGAGTCTCATTCTCCTCGACGGTGGCACTCAACTGGCCGGCCTTCTCCTGCAGCTTAACCTTTTGGGCCCGGAATCTCTCTAGCCACTCGAGGTGCTGAGAATGAGCCCGCCAGGTAAACACAGACGCCTGTACCATGAGGATGGAGGTGGAGACGTCCATATCCATGCCAATCATTTTGCTGGCGTATCCCTCCAACTCCTCTGTCTAGGACTTGATGGGGGCTTAGGCAGCTGCCGCCACCCCCATTTAGAAGGCGGTTTATGATCTCCTTGGACGGGGACTGGGCATTTGAGTAGCTGATCTGGAAGGATGGTCGATGATCAAGATACTCCCGAGACCTCTCGACGGTAGTGGGATCCCACCCGTAGATGCTGACTGAGCTGGCTAGCGGGGATTCGACGATCCAGATATCGGGCGGGGCAGTGATTGTGACACTCGAAGTTCCTGAGTTGCCCCTTACCTCGGGCATAGACCTCTTGGCCAACGGAGATTATAGGGTTGTCTCGTCCAGGACGGGGGTTAGGAAAGGTATGACAGAGACCGAACGCTCGAGGCCTTGGCCCTTGATTGGAACCTTCTTCACCTGCTCAACCCTCTAACAGATTCGCTCCTGAGGGTTCATCCTGAGCAGTAGACCTTCTCGGGGGAGGATGACTGAAAATATAAAAAAGGGGTTAAGTTCTTAACCCGAGCAAAAAATAAAGAAAAAAAACATATCGTGGGAGTCGTTGGGGCTGGTTGGAATGGGAGGATGAGAGTGGCCTGAGCAAGACGCTCCTCGATAATCAGCACCTTGAAGGTTCGTCGAGATGACTCGGTACTATCTCGGAGAAAGACGATCTTCTAAGAGAAAGTATCGCCGATCAGGAGCGTCTAGACGGGTACCTCTGCAAAGTGAAGGATAGTTAAAATCAGATAACCGTGTAGAAACAGGAAAGTGAAAAAGTACCGTTAGCTATGCCAAAGTGAATGGGACAGGACCCGCGTTGGGGCTCCAATTGACCAGGCAGCCTAGGACTCATCCAGTCGCCCTCAATCCAGAACCACTTAGTCTTCCAATCCTTGACGGAGGATGAAAGATTACGGATCAGCTGTGGCCGAAAAGGTCCGGGAGAGATATAGTACAGGTGGTTCTTTGTCCCAAGCAAGAGCTTGATGCTCAAGACCCAGTCCAGCTCCTATGGTGTGGGGACCCCAAGGTTAAATATCCAGAATAGGACGAGCAGGCCGAGGATCGATGACCAGCCGTTTGGATGCATCTGGGCTATAACCCCTGAAGGTATGTTGAAGAGCGTGTGTCATCGATCTAGCTCGACTCTCGTAATCACGAATGGCCAGAATACCACCTCCGGGTCCTCGGATGGCTGCTCGGTCCTACGATACTGTCTTGAGGGCCTTGGCACGCCTATAAGAATGTAATGGGGTACCCAACCCAAGGTCCCCACCTCTTCAACCACCGGTGGAGGTGAACTCCTTATCTCTTCAGATTAAGAAGAGTCGGACTCCAAACTCAGCTCCTCGGAGCTATACCCCTGGTACCCAGATTCCTCCTGGTCGTAGTCTTGGGCCGACCCACATTGAGAATTAGAAGGCATAGTGAAGCTAAGTTATAGTTACCTAAAAGAGAAGTGGACGGTGGATTTGGGACGGTTGATTCTAGACGGGCTATTCTCCTCGGTTAATGCTACTCGATAAACTTAAGTATTTCTCTAAGGGTTTAAAGTTCGTGAAAGTCAAAATTAGCAGAAGTCGTCCCTATTTATAAGAAGAGTGCAACCTTTCGACTTTCTCTTGCCAGGAAGTGACATGTGGCCAATGAGACGACTAGCATTCAGCGACGCTTCGTCTCCCTTCGCACTTGATGATGACACGTGTCTGACCCAAGGAATGAATTATGCATTGCCATGTTCGAGCTACACTGAGCTCGGCTCGGTCACTGGAGTGATTAGGTCCTGACAGAACAAAGTTTCTCTCACGACCTAAGGGGCTATTGTTGGACCTTGTGCAGGAACCGCCGGATCGCCGACCCTATTCGATTATCCGAATCGGGGTCCATGCAAATATGATTAACGCGCAGCGGAAAACGAATCATACCTTTTGCACCAAAATTAGTTCTAAGGTCAGAACTGTAGATCGAGAAATCGATGAAGCCTGAACCTCACGATCTTCTGCTGTATTCCTCGCCTTATCTCGAACGTTGTGTGGGCAACGAGCTATCGAGACTCTCAACCGTTCTTCTCTAGATCGTATATCAGATTTTCTATGTCTATGTCTTTAGAAATGGTTGACTTGAGGCTTATTTATAGGCTACAACAGGGACCTTGAGGAGGATTAGGAATCGGTCTCCTGATAGGCTTAGGAGTCCTTAATTCGATCTGAATATACTTCTCAAGCCTATCAAATAATATCTTAATCCACTAAAAAGATATTATTGAACTACCGTCCCTTATCCATATTAGATATGGCTCCTATTTATTATATGCGCGTTTATCTCCCCATGTTTAAGATATCGAATGTCCATTAATTAAATGAATTACTGACAATTCAATTAATTAATATTTAATTCCAAGAGTAGTACCACTCAACTTTATTATCATGCCGGAATAAATCCACCTGCAGGGTTTACATGATAATCCTTATGAGTTCCTCAAGGGGACATCATCGTCCTAAATAATTAGGACACGGTTTCATTATATAATCAATAGCACACCATATAAACAACACTGTATCCCAATTTACCGAGCTTATTGATTTAATAAATAAATCTCACCCATTGGTAAATTAAAGAAAACATATATCGAGTATACATGCCCGTTATCATACAATGATTAAGAGGACGCACATCCATAATAACAGAGGTCTTGTTTTATTTATGTAGTCAGTACAAAATAAAACAACCTCAATTGGTCCTGCTCAATACATACAAAATGTACTAGTGTAATTTTATAATCAAGACAGATTAACACCAAATTACACTACAACCATTCCGATAATTTGTCCAAAATTATCTCGGCTGTGAGCTACCATTTATAATCTATAAGGAACTGATAACATGATCTTCTGTGTGGCACCACACACCATGTTATCTACAATATAAATTAATTGGACAATTGCAATAACATATATATATAACAAATATATATAAAATGCAAACATTTGACCATAAAAGATTCTCATATCATAAATAGATGTTCATACAAAAGCTAGGCTTATAGTATACATCCTAACACCTTGACCCAGCTGGAACATAATATCTAACCTGGCCAGTCTACGGAAGTGGTCTTCAGAAGCCTGATTCAAACAGTCCATCGAGCTCACCCATATAATTCGGCCAGGATGTTGTACCTAGACGGCCTCCCAACGACCCGGCCAAGATCATTTCCGTGGTGGGCCCGAAGGAACATGACCGACCCGGGCAAAATGTACAGAGCAGGGTATTTCTGGTGGTTATAAGATTGTGGGATAACTAAACCGCCCACTCCCGTGAAAATAGGTGAAAATCAAGGAAGTAGTGGGCATGATCCCCACTACTCGAGCCCTTCCTAGGCTATAAATAGTAATATTTTCAACTTGTAAATGGTTCCAACACTTTTGTATTTAAGCACTAGAGAGCTACTTTCCCTATATATATAACATACGATCCTACCCGGCCACGATAAACCAACCAGGATCAGCCGAGCTAATTTGCCCGATTAGGCTCCGGACCAGTATTTCTGCACCTTTTCATACACTTTCTCAACCTATTTTCATCCAATTTTCATCAATAAAATACATATTTGATCATTTTGAGTGTTAGACTAAAAATTAAACAATTAATCAAATTCCGACGTCAATAATGTTAATATAACGTATGTTATTTGATTAACATATTATTTGACTATTAAAATAAACAATTTCTATTATGTGTGAATAAATAATATTTTAAACATATTAGTATATTTTTTAAATTTCATTTGCTGATTAAATTTTTAGATTTAATATTGTAGCCTTAGTAATATAATAATAATAATAATAATAATAATAATAATAATAATAATAATAATGCTATTGTTAATAGTTGTATAATTTATTGTTGATTTTTGAAAAGATATTGTAAATTCTTTTAAAGCATTTCATGGTATATTTAGTTTATATTCTTATTTGTATATTTTTTTTTCAAAATTTATCATAGATTTCATAATTTTATTATCTTTATATATATGACTATAAATTATTGATGTGAGATTAGAAAGATTGTGTATATGATAAAATCAATTAATAAAATTAATATAATTATTATAATAATTTTTGAGTTGTTGAGAGAATGACATGTGACATCTGGTTGTTCTTATATATTTATAAATATATTTTATTGTTGATTCTTGAGAAAAATAATTGTATATTCTAATAAACATTTTCATCGTATGTTTAGTATATAAATTATTGACGTGAGATTAAAAAAATTGTATTTACAAAAAATTATTTAATATAAGTAATATACTTTATATTAATAGTAGTTTGTTTTAGTTGTTGAGAGGATGACATGTATATTCCGATTGTTGTTTTATATATATTACATATATGCCAATAAATTATAGGCATGGGATTAGAACGATTGTATGTACAATAATATTAATTAATTACTATAAAATTAATTCATATAATTATTAATACTATTTTATAAGTTGTTGAGATGGTAACACGTGTCATCCATTTGTTCTTTTTTATATATAGATATATATATATATATACATATATTTATATATATTGTGTTTTAGCCGGGGGAAATTTAAAAGTGCATTTTTCCAGTTTAGCCGTAAATTAATCTTTTTAGTCAATTTTAGAAATTTTTATCCTTATTTCCATATCATATACAACAGACAAAGAACCATAAAATCCAAACACCATAGTACAAACAAAATTTAGTCATTCTATTTTTATCCTCCGGACATAGGTTACAAACATAATTAAGTTGTTTCATTTTAATCAACTCGTACATCTAAATTGTACTATCCTGGTTCGTACACTAAATAAAGAAATATAATTGACAATCTGATTAAAAATGAGGGAACAATAAAAAAACAATCAAATTAAAGGACATCTGATCTTATGAAGGTTAAGAATTCCACAAATTTATAACTTATCATTTTACTTGTGACTTGTTCAAAACTAGTCTAACTAATTAAAAATTTCATTTTTGATCCTCTGTATTAAAAATAAATAAATAAATAAAATATATATATATATATATCCAATATTCATCAAAAACTACAAAAATTATCGGGATTAATCACGTAATAACTAAATATATTAATTAACAGATTATTTTTTATTATTTGACATTTAAAGTTACACACAGATTGAAGGTGGGAGGATTGCCCCATCCATTTTGGGCTAATATTAATTAGGGTTCGTCATCACTTTTTGAAACGATGTGATAATTTTAAGTGGTTAAAAAATTAAAAAAATTATTAAAATCCTCAATTTCATAAGTGATGTGGTTAGTTGCAGCTATGGACGAAAATATCTGATAATATAGCTTGTATACGTGGCATAATATTAACTAGAGTTGTTAGGAGGTTAAGTGAATAAGTTAGCTATTTGAGCTAACACACAGGACACAATATATATACTTGTAATCCATATCAATTGAAACTGATTTTTGTAGAATAACAGAATTTACTCCTTTACAATTCTTTCTTACTCTAAGCTGATTGGATGATCTTAACTAGGGTTTAGATTCTACAATATCGATCTCGATGGATATATCGGTTTCGGTGGAAATATAGAACATATAATAAAAATGAAAATATTGAAAATAAATTAGAAAATATATTGAACTTAAAATTTCAAATAAAATTATATATTTACAATAAATATAGAGATAAACTACTATATAATGTTGTCTGATATGATAACATGATAAATTTTGTACAAACACTACAAAAAAAACGCTAAACGACAACGGTTATTAACCGTTGTGGTAGACCTTTTCTGCCACGTCACCTGCCAAGTGGTAGACCTTTTTTGCCACATCATCAAAATTCCACCACGTCATTGCCATGATTTGCGTTGCCTGGGATTTGAGCGTGCAACCCTTGTTGGAGCTAAAACCACTAGGCCATTAGTGTTTATGTGATTATATTCTACATGCATTTCTTTTATTAACTAATTTTAAAAATTCTCATTTTTACAACAGTTACATAAAAACCGTTGTCTCAACCGTTGTCGTAGACCAAAACGACAACGGTACCAAAGAACCGTTGTCCCAATCGTTGTCGTTGTGCGAAAAAATTTGCACAACGACAATGGTACAAAAAAACCGTTGTCCCAACCGTTGTAGTTGTGCGAAACGACAACGGTATAAAAAAACCATTGTCCCAACCATTGCCGTTGTGCGAAACGACAACGGTACAAAAAAACCGTTGTCCCAACCATTGTCGTTGTGAAAAAAAAAATTCGCACAAGGACAACGGTTGGAAAAATCGTTGTCCCAACTGTTGTCGTTGTGTGAAAAAAATGCACAACGACAACGGTTGTAAAAAAACCGTTGTCGTTGTGCATTTTTTTCACACAACGACAACAGTTTTACGCAAAACCGTTGTAAATACTGTCTACGACAACGCTTTTAGCATAAAAGTGTTGTAAAACTTGTATTGTTGTTGTGCATTTTTCTTGTAGTGAAAGTTAATGTATGGACTAATTATAACTTGAAATCCTATGAGGTTCAAATGAATAAGATTACATGAAGCCTATTAGTTGTAGAAATGGAGAGCAATAGACCAAAAATAAAAATCTATACATTTTTTCGACCCATATATTACCGATATATCGCCAAAATCTCACGAAATTGAAGCATTGTCATCGAAAACGAAATAAAAATGATATTTACTGAAATATCACCGATATTTCGATGATATTTTACGAAAAAAAACTACACTTCATTTTTATTTCGAAACCACGAGATGTGCGGTATTTCATCGTTGGTTCCACTTACTCCTCCTCATCATCATCTTCTTCATCCTCCTCCAAAGAATTAATTAGTTCCACTTACTTTTATATAGTTTTTTTTGTAAACATGTTTATAAATTTTTTGAATTTAGAAATTAAGCATATTGACTATACAAATTTAATTTATTGTATTGTGTTTGAAAACATAACATTTGGGGGAAAAAACAAAATTATTAAACAATTTTCGGAAAAATTAGAATTTTCATCATATGATATAGTTGTTATCTACTTTAATATCTTTAATTTTACATAAATTAAATTTGGCCAAATTTTCAATTTTTACCTGTATGGAACCTGAAATTCTTTATGTAGATTTTTCGATTCCAATATCCACATAACAGATAATTACATTTCGTACAAAATCGAACCACAAATTTGGAAAAAAGTGATTGTTAAATGATCAAAATAGAATAAGTAAAATTTTTGGTAAATGTTCATTAAATTACAAGACACAAATCTCATTTTTTAACCTAATACATGTAACTTGAAAATAATATTCGTATGGAAATAATTCATGTAAATACATTAATCAACTGTATGTGGCGTGTATTAATATTAATATTTTCGGTTCAACTTTTAATGCAACCAATTTATATCAATAATTAAATTCTATAGTCCAAATATCAAAATTATAAAATTATTGAAGCTTCTTTTTTTTTTAACAGAAATTTAGGCTAGAAATTTATAAAATTATAAAAAAATAGGCAAAAAAATTATATATATATATTTTTACAGAAATATTGAAACCAACATTTGAACAATGCCGATATTTCATTGATACATCGTTGATATATCGGCAAAATTCCGCCAGATTGAGCCACTATTCACCGATAAAGAAATATTGTTGATATTTTCTGAAATATCGGCGATATTTCGCCGATATTTTACCCAAAAAAACTGCACTGCATTTTAATTTTGGAACCATCTTTATCATGATATTTCTGCAAAATATTGCCGAAATATTGTAATATTTTCATCCATAATTATATAAGATGACATATAAAAGATCATACTTAAAATTTTATAAAACAAGGTCATTCTGATACAAATGAGTAAACTTAGCATCTAAACTTATTTTGTTTTAATCAATTTAAATTATTTAGTATCTTATCTTTTTACTTCCATTCATGTGCGTCAAGTGAGTTGGGATCGAGGTCGGTTTCCTCTGTGAGCAACATTGCAAAACGTTGAAAATCTCTCGAAAGAAATATTTGGTCATAAAATCTTTAAATCATTAGCCATAACTTAAATAATATAAAAGCTCACACTTAAATTTTTTTAATTGAACGTTAAAAGAATATTATAAAATATGCAAATGTAGGTTTTCTTAAAAATGTGGTGCTACAACTTTAACAAGTTATTTGTAATTCGAACCACATTTAAATGTTTTGGAGGTCACAACTTTAACATTTATATAAACTTTAGGACTATAATACTATTGCAATTTTTTTTGGTAAATTTTAAAATTAGAAATTAATTTTTAATCTTATAAAGGTGGTTATTCTTTTTAATAATTACGCTTATAGTACGTTATTGGCATAAGATTAAATAGATTCCAAAAGAAAAAAAAAAATAGAAGAAAAAATGAAGAAAATGACAGTTAAAAATGAAGGGTGGGCTACAACGTGAGAAGCCCCGGAATATATGGGCTTCCCCTCCTATAGTTCCCATTTAAGTTATCCAAAGCCATATTTGCTTTAGTTGGTGGTGTCGGACAGAAAACATAAAAAAAAATTTCCTTATTATATAATAATATAATTATTTTGTATTAACAAAAGAAAACACCCACATCTTCAAAGCGCCACCACCCCTCCACGGTGGTCAAGGCGGTTCTCCACCTTCCTCCGCCGTGGTTGCCTATCTCATCATCTCGTAATCACCATAGAATTAATTTCTATTTTTCAAGATTAGCATAATTCAAAAAATGGGACAGGCAGGAAAGAAGTACGATGAAGAATCTCTGTCTTCTTCACCTTCATTATCAGACGAAAATGAGGAGCTACAACGTCTAGAGCACGCGCCGCCGTTCTGGAGAAAGACGAACAACGCGAAGAAGCTTTCAAAACAGCTGTCGATGTGCGAGTTACCACGCAACATGGCATGGGAGAGGCGGCGCCGCCAGTTCCTCCGACAGGAGCGGCGGAAGAACGGGATCAACCACGAGGCGGATGATCTGACAGATGAAGACCTGCATGAGCTGAAAGGGTGCATAGAGCTGGGGTTTGGGTTCAATGAAGAGAACGGGCAGAGACTGTGCCCCACCATCCCCGCCCTCGACCTCTACTTCGCCGTCAACAGAAGGTTCTACAGCAGCCCGGTGTCGAGCCCCGCCAGCAACGGCTCCTCCGCCTCCATCGGCATCTCCACGTCTGCCTCCTCCGGCTCCCTTGGAGACCGCTCCTCCTCTTTTGGTAGTGATTCTGATTCTTGGAAGATTTGTAGCCCAGGTATGTATGCATGCATCCATCTAATCATTCATCCTTTATTTCTACCTTTTATTCCTGAATGAATAAAAACCATTTCACATAACACTGAAGCTTTATATAATCTAGTGTGTTTACAGTGTTGAATGGTTCATATGCTATCTATTTTACATCTACTCTTATTCCTTTCTTTATCATAAATGTAAATGCTATTTTTATTCTGATTTTAATATAACTACACAATTAGATTTATACGAAACACCAACATGCATGTAATGTATTAATAAACAAATGAATTAACTATTTTTGGATATAGAAATATATAGAGTTAAAATAAGGCTTTTTATGCATTGTCATAAGAGAAATCCCTTTTTAATAGCCCGCCTCGTAAAATTGAACGTATATTGGAAATAGCTTTTTCGTAGTGTAAATACTTTATAATTTTTTATAAGACTTTAATTACAACATATATACTTTTATCTGTAACATTATTGGTCATCAATTTTAATTGTTTTTTAAAAATTACACGATCATCGAAATTGTAATTGTCATTTTCTGAATAATTAATGATCAACGTTATTAGAAATAAAAAATCATGTTGTAATTAAAATGTAACCCTATGTTAATGATTATTTATATAATTATCCCTACTTTTTAGCAGGCAATGGTTTTGGAAAACTGTTTTAGCTAGTCAAAATTTTAGTAGGCATCGTGTGTAATTTGGATCTTGTCATGTGTGTGTTGATCAAGTGTGTGCTTTGGTTTGTGGGTCATGTCTTGTGTTTGTGTATATTGATAGTCAGTGATTGACTCGTCCATTCATAAAGGATAACACATGTATTTTAATTTGTTTAAAAAGCAGTTCAAATTTAATTCTTAGCAAACAAATTTTTAATTTATTCTAACCTTTTACTTTTTTTTTTTTTTTTTACTAAACTACAATTCCCTCTTCTTTTATTTTTTCAATTCTTCTTCTTTTTGTCTGCAACTGCATACTCTTTTTCTCTACGTTTAATATGTTGATGTAAGATTGAAAATCTAATCTCATATTAAAATTAAGTATCAATAGGTTACAGGAGATTTTCAATAACATAACATCACAATTTTGGACTATGTGAAATGGAAGGACAATGATATATATCTCTCACAAAATAAAAGAAAATTAATTTTGCACAAGAGGTCATGATTCTTGTAAAGAATTCAAACACATATTATATATATAATATTTGGTATATACGTGCAGGTGATGATCCTCAACATGTGAAGACAAAGTTGAGGCATTGGGCATTAGCAGTCGCTTGTTCTTTAAGACAGTCCTCTTGAGAGGGATTCGAACCCTCGGTACGAATAACTCGTACAACGGATTAGAATCATGAGATGGATTGTACAGATCAGAGAAAGGAGAGAGAGATGCTTAGGTTGAAATTGAATGTTGTCAAGGAAGCTTTTTAGGTCATATGTAATTGATGAAGGCTCATATGAAGTGGAGAATGTGTTTATGAAGATTTCTCATATTACAGAACTACATTCATGGTTAGACCATTAGATAGTTTTTTTTTTTTTTTTTTTTTTTTTTTTTTCTTTTTATTACTTGGATTAAATACTTACACTTTCTAATCCTACAACTTCAATGTACAAATCTGAGTTCCATTAACCCTTTTCATATATTTCTACCTACAAGTGCAATTTGTATGTATATATGAACTTGTTAGCACATTCATTCCCTATTAGATAAGTTTTTCTAGATTGTATCCATTAATTATTCTAATGCTCCTTATAGATATTCTTTACCAACTAACTATCCGTATATCATCACATGACATTCTCTACTTTACTGTATATATATTAAATAACATCACTAATTAACTTATGTCATATATTAGAAGTAATAAAATAAAAGATGAAACATAAATGTAATAACGATTTGAACCTCTTATAACATATACTCGCTCAATTCCAAAAAAAAAAAATTATGTATATATCAAAAACTTGTTTTGTTAAAAAAACGTTGATTCTTGTTTGAAAAGTTAAAGTTCATTTTTAAATGAAATTTGCATAAAAGTTCTTATATTGTGATGGATTTGAAGAATAAATTCATTGATATAAGATCTAAGGTTTATACTGTTATAATTGTTTGTCTAAAAATAAAAGGTATATTTTGTAAACTGTTAGTTAATTTCTTTTATTTCTTTTAGTCTCCATTTGGATTGTGTATTTGGGTTGTTGATTTTAAACTCACTCTCCAACTATATTATACATGTTTGGATAAAAAAAAAAATTGTGAATGGATTTTGAAATCCAATTTTATAAATCTATGGACTTCAAAATTTTAATTTTGGGCTGATCCATTTATAGTAAATTTGAATGGATTTACAATCCTTTCTGATACAAAATTCATCTTCCATCAGAGTTCTCTAACATCATGCATTGCAACCAAATTATTATCTCTCTCTCTCTCTCTGAGTATCTGTTCTCGATCATTGTTCTTGAGCGTAAAATTATGAACAATAATAAATTAATCGTTCTTATGTTGCTCCTACAACTTTTTATATATAAACTTGGCTTTATTCTTCATCTAGATGATGCAAATGGATAACAGAAATAATTTAGAAACATCTTGTATCTACCTATGTTAAATAGGTGATGCATATTATTTCTCGGTGATAGAGATAAATTCAATTCACCTACTAGATTAAAAAATGACTTCGTAATAGTCAGATATATAATATTCTTGTTTCAGATTAATACTCCTATTTACTTCATTTTGATTTCTTCAGATTTGTGGCTATATTTATAAATATTCCAATATGCTTGGCTGAGTTCTAATATGCTTAGATTTTTGTTTGTTTGCTCAAAAGCTTAATTTTGATTTTGATTTTTTTGTGTGCATAATTTAAGTTTTAGATGGTGTTTTATTGATTAATGTCGCACTTAATTTGTGGTTTCGTCTTCTGAACATGTATTTTGAGCTAATTATTCTTCTACTTTAATTGTACTAGTCACTTTTACTACAATTCTAATTTTTAGGATTATTAGAATTCTCATTGATGTTGGTGGTCTATTCAAACTAAAATTACAGTTATGTCTTTTATTCTATGAAATTCTACATGTCCAATATTACTATTAATTTATAAATTAATATGCATCAAGATATTTTCTAAGCTATAATGTCCTAGCCTTATATATTTTGTAAAGCTCACAAGTCTATAGTATTAAGTACTTGGTTTTGCATTCACTTTTTTATCTCTCTCACATTTTGAAATTCCAAACAAATCGATCATGACTTTGTACTTGATATTATTAACTTTTGCAAAGATGAACTTCAACTAGCGTAACTGTTGTAGCGCCCAGGACAAAAACCAAGCATAATTGATTAATTAAATAAGTAAATCTTAATTGAAATATCTTATGTATTTTATTTCTTAAGTGTTTAATTTAATTATGTGCGTTTCAGATATATGTTTAACGATCGGTTTTAGATGGATAAAATTTATAGACATGGAACATAGAATATTTTTATACCATTAGATGCGTAATGAAAAAACAAGAATATAGAAATAAACTAGAGGTCAATCGGACACCCGTAGCTCAAACGGCGAAGAAGAGGGCAAAATACGGAGTTTCGGAAAAACAAGGAATGAAATCTTGATAAACAGTAATCTCCATCTTATCATGAAGAATAACCTAGCCTACGTGAACAGTAACCTAGCCTAATGAACAGTGATTTCCAAAATTTTTATAAATAGGCCCTTATTCGATTTCATTTTCATTGTTTCTTCGAAAGAGCCGAAAAGCGCTGAAGGCATGTAAGTCTCTCTCTCCTCTCTCTTTCTTTCTCGTTTTATTTTTTTGTCTCCGATGCGCCGACGCCGGCAACGTCGGAGTTCATCGGAAAATTTCAAACTCGTCGATTTCAGTCGATTTTCGCACACAGACGGGACGAGTCTAGGACAACTTTTGGAATTCAATTTCGATTCTCTGTTCGGTGGAAAATGGCGAAAAACGATCTCCAAACCCTAAACCCTTATTTTCTGCCACCTTTTCTCTCTCCCGTTTTTCTCTCCCTCGCTCTTCTTCTCACGGGGTGAAGGCACCGAAGGGGCTTACTGGGATGTGGGCTAGCCACTGGAGGGGCGGCGCCGCCTTGGGGGATGGTGTCGGTGCCGGAAAACGGGTTAGGAAAGAGACTGTTGCATGGTGTTTGTATAATGCGTGTGTGATGAAGGGTTTTTGTGGTTGTTTTTTTTGGCACTATTCATGCCGGAATTCGGTGAGGGATGGCCGGAGGTGGTAGCGGGCGGTGCAGGCTAGCCGGAGGACTAAGTGACGATGGTATAGGGCAGTGTCGCCGCAGCCGGTGGTGCCGGGAAGTAGGCTAGTCGAGCAGGGTCGATGCCGGGAGGACGGGGCACGAGTCTGGCTGAGGCTGCAGAGAAAACTTGGCAGCTGGCGAGGCTGCTGCTCCCGCTGTCGAGAAAACTGGGCAGCCGACGGGAGACGCCATTGGTATTTTTCGCCGTCGTCGGGTACACGCGCGACGCCGTATTTTCGATTCAATTTTCGATCTGAATCTCATTTTCTTTTCATCGTACTTTATCATCGAGTCGTCGCCAACGAGATATCGTTGACTGGGGGACGTAGATCCCGGTCAAAGTCAACTCTTTGACCAAATTACCAAAATACCCCTCAATCTTAAAACGCTCCGTTCGAGCTCGTTTCAACTCGATTGAGCTCATTCTGTTTTTGTTGTGATCCAAAATTCATTATCATTCACCTCAGCTGTATAAACTGATCTTTCCCTCTTATTTCTTCAACCTCAATCGTTAGGCTTTCTGTTCTGATTCGTCTAATCTCGATCGATAGTATCCGATCCGATATCATTTAAATTGTTAATTATATTTAATAAAGATCTAAGAAACACCGTAAATTATGTAGACTACCTATTGGATTGAAGCCTTGGGATACATGATCTTGGATACTTGCGACTCACATGGTAACCACCGAACAAGGTGGGGGTAAAATCTTATTTATGTTTTAAATTGTACAATTTTATGAAAAACTATGTGACTATGTGTTTTGATTTCCGTCATTATGTGATGTCATTTTCAAGTGAAATGTTTTCACTGAGTAAATTATATGATTTTGAGAGCTATTGAATTCAAGTGAGACAAATGCGATGGGTTTCATATGATGATAAGTCGGGATAATTCCCACCCAAAAGGGGTTTCTTTAGAAGCCAACATATATCAAAAGATTTCTATACCTATGTGTTATGTGAATTATGTGAAACGTGAATGTGACCAATGTGCACTATGTGTTATGTGGAAACAATTGTATGATAATTTAACTGCGCATGCGCCTGCACGTCAAGTAGGGTATTCCTCGTCGGAAACCCAATAAGGGGGTATTCTACGGAAACCCAACATGAAGGGTGTAACAACCCAAAATGGGGTCGGCTTGGGGCTCCGATAGGTCTTCTTCAAAAACCTATTCAACGGATTACATTGGGACTCTTCGGGAGTCTACAACGTGTATTATATGTGTACTATTTAAGAAATATTACGTGTACCCCTTTTACGATACAAATCAACCCCACTAAGTGTTCTTTTGGTACTTACCCCTTTTTTGTTTTATTTTCACAGAAAATTTCGGAGGCGAGGAGGAATGAACAGAAATACATGTTATTTTTGTATGTAATAAGAATGTATGTGGATGTTTGGCATTTCTAAAACCTCGGTTTAGTACACAATAATATTTATGTGATTTGATCTAAACAAGAACGTTTTCTCCACTGCAATGATATAAACCTTTCATATCTTTCAAGGGTTGCTTTCTAAATCTTGATTGTTTTAAAATCTCAACGGTTTAGGAACTTTTGCTGGACGCCCTATGAAAATGCTGCGTTTACTCTCTGATAAAAAAAAAATAAATGTATATATTTATTTCCGCGTTTTAAACTCTATAAATGAATGTCATTATCTGTTATGTGATACTGTGTTGGAATGATATATACCGTTAAGATTAAGAGAGGGCTTTACAGGTATAAGCTGATGATAAAAACTAGTGTAACAACATATACTTATATAACAAATAGAGTTCTGCCAAGAGAAAGACCACGAAGGGATCAAACCTTAACGGCTGATCAGCCGGAACGGGATGATAATGCTAGCACGGGGGATCTCGTGTTTGTTCTGAGAGGTTTAGTACAACACTTCGAGGCATCTCGAGCCAACCCACAACCTGCTACGTCCGATCCAAATCTAATATACGAATAGTTTCGACGATTTAACCCGCCGACGATCGATGGGAAGGGTGAACCTGCAGAAGCGGAAGAGTGGCTGAGGTCACTTGATTGACTTTTTGGGCACATGACGTGTACACAGGAACAGAGATTTTCCTGTGTAATCTTCCAGCTCACAAAAGAAGCGAGTCACTTGTGGGACTTGTATGAGAGGACGTTGCAACCCGCCCAAAGAGAGGGGCTAATGTGGGAAGAATTTAAAAAAATGGTTTCTCATCACTTCATACCTCAATCTTATCAGGACGAAAAAGAAACGGAATTCCTACATCTCTAACAAGGTAGCATGACGGTGGGAGAACATGAGTGACGATTCAATCAATTGAGCAGGTATGCCACACACTTGGTGGATACCGACATCAAGAAGGCCCGAAGGTTTGGAAAAAGCCTTCGTCCAGTGATTGGATCCATACCGACTGGGCAAGAGATAATTTCATACGCAAGTGTTATCGAGAGAGCACAAGAAATCACCTTTAGCTTGCGTTTGGATGCTATAATTCCTAGGAATGTCTTCCCAACTTCGAAAAAGAGGAAGTGGACTAGCCCGAGCCAGAGTTCTACCCCGAATAAATTTCCAAAGGCAAACAACGCTCCACTCCTTCCTCCTCTCAAATCCGGGAACCCGTGCCCTAGATGCAGAAAGGTACATGTGGGGCCATGTTAACGAAAAACACGGAGTTGCTTCACATGTGGAGCACCGGGACATGTAGCGGCCAATTGCTGGAAGATAAGAAACTCGTCAGCTATAGCCCCGAACTCGAGGTCGGTGGCAGGCAGAGCACGAGCCTTTGCTCTTACCCACCCGAAAGCGCTGAGGGAGCTGAGATGATAACATGTATGTTATCAGTATGTGATATACCTGCTCTAATCCTATTTGATACTGGAGCGACACACTCCTTTGTCTCTGTGAATTTCTGTAAATTGCTGAAGCATGAGGACGGTAGGATAGTCACTCAAACCTTAGAAGTTATTATTCCTTCAGGGAAGACGCCCAAATACAGGTTCCAAGGGCTCACGGAATACGATCAAGAAATAGCGTAAGAACCTCATCTGAGAACTTGTATAGAGAAAGACCAAACACCTATACCGTCGCCTTAAGATCGTATTTAAAGATAAGATTTTTCTAGCCGATCTTCATGCTCTAGAAATGAATGATTTCGATATAATTTTAAGAATGGACTGACTAGAGTCCAACCATGCGGTAACCAACTATCGTACGAGGGAAATTATTTTCCAAGCACTAGAAAAACCGGAGTTCACCTTCCATGGGACCCGAGTCAAAGTTGACTCAATGATTATATCGGCCATGAAGGCAACCGAGATGCTTAACAAAAAAAATTATGAAGCTTGGTTGGTCAACATGGTAAACCTCGAGCAAGGATCGCTACTTATTGAGGAGGTACCGGTAGTAAAAGAATTCTTGGACGTTTTCCTAGATGAATTACCTGGTCCTCCACCGGATAGACAAGTGACATTCGGGATTGATCTCATGCCCGAAGCGACACCGATGTCAAAAGCTCCTTATCGCATGGTACCAAAAGAATTACAAGAATTGAAGGTCCAAATAAAAGAGCTTTTGGACAAAGGTTGCATTCAGCCAGGCATGTCGCCTTGGGAAGCTCCAGTACTTTTTGTGAAGAAGAAGGATGGCAGCTTTCGGATGTGTATCAATTATCGAGAGCTGAATAAGAGGACAATAAAGAACAAGTATCTACTGCCTCGAATTGAAGATCTTTTCGATCAATTAAGAGGTGCCAGTGTGTTCTCAAAAATTGACTTAAGATCTGGCTATCACTAGATGAAAGTCAAAGATATATATATATGTAAGCAGTGTTCAGGACGAGATATGACCACTATGAGTTTGTAGTTATGCCATTTGGACTTAGTAATGCTCCATCTGTCTTTATGGATTTGATGAATCTTGTCTTTCATCCGTATCTCGATCTCTTCGTCATTGTGTTTATTGATGATATTCTTATCTATTCATACGATAGAGCGCAACATGAACAACACCTCAGAATTACACTAGCGGTTATACGAAAGGAGCAGCTTTATGCGAAATTCAAGAAGTATGAATTCTGGATGAACAAAGTGGGCTTCCTATATTGTCTCTTCAAAAGGGATCGAAGTAGATCCAGAAAAGGTGGAAGCAGTTAATAAGTGGGAGACACAGTTTTCCTCAAGATGTTACCCATTAAAGGAGTGTATCGTTTTGGGAAGAAGGGAAAGCTGAAACCAAGGTACGTTGGACCATTCGAGATTTTAGATCGAGTAAGAAAAGTTGCATACCGTTTAGCCCTACCGCCGGACTTCACTGGAGTACGCAACGTCTTTCACGTATCTATGCTTCGGAAGTATATATTCGATCTGAGCCACATAATCGAATAAGGAAATATAGAACTTGAGAAAGATCTGACCTATGAAGAAGTCCCGATAGCCATCTTAGATAGGAAATATCATAGACTAAGAATTTGGGAGATGGTTATAGTAAAGATTCAATGGAGTCATCATGAAAAGGAAGAGGCGACTTAGGAACTAGAATACGAGATCCTGAAGAAGTATCCCGACTTACCTTTTCTTCGTACACGTTAAATTTCGAGGACAAAATTCTTTTAAGGAGTAAAGGATGTAGCACCCAGGATAAAAACGAAGCATAATTGGTTAATTAAATAAGTAAACCTTAATTGAAATATCTTATGCATTTTATTTCTTAAGTGTTTAATTTAATTATGTGCGTTTCAGATATGTGTTTAACGATCGGTTTAGATGGATAAAATTTATAGACATGGAATATAGAATATTTTTATATCATTAGATGCATAACGGAAAAACAAGAAGAAAGAAACAAACTAGAGGTCAATCGAACATCCGTAGCTCAAACGGCGAAGAAAATGGTAAAATACGGAGTTTTAGAAAAACGAAGAATGGAATCTTGATGAACAGTAATCTCCATCTTATCATAAACAGTAACCTAGCCTACGTGAACAGTAACCTAGCCTAATGAACAGTGATTTCCAAAAATTCTATAAATAGGCCCTCATTCGATTTCATTTTCACCGTTTCTTCGAACAAGTCGAAAAGTGCCGAAAGTACGTAAGTCTCTCTCTCCTCTCTCTTTCTCGCTTGATTTTTCTGTCTCTGATGCACCGACGCCAGCACCGCTGCGTCATCGCCGGAGTTCGTCAAAAAACTTCAAATTTGTTGGTTTGAGCCAATTTTCGTACACAACCCTTGATGAGACGAGTTTAGGACAACTTCCGGAATTCAATTTCGATTCTCCATTCGCCGGAAAATGGTGAAAAACGATCTCCAAACCCTAAACCCTTATTTTCTGCCACCTTTTCTCTCTCCCGTTTTCTTTCCCTCGCTCTTCTTCTCGTGGGTGAAGGTACCAAAAGGGCTGCCGAGGATGTGGGCTAGCCACTGGAGGGGCGGCGCCGACTTGGGGGGCGATGTTGGTGCCGAAAAATGGGTTAGGAAAGTTGCATGGTGTTTGTGTAATGCGTGTGTGATGAAGGATTTTTAGGACTGTTTTTACTGCAATATTCATGCCGGAATCCGGTGAGGGATGGCCGCAGATGGTAGCCAGCGGTTCCGGCTAGCCAGAGGACTAAGTGTCGACGGAATAGGACGGCGCTGCCGAAGTCGGTGGCACCGGAAAGTAGGCTGGTCGAGCAGGGCACGAGTCTGGCCGAGGCTGTCGAGAAAACTCGGCAGCTGCCGAGGCTGCTGCTCCCGCTGCCGAGATACCTCGATAGCCGACGGGAGATGCAGTCGGGATTTTTCCCCATCGCGCGACGCCGTATTTTTGATTCGATTTTCGATCCGAATCTCATTTTCTTTTCATCGAGTCGTCGCCAATGAGATATCGTTGACGGGGAGACGTGGGTCCCGGTCAAAGTCAACCCTTTAACCAAATTACCAAAATACGTCTTGATCTTAAAACGCTCCGTTCGAGCTCGTTTCAACTTCGATTGAGCTCATTCTTTTTTTGTTGTGATCCAAAATTCATTATCTTTCACCTCAGATGTATAAATTGATCTTTCCCTCTTGTTTCTTCAACCTCAATCGTTAGGCTTTCTGTTCCAATCCGTCTCATCTCGATATATAGTATCCGATCCGATATCGTTTAAATCGTTAATTATATTTAATAAAGATCTAAGAAACACCGTAAATTATGTATGCTACCTATTGGATTGAAGCCTTGGGATACGTGATCTTGGATACTTGCAACTGACGTGGTAACCACCGAACAAGGTGAGGGTAAAATCTTATTTATGTTTTAAATTGTACAATTTTACGAAAAACTATATGACTATGTGTTTTGAATTCTGTCATTATGTGATGTCATTTTCAAGTGAAATATTTTCACTACATGAACAGTATTCGAGTAAATTATATGATTTTGAGAGCTATTGAATTCAAGTGAGACAAATGCGACGGGTTTTATATGATGATAAGTCGGGATAATTCCCGCACAAAAAGGGTTTCTTTAGAAGCCAACATATGTCAAAAGATTTATATACCTATGTGTTATGTGAATTATGTGGCCAACGTGAATGTGACTAATGTGCACTATGTGTGATGTGGAAACTATTGTATGATAATTTAACTGCGCATGCGCCTGCACGCTAAATAGGGTATTCCTCATCGAAAACCCAACAATGGGGTATTCTACGGAAACCCAACATGAAGGGTATAACAACCCAAAATGGGGTCGGCTTGGGGCCCCGATAGGTCTTCTTCGGAAACCTATTCATCGGATTGCATTGGGACTCTTTGGGAGTCTACAACGTGTATTATATGTATAGTATTCAAGAAATATTACGTGTACCCCTTTTACGATACAAATCTACCCCACTAAGTGTTCTTTTGGCACTTACCCCTTTTTTATTTTATTTTAACAGAAAATTTCGGAGGCGAGGAGGAATGAACAGAAATACATGTTATTTTTGTATGTAATAAGAATGTATGTGGATGTTTGGCATTTCTAAAACCTCGGTTTAGTACACAATAATATTTATGTGATTTGATCTAAACAAGAACGTTTTCTCCACTGCAATGATATAAACCTTTCATATCTTTCAAGGGTTGCTTTCTAAATCTTGATTGTTTTAAAATCTCAATGGTTTAGGAACTTTTGCTGGACGCCCTATGAAAATGCTGTGTTTACTCTCTGATAAAAAAAAAAAAAAAATATATATATATATATATTTATTTCCGCGTTTTAAACTCTATATGAAAATGGGGTGTGACAACTGTAACCATCTTACATTTGTAGGAAGAGTCAACTTATTGAGATCTTTTATTGGAGATTTATGTTTTATTTCAACTTGTTTCCTATTGTCAATGTTTTATAATTGTCATTTAATCTTGTGTGTAGTATGATTTTGTATGACCTGATTTACTAGGAAATTATATTTTAGACTTGTTTTTTATTAGTTCTAACCTTAAAATTTTGTTATAATTTTTGAAACTTGATTCCAAATGATATATAATGTGCAATTATGAAATACTTATTGGTCTATCTCTAGGTAATGGAATGAATGCATAGTAAGATACACGTTTGGGGGAAGAGTATTGTCTTAAAAACTTTAATCATTGCTTAACGTGAACCATATATCAATGTTAATTTTATTATTAAATCTAAATTTTCTACAATGTTTTTGTTAATAGAATGGGTATGTGGCATGATCTTTAGGCAATTTTAGCATAATCAATACCAAATAGCAACAAAGCTGATTCACTTTTATTTGACTTTGATGGACAGTGAAAATAGAAAATGTTTAAGAGAAGATTTGGAAAATGATGAAGAAGAGACAAAACTCATTACATATTTGTTGAACATTATAATGAGCATTATTGGATAAAAGAGCTCACCAAAGAAAACTTTGGATGTGATCTTTATGTCATGATGTTACATGTTTTACCCAATTGTGGGTAAATATAAGAACATTAAATAGATTGTGTGATGAAACACACCACACTTGTACGATCTGGGAAAATGATAAGTAGGCAATTTGATCGCATATTGCACATTGTTTTTTAACTTGGAAAGTTATATCTCAAGGAACAATGTGCTCAAACATATAATCAAGAGATGCTAAGAGGTGGACCTGGTTTCCAGTAATAATATATTGTCACATATTTTGGTCCCAAGTGGCAAAAGATATTTAGAATTAATGCCTGAAAATCTCTTTAATTTTTTTTTTCTCATAATAGACAAAACCTTTTATTGTACGTAGTATGCTACAAAACTTAAAATGTTGTACGCAGTTCCAACTTACAGCGCTGCACTAAATTTGTTTTAAATTGTTGTTGTAGGAAGGTTTAAGTGTTTTATGCAGCAGAAGTTTATGCTTAAAGAGTTCTTTGAAAAACTTTGCAAACTTATGAATTTTGAAGATATGTTTAAATAGGAGCGGGCAAGCAGGTTTAGGTTCGTACACTAACTGAAAGAATATCAGCAACTCCAGCTCACCACAACTTAGAAAACCTTAGATAACACCACATCTTAGCACAATACTCCTCATACATGCAAATGTACGAAAAGATTCATCTGCACAATATTGTTACCAACTAGTGTTTTGTATAGCCTATCATATTGTGACAATTGTATATGATAGGGCACCTTACATCCCTTTATATATTCACGATTGAATTAAAGATAAAATGTATAGCCCAAGATAAAAACGAAGCATAATTGATTAAGTAAATAAGTAAAATCTTAATTAAAATATCTTATGTGTTTTAATTCTTGAGTGTTTAATTTAATTACGCGCGTTTCAGATATTGTTTAACGATCGATTTTAGAGGGATAAAATTTATAAACATGGAACATAAAATATTTTTAAACCATTAGATGCGTAACAGAAAAATGAGAAGATAGAAACGAACTAGAGGTCAATCGGACACCTGTAGCTCAAACAGCGAAAAAAGGGGCAAAATACGAAGTTTCGGAAAAACGAGAAACGAAATCTTATCATGAATAGTAACTTTCAAAATTTTCTATAAATAGGCCCTCATTCGATTTCATTTTCACCATTTCTTCGAACGAGCCGAAAAGCATCGAATACACGTAAGTCTTTCTCTCCTCTCTCTTTCCTTTTAGTTTTATATTCCGTCGCCGGAGCCGCCGCCGCTGCCGGAGTTTGCCTGAAAAAGTAAAACTCATCCGTTTTGGTTGATTTTCGTACACAACGTAGCCCTCGACGAGACGAATCTAGGACAACTTCCGAAATTCAATTCCGATTCTCCGTTCACCGGAAAATGGCGAAAAACCGCCGCTGCCGTCGCCGGAAAAAGTCAAACCCCTCCGTTTCGGCTGATTTTCATATATAACATAGCTCTCGATGATACGAGTCTAGGGCAACTTCTGGAATTCAATTCCGATTCTCCGTTCGCCGGAAAACGGCGAAAAACCATCTTCAAAACCCCAACCCTTGTTTCTTGCCCTTTTCTCTCTCCCGTTTTTCTCTCTCTCGCTCTTTTTCTCGCCGTCGCAGGCACCGGAGGGGCTGGCGGAGTTGTGGGCTAGCCAATGGAGGGGTGGCGCCGCCATGGGCCGCCATGGGTGGCGGCGCCGGTGCCGGAAAATGGCCTAGAAAGGTGGGGCTGCTGCAAGAAGTTTGTGAGATGTGTCTGATGAAGGGTTTTTGAGGCTGTTTTTCAGGCACTATTCATGCCGGAATCCGGCGAGGGATGGCCGAATCTGATAGCCGGAGGTGCGGGCTAGCCGGAGGACTAAGGGTTGATGGCATAAGGTGGCGCCGCCGCAGCCGGTGGCGCCGGGAAGGTGGCTGCTTGAGCAGGCCGACGACGAGAGGTCTGGGCACCGCTGCCTAGAAAATTAGACAGCCGACGGGAGACGCCGTCGGGAAATTTTCCCCGTCGACGGGAACACGCGCGATGTCGTATTTTTCGATTCGTTTTCGATCTGAATCTCGTTTTCTTTTCATTGTACTTTATCATCGAAACGTTGCCAACAAAATATCATTGACCGGGGGTCGTGGGTCCCGGTCAAAGTTAACCCTTTGACCAAATTACCAAAATACCCATAAATCTTAAAACGCTCCGTTCGAGCTCCTTTCAACTCCGATTGAGCTCATTCTTGTTTTGTTGTAATCCAAAATTCATTCTCTTTCACCTCAACTATACAAATTGATCTTTCCCTCTAGTTTCTTCAACCTCAATCGTTAAGCCTTTTGTTCCGATCCGTCTCATCTCAATAGATAGTATCCGATTCTATATCGTTTAAATCGTTAATTTTATTTAATAAAGATCTAAGAAACACTGTAAATTATGTAGGTTACCTGTTGATTTGAAGCCTTGGGATACGTGATCTTGGATACTTGCTGCTCACTTGGTAACCACCGAACAAGGTGGGGGTAATTTCTTTAAATTAAAATATTATAAAGTTTATGTAATCTTTTAAGATTATTATTAAATGTGGGGAAAATTGTTATGTCGGTATTGATACCTCTTTCAAAATATTTAATTTACGAAGTATTTAAATTACGAACTATTATACTATATAAAATGAGTTGGGCATACGTGCTGAATGCATGAGATGTTATATGTGAAAATGAAAGTGATATGATGGATATGATTAATGAATGTTTCAAAGCACATGATGGATTGTGAATGTTTACTATGAATGCAAAGGTGAAGAATGATGTGAAGTTAATGTATGTATATGAGCAATAAGATATGATTCCGAATTGCAACTAAGTGTTATGTTAAACTAATGTGCTTCCATGTGTATGTGTGATGTGAATATGTGTGCATGTGCATGTACGGCGGCTAAGAACCGTATCTATGGTGGCTAAGAACCACATCTATGGCGACTAAGAACCGTATCTATGGTGGCTAAGAACCACATCTATGGCGACTAAGAACCGTATCTATGGTGGCTAAGAACCACATCTATGGCGGCTAAGAACCGTATCTATGGCAGCTAAGAACTGCATTTATGGCGACTAAGAACCGTATCTATGGTGGCTAAAAACCACATCTATGGCGGCTAAAAACCGTAAAATATTTTCATGGCGGCTAAGAACCGTAAAATGCTTTCATGGCGGCTAACACCGTAAATTATGTGAAAAAGTGATGTTTGAATGTGAAGGATGATTGATTTGAGATGGATGCTTACTTTTTTTTTAAAATGTTTTAAGCCAAGTGATTGAAGTGATCTATTTTCTACGGTTTTTAGTAAAAGATAAAGATTTTACGAAAATCTGTTTTATGTGATAAAATCGTGTTTTGGCATGTGTGTAAAATCTTCCAAAATTATTTCATGTCATCCCGAGTTCCCCACCCCACTGAGTGTACTATTGTCACTCACCCTCTTTTTAAAATGTTTTCAGTTTAAGGAGTTTAAGGCGTGGCGCGCGAGCTGTGGATGCTGGTAGCCGATGATCAAAGGTTACAGAAGTTTTTATTTGTAAATGTGATATTTTATGAATTATGGAAACGTATATGAATTTGGATCGGTTACTATCGATTGAGATGAGACGGATCGGAACGGAAGGCCTAACGATTGACGTTGAAGAAACAATATGGAAATATCAGTTTATACAGCTGAGATGAAATAGAATGAATTTTGGATCACAACAAAACAAGAATGAGCTCAATCGGAGTTGTAACGAGCTCGAACGAAGCATTTTAAGATTTAGGGGTATTTCGGTAATTTGGTCAAAGAGTTGACTTTGAACGGGACGTACGACCCCCGGTCAATGATATCTCATTGGCTACGACTCCATTATAAAGTACGAAAAAAAGAAAATGAGATTCGGATCGAAAATGAATCGAAAATACGACGTCGCGCGCGTTCCCGACAACGGGGAAAAATCCTGGTTGCGTCTCCCGTCGG
Organism: Scutellaria barbata; assembly: GCA_028654395.1. Lineage (NCBI taxonomy): Eukaryota > Viridiplantae > Streptophyta > Magnoliopsida > Lamiales > Lamiaceae > Scutellaria > Scutellaria barbata. The sequence goes on from CM053654.1 coordinate 8,204,311, forward strand.
CTGCCGAGTTTTCTCAGCAGCGGGAGTAACAGCCTCGGCAACTGCCCAATTTTCTCGGCAGCCTCGGCCCCAGTCTCCCGTCACGACCCTGCTCAACCAGCCAACTTCCCGGCGCTGCCGGATGCGGCAGCGCCGCCCTATGCCGACACCACTTAGTCCTCCGGCTAGCCTGAACCACCGGCTAACAGATCCGACCATCCCTCCCCGGATTCCGGTATGAATAGTGCCGTAAAAACAGCCGCAAAAACCCTTCGTCACACACAAATTACAACAACACAATGCAACAGCCCCCTTTCCCAACCCGTTTTCCGGCACAGGCGCCGCTACCCAAGGCGGCACCGCGCCTCCAGTGGCTAGCCCAAAACCCCGGCAGTCCCTCCGGTGCCTGCAACCGCGAGAAGAAGGGAGAGAGAGAAAATGGTGGTAAGAAGCAAGGGTTTAGGGTTTTGGAAAAGGTTTTTTGCCATTTTCCGACGAACGGAATATCGGAATTGAATTCCGGAAGTTGTCCTAGATTCGTCTCATCGAGGGCTACGTTGTGTACGAAAATCAGCCAAAACCGACAACTTTGAAATTTTCCAGCTAGCTCCGGCGGCGGTGCGCCGGAGACAGAATGAAGACGGGAAAGAAAAAGAGAAATGAGAGAGAGACTTACGTGTTTTCGGCGCTTTTCGGCTCGTTTGAAGAAACGGTGAAAAATGAAACGAATGAGCATCTATTTGTAGAAAATGGAAGTTACTGTTCATCTAGGGGTAGGTTACTGTTCATGATAAGATTTGGATTACTGTTCATCAAGATTTCGTTTTCTCGTTTTTCGAAACCCCATATTTTGCCCTTTTCTTCGCCGTTTGAGCTACGAGTGTCCGATTGACCTCCTGTTCATTTCTATCTTCTCATTTTTCCGTTATGCATCTAATAGCATAAAAATATTCTATGTTCCATGCGTATAAATTTTATCCATCTAAAACTGGTCGTTAAACACATATCTGAAACGTACGTAGTTAAATTAAACACTCACGAATTAATACACATAAGACATTTCAATTAAAGTTTACTTATTTAATTAACCAATTATGCTTCTTTTTTGTCTTGGGCGCTACATTGCATGCCCTATTTCAAAACGTTATAAAATTTAGAAGATTTCATTCGAGCATTCCTCAACTCATCATAACACAATTTTATCAAAAAAACCCAATTGACATAAAATGTTTATCTTTTAAATAAAATAATAGAAAAATAGATCACTTCAATCACGTGATATAAATCATTCAATAATGCAAGCATTCATCAAAATCAATCATCATTCACATTCAAACATATCACTTTTCTTACGAGTCTTAACCGTTATGAAAACGCAGATCTCATCTGCCATAAAATTGTGGATCTTAACCACCATGAAAAATCACATTTCATTTATCACATAATCTATCATAAAACACATAATAAGCGCATTCAATCATAGCATTTCACTTTATTTACGGTTTTTAGCCGTCGTGATACGGGTCTTAGCTGTCTTGCATGCGCATGCACACGTATTTATTTCACACATACACATATCAAACATACAGGTCTTAGCTATCTTAATACAGGTCTTTGTTGTCTTTATACGGGTCTTAGCCATCTTGCATACGCATGCACACATATTTATCTCACACATACACATATCAAACATACACATGGAAACACATTAATTTAACATAACACTTAATTGCAGTTCTCAACTGTAACACCCTAAAAATTTTAAAAAATTAATAATATTATAATATAAAGAGATAAAGGTATAGTATAGTCATCAATGTTGGGAAGAATCAATAATTGTAAAAGTTTGGAAAAGTAAGAATAAGTTCTTTCTTCTCTCTCTTTGGCACTCTCTCTCTGTGCACATTTATTTTCTCTCTCTGCTATTCTATTTTTTTTCCTTCTTCTTTGATTCAAATTGTTGCTGTGTTTTTGTTGTGGAGCTGGCAAGTTTGATGATGGATGGCCGACGTTTGTAGTGCCGGCGTGCGGAGTTGGACCGCTGTTTGTAGCAGCGGTGCGTGGGGGTATACATATATATAGGGTGTACGTGTGTCACGTCCCATTTTCGATACAAAATAAAATATAAATTTTTTAACATTTTGGCATCCAGCAATTTAAAAACAAACTAAAAACCAGAGGTTAAAATATCCATCCAAAATACATAATTTACAGAAAATATTTAAGTTGTCAGAGACAGCAGCAAAAATTTAATATACAGCCCATCAGGCTAAATTTTACAATCCTTCAAAAATAACATGTTTAATTACATCAAAAATATATGCATCTTCCTTCACATCCTGCTCTCCACATCCAAATCTATAAAAGAAACCATATAAAGGGGGTGAGCGTATAAAATACACTCAGTGAGATCATACGGTATAGGGGATTTATTTCATAAATTCACCAAATAAATCATATTCCATCACATGACTTATAATCAATTGAGAATATACGCATTCTTCACAAAGCAGACATCATTCACCTTCAATATAGCTTTTCACATAATTTACGGTGCTTAGCCGCTATAAAAACATTTTACGGTTCTTAGCCGCTATAAAGTATATATGCGGGTCTTAACCGCCTTTTTCGACGTACTTAACCATCTTTTTATGCGGGTCTTAACCGCTATTTTCGACGTACTTAACCGTTTTTTATGCGGGTCTTAACCGCTATTTTTAACGTACTTAACCGTCTTTTTCGGTGATCAGCCGATATTCATACGCATGCGCATGCACACATCAACATATACATATCAAACATAAACTTTCATTATCACATTTACGGTTTTTAGCCGTCTTGCAAACATATAATCCATCATTCACATTCAAACATCACTGTTCACACATATATAAGATTCATCTTCATCACATCATAGCATCTCATGTATTCAGCACGTATACTCAACTCATTTCATATCGTATAATATTTCGTAATTTAAATGCTTTGGAAGAATTATAAATACTGACTTAGCAATTTTTTCCCCACCTGTAGAGCAGCTGACCAAAAGCTTCTAGATTCCCAAACTATCTACGGCGCAAACTCTGGAGTATCGCCTATAAACATAAGGGTTCGACTTAGATTCTAATCGAATTATGATCGAATTAAATAAATTAATATTTTTAAGGTAAACCCTAATTTTTTATTAAATATAACCTATTTTTGTGTAATTAAAATACATATAATTTATAATTTATAAAGTTCGATTCGAAATTAATAATTCAGATTAAAATAGATAGGATATTAGAGTTATTAAACCTTAGATTAGAAATAATAATTAAATCGTAAAATTAATTTAATTAGCATAATATTTATAAGTTTATAACTTTTAGTCTCAAAAGCCATCTTGCGAAACATAGGTTTAACCTATAATTCCAATTAAATCTTAGGTTAAAGAAATTTATATTAAATAATGCAATAACACTTAATTCCAAAATCGAATTTAAACTATATTTTCTTAATTAATTGAATAAAATCTATGACTTTATACCCTAATTAATCATATAAATAGATCCATGTAACCTAAATTAATTTATATAATCTTTCTTTATCATTTAATTAAAACTCGACTCATTTATCAAATTCTATTAATTATAAAATAACATCTATAATTTCTATATGTACTAAATTAAATAAATAATAAATAATAAAAGTGTTATTTATCATAATTTTCACAATTTTTAAGGATAAATTTATAATATCGTCATATTTTAGAGAAAACCATGTAATTTCATCCGCATTCAATGTCCGATATTTATATCTACCTAATTATGATACTTAAAGCATAATTTATAAAATTTAAGGTTATAACCTATCTTTGCCATTAACATTAATTTTCAAAAATTCTATAGAGAATTACCTAAATTAAACATTATGAAAAGCTATGTAATTTTTATCCAATTTGAGGGTCTGATATCAATATTTATAATTTATGATGGTTAAAGCATAATTTCATAACTTGAGGTTATAAATTATAATGTTCATAATTATTGGGATCAACATTGGATTTCTTATAATTCTAGGTTTCAAAAATATTATTAAACATAACTTAGAGACATTAAAACATGCTTTATATATTTGAGGGAGCAATATGAAATTTCTAAAATGCTAAGGATTTAACTATAATTTCAGCAAGATCAAGATTTGCAACTTAGCCCCTTGACTATATTAAATTTTCAAAAAGAAACCCCAGCCCAACACCCCCCCTTCCCTAGCCCCTGCAGCCCGTCACCACCGCCTGCCTGTTCGGCCGCCGCTGGTTTGCCTCTGCCGGCGACTGGAAGTCGCCGGCGACCTCTCCTAAACCAACCTACACCCCAACCGACACAAGACGACCCAACCTAGACACATTCATCCAACACACCAACACTCAAGCAAAAATCCCACGGCATCGCTGCCTACAGCGCCACCTCTCCCCCCTGCCGTCGCAACACCCCTGCCGTCGCAACACCGGCGCCGGCCACCCTCATCTCTACACACACCAGCAACACACGCACAACCCACTCCCAACCACACGCACGCACACACTGTCCAAACACAGCACAGCCGCCGCTTCCAGCGGCGGCTCTCTACTTGACTCGTCGGTGCTGACAACGTCGGCTTCTCCCTTCCCAACACACCGACGAACAACAGCAGACAGAGGCGGCCGAAACTCGGTGACAGTAAAGGAACAAGGACCGAGAGAGAGAGACAGCAACAGTGATATATTGAGAAGAAGAAGCTCCATGAATTCAAAATTTCGAACCCGTCCTTGTGACAAGCTCGAAGAGCTCTACCTCTTGTTCCGTTTACCTTGCCAGAAATATAAGGTCGGCCGGTGATGGAAGTAGGCGGCCGATGATATGAGCAGAGGAAAATTTGAAATGGAAGCTAAGATGAGGAATGAAAGAAATGAACTCTTAGTCCAACTTTCCATCTCTTATCAACTATTTGGCCGTCTAGAAGTGTTGACCCTACTATACCTATCCAATCTTTTCCATCTAGAAAGAATTTGACTTCCCTTTTTGATTGATCAACTATGCCAACATGCATATTAATAAACGTATCATATGTTATATATACATTAACATCATATAGCTCATATTATATACAATTATTTCATATATATATATATATATGTCTTTCACGTAAATTAGCTTAGGTTATATACATAATACCTTATATAATAACTTATGTTATAATCATATCTTATCTTAATACTACATAACCTAATATTATATAACATATATTGTAAGCTTATATCATATAGTTATGCATACATTAAGGTAATATATATTATATAGTTATATGCATGTATTTAGGCAATATATATTATATAGTTATTTAAAAAAAAATTCCTAGATGCTACAACGTGTGTTGATAGATGAGGTGTAGGGGAAGTCGAAGCTGTGCGGTGAGATGGGACCGACGCTGGGGTTGCGCCTGCAGCAGGAGGAGACGGGAGAGATGGCGGTTAGGCTTGGTCGGAGCAGCAGAGGTGCTGCGAATGGGGCTGCTCTGTGTGTATATATGGCTACCGTAAGTGTATGTTGCTGGGAACAAGGGGAAACTGAGGCGGTGGCCTCGGGAATGGTGGTGGCCGACGCAATGGTTGCACGGGCAGGGTGTATTGGGCGCTGCCATAAGCAGCGGCGCTGATCCTATGCGTGTGTGGGTGCATCGGGTTCGGTCTTGTAGGGGTGTTTGGGTTCTTGGATAGTCGCCAGTGACGGGGAGTCGTCGGTAGCGACAAAGGGCGGCCGGCGGCGGCAACACAGGGTATGGGCAGGCGGCAGCAAGTGGCTGGGAAAGTTTTGGGTGAGGGTTTTATTTAGTGAATTATATATAATCTAGGGACTAAATTACAAATCATATAATTATTGAAAATTAATCATTTAATCCATAATAATTATGTATATTGCATATTAATCCCAATAAATTTATGAAATATGTTAAAAGACCCATAATTTATGAATAAAGACATTTAAAACCCCAATAATTATAAGTATTACATTTTATACCCTTAAGCTTATGAAAATAAGTTTTAAACACCATAAATTATGAATAAAGATATCGAACCCCTAAATTTTAATAGATTTACATTATGTAACCTACAAATTGATAATATTATGTATTGCCTATTAGAATTTCTATATATTGCTAAAACGATCCCTAGAATATTGCTAAAATTACATAACACCTCCTAAAATTTACTTAAATTTATGGACGAGCTCCTATGCTTTGTAAGGTACTTAGAAGGGAATTGAGATAAATCGACGACAGGAGATTTCCATGTTAGGTTATAATTCTATAAATTAGATTTAATTTAAGGACCTTTAGGTAATTAATTAACATCTAAACATATTAATTACAATATCTCTTAATTTAAATGATACATAAACCTAAATATAATTATGGACATTATAAATAGATCTTCAGAATTTAATAAACGAACCAAGGACTTAAATTATAAATATTAATTATTCAAATAAATCCCCTATATTGTTAAAAATGATCTAATGATCTTAAATTAATTATGAACTTTACAAGTCAATTTCCCAAAGTCAAATACCAACATAAATATCAAATTAAATATCAATTTTAATACTCTTAAATAAAAATTAACTAAACATGTTATGCAATTACATATATTTCTCAAATTAACGTATAATTTCAGTTAATTGAATTCATTTTATAAATTAAATTTTATAGTTAATCTAAATACGCTATAATCATAAAATATAGGCAAATTTCCAAATATTTAAGTTAAACCGTAAATTATACAATTAGATTTTTTAAGATTATTTTAAAGGACTTTAAAAATTATTTTAAGCCAAAAGCTTTATAATTTAGTTGTCTAGAATTATTAACAAAACTTCAGGATTTAACCTAAATCACAATTTTATAATTAATTTTCCTGAAACTAAGCTAAATCTTTCAAGATATAAATAAAGTCTAATTAAGCTTTCTAATATTTTAATAAACACATTTTATTACAAATTCAATTAAACTTTATATTCACCTTAAAATCATTTATTTTATTTTTTAAACCACAACATCGTTAGAACCTGTTCCAACTTATCAAAGAAAACCTTAAAGGACATATTTTAATTACTAATGTAACAACCAGGTTTTTAATGGATAAAATTCATACACATGGAAAATAGAATATATTTATATCATTAGATGTATAACGGAAAAACGAGAAGATAGAAACGAACTAGAGGTCAATCGGACACCTGTAGCTCAAACGGCGAAGAAAGGGGCAAAATACGGAGTTTCGGAAAAACGAGGAACAGAATCGTGATGAACATAACCGAAATCTTATCGTGAATAGTAACCGAAGCTTATCGTGAACAGTAACCTACCCTATGAACAGTAACCCTACCCCCTATGAACAGTAACTTTCCATTTTCTATAAATAGGCCCTAGTTCGATTTCACTTTCACCGTTTCTTCGAACGAGCCGAACGAGCCGAAAAGCGCCGAACACTGCCAAAAGGACACTTAGTGGGGTTGATTTGTACAGTAAAAGGGTACACATAACATTTCTTGAATACTATATATATATATATACACGTTGTAGACTCCCGAAGAGTCCCAATGCAATCCGTTGAATAGGTTTCCGAAGAAGATCTATCGAGGCCCCAAGCCGACCCCATTTTGGGTTATTACACCCTTCATGTTGGGATTCCGTAGAATACCCCCTTGTTGGGCTCCGACGAGGAGTACCCTACTTGGCATGGCACACGCATGCGCAGTTAAATTATCATACAACAGTTTCCACATAACACATAGTGCACATTGTCACGTTCACGTTGGCCACATAATTCACATAACACATAGGTAAAGAAAATCCCTTGACATATGTGGTTTCTAAAGAAGCCCCTTTTTAGCGGGTATTATCCCGACTTATCATCATTTGAAACCATTTGCATTTGTATCACTTGAAAACAATAGCTCTTAAAACCATATAATTTACTCGAATCCTGTTCACGTAGTAAAAACATTTAACTTGAAAATGACATCACATAATAACAGGATTTAGATCACTTAGTCACATAGTTTTCCATAAAACCGTACAGTTTAAAACATAGATAAGAGTTTACCCCCACCTTGTTCGGTGGTTACCACGTGATCAGCAAGTCAAGGATCTCGTATCCCAGAGCTTTAATCCAACAGGTAGCCTACATAATTTATGATGTTTTCTTAGCTCATTATAATCTATAATTAAATATTAAAACAACATCGAATCGGATAATATCGATCGAGATGAGACGGATCGGAACGGTAGGCCTAACGATTGAGGTTGAAGAAACAAGAGAGAAAAATCAGTTTATAAGGCTGAGATGAAAGAGAATGGATTTTGGATCACAACAAAACAAGAATGAGCTCAATCGGAGTTGAAACGAGCTCGAACTAAGCGTTTTAAGATTGAAGGGTATTTTGGTAATTTGGTCAAAGGGTTGACTTTGACCGGGACCCACGACCCCCGGTCAGCGATATCTTGTTGGCGACGACTTGATGTTAAAGAATGACGAAAAAAAAACGAGATTCGGATTGAAAATACGACGTCATGCGCGTTCCACGCGACGGGAGAAAAAAATAGGATTATGTCTCCCAAGACCTGTCTTGGAGTTTCCAAGACACATCCTGCGGGCAAAAACAGAGACTACAATTCCTCTCTCTTTTGTAGTCTCTGTTTTTGCCCGCAGGCTGTGTCTTGGAAACTCCAAGACAGGTATTGGGAGACATAATCCTATTTTTTTCTCCCGTCGCGTGGAACGCGCATGACGTCGTATTTTCAATCCGAATCTCGTTTTTTTTTCGTCATTCTTTAACATCAAGTCGTCGCCAACAAGATATCGCTGACCGGGGGTCGTGGGTCCCGGTCAAAGTCAACCCTTTAACCAAATTACCAAAATACCCTTCAATCTTAAAACGCTTAGTTCGAGCTCGTTTCAACTCCGATTGAGCTCATTCTTGTTTTGTTGTGATCCAAAATCCATTCTCTTTCATCTCAGCCTTATAAACTGATTTTTCTCTCTTGTTTCTTCAACCTCAATCGTTAGGCCTACCGTTCCGATCCGTCTCATCTCGATCGATATTATCCGATTCGATGTTGTTTTAATATTTAATTATAGATTATAATGAGCTAAGAAAACATTATAAATTATGTAGGCTACCTGTTGGATTAAAGCTCTGGGATACGAGATCCTTGACTTGCTGATCACGTGGTAACCACCGAACAAGGTGGGGGTAAACTCTTATCTATGTTTTAAACTGTACGGTTTTATGGAAAACTATGTGACTAAGTGATCTAAATCCTGTTATTATGTGATGTCATTTTCAAGTTAAATGTTTTTACTACATGAACAGGATTCGAGTAAATTATATGGTTTTAAGAGCTATTGTTTTCAAGTGATACAAATGCAAATGGTTTCAAATGATGATAAGTCGGGATAATACCCGCTAAAAAGGGGCTTCTTTGGAAACCACATATGTCAAGGGATTTTCTTTACCTATGTGTTATGTGAATTATGTGGCTAACGTGAACGTGACAATGTGCACTATATGTTATGTGGAAACTGTTGTATGATAATTTAACTGCGCATGCGTGTGCCACGCCAAGTAGGGTACTTCTCGTCGGAGCCCAACAAGGGGGTATTCTACGAAATCCCAACATGAAGGGTGTAATAACCCAAAATGGGGTCGGCTTGGGGCCTCGATAGGTCTTCTTCGGAAACCTATTCAACGGATTGCATTGGGACTCTTCGGGAGTCTACAACATGTATATATATATATAGTATTCAAGAAATGTTATGTGTACCCTTTTACTGTACAAATCAACCCCACTAAGTGTCCTTTTGGCACTTACCCCTTTCATGTGTTTTATTTTACAGAAAAATTCAGAGGCGAGGAGGAATGAACAGAGATGCCTGTTATATTATTTTTGTATGTATATATGAATGTATTTGAGTTGTGAGATCCTGAAGTATTCTTTCCGCTGCGAATATTATGTTAAATCTGTTGAAACCGATTATTGATATATATAATATTTTCTCTTCGTCTCCTACCTTATTTTCTTCTTCCTGCACGCCCATGTGAAAAACTCTGATAAATTCTCTATAAAAAATTGGGGCGTGACAACTAATGACCTTAACTAAAGAATTTATAGCTAGACAATGTACTAAGACATTTTTAATGATCGATGTAGGAAAAGAGGAATGAAGAATTATCTATGCTTGCTCAACAGCTTATAATTACACACGTTCTTCTCATGAGGTGGGAAAAATTACGTATTACGGTATTTATATTTTCTTTGAATTATTTACAAATATGCAATCTTATACGTGAATGATGTGATGGATTGTGATTGTTTTCACGATATGAACGATTTACTGTGAATGCAAATGTGAAGAATGATTGTGAAGTTAATATTTGCATATGTGCAAATAAGATGTGTTTTCATGGCAGTTGAGAACTGCAACTAAGTGTTATGGTAAAATAATGTGCTTTCATGTGTATGTTGATATGCGTATGTGCGATGTAAATATGTGTGCATGTGTATGTGTATGCAAGACGGCTAAGACCCGTATAACGGCGGCTGATCACCGTATAAAGACGGTTAAGACCCATATAAAGATGGCTAAGACCCGTATAAAGGTGGTTAAGACCCGTATAAAGACGGCTAAGACCCGTATAAAGGCGGTTAAGACCCGTATTAAAGGCGGTTAAGACCCATATAAAGACGGCTAAGACCCGTAAATTATGTGAAGTGATATGTTTGAATGTGAATGATGATTGATTGTATGTTTTCAAGACGGCTAAGAACCGTAAATGTGAAAATGAAAGTGATATGTTTGAATATGAATGATGATTGATTCAGATGAATGTTTACATTTTAAAAATGATTTAAGTCGCGTGATTGAAGTGATCTATTTTCTACGGTTTTTATTAAAAGACAAACATTTAACGAAAAATCTATTTTATGTGATAAAATTGTGATTTGACGGTGTGTTTAAATCATTAAAATTTTATTATAATGAGTTGTTGAACGTCGGGTAAAATTTCTTAAAATTATTTTATGTTATCCCGAGTCTCCCCACTGAGTGTACTTTTGTCACTCACCCCTCTTTTAAAATATTTTCAATTTAAGGATTTTATGGCGTGGAGTGCGAGCGGTGGATGCTGGTAGCCGATAATCAAAGGTTACAGAAGTTTTTATTTAAAGTGATTAAATTCTTAAATTTCAGAAATGAATATTTTATAATAAAAGATTGTAAATGTTTTTAATACGTAAATAATGTCTCGGTTAAGGTTTATTTACAAAAAGAGTCGGGACATTACAGGTGGTATCACAGCGGGTCAATGATTTTGTAGACTCGTTAAAATATTTTATTTTCTAAAAATATTTGATTTAAATTGAATTTAACGGGAAGTAAAAATATAACTTTTGTCGAAAAGAAAATATTTTATTAGCTACTGGCATCCACTTCTAATCTACTGCTCCGCCTTCGCTAAGGTATGTTATATTATGATGTTTAATTGTTTTATGACTATGAACCTATGTTGAAGTGGAAATTATGAATTTATATAAATTTCGATGTTATGTTACAGTAATATGTTTATGTAACCATATTGTAATCATGGCTACAAGATTGTATTCAATTGTAATCACATTTTTTTTACAAGTATGAGCTTTAAGGCTAGAAATTATGCTGATAAATATTTTCTTGTTAAAATCGCTGTAATGGTTTATGATCCTGTAGTTGTGTGATGTCTCTGTTATTGACATACTGCTGCTGGACGCGGCCACTGAGCTGCTGACTGCAGCAGCATGAGCTCGTGTGCGTAAATGGCCGTAGCAGGAGTTGGTGCGGTGCTATTTTATGGGTTATGTTATTTTATGTTATGCTATATGTGAACTTTGTTATATAGGTAAACACTGCCACTAGCCACTAAATGCCGCGTGAGTTAGTGTGTATGTTTTGACATAGTCGTTGGGTTACATAGGGTTGAGACTACGATGGGCTCTTGTTTATGATAGGATGAGCCAGTGGGTGTGTTTTCCCTGGTACCCGGGCGTGATACGTAAAGTCGTGACTAATGCCTGAGGTCTATGGGGACCATGTGTGGATAAATTGTGTTATGTTTTATGATGATTGTAAATTATGATGTGATTTCGTGAATTGAGCAATTTGATTGTATGTTTGATTTGAGCAATTTGGTTGTGTGTTATCTTACATTAAGAGATGATGCTAGGATGACAAATGATAATAGAGAAGGTTATTAAAAATATATGTGAGTTAAAGAATCATGTTAATTGTCAAGTGAAATGTTTCTTAAAGTGTTTTAATATCACGTAGACTGAAATACAAAATATAGCTTTCATAAAATGTGACCATAGCTAGAATAACACAGATGCCTAGAATGAACTTCACATTCCTTAAATCTCAAGATTAAAACTACGTTGAAAAAAAAAATTCATGATAAAATCTTTAGGCTTACGTTAGTGATAATAACATATTTTGGTATTATGGCTGATTAACCACATGTAAGATGACCTTAGAGAAAAAGTAACGGCTACAATCATGATAAATTAAATCAAATCAAAAATATGCTACCTAACTTTTTTAGTTGATGTGAATCAAACGTTACATGCTAAATTTTCTTCTTCCTTAAACTTATTTTTAGCCTGTTCTCCAACTTGACCAGTAAAGCTAAACTCATATGAGTAAGATCTGAATCAAAACACGATATCCTTAATCTTCCTTATTCAAAATTTACACCCTAAGTCCTCGCATTCCTTAAACTTTTGTCTTGACCTATGCTCCAACTTGAAGTTTTTCCTATAATGCCAGAATGATAATTATACAACTACAATGTTAGCTTATCACCAATAAATTAAAGAAAGATAACTATTTAGTTTGGAAGACTAGCCCTTAAGGCTTATTTTAATCCATTATAAAGATTTTCTAAGCATACACATGAGGTGACCTGGAATTTCAAAGCCATGAGGTTATTCCATGTAATGTTTGTTTTCGAATTCTCAATTTAAGAAAGCATTGTTTATATTCTGCTTAAACCAATGACAAGACAACTCTTACAGTTGTAGGCTTTACTACAGAGCTGAAAGTCTTCACATAGTTAAAACCTGCTACTTGTGTATATTTTTTGGCCAGTAATCAGGCTTTATGCTTTGACACAGATCCATCTGAGTTTCTTTTTAATTTAAAGACTCATTTGCACCCAATAAGTCTTTTATCATGAAGGAGTAAAAGTCCAAGTTTTGTTATTCATTAAGGCAACATACCCTTTCTTTATTCCCTCTTTCAAGCTGGATGTACTAGAGCTTCTACTAGATTTTGTGGTTCTTTAGAGGTAGTGAAAATGACTTTATAGGGTTAAGGCTTATGAATTCCAACCTTGGATCTAGTCCACATAAGATGTCTTCTATTTATAATTGGGTTTTCACCATCCTATGACCTGTCATTAGTGCGTTTCTCAACAAAATTATTAGTAAAATCTGACAAAGTGATTCTCTCAATTACGTAATTTATGGTTAAATCACCACTCACCACACTCACATGTCTTTCTTCTAAACAATCTGCTTCGTGTACCTTAAGTCTGAAAAAATTCCTTAGTGAGTCACCATTTGCCAAAGATAACCATGTTTACTTTCAGTTTCATCCTCTTTTTTATCTTATAAATGATCAAACAACAAATGAAGTTCTTTTCATAAGGAATATTAAGAAAGAGTTTTACTCCTTCCATCTCACCAAAACCAGCAGATCTCTTCCATAGGTATATCCAGATTGGGATAAGGTAATGAAGAAACAATATGTTGCCTTAATGAATAACAAAACTTGGACTCTTACCATTTACATTAAGATAAAAGACTTATTGGGTGCAAATTGGTATTTAAACAAAAAAAAAACTCAAATGGATCTGTGACAAAACATAAAGCCAATTTAGTGGCCAAATGATACACACAAGTAGCAGGTTTGTACTATGTGGAGACTTTCAACTCTTTAGTAAAGTTTGCTACTGTAGGAGTTGTCTTGTCTTTTGCTCTAATCAGGGAATGGTCAATGAGGTAGTTAGATATAGATAATGTTTTCTTAAATGGAGAGTTGGACAATGAACTTTACATGGAACAACCTCAAGGCTCGGAAATTCCATGTAACAAACATCTTGTGTGTAAGCTAAAAAAATTCTTATATGGATTAAAACTAGCTTCAAGGGCCTGATCTTCCAAACTAAGACAAGTTCCTGCTAGTTTTTGTTTCTTCGTTTCAATGTCTGACACATCTTTATTCATATGCCACAAAAAGAGTTCTTATACATTTCTTATAACTTATGTAGATAATATCATAATCATAAGGTCACAAGATGCTGAAATTGAGTAACTCATACAAGATTTTAATAAGATAATTTCTCTAAATAACCGCGGGAATATCAATTACTTTCTAAGAATTAAGAACTCTCAATTTGCAAAAAGCTTGTAAAGAAGTACATCCCGAACATCTTGAAATGAACTAAGATGATTGAGGCAAAAGGATAAATCACTCCTATTATGAGCTCCCCTATATTCTCTAAACATGATGGACAACCCTTTAATGATGAAAGGTTGTATGAGAGCACTGTAGGTGCTTTAAATATGCCACTGTAACTCGGCTAGATATCTCTTACAGTGTTAACAAAGTAATTCAATTTATGCAAGAACCACTTGATGATCATTGGAAGACAGTGAAATATTAAGATATCTTGTTGGAAAAATTAATCTTGGTTTAATATTCAGTAAAATCTCCAGTTTGAACATCGAATCTTATGCAGACTCAGATTGGGCTAATTATATAGATAATAGAAGATAAACAACTGGTTATTGTGTATACGTGGGGAGTAATCTGATTTTGTGGGGCTTAAAGAAATAACCATCAATTTTAAAGAGTAACACAAAGGTTGGATAAATGAGCTTAAGCACATCAACTTGTGAAGTTGTTTGGCTTCAATCATTGAGTGAACTTAAAATACCTTAACAAAAGGTTCCAATTATATGGGTTGATAACCAAGAAGTCATCTTACTTTCTGGTAATCATGTCAATCATTCAAGAACTAAGTTGGTAATCATTAAAGTGAAGGAGATGTCCTTTAATAAGATGTCAATATAATAAATAGTTAAGGACTTTAAATTAATGAAGATTATTAATTTAATTATTTTAGGTGGTCGTAGTGTTTAGCTAGAAACCAACTACGATCTGCATTCCAATTGTTGGGCTTGCTACTAATAATAATTGGGTCCTACAAGGGTTACACACGTTAAGTTTGAACTAGATCAATAAGCCCGTTGTATATAAGTTGTGGGTCTAATATGATTAGGATATGTGTTGGGCCTAATATGATTAGGCATAGGTTATGGGCTTTTGCTTTTTATTTAGTATAAATAGATAAGCCTAAACCTAATTTGACAAGTCGAAAAACATTATTCTCCATACACAACAGAAAAGAAAAACACGTTCCCCACAACAGAAAAGAAAACGTGGTTCCCTTCAAAGAAAAGCAAGTTTTCTTCGCGTTCTAGCAAACGCTTTGGAGGAGGTCTAGGAAGAGCTTGTGTGTCTCGAGTAGAGGAATTACATTTGTAATTCTAGATCTTCGTCATCAAAGGACACGCATCAAGAGGTAAATTCGTTATTCTAATTGTGCATGAGATCCTCTTTGTTTTGATGCTTAAGAAAATCGTTTTCTTTTATTCCGCTGCGTAGCATCAAAATCCTTCAGTGGTATCAGAGCCTCTTGCACAAATTAATAATGAATATTTGAGTCAAGAATTTGATAATCATCTTAAAAATTGTGGAATTCTTTCACAATTAACTCCACCAGGAACACCCCAATGGAATGGTGTGTCCGAAAGGAGAAATCGAACATTGTTAGACATGGTTCGATCTATGATGAGTAATGTTAATCTTCCACTATCCTTTTGGGGATATGCTCTCGAAACTGCTACTTTTACACTAAACAGAACTCCGTCAAAAGCTGTAGAAAAGACACCATATGAGATATGGAGTGGAAAAGTTCCAAAGTTGTCTTTTCTAAAAGTCTGGGGATGTGAAGCTTATGTAAAACGTTTACTTTCTGATAAACTTGCACCCAAATCCGAAAAATGTTTCTTTGTGGGTTATCCAAAAGAAACAAGGGGCTATTACTTCTACAACCAAACTGAGAACAAAGTGTTTGTTGCTCGAGATGGTGTCTTCTTGGAAAAAGAGTTTATTTCAAAGACGACAAGTGGGAGTAATGTACTTCTCGAAGAAATTCGTGAAGAGCAACAAATAGATGAAATTCAACCTCCATTAGAGGTGGAGACCTCTATGTTTAATGACATGTTAGACGTGTCAGATATGACACCCCATGTGCCAGAGGTAGAGGAACATGAACTCTTAATCCCGACAGAGATATTGAATGATGTCCCACTTGAATTAGATACACAAGAAAGTTCACAACCTGTTGTGAATATTTCTCCTGTTGCTCTAGCCCCTCGTAGAACTGATAGACCTAGATCTAGACCAAAGAGATTTGTGGATTTTCTTTTGACAGAAAACCGCGAAGTCTTAATTTTGGAAGATGAGGAACCTAACAGCTACAAGGAAGCTATGACGAGTCCAGACTCTGATAAATGGCTAGAAGCCATGAAATCTGAAATGGAGTCCATGTCTGAAAATCAAGTTTGGAACTTGGTTGATTTGCCAGATGGGGTAACACCCATAGGATGCAAATAGGTTTTCAAGTTGAAAACAGACAAGGAAGGAAACGTGAGTGTTTTCAAAGCTAGATTGGTGGCTAAGGGATATAAACAAATTCATGGTATAGACTATGATGAGACCTTTTCACCAGTTGCTATGCTTAAATCCATTCGGATACTCCTAGCAATTGCAGCTCATTATGATTATGAGATTTGGCAAATGGATGTCAAAACTGCCTTCCTTAATGGAAATTTGGAAGAGGTTGTGTATATGACACAACCGGAAGGTTTTATAGATTCTAAAAATGCTGGGAAAGTATGTAAACTTCAAAAATCCATTTATGGATTGAAGCAAGCATCTCGGAGTTGGAATCTTCGTTTTAATGAGGCAATCAAAGAGTTTGGTTTTCTCAGAAATGAAGAAGAGTCCTGTGTTTACAAGAAAACAAGTGGGAGTAGTGTGGCCTTCTTGATCCTATATGTAGATGACATACTGCTCATTGGAAATGACATTCCAATGCTTAACTCTGTAAAGATTTGGCTAGGGAAATGTTTTTCAATGAAGGATCTTGGAGATACAGAGTACATTTTGGGCATCAAGATCTATAGAGATAGATCTAGAAGGATGATTGGACTAAGTCAGGAAACTTATATTGATAAAATTCTTGAAAGGTTCAATATGAAAAACTCTAAGAGAGGATTTTTACCCATGTCACATGGTACAATGCTTAGTAAGAATCAGTGTCCTTCAAAACCTGATGAACAAAAGCGCATGAGTAAGATTCCTTATGCCTCGACAATAGGATCTATCATGTATGCCATGATTTGTACTCGTCCAGACATCTCATATGCTTTGAGCATGTGTAGCAGATTCCAATCGAATCCAGGTGAAGCACACTGGATTGCGGCTAAGAACATCCTCAAGTACTTGAGAAGAACTAAGGATTGTTTCTTAGTGTATGGAAGTGAGAATGAACTTGTTGTTGAAGGTTATGTTGATGCAAGCTTCCAAACGGATAGAGATGATTTTCGGTCCCAATCCGGTTTCATCTTCTGTCTTAATGGAGGAGCAGTGAGCTGGAAAAGTTCAAAGCAAATCACTGTTGCAGATTCTACAACTGAAGCAGAATACCTTGCAGCTTCAGAAGCAGCAAAGGAAGGAGTTTGGATTAAAAAGTTCATTACCGAACTTGGTGTGGTTCCTAACATAGACAATGGCATAAATCTTTATTGTGATAATAATGGAGCCATTGCCCAAGCTAAGGAACCTAGATCACACCAAAAGTCCAAACACATTATGAGGAAGTTTCATGTGATACGAGATATCATTGAGAGAAAAGATGTGAAAATTTGCAAAATTCATACGGATGACAATGTTGCAGATCCATTGACTAAGCCACTACCTCAACCCAAGCATGAAGGTCATACTAGGGCCATAGGGATTAAGCATTCTAGAGATTTGTTTTAAATCATGTAATTTTCTAATTTTATGAAACTTGTTCATAGACTTGAGAAAAATGATAAGTTTGTTTTGAAATAGATTTTCAATATTGATTCATTATTCTGTTGAATTAATATGTCCAAAATAATTTATAATTTCAAATAGGATTGTCAAATACGTGATTTGATAAATGGAACCCTATCATGCGAACTTGAAGTTATATTTATGATTGTCCCTAGTCTAAGTCATTAAATTGGACAATAATGATTCATAAAGACTAGTTTGTAAGTTGGTTGATAGCGCAGTTTCATGGGCTATAGAGACATTTGATGTCTAATCAATTACATGGATATTTGTTGGAGAACAGATATTGGATTAACCCGAATAAAATTCTGTAAATCGTCATAGAATTTCAGTAACTATTATATAAGTTCCTAAACCATGAGTATACCACTGATTTCTTATATAAGGATTGGATATTCTTGAGTTCGTCAAACGTCGTGCCGTAAAAGAAGGCTATAAAGTCGAGATTCAGAATTGACATGAATTGTATGGAGAAGTGTGGGTGTACAAGAATGGGATTGTCTTCCTATTTAATAGGAATGTTGTCTTCGGCCTCTTGAAAAATGAAAACTGAAATGCATGGCCATGCTCAAATGGATTAAGAGTTAATCATTTGTTTTGACAGTTTAAATTTGGAATTCAAGAAAATGTCTGAATAAGATAGAATGATGAACTATCTTACATAAGGTTCAGATTAAGACATTAAAATGACAAGAGAATTTATTATTACACACTTGTAAAGGACAAGTGGGAGATTGAAGGAGATGTCCTTTAATAAGATGTCAATATAATAAATAGTTAAGGACTTTAAATTAATGAAGATTATTAATTCAATTATTTTAGGTGGTCGTAGTGTTTAGCTAGAAACCAACTACGATCTGCATTCCAATTGTTGGGCTTGCTACTAATAATAATTGGGTCCTACAAGGGTTACACACGTTAAGTTTGAACTAGATCAATAAGCCCGTTGTATATAAGTTGTGGGTCCAATATGATTAGGATATGTGTTGGGCCTAATATGATTAGGATATGTGTTGGGCCTAATATGATTAGGCATAGGTTATGGGCTTTTGCTTTTTATTTAGTATAAATAGATAAGCCTATACCTAATTTGACAAGTCGAAAAACATTATTCTCCATACACAACAGAAAAGAAAAACACGTTCCCCACAACAGAAAAGAAAACGTGGTTCCCTTCAAAGAAAAGCAAGTTTTCTTCGCGTTCTAGCAAACGCTTTGGAGGAGGTCTAGGAAGAGCTTGTGTGTCTCGAGTAGAGGAATTACATTTGTAATTCTAGATCTTCGTCATCAAAGGACACGCATCAAGAGGTAAATTCGTTATTCTAATTGTGCATGAGATCCTCTTTGTTTTGATGCTTAAAAAAATCGTTTTCTTTTATTCCGCTGCGTAGGATCAAAATCCTTCATAAAGAACTAAGCACCAGGAGCTAGACTTGCACTTCACTAGAGAAAAATTTAGGATCAAAAGCTCACAATTCAATATGTCCCCTCAATTGACTAGATTGCTAAGATTTGACAAAACCACTTTTAAGGTTACGAGATCGACTTTGTGTCACCTTTAGGACCTTGTTTGAATTGAGGGGGCATGAAAGAATATTAGCAGCTCCTACTCAACACAACTAAGAAAACCTTGCACTACACCATAACCCAGCACAATACTCCTCATATATGCAATCGTACAAAAAGATTCCTCTACCCAATATTGTTACTAACTAGTGTTTTGTATAGCATATAGTATTGTGACACTTGTAAAGGATATAACACATTACATCCCTTTATATATTCACTATTGCATTGAAGATAAAATATATCAAATACATTCCATATTGAGAGTAGTAACATATTCTGGTTTTGTTCTTTAGCTTGCTAGTTTTCCTTCTTTAAAACTCATATTTCCTTTCACAAAATGACCTGATCAGGCCAGGTTTTAGTAATCCAATTTTACATATCGAGTACTTGATACCTAAAAATGTAACTTTGGTTCAATTTTTGGATATTAATATTTTTTTTATGCAATTAAACAATAATAAGGACCATTGCCTCACTAACATAAGTTTTATCACATAGCTACTATTAACTTAGTCAAAGCCCAATATTTCAAGGATTTTGACATATGTAACCTAATGTCTAAAATAAAAATTAAAAACAATATTTGTTCTTTATTCAACTTAATGTTAGCTTTCTAGTTTCCATATTCCAAACTTCAGTTTGCGACTTTTCAGTGCACACTTAATTCCCAAATTGTAACTTACATATTAGGATTTTTAGTTTGCGACTTGCAGGTCACTCTAACATGTTTCATGAAATAAGTGGAGTAGAAATGCTTCTAAAGTGGTGGTTTAGTAGTGATGACTTTGAGATAATGATGTCACGAAAGATGAAGAGAAATTTGAGAAATATTAGGGATTGATTGATAAAATGAACATGATATTATAATTTTTGTGATTCTTAATCCACACTATAAGTTGGAGTTTATAGAGTTTAGTTTTGATAAAATGTATACCGATATTGCAAATTTGCTATGATGAATACAAAGTTAAGGGGTATGCCAAAGTTATTTGATACATAGAAAATGGTGTATGGACCTCAAGAAAGTCTATATGACCCAACTCGAGTTCTTTATCTTTTGGCCAAAATGTCAAGAATTCTCAATTTCCATCTAGCACATTGTTAAAAGATGAGTTTAAGAGGGACAAATGAGCACGTGAAATCTTGGTAAAGATTATGAGGATGATAATGAAGATTTTGATGTATATATTAAAATGGAGGAATGGAAAATTCTCATAGATTTCCTATTCTCTCCAAGATAGCTTGTGATGTATTTGTGACTATAATCTCTACACTTGTTTCAGACTCTTCATTTAGTATCGATTGTACAGTTCTTGATGCAGAAGCGCTTATTTGTATTCAAAATTGGCTTCATTCCGATTATGCTCCAATAAATATGGAAGAGGACTTAGGTGAGCTTGAAACACTTGAGAAAGACATATTATTTTCACTTTTTAATTGCTTAATTACTATTCATTTATGGCAAAAGCCCCTATGCACCAGTTGCATGGATTTAGAACCTTCTATCCGGGTAGACTCGACTCGAATCCGCGAATTTTAAAGTTTTTATTTTTGGATTTTATGTGTTGACCTATATGTTATAAATGTGTGATCTTTATGTTATTTTAGTATAACATATAACAAATATGATAACCTCTATGTAATGTAATTTTGAAAAAAAAAAGAATTTCAATGTATTTTTGGATCAACAAACCTTTATGTGATATTACTTATACCTTTTAATTATGTTAGTTGCACCTTTATATATTATATAAAGGAATGACTATGCTAATATAAAAGTATAAGTTATATCACATAAGAGTATGAGTAATATCACATAAATGTATATATGTACAAATTGTGCTGAAAATCCTTCTTTTTTTCATAAATTACAACGCATACAAGTAGAGATATTTGTATATAAAGTTTATACTAATATAACATAAATGTCACACTAATATAATATAAAAGTTAATACCTGAAGAAGAAAAAAAACCATGCGAATTCGGGTCATCCGATCTGACCCAGATTGCACAGTGCACCTAGGTGCATAGGAGAATCACTCTTCATTTATATATTGATTTTCATCTCACGTGATGTTCTTTTGTTGTTATGTTATAGAATTAACAAAGTTGGGGATTAATGGAACAATAGTTGATGTTTGATTGAGCTACACTTCCTGATTTTTAAGTTCTACCACTACATTTTGATCGAATTATTGTTTGTATATAGTTCGATATATGGTGTTTCATGTATTAGTTTTAATCAAGATTTGATTTTTGATTTATTCTTATGTGTCAATATACCAGTTGTATGTTGGAATTTTAATATGGATTATATCATTTGATATTTGTGATTTAGTTAATGTATTAGTTTTCTAGATATTTTATGTATATGTTGATACCTTGTTTTGTGTAATTATATATTGTAACTTATATTTTCTTTATAATCTTCGGCCAATACAACATGTAAGTAAGTTACCTTATAATTTGCGTTATTTTAGGCATTTTGGGGCTAAATTTCATATCGTTTTGTGTTTAAAAAATATGTATTCTTGATATTTATATAAATTTTATTATGTTATTAAGATTTCATGTTCTTGCTTAATTTGAAGGAAATTTTTTAGATTTTAGCACAAATTGAAAGCTTAATTGAAAGCAAGGCCAAGTTGAAGTCGAGATAAGAAGTAGAAAACATGCAATTTTGGGTCAAATTTTATAACTAGTGATTTAGATGTCCAAATTTAATGATTCTTATCTTGGTGAAAAAGATAAGGAGATCTACAACTTTCATGTTGAACACCTTTCTCAATCCTTGCACAAAGAAACCTGAAAATTACAAGAATTCATAAGTTGTGCAAAGACATCCTAATTTTTATCTTGATAAGGATTCAGTATTTTGAGCATAACGTCGTTTTGGAAAATGATATTGAGTTGGAATTAGTGGAATTGGATAACTAACTTTGTAACGTCCCGATTTTTTTTGGTAAATAAATCTTAATCGAGACGTTACTCACTCATAAAAATTCACTCTTTCAAAAGAATAAAGATAAATAAAAATCAAGAATAATTTAAAATTCAAGATTTATTATAAAATATACGTTTCCATAATTCATAAAATATCACATTTACAAATAAAAACATCTGTAACCTTTGATCATCGGCTACCAGCATCCACCGCTCGCGCGCCACGCCTTAAACTCCTTAAACTGAAAGCATTTTAAAAAGGGGGTGAGTGACAATAGTACACTCAGTGGGGTGGGGAACTCGAGATGACATGAATTAATTTTGGAAGATTTTACACACATGCCAAAATACGATCTTATCACATAAACAGATTTTCGTAAAATGTTTATCTTTTACTAAAAACCGTAGAAAATAGATCACTTCAAACACTTGGCTTAAATCATTTTAAAAATGTAAGCATCCATCTCAAATCAATCATCCTTCACATTCAAACATCACTTTTCACATAATTTACGGTGCTTAGCCGCCATGAAAGCATTTTACGGTTCTTAGCCGCCATGAAAATATTTTACGGTTTTTAGCCGCCATAGATGTGGTTTTTAGCCACCATAGATACGGTTCTTAGTCGCCATAGATGCAGTTCTTAGCTGCCATAGATACGGTTCTTAGCCGCCATAGATGTGGTTCTTAGCCACCATAGATACGGTTCTTAGTCGCCATAGATGTGGTTCTTAGCCACCATAGATACGGTTCTTAGTCGCCATAGATGTGGTTCTTAGCCACCATAGATACGGTTCTTAGCTGCCGTACATGCACATGCACACATATTCACATCACACATACACATGGAAGCACATTAGTTTAACATAACACTTAGTTGCAATTCGGAATCATATCTTATTGCTCATATACATACATTAACTTCACATCATTCTTCACCTTTGCATTCATAGTAAACATTCACAATCCATCATGTGCTTTGAAACATTCATTAATCATATCCATCATATCACTTTCATTTTCACATATAACATCTCATGCATTCAGCACGTATACCTAACACATTTCATATAGTATAATAGTTCGTAATTTAAATACTTCGTAAATTAAATATTTTGAAAGAGGTATCAATACTGGCATAACAATTTTCCCCACATTTAATAATAATCTTAAAAGATTGTATAAACTTTATAATATCTTAATTTAAAGAAATTACCCCACCTTGTTCGGTGGTTACCACGTGAGCAGCACCTCTTAAAGATCTCGTATCCCAAGACTTCACTTCAACAGGTAGCCTACATAAATTACAATGTTTTCTTAGATCATTATTAAATAAAATTAAAAGATTTAAACGATATCGAAAATCGAGATGAGACGGATCGGAATGGAAGGCCTAACGATTGAGGTTAAAGAAATAAAAGGAAAATATCAGTTTATAAGGCTGAGATGAAAGAGAATGAATTTTGGATCACAACAAAACAAGAATGAGCTCGATCGGAGTTGAAACGAGCTCGAACGGAGCGTTTAAGATTTAGGGGTATTTTGATAATTTGGTCAAAGGGTTGAATTTGACCGGGACCCACGACCCCCGGTCAATGATATTTTGGTGGCAACATCTCGATGATAAAGTACAATGAAAAGAAAACAAGATTCAGATTTAAAACGAATCGAAAAATACGACATCGCGCGTGTTCCCGTCGACGGGAAAATTTCCCAACACCGTCTCCCGTCGGCTGCCTAGTTTTCTAGGCAGCGGTGCCCAGACCTCCCGTCATCGGCCTGCTCGAGCAGCCACCTTCCCGGCACCACCGGCTGCGGCGGTGCCACCCTATGCCATCAACCCTTAGTTCTCCGGCTAGCCCGCACCGCCGGCTACCAGATCCGGCCATACCTCGCCGGATTCCGGCATGAATAGTGCCTGAAAAACAGCCTCAAAAAACCTTCGTCACACACATCTCACAAACTTCTTGCAACAGCCCCCCCTTTCTAGGCCATTTTCCGGCACCGGCGGCGCCACCCATGGCGGCGCCACCCCTCTATTGGCTAGCCCACAACTCCGGCAGCCCCTCCGGTGCCTGCAACGACGAGAAAAAGAGCGAGGGAGAGAAAAATGGGAGAGAGAAAAGGTGACAAGAAACAAGGGTTGAGGTTTTGGAGATGGTTTTTCATCGTTTTTCGGTGAACGGAAAATCGGAATTGAATTTCGGAAGTTGCCCTAGACTCGTATTGTCGAGGGCTACTTTATATATGAAAATCAATCGAAACGGATGGGTTTGACTTTTTCCGGCGACGGCAGCGGCAGATTTTCGTCATTTTTCGGCGAACGGAGAATCGAAATTGAATTCCGGAAGTTGTCCTAGATTCATCTCATCGAGGGCTACGTTGTGTACAAAAATCAGCCAAAACGGATGAGTTTGACTTTTTTCTGGCAAACTCCGGCGACGACGGAATATAAAATTAAAAGAAAAGAGAGAGGAGAGAAAGACTTACGTGTATTCGACGCTTTTCGGCTCGTTCAAAGAAATGGTGAAAATGAAATCGAATGAGGGCCTATTTATAGAAAATTTTGAAAGTTACTATTCATGATAAGATTTCGTTTCTCGTTTTTTCGAAACTTCGTATTTTGCCTCTTTTTTCGTCGTTTGAGCTACGGGTGTCCGATTAACCTCTAGTTCATTTCTATCTTCTCATTTTTCCGTTACCCATCTAATGGTTTAAAAATATATTATGTTCCATGTTTATAAATTTTATCCCTCTAAAACCGATCGTTAAACAATATCTGAAACGCACGCAATTAAATTAAACACTTAAAAATTAATACACATAAGATATTTTAAATAAGAGTTTACTTATTTAATTAATCAATTATACTTCGTTTTTATTCTGGGCATTACAAACTTCAAAGGTTACAACATTCATGAATAAACTAAAGCTATATACGGATCAAAAAAGGGTCAAAATAAGTCAAGTGTTTTTTTGTCCAGCTTTCTAACACAGTCTGGTCACCCAAACTTGACCCAAGTCGCGTGTAATGTGGTTCCGATTCAACGTTCGTCTTCTCGGGCTGAAACTCGAAACCTCGAATCCAAAAACCTGCAAAACAAACACCGGGAGGGTTCCCAACGCTCTCGGCGATGGGACTCAGACGCTCAAGTCAGTCTCAAATTATACAAGTGTATGTGTATAATGAATTATGTATTTATCATAAATTGTGTGTCCCATAAATTATTTGTAAATTGTCCATTGAAAAGTGAATATAACAAGGATATATATAGACTCTCTGGACTAGTTGCAGTAGGAAAATGAGTCTTAGTTATAGTTGAAGTAGGAATCCTAGTTGTAGTTGGAATAGGAGTCCTAATTTCAGTTGAAGTAGGAGTCCGTTTAGTTTGACCACATCAGTACTCCCCCCCTTTTGTAGTGTATGTTGACATACACTAGTGGAGTTCACTAAATTTTGAAAAAAGATGTGAGTTTCCTCCATTATAAATAATTAATCACATAAGTATACCTGAATTTCACATAAGTATACCTGAAAAAAGATGTGAGTTTCCTCCATAATTAATCACGTATCCCAAGACATTCGTCCTTTTAGTTCGCCGGGACATTCATCATTTTAGTTCGTTAAGGACATTCGTCATTTCAGTTCGTCAAGGACATTGGTCTTTTCAGTTCGTCAAAGACATTGGTCTTTTCAGTTCACCAGGACATTCGTCCTTTCAGTTCGTCAAGGACATTGGTCCTTTCAGTTCACCAGGACATTGGTCCTTTCAGTTCGTCAAGGACATTGGTCCTTTCAGTTCACCAGGACATTGGTCCTTTTAGTTCACCAGGACATTGGTCCTTTTAGTTCGTCAAGGACATTGGTCCTTTCAGTTCACCAGGACATTCGTCCTTTTAGTACGTCAAGAATATTCGTCCTTTCAGTTCACCAGGACATTGGTCCTTTTAGTTCGTCAAGGACATTCGTCCTTTCAGTTTGTCAAGGACATTGGTCCTTTCAGTTCACCAGGACATTGGTCCTTTCAGTTCGTCAAGGACATTCGTCCTTTCAGTTCGCTTAATCATTAAGTATAACGACAATCATATGAATTCGCAGAAAAGAAAAGACATGACAATTTTAATCGAGGTTAGGCTAAATTAGCCTACGTCCACAGAGAGTGAATATTTCTCATTTTATCAAGATGAAGAAAATTGAGAAAAAAGGTAATAAGAAGCGTACATAAGTGTAGCTCATTAAATTGGTTCTTCTCGGCTGTTCTTTGTGTTCTTCTAATGTTCACCATATTTGCTCTCAACGTCTTAACTCAACATTTTCCACAGACGGCGCCAATTGATGTGGTTCCGATTCAACATTCGTCTTCTCGGGCTGAAACTCGAAACCTTGAATCCAAAAACCTGCAAAACAAACACCGGGAGGGTTCCCATCGCTCCCGGCGATGGGGCTCCGACGCTCAAATCAGTCTCAAATTACACAAGTGTATGTGTATAATGAATTATGTATTTATCATAGATTGTGTGTCCCATAAATTATTTGTAAATTGTCCATTGAAAAGTGAATATAACAAGGATATATATAGACTCTCTGGACTAGTTGTAGTAGGAAAAGGAGTCTCAGTTATAGTTGAAGTAGGAATCCTAGTTGTAGTTGGAATAGGAGTCCTAATTTCAAATGAAGTAGGAGTCCGTTTAGTTTGATCACATCAGCGTGTTTTTGTCCATTTTAGACCATTTTCTCTACTAGAACTCTTCTTTATATCTAATTTTAATTATCATAGATATATATTGAAACATTAGGACTTGAAACACATATTGAGAACAAGTAAGAAAGCAAGGAATTAAAGATTCAAGATCAAATAGGAAACAATCAAACGCGAATTCACTAATTTTTTTTTAATTTCTTGTTTTTATCATGTCGTTTGGTAACTCATTTTGCTTTACGAACATGATTATTGTCTAGAGATGTCGTGATCTTATGGTGAATGAAACTTTATCAAATTTTTGAAAACATTAGAACTTACTGCACTGTATTCTAGAATGGGTTATGGTGTTGTACACAACTTTATCTTATAGCACTAGGATGCAGTGCTTACTGTAACATAGAGTTTGTGTGTAGTAAAAACTTAAACTTTTATGGATCAAGTCCGTTTTGAAATATTTTCAAGAATGATCTTTTGGATAAACTTTAATGCAGTATGACAGGTAGATATGCAAATAAGAGATAAATAGATATATAGCAAGGTAATAAACAACACTCAATATCTTTATAATAGTTCAAAGTGTTAGGATGTATACTATAAGCCTAGCTTTTGTATGAACATCTATTCATGATATGAGAATCTTTTATAGTCAAATGTTTGCATTTTATATTTGTTATATATGTTATTGCAACTGTCCAATTAATTTATATTGTAGATAACATGGTGTGTGGTGCCACACAGAAGATCGTGTTATTAGTTCTTTATAAATTATAAATGGTGGCTCACAACCAAGATGAATTTGGACAAATCATTAAAATGGTTGTAGTGTAATTTGATATTAGTCTATCTTGACTATAAAATCATACTAGTGCACTTTGTATGTATTGAACAGGACCAATTGAGGTTGTTCGATTTATACTGACTACATAATAGAATAAGATCTCTGTTATTATGGATGTGTGTCCTCTTAATCCCTATATAATAATGGGCATATGTATTTAATGTTTGTTTCTTTAATTTATCAATGTGTGAGATTTATTCATTAAATCAATAAGCTTGGTGAATTGGGATACAATGTTATTTATATGGTGTGCTGTTGATTATAGAAAAGAATCTCTGTCCTAATTATTTAGGATGATGATGTCTCCTTCAGGAACTCATAAGGATTATCATGTAAACCCTATAAGTGGATTTATTTCGGCATGATAATAAAGTTGAGTGGTACTACTCTTGGAATTAGATGTTAATTAATTGAATTTTCAGTAATTCATTTAATTAACAGAAATTCGATATCTTAAACACGGGGAGATAAACGTACTCAAAATAAGTAGGAGTCATATATAATATGGATTTAGAATGGTAGTTCAATAATAACTCCTTAGTGGATCGAGTTATTATTAGGGGTGGAAATCGAACGGATCGAATCAGAAATAGGGTGTTTTCGAAAAATTCCAAAAACTTTTGGAAATGAAAAACCAATTCCAATTTCCATCCAAAAATTTTTCGAAAATATGAAATCCAATTTCCATCCAAAGACATGGGAGATTAATTATTCTGCTGATGTACAATATTCATATAAAACACACGATAGACAATACACAAAAATGCAGCCCTGTTAGTAGTAAAAGTTAACAAATCATATTAAGGATCATTGACAATAGATAAATACATATTAGTACCATGTAGATGAGAGTTAAATGAGCACATCAGATTGAATTAAAACCCAACAACAATTCATCTTCAGAACATGTGTAACGCCCCGATTCTTTTGTAAATAAAACTTAACCGAGACATTACTCACTTATTAAAATTCACTCTTTAAATAAAATAAAGATAAATAAAATTAAGAATAATTACAAAATATACATTTCTTAAATACATGAAATTAATCATTTTAAATAAAAAGGGTCTGTAACCTTTGCTCATCGGCTACCAGCATCCACCGCTCGCACTCCACGCCATAAAAATCCTTAAACTGAAAACATTTTAAAAGAGGGGTGAGTGTTTGAAATACACTCAGTGGGGTGGGGAAACTCGGGATGATATAAAATAATTTTAAAAGATTTTACACACATGCCAAAACACCATTTTATCACATAAAACTAGATTTTTGTAAAACGTTTATCTTTTAATAAAAACCGTAGAAAATAGATCACTTCAAATACTAGACTTAAATCGTTTAAAAAATGTAAGCATCCATCTCAAATCAATCATCATTCACATTCAAACATATTACTTTCATTGTCACATTTACAGTTCTCAGCCGTCTTGCAAACATATGTGGGTCTTAGCCGCCCTGGAAACATATGCGAGTCTCAGCAGCTAACATACAATCAATCATCATTCCCATTCAAACATCGATTTTCACATAATTTACGGTGCATAGCCGCCGTGAAAGCATTTTATGGTACTTACCCGCTATAAAAACATTTTTTACGGGTCTTAGCCGCCTTTTTGTAACGTCCCGATTCTTTTTGTAGATAAACATTAATCAAGGCGTTACTTACGTATAAAAACATCACTCTTTAAAATAAAATAAAGATAAATAAAATGAAGAATAATTATAAAATATACATTTCTTAAATTCATGAAGTTAATTGTTTTAAATAAATACTTCTGTAACCTTTGATCATCGGCCACCAGCATCTACCGCTTGCACTCCACGCCTTTACCTATTTAAATTGAAAACATTTTAAAAAGAGGGGTGAGTGACAAAAGTACACTCAGTGGGGTGGGAAACTCGGAATAACATAAAATAATTTTAAAATATTTTACACACACATGCCAAAACATCATTTTATCACATAAAACAGATTTTCGTAAAACATTTATCTTTTAATACAAACTATAGAAAATAGATCATTTCAATCACGTGACTTAAATTATTTTAGAATGTAAGCATCCATCTCAAATCAATCATCATTCACATTCAAATATATCACTTTCATATCCACTCATATCAATTCACTTTATTTACGGTTCCCAGCAGCCATGAAAATGCAGATCTCATATGCCATAAAATTGTGGACCTTAACCACCATGAAAATCACATTTCATTTCCACATAATTTACGGTGCTTAGCCACCATGAAAGCATTTTACGGATCTTAACCATCGTAAAAACATTTGCGGGTCTTAATCGCTATAATATACGGTGCTTAGCCGCTATGAAAACATATGCGGGTCTTAACCGCCTTTTTACGACGTACTTAACCATCTTTTTCGACGTACTTAACCGTCTTTTTCGGTAATCAGCCGTCATTCATACGCATGCACATGCACACATCAACATACACATAAAACCACATTATTTTAACATAGCACTTAGTTGCAGTTCTCAACTGCCATAAAAATACATCTTGTTTGCACATATGCAAATATCAACTTCACATCATCCTTCACCTTTGCATTCACAGTAAAATGTTCACATTCCGAAAACAATCACAATCCATGACGTGCTATAAATCATTCATCATATCATAACATTATCACCCATAACATCTCATGCATTCAGCACGTATACCCAACTCATTTCATATAGTATAATATTTCATATTTTAAATACTTCGAAAGAATTATAAATACTGTAATAAACAATTACCCCCACCTTGTTCGGTGGTTACCACGTGAGCAGCAAGTACCAGAGATCACGTATCCCAAGGCTTCACTCCAATAGGCAGCCTACATAATTTACGATGTTTTCTTAGATCTTAATTAAATATAATTAAAGATTAAACCAACATCGGATCGTATACTATCGATCGAGATGAGACGGATCTGAATAGAAGGCCTACCGATTGAGGTTGTAAAACCAAGAGGGGAAGATCAGTTTATACACTTGAGGTGAAAGAGAATGAATTTTGGATCACAACAAAACAAGAATGAGCTCAATCAGAATTGAAACGAGCTCGAACGGAGCATTTTAAGATTGAAGGGGTATTTCGGTAATTTGGTCAAAGGTTTGACTTTGACCGGGACCCACGACCCACGGTCAATGATATCTCATTGGTGACGACTCAATGATAAGGTACTATGAAAAGAAAACGAGATTCGGATCAAAAATCGAATCGAAAACACGACGTCGCGCGTGTTCCCGACGATGGGAAAAAATCCCGGCGGCGTCTCCCGTCAGCTGCCGAGTTTTCTCAGCAGCGGGAGTAACGGCCTCTGCAGCTGTCGAGTTTTCTCCACAGCCTCGACCCCGTCTCGCGCCCATGCCTCCCGGCGCCGACCTGCTCGACCTGCCCCTTTCCCGACGCCACCAGCTGCGGCGGCTCCATCCTGTGCCTCGACCACCTCACCCTCCGGCTAGCCTGTACCACCGGCTACCCGATCTGACCATCCCTCACCGAATTTCGGCATGAATAGTTCCTGAAAAACAGACTCAACAACCCTTCATCACACATGTTACACACACACTACACAACCAACACGCAACAGCCCCTTTCCCAACCCATTTTCCAGCACCGGTGCCGCCATCCACGATGGCTCCACCCATCCAGAGGCTAGCCCACAACCCCGGCAACCCCTCCGGTGCCTGCAACCACGAGAAGAAGAGCGAGAGAGAGAAAAACGGGAGAGAGAAAAGGTGGCCAAAACCTAGGGTTTAGGGTTTGGAGATGGTTTTTCCCCGTTTTCCGGTGAATGGAGAATTGGAATTGAATTATGGAAGTTGTCCTAGATTCGTATCGTTGAGGGCTACGTTGTGTACGAAAATCAGCTAAAATGGACAAGTTTTAATTTTTCCGACGATCTCAGGCGGCGGCGGCGGTGGCGCACCGGAGACAGAAAACATAACGGGAAAAGAAAGAGAGAGGAGAGAGAGACTTACGTGTGTTCGGCACTTTTCGGCTCGTTCGAAGATACGGTGAAAAATGAAATCGAATGAGGGCCTATTTATAGAAATTGAAAAGTTACTATTCATGATAAGATTTCGATTACTATTCACGATAAGATTTCGATTACTGTTCCTCATTTTTTCAAAACTCTATATTTTGCCCTTTTCTTCGCCGTTTGAGCTATAGGGGTCCGATTCACCTCTAGTTCGTTTCTATCTTCTCGTTTTTCCATTACGCATCTAAGGGTATAAAAATATTCTATGTTTCATGTCTATAAATTTTGTCCATCTAAAACTGATCTTTAATACATATCTGAAACATACGTAATTAAATTAAACATTCAATAATTAATACACATAATATATTTTAATTAAGAGTTTACTTATTTAATTAACCAATTATACTTCGTTTTTGTCCTGGGCGCTACACTTTTTATACGGGTCTTAACCGCCTTTTACGACGGGTCTTAACCGCCTGTTTATACCCGTCTTAATCGCCTTTTACGACGGGTCTTAACCGCCTTTTACGGTGATTAGCCGTCATTCATACGCATGCACATGCACACATCAATATACACATAAAAGCACATTATTTTAACATAGCACTTAGTTGCAGTTCTCAACTACCACAAAAACACATCTTATTTGCACATATGCAAATATTAACTTCACATCATTCTTCACATTTGCATTCATAGTAAAACGTTCATATTCCGAGAACAATTACAATCCATCACGTGCTTTAAATCATTCATCAATCACATTCTCGTCTCATAGCACTTTATTCACATAACACGTATATCGACCTCACATCAATCAAGTAAAAGATTTCATATTTTAAATACTTTGAAAGAATTATAAATACTGTATTAAGAATTTACCCCCACCTTAGAAAACTGAAGCTTCTATTCATAAGTTGTCGAGCATATTCATCTTTCCTCGTTTCCTACATCGAACATTAAAAATATTTTAGTGCTTTCTCTAGTTGTAAATTCGTAAGTTAAGGTCACTAATAATTAAATGTTTTCTTTAGTGTTTTGTTTGATCAGGTGTAACAGGTTTTTGATAATGTTGTGGTTTAAAGAATAAAATAAATGATTTGAAGGTGAATGCAGGGTTTAAGTGAATTTCTAATAAAATATGTATATTAAAATATTAGAAAGCTTAATTAGACTTTATTTAAATCTTGAAAAACTTATTTTAGCTGTCACTAACACTAATTAGAAAGTTATGATTTAGGTTAGATCCTTGAAGATTTGATAATAACTCTAGACAAGTAAATTATAAAACTTTTGGCTTAAAATAATTCTTGAAGACCTTAAAAATAATCTTAGAAAATCTAATTATATAATTTACGGTTTAACTTAAATATTAAGAATTTTGAATATATTTATGATTATGGCGTATTTAGAGTACTATAAAGCTTAATTTATAAGAATGAATTCAATTAACTGAAATTATAAGTAATTTAGGAAATATATTTAATTGCATAACATGTTTAGTTAATTCCTATATAAGAGTATTAAAGTTGATATTTAATTTGATATTTATGTTGACACTTGACTTTGGAAAATTTACTTGTAAAGTTCATAATTAATTTAAGATCATTAGATCATTTTTAACATTATAGAGAGTTTATTTAAGTGTTTAATATTTATAATTAGGTCCTTATTTTTGTTTATTAAATTATGAAGATCAAAACATAATATTCATATTTATAATTTCCCAAGGGTTATGGGGTTAACGAGACGTGAATCTAGGGTTTTAAAATCTAGATTTAAGATAACTATTAGATTGTACATACTTTAATTATTATGATATCTCTAAGATTAATTTGTAACTTAATTTATTAATTTTCGAAAGCAATATCTGCAATATCTAGTGTCTGTTTTATAATCCCAACAAATTATGGTTAATAAAATACAATAATTATCCAATTCTGGGTCATAATATAATTTATGCAAGTTTTAGGGGTCGTTCTGTCATCTTATCAAAGTTTAGGGATCTTTTTAACAATATAAAGAAATTCTAATATGCAATATTTAATATCATTAATTTTTAAGATACATAATGTAATTTCAATAAAATTTGGAGGTCCGATATCATTAATTATAAATTAAGGTGCTTAAAACATATTTTCATAAACTTAAAAGGGTATAGAATGCAATATTTATAACTATTGAGGTTTTAATTATCAATATTCATAAATTATAGGTCTTATAGCATATTTCATAAAATTTAAGGGTTGATTTGTTAATTATCCTAAAGTTAGAGTTTGCAATTAGGTCCCTATATTTAATCAAATTCTTAATTGCAACCCTTACCCCAACCACACCTTTCCAGCCTTGGTTGCCGCCTGCCTCTGCCCTGCGCTGCCGCCTTCTGCTACCGGCGACTCCCTGTAGCCGGCGACTATCCAAAACCCAAACACATCTACAACACCAAACTCAACACACAATCATCCCAAATCCTAGCCACCACCACTCATCGTTGCTGCCTCCTTTCGCCATCCGCCGCCGCCTTCTGCTGCCGGCGACTCCATGTCGCCGGCGAATTCTCACACCCTAACACCCAATACACACAGCCCCAACTCTCACAACACTCACACACACACCAAACACACACAACTCATGCACACACATTCGTACACGCCGCCGCTGCAAGCGGCGGCTCACAACCCTTTCTTGCCGGTGCACAAGTGCCGGCCAACCCATCAACACCATGGCAGCTGAAAAATATAGGGGAAGAGATAGAAGAGTGTGCAGTAGAGAGAGAAAAATTGAGCAAGTGAGAGAGAGAGAGAGAGCCGATAGAGAT
This sequence comes from Scutellaria barbata, assembly GCA_028654395.1. Taxonomy (NCBI): domain Eukaryota; kingdom Viridiplantae; phylum Streptophyta; class Magnoliopsida; order Lamiales; family Lamiaceae; genus Scutellaria; species Scutellaria barbata. The sequence goes on from CM053654.1 coordinate 8,239,443, forward strand.
ATGTGAGGGAGAAAAGAGAGAGAAATAGTGGAGAGAGAGTTTATCCCTTTTCAAATTATGCAGAGAGAGAGAGAGACGGTGCCTAGTAGAGAGAGAAAAGAGAGAGATGAGAGAAATAGTTGGGAGGGGGAGAAGAAAATTCTTTTGTACTTATCAATTTTATCACCCCATATTTTCTTTTATGCTATTTTAACTATTCATATAAATATCTCACATTTTATCTACTTAGTATTTCTTTTATTGTTATTATTATTAGTTAATATTTTGGTGATTTTTGTGACAAATATTTGTTTTTCTACAAGTGTATATATTATAATGTATATTATAAATGTTACATATTTTGTGCACTTCATATATATATATTCGGTGTGTATTTATTCATAGGTAATATATTTTTGGATATTACATTTCCTTCATAGATTAAAATTAAATTATATTATATTACTATCTAAGTCTCAATTTAATTATAAAAAATTCTTGTTATATTTTATGTGGTTAAATTTTATTTCGGGGTACTGCTAAATAAATAAACAGAGAACTTTCTTCATTGAAAACAAGAACATTCTTGGACAAAAATCTCATAATCCTAATCAACATCAAACATTCCCAACAACACAAATTCAAACCCAATGCATTTCAAGTTATGACTCCACAATTGATAAAACAGCAAAGCAACCACTATGCACTATGCCGTGTGTTCAAATAGTTAATCTTTGGAGCTCTTCAATGCCTACAATGAACAAATAAGAAAAAATATTATGATTTTTCATTAAAAATAATAGTGTTCATAAAAAGTGACAAACCACTTCTCAATAACTAGAACATACCTTTTTCAATTTCGAAAAGAGTTTGTTCTTTTTCTTCATCTTCAACAAGTGACAAACCACTTCTCAACCAATCTTGGGCACACAATAAAGACTCTACTAGTTTAGGTGTCAATGAACTACGAAATGGATCGAGTACTCGACCCGCCAAACTAAAAGCACACTCCGAAGCAACCGATGTGATAGGAATGGAAAAAATATCTCATGCTATTATTGCAACGGAACGATAAGTTGTAAACTTTCCTTACCACCATCCCAAAATATTAAAGTTTTCACAACCATCCTTTATTCTATCATTTAAGTATCTCTCTAAATCATTCATCGCCTCTAAAGTAGTCTTCCTTTTCAATTTCGCTCTAATCTCATCCCTCACATTACTTACTTTGTTAGCATCCTTGCTTGTCGAATCATCTTCAACTTTAGAGCTTTCAATATTCACAATACTCAAAGACTCCACCTTGTAACATTCAAAAAGGCGTGACATGAAGCTCTTCACATCCCTCACAAAATTTTCAACCTCCATCTTTTTATTCTCCATGGTGAGTAAAGGATCATACTCTAACAACTTATCATACCAAAGCTCTAAATATTCCACCTTATTACGAGGGTCCAAAACAACCGACAAAAGAAAAATTGGGTTCAACTTTTCAACCTTACAATATTTCTTAAATTTTTCATTCATTTTCATTGCCATGGAAACACGAGTATAATCATCGCTACCCAATTCCCGAATTAGAAGCAATTTGACCGTGGTCACCTCATCAAAATATGTGTGAGAAGAGACATGATGAGAAGTCGAAATACGATTCGTTAACAAGTAAAATTCTTCTAAAAATGTGTGCAAACTTTTCAATTTATCCCAATCATAAATCTCCAAAGCACCCACATTCTCCAATTCATTTTTGAAATTTGGATCTTGATCCTTAAACTTATCAAATGTTTTTTCAAGAGGTAAAGCTACATTTATTATATGATAGGTTGAGTTCCATCGAGTTTTGACATCCAAACACACATTCTTTTTATACCCCATGTTTTCTTCTTCAACACATTTTTTAAACATTTGCAAACGAGATGGGCTACTCTTCACGTACTTTACACTTTTCCGAAGACTCTTAATACTTGACTTAATTTCATCAATTCCATCTCTCATAACAAGATTCATGGTATGAGCAAAACAACGTACATGAAAAAACTCACCCCCAAGCAACAACATGTTTCTTTTATTTAATCTTTTCTTCAAATCTTCAACACAAGTATCATTACTTCGTGCATTATCAAGGGTAATACTCATAACCTTTTCTAAACCCCACTCTATTAAACAATTCTCCACCATCTTTGCTATCACCTAACCTTTGTGTGGATGTGGAAGGACACGAAAGTTAAGGATTTTCTTATTAAGGATCCAATTTGAGTCAACATAGTGAGCAGTAAGGACAATATATCCAAGATTTTGGATAGATGTCCACATATCGGTAGTGATGCATACCCGGGTGGAGTTCTCTTTCAAAGAAGCTTTCAATTTTTCTCTTTCTTCTTGAAAAATTGTATAACAATTTGTAGTTATAGTAGGTCTCTTGACTACATGAAACTTCGGTTGCATTTGATTGAAAAACCCTATAAAACCTTCCTTTTCAACAATAGAAAATGGAAGCTCATCAAGAATAATCATCCTAGCAAGAGACATACGACACTTAGCTTGGTCAAACTTCCAATTAGAAACTTGTAATGCCCCTATTTTTTATAAGATATAAATCTTAACCGAGACGTTACTCACTTATAAAAAAAAATTCACTCTTTCAATAATATAAAGATAAATAAAAACAAGAATAATTATAAAATATACATTTCTTAAAATTCATGAAATTAATCATATTAAATAAAAAACTTCTGTAACCTTTGATCATCGGCTACCAGCATCCACCGCTCGCCTTTCACGCCATAAAATCCTTAAACTGAAAACATTTTAGAAAGAGGGGTGAGTGACAAAAGTACACTTAGTGGGGTGGGGAAACTCGAGATGACATAAATAATTTAAAAGATTTTACACACATAAGCCAAACCACCATTTGTCACATAAAAATATATTTTCGTAAAACGTTTGTCTTTTAAAATAAAACAGCATAAATTAGATAATTTCAAATACTTGTATTAAACCATTTAAAACTGCAAGCCTTCATCTCTTTCACATGCAAACATATCATTTTTCACGCAATCACCCCAATCAATCATCATTCACATTCAAACATATCACATTCATTACGGTTCTTAGCCGCCATAGATATGGTTCTTAGCCACCATAGATGCAATTCTTAGCTGCCATAGATACAATTCTTAACCATCATAGATGCGGTTCTTAGCTGCCATAGATACGGTTCTTAGCCGCCATAGATACGGTTCTTAGCCACCATATATACAGTTCTTAGCTGCCATAGATACGGTTCTTAGCCGCCTTGCATGCACATGCACACATATTTATTTCACACATACACATATCCAACATATACATGGAAGCACATTAGTTTAACATAACACTTAATTGCAGTTTTCAACTGCCATGAAAACACATCTTATTTGCAGATATGCAAATATTAACTTCACATCATTCTTCACATTTGCCTTCATAGTAAAATGTTCACAATCAATCACTTGCTTTAAATCATTCATAATAATCTTAACTCATAGCACTTTATTCACATAACATGTATATTGACCGCAAGTCATTCAAGTATACAATTTTATATTTTAAATACTTTGAAAGAATATAAATACCGTATTAAGTAATTACTCCCACCTCATGAGAAGAACGTATGTAATTATAAGCTGTTGAGCAAGCATAGATAATTCTTCATTCCTCTTTTCCTACATTGATCATTAAAAATGGTCTTAGTACATTGTCTAGCTAAAAATTCTTTAGTTAAAGTCATTAGTAATTAAATTATGTCATTTAAGGTTTTCTTTGATAAGATGAAACAGGTTCTGACGATGTTGTGATTTAAAGAATAAAATAAATGATTTTTAAGTTAAATATAAGGTTTAAGCTAATTTAAAATAAAATGTGTTTATTAAAATATTAGAAAGCTTAATTAGACTTTATTTAGATCTTAAAAGACTTATCTTAGTTTCAGAGAAATTAATTATAGCTTTATGATTTTGATTAGATCTTGAAGAATTGATAATGATTCTAGACAAGTAAATCATAATGTTTTAGCTTAAAATAATTTTTGAAAACCTTTAAAATAATCTTAGATAATCTAATTGTATAATTTATGGTTTAACTTAGATATTAGGAAATTTGAATATATTTATGATTATAGTGTATTTAGATTAACTATAAAGTTTAATTTATAAAAACAAATTCAATTAACTGATAAGTTAATTTAAGAAATATAATTAATTGCATAACATGTTTAGTTAATTATTATTTAACAGAATTTAAAGTTGATATTTAATTTAATATTTATGTTGCACTTGACTTTGGGAAATTAACTTGTAAAGTTCATAATTAATTTAATATCATAGGTCATTTTTAACAATATAGGGAATTTATTTGAATGTTTAATATTTATAATTTGACCTTTGGTTTATTTATAAAATTATGAAGATCAAAACATAAGGTCCATATTTATAATTTCCCAAGAGTTATGGGTTAACGAGATGTGAATCTAGGGTTTGAAAAACCTAGATTTAATATAACTATTATATTGTACCTACTTTAATTATTATAATATCTTTGAGGTTAATTTATAACATAATTCATTAGATTGAATTTAATTCATTTATTCATATATATATATATTAATTCTCGAAAGTAATATCTGTAATATCTAGGGTCCGTTTTAAACCCCAACCAATTATGGATATTAAAATACAATTTCAACAACTCTAAGGGCATTCTTGTAATTTAAACATATTTTAGGGATCGTTTTAACAATAATAAGCAGTTCCTAGTAGAAATACGTAATATTATCAATTTGTAGGTTACATAATGTAATTTTATTAAAATTTAGGGGTCCGATATCATTAATTATAATTTAGGGTGCTTAAAACATATTTTCAGAAACTTAAGGGTATAAAATGTAATATTTATAACTATTGGGATTTTTAATTGTCATGATTTATAAATTATAGGTCTTAAAGCATATATCATAAATTTATGGGATTAATTTGTAATATACATAATGATTAGGGTAAGAATTGAATTGTTAAGAATTGTAGGGTTTTCAATTTAGTCCCCCATTTATATCAAATTTACCAATTAAAACCCTTACCCCCAAAACCACCCTGCCGCCTCTACTCCTCCCACTGTCGCCGCTGCCGGCGACTCCCAGTCGTCGGCAAATACCATTGATCAAGACACACACAAGCACACCCACATACACATACCAGCACCGCCGCTGCACCCACGACGGCGAAATCCATCCAGCCCAGCCACCCTCATCGGCCACAGCCACCATCCCTCGGCCTCGCTCTCGCCGCCGATCAACCCGGCGCCGCCACTCACGGCGGCACCCAACAACTCACACATACACACAGTGTCATACATACTCACACACAGCCTCCTTTCTCCAGCACCGCTGCTCAGCCGTCACCCATCTCCTCTGCCCAGCCACCCCTTCTCCCGTCACCGCAATCCAAGCGCCGCTGCCCACGGCGGCGCCTCACGCACACACCCGTCACGGCGCCCCCAACACACCAAAATCACAGCAGTTGGCAACCTCCCAACCACAGCCATACTTATACACAACCACAACTTCAAACTCACACGCACATATATATATACATACCCACTCACAGCAACAGCTAAACAACAAAGGTGGAATTAATTTGGGGAGAAGAAAGAGAGAGTAGTAAAGAGAGAAGAAAGAGAGTAGCAGAGAGAGGGAGCCGAGATTGAAAGAGATGGATAGGAGAGTGTAGAGAGAGAAAAAGTACTTATCTCCTTTCCAATTCCATTTCATTTCACTTGTATCAATTTGTCAATAATTGTTATCCTAGACTAGGTGAGGTGTCAAGATATGGTGGAGTGTAGAGGAGGTCCTTAAGCTTTTAACCTAATTAATCTAAGTAAATTTAGTTAAATAAAAGCTAATAATAATTGGTGTGGATATTACATATTGTGTGTGTATGCATGTATACTTATATATAATTAAATTTTATTTCTTTTTATTTCTCTTTCATTTTTTTTATAATAATAATAATTATTATTACATAAATCTTATTTCGATGGTAGAAAATTCTCGTGATATTTTATATAGTTGAATTTTATTTCGGGGTGTTACAAAACTAAACCCTACTTAAAGGATAATGAAACTTGTGATTTATTTTTCAACTCATCGGGTAATTCCTTACAAACTTTTTGATGATTCCACAATTTATTAGTTCCCATCGACGTGGGAGAAGATATCCTCATATGACAAAACCTGCACTCACAATCCCCTATCCATTTTTTAGACTCCTCATCATTAATCTTGTCGAAAAAAATTCCATGCCAGGGATCGACCATGATTGCTCGAAAGTCCTGATTTTGAAAGAGTCTTTTGCTTCTTATTTGTCGTTGCAGTGCTTGTTTGAGACGATGACATACTTGATTCCTTGTTGTACTGAAAAAACACACTAAATTGAATCAACAAACCAAAATACACACCTAAATTAAATCAGTTATTAATTCATATAAGTCATATCAATTGAAAAATACACACATTAATTGACCAAATAACAACCATATTGATTGATGAACATAACTGAAAATAGAGGATTATGTATGCAACAACAGCCATATAACTATTGTTGGTTTAACAGATCTAGAAGAGGGTTATCATTCAAAGTATTCGACACCTGCATTTCATTATTAATTAAATCAGTTTCGTTTTCAGTTATAAACTAATATGTGACTGAGATTCAATTAAAACAAAACCCACAAATCCAGACAAATTCAAAACCATTAGTTTAATCAAACTTGAGATTCAAAAAAACCATTCTAAATAGATCCCTACTTATTCCCTGCCTTTGCAAAGTAACAAACCAAAATGCCCTAATCTTCAATGTAAGAGCATAAAACTAGTCCAATTAAAGATAAATACCTCAATCTTTTCTTAATTCTACCTGGTACCTCCGATTCGAAGATGAAGATGGAGAGAAAGCAGTGAATCTGGATTCTGGAATGGCTTTGGAGATGAGGGAGTAGGGACGAATGGCTTTGAAGTTTTTGACCTAATTCTTAAAAAAAGATTTATATTTTTTGTTTTATTTTAACCTTTAATTTTTATAGTTATAAAATAAAATTATAAATAGTATATAAATACTACATTAAATTTTTTTACTTTTTTCACCTTTAGTTTTTGAGTCATATTTTATATTTAATATATACTATAGTATATAGTATAAAATAAAACAATAAAATTTATATGAATAGTATATAGTATATAGTATAAAATAAAATTATAAAATTTATATGAATAGTATATAGTATATAATATATATTATAAAATAAAACTATAAAACTATATTATGAACTATTATCATTTTGTAAGTAATTATACTTATTAATTCATATTTATTAAGTTATTTTTATTTTAGGAAACTCAAATCAAATGAATATTTGAATCTATATTATGATTTATGATAATGCTTTGTTCGAAATCCTTCGATATTTAAAATACTTGTTTTATAATATGTATAATTTTCTTTGTCATTATTCCTATTATATAAAATGTTATCATTTTTAATGAAATTTATAATATATTTACCTTTGAAATTAGATATTCACTTTTTATTTTATATAATATATAGTATATAGTGTTTTTATAAAGCATATAATATATAGTATATAGTATATAATATATGATATATAATATAAAGTATTCTTTTATAGCATATAGTATGCAGTATATAAAATTATAAACTATAGTATATAATATTCTTCTATAGCATATAGTATATAGTATGTAGTATATAATATAATATAATTAAAAAACTACAGTATAAACTATAATATATAGTATATATTATAAAATAATACTAAACAACTAAAAAACTATAGTATATAGAATAAAATAAAACTATAGTATAAACTATACTATAATATAATTCAAACATTTTATACTATTTACTATTTGCTATAGAAGAATACTATATACTATTATACTATATACTATTATATAGTATATATTATTCTTGTACAACAAATAGTATATAGTATAAAATGTTTCAATTATTTACAACAATTACTATTGGTTTGATGGTAAGTTTCATGCTTTGAGTGTGAGAGGTCTCGTGTTTGATTCTCAAATGCCTCTACTAACTCTACATTTTATAATAACTTCGGATCAGAAATCGAAATTTTTGAAAATAAATCAGAATTTCAGATCGAAAATTTCCAATTTCCAAAAATTGAATTTCGGAAATAAATCGGAAATCAGATTGGATCGAAAATCGGAATTTCCAAAAATTAAATTTCGGAAATATTTCGGATCGGATTTTGGAATTTCCAAAAATTTCAAAACTAATTTTGATTTCCATCCAAAAATTTTCGAAAAAATCAAAATTCAGATTTTTGGATTTCGGATTAAAAATATTTGTTCTAAATTCAGAAAATTTTGGATAAGATTTGGCGGATATCGGAAATTTTCATTCTAATTTCCACCCCTAGTTATTATTGATGGGCTTTAGAAGTATGTTCAAGTCAAACTGGGACTCCTAACCCCATCAGGAGACCTAATCCTAATCTTCCTCTAGGTTCCTGTTGTAGCCTATAAATATACCTTAAGTCAGCCGCTTCTAAAAATACAAAAATCTCACAAACGATTTTAGTAGAAGGCGGCTGGAATTCTCGATAGATCGTTGCTTACACAACATTCGAGAGGTCTAGGCTCCATTGATCGGACTGTCTTCAAATCCAATTCACCCTAGGTCGCGACATCGAATGCTTTGCCTACAATTTTGACCTTAGAACTAATTTCGCTACAAAATGTATGACTCATTTTCCACTGCACGTTGTTATATTTTGTATGGACCTCAAATCGAAATTGCATAGGATTAGCGATCCATCAGTTCCAACACGTAGATGGTATAATCCTTCTACGTCCACTCCACTGCTTCATCGAGCAGAAACTTCTTTTAAGTTTGATTTATGGGACTCAATCTCACAAACTAATCCTTTTACGTCCACTCTACTGTTTCTTCGAGCAGGAACTTCATTTAAGTTTGATTTACAAGACTTGACCTCACAAACTCTCAACCTAACAAGTTAACACTTACTAAAATTTAGTTTCCACTCAAGTTACTCAAATCTCAAAGGCAGACCTACACACAATCTCTCACAACTCACATAGAGTTATTGCCTAGACACTAGACAATATAAACAATCAGCAAAGAACAAATTTCTATCAATTGGGGACACCTAAACAACCTAAGCACAACACAGAGGTAAAAATATATGAGGGTTTGTCTTCAACTCTTCTTGGTGTGCAACTCGTATTAATGAAGTTTGAGTTTGTATTAAATATTTCTTGTCTTCTACTGCAAGGTCTTTAATGTGGTTGTATTAGGTTGTAGATTTGCACAGTGTGTCAAGCCACGTGTTTGTTGCTTACTGGCTCTGGTTACTGCTTTCTTTAAATTATCTTTACTGGTTATATTTTGATCCGTGGAAATGATTGATCCTTGGACTACAATTGATCTTCCTCGCTCTGTATTCTTGTTAAGCTTCTTGTCTTTAGAGTAGCTTATCTTTTCATTCTTTAGAAGCTTTGAATGTTGTCCCTTCAACCTAATGAGTTATGTTGTAACTTAGTTTATAGCATCCTTATTGTGACTATACTCCACATATGCTGTAACTTAGCTTGCTTACTGCAACTCTTTTCTTTTCGGCATACACCAGTTTCTATCTTCTATTTTCAGTGTCTCTTTCTTTCTTTTTGTTGTAGTTGTAACTTGATATCCCCTATTCTTCAACATATTTTATTGACTCAAAACTAATTTAGGTTCACTTAAACATTGTGAAAAATAAGGTACTATATTTTTCTATTACACTTATGTTTTGTCTCATCAAAATCTAAATATTAATTTCCTAACAATTTCCCTATTTTTTAATGATAACAAAACATTTACATTATATAGTTTATTGCAGAGATATTTAGAGATCATTCTTTCACTTAATCTTGAAATAAATAAATATTACAAGGTATAAGAATTTACACAAACTACAAAAGAACACTATACATTTTGACAAATAAGCAAAGAAATTTATATCTAAGATACATAAGATATGTGTCCGAACAAAACATAATACAGAAAACCAATAATAAAAAACACATGTAACAGAATATCATACAATCATAAGCAAAAATATAAAGTTCACAAAATGTGAGCTTGTTTAGAGACAAAGTAACTTGTATATTCATATGTTTTAATAATACAAGATTACACCGGATTAAGATTAGATACAACTTACAGATGTAGTAGAGAAAGTAATGCAGTAAGCTATTCTTCTCTGGTCTTCAGATTTATATCTTGAAGTTTCTTCCAGTTTCTTCTTGATCTTTGGAATCTAAATCCATCTAAGCTAGAAGTCTTCACAAAAGGGTACTTTATTTCTATACCATCAACTTTCAATCATGTGTTTCTAGCTCTCCATATATAGCTAGTTTGTCATATTTCCGTAGAATAGATAGACAAGTATTATATCTTGAAAAAGAGTCCATCTAGCATAAATACTTAAAATATGTTAAGTATTATGCTCTCTTAAAAAGAGTGCCCTCTTCATAGGTTGGATTGTTGTTTTTGGGAAGAGTCACCCGATCAAACATTTTTATATCCCATGCATAATTTTCTCTAATGGACCTTTGATCCAGAAATACTTATATTTCAGGTGTGACATGGACTGGATCAAAACAGAGGATGTCTTGAGGGTCATATTAATAAAGAGTATCGTCCACTACCCTCTCAAGATGTGTTCTTTTTCGAACAACACCTAGCTTCTGAATCCATGCTTCTTTTACAGCATCTCTCTTTTCTTGTTTAGCCATCAATTTAGCTCATTTTTCTTCATTAAGTCTTAGCACTGCTGCTTTGCTCAAGGGCTTAGTTGTAACGCCCCGTTCCCCTTTTAATTAGGAAAAGGCCGTCACCCTTTACTTACATAAAATTAAAGAATTCATGAGATACATTATAGCGGAAGTCTAAAATGAAAATACGAGATTTTTCTTTTCTTTTTAAACATAACATAATTTATTTTAACTCGTGTTTCACCCACATTTCTAGGTTAAATGTACGGACATACACTTATATGAGATAACATGATAAAACAAACATACTATACTGGAATATCAGTTTAGGTCCATCATGTATCATAATTTACATATCCAAAATATAATACTGTTTTCAAAAGTAAACACTATTTTAATACTTGAACATTAAAGGGTGATGAAAAGTCAGTCCAGCTTTCTACACGTCCACATCATCATCCACTGGACCTGAAAATATGATAAACACCATCATGAGACACCTCCGGAGAGGGATCCCAGTGGGATAACTGTACTCTCTAATATTTACTGAAGCAATCAAATTAATTAGCATATATTACATGTCCTTTGGGCACGCTCACCCTGGACCATACATAACATAAAGGAATGTGGGAGTCGCTCGCCCACTAAACCTTGCTATCATAGACCAGACACTCTTGCCCTTAAGGTCGTTGCCCGATAATGAAGCAACTATCGGTTATAGCTACGGAGCTTCAACCGTAGATTTTCATACATAACATATTAATTTAATCATCAACATATAGTAAAGTGTAGAAGTTACCCACTTGAAAGTTGAGGGTTCGAGGATTCCTTTTGGATGCACCGATCGTCCCGACTGCGCTCGACACACTTAACCGATTAGCCTCTTATGTCATATAACACAATATTTTATATTTTATATTAGATTTCTTTAATCTAAAGCATAATTATACTTCATTTAATACATACTTGTGATATAAAATTTTTAGACACTTCAATTAGTGATTCTTGGCATAAAATGACACATAAAGCCACAACAATTTTAATAATTCATAGGTGATTCCAAAAATGACAAGAATATTTACATAGTCACATAATAGTGTTAGATATCATATTCTGAAAATTCACAATTTTTCATCATCTACATATATAAATAAAATTAAATCTATAAACTAGTTTTTCACCTCAATTTCAACTCAAAATCAGTTTATTTTGAACAATTTATCAAATATTATAAGATTTCATAAAATAATTTCATATTTTTACAGAATTTAAAAAACATGTTGAAGTATAACATATAAAAATATCAAATAAAACTAAGGTTTACATAATTAGTTATGAATTTTAGAACTAGACTGAAAATAGGACATGATCTATGCAGAAAACAGCCTGTGTTGAAAAATTTAGCATAAATCATAAAAAACTCCAAAAATTTCATACTAATTTTTTGTACGTACCTACGAATTGGTTCTAAAACATAGTAAAAGATCATATATAAATTCGAAGTATACAGTTCAGAAACATAATTTGATTCGGACCTAAAAACAGAACGTAGATTCTGCAAACAGGGCTGAAAACATGTTTTGTTGTACAATTTCTCATAAATTGTACAAGGCTTAAAAATTTAAAAGGTAAATTTCTACATGTCCTTAAGAGTCTTTACTACAACATACTAAAATATTACATGTGAACTCAAAGCCTAAAACTTAGAAGAAAAGTTTTACTCAAACACAAAAACAGGGCGAATCTGTCCCAGAACAGGGCTATGTTTGAAAACTCATAATAAATCGAATTGTTGTCTAAATATTCTGAAATTTAACAGATATATTCTTCACTTCATATATTAGAACTTGGCTGAAGGGTTTAGACAAAATCAATTTCTATAAACCTACGACTTTCTCAGAACATACCTGCAGTTTTCCATCTCTTACATATGCACTATTTTACATATCCAAGCAATTTAAATACATAAATTTCTAAACCTAATGCCAAAGAACATCTTTGGATCTTCTAAAATATATGCGATAAGTAAGAAAACATCAAACTTCAAAGAAGAAATTAAATGGTTTAAGCCAAAGTACCTTCAATTCAAGAGAGAAGAGGTGTGTTCTTCCTTTTTGGAGAAATGTATTCTTACTCTTCTCTTTGAAACCCTCCTCTCGTTTTTTTTTCTTCTTCATATGGTTCATCACAACATATCATACATATTATAAGGATTAGCACATGGACTAGGAGGTGTAGGAGAAGGTTCCACTAAATAGACTAATAATGCTTGCTAATATAAGTTCCATAAATATCTTTATTTCTCTTTTTCTTTTCATTTTATTTTTCTCTTCTTCTTCTTATATATATATATAGATACATGTATATCTACTTACATAAAGAGATAAAAAATTTATATAACAATAATTCTATATTAGCATAACTTATATAAAAGAGATAATTAATTTTTATGATTTACTTTATGTAAAGAACATATTTTTATCTACATTATGATTCATAAATTCATGTTCAAGAAATATATGTTTCATCACATAAAATAACATATAAAGATCATAAGTAAAATTTCATAAAAGAAAGCATTCGAAAGCGGTAACGAATAAAATTTGCATATTTAACATCACTTACAAACCAGTAATGGAGGCCATGGGATTCATTAATTAATCCCTCTCCCACTTAGTTATTTAACATGAGGGATTTTAACATGCATATCATATAAAACACATACAAGCATGCTTGATAAAACACATATAAAGCAATAAATATGAAAAACACAATTTCCAACTATTATGGCCTCGTTTTATCGTTGTGTTCTTGAATGTTTGCCGTCAAACGGGGATCGACCTAACACGAAGGAGTTTACATATAATCTAGATCGAACAGAAAATAAAACCTAACACGACAAACCTGCCGTGATTTTACTATTACAATCATACATTCAAAAAACAACCTCGACATGTCCGAGGGTTTAATTCATACATAAACATACATTCAGACCATAATAGTTGGATTTAAGGTTCCTGCAGAAAAAATATAATTTCTCGCACATCCTACTATTATCCGTTCTAAAACACGCATGCTTCAAGATATGATTCATAATAGAATTAACCGATTCAATCGAATAGAGTCAGAAAACCACGGCTCTGATACCAATTGTAGGAACCGCCGGATCGCCGACCCTATACGATTATCCGAATCGGGGTCCATGCAAATATGATTAACGCGCAGCGGAAAACGAATCATACCTTTTGCACCAAAATTAGTTCTAAGGTCAGAACTGTAGATCGAGGAATCGATAAAGCCTGAACCTCACGATCTTCTGCTGTATTCCTCGCCTTATCTCGAACGTTGTGTGGGCAACGAGCTATCGAGACTCTCAACCGTTCTTCTCTAAATCGTATATCAGATTTTTCTGTGTCTGTTACTCTAGAAATGGTTGACTTGAGGCTTACTTATAGGCTACAACAGGGACCTTGAGGAGGATTAGGAATCGGTCTCCTGATAGGCTTAGGAGTCCTTAATTCGATCTGAATATACTTCTCAAGCCTATCAAATAATATCTTAATCCACTAAAAAGATATTATTGAACTACCGTCCCTTATCCATATTAGATATGGCTCCTATTTATTATGTGCGCGTTTATCTCCCCATGTTTAAGATATCGAATGTCCATTAATTAAATGAATTACTGACAATTCAATTAATTAATATTTAATTCCAAGAGTAGTACCACTCAACTTTATTATCATGTCAGAATAAATCCACCTGCAGGGTTTACATGATAATCCTTATGAGTTCCTCAAGGGGACATCATCATCCTAAATAATTAGGACACGGTTTCATTATATAATCAACAGCACACCATATAAACAACACTGTATCCCAATTTACCGAGCTTATTGATTTAATAAATAAATCTCACCCATTGGTAAATTAAAGAAACATATATCGAGTATACATGCCCGTTATCATATAATGATTAAGAGGACGCACATCCATAATAACAAAGGTCTTGTTTTATTTATGTAGTCAGTACAAATAAAACAACCTCAATTGGTCCTGCTCAATACATACAAAATGTACTAGTGTAATTTTATAATCAAGACAGATTAATACCAAATTACACTACAACCATTCCGATAATTTGTCCAAAATTATCTCGGTTGTGAGCTACCATTTATAATCTATAAGGAACTGATAACATGATCTTCTGTGTGGCACCACACACCATGTTATCTACAATATAAATTAATTGGACAATTGCAATAACATATATAACAAATATATAAAATGCAAACATTTGACCATAAAAGATTCTCATACTATAAATAGATGTTCATACAAAAGCTAGGCTTATAGTATACATCCTAACAATAATATGATTTGCAAATCATAAATTAAATAATATAAGAAATTTATACTTGCACTTAAATCATTTATACTTGAACGATAAAAGAAATTTTATAAAATATGCAATGCAGGGTTTTCTTGAAAACGGGGTTACATTAGTTCTATGTTGTTGTTTCTGTCTATCGTTTATTCTTCCTCGTTGAATAGCAGGTGGAGGTTATATATCCTTACTTACTATAGTCTTGGATACAGTGATGTCTACTACCGTTCATTATCATCTTTGATGCCTGCTGCCTGCTAGCATCACCCTCATCATCATCTTTCTTTCTCTTCACTTAAGGATTGCGACCAGAATCAGATGTAAAACTTTTATGTTTCTTATTGATCAGCAGTTCCTCCTCTTTTTCTTCTTCATCATCATTTTTCAAGGATTCAACAACTTCATCCACAACAGCGGCAAATTTTACATCTTTACATGTCTGTTCATCTTTCTACTTTTTATCATCATCAACAGGGATATACTTTGAGTGAAAAGATGTTGCTTTACCATCAATGGCATGTTGTAGGAAGGCTCTCATCATGATATCGAAGCTCTCCAACTATGAACTCCAGATTACTTAATCTATCATCAGTACTCTATGATCGTGGGTCTTGGTTGAAGGCTCTTTCTTTCAAAGATGTAGCACCCAGGACAAAAACGAAGCATAATTAGTTAATTAAATAAGTAAACCCTTAATTGAAGTATCTTATATGTATTAATTCTTGAGTGTTTAATTTAATTACGTGCGTTTTAGATATGTGTTTAACAACCAGTTTTAGATGGATAAAATTTATAGACATGGAACATAGAAAATTCTTATACCATTAGATGCGTAACGGAAAAACAAGAAGATAGAAATGAACTAGAGATCAATCGAACACCCGTAGCTCAAACGGTGAAGAAAAGGGCAAAATACGGAGTTTCGGAAAAATGAGGAATGGAATCTTGATGAACAGTAACCACCATCTAATTGTAAACAGTAACCTATCCTATGTGAACAGTAACCCACCCTAATGAATAGTGATTTCCAAAATTTTCTATAAATAGGCCCTCATTCGATTTCATTTTCACCGCTTCTTCGAACGAGCCGAAAAGCGCCGAACACACGTAAGTCTCTCTCTCTTCTCTCTTTCTCTCTTCTTTTTATGTTCTATCTCCGGTGCGCACCGCCGGAGTTCGTCGGAAAATTTCAAACTGGTCAGTTTCAACCGATTTTCACACACAACGTAGCCCTCAATGAGACGAATCTAGGACAACTTCCGGAATTCAATTTCGATTTTCCAATTGCCAGAAAACGATGAAAAACTATCTCTAATCCCTAAACCCTAGATTTTTGCCACCTTTTCTCTCCATTCTTCTCGCGGGTACAGGTACTAGAGGGGCGGCGCGGCCACCCAATGCCCGAAAATGGGTTGGAAAAGGGGCTGTTGCGTGGTGTTTGTGTAATGCGTGTGTGATGAAGGGTTTTTGTGGCTGTTTTTTCAATACTATTCATGTCGGAATCCAACGAGGGATGGCCGGAGGTGGTAGCCGGTGGTGCAGGCTCGCTGGAAAACAAAGTGGATGTGGCATAGGACGCTGGGAGGTCGGTGTATGAGCCTGGCCGAGGCTGCTGAGAAAACTCGGCCACTTCTACCGGTGCCGAGAAAACTAGGCAGCTTACGGGAGACGTCGGGGTTTTTTTCTCCCGTCACGGGGAATGCGCGTGATGCCGTATTTTCGATTTATTTTTCTATCCAAATCTCATTTTCTTTTCATCGTACTTTATCATCGAGTCATTGCCAACGAGATATCATTGACTGGGGTTCGTGGGTCTTGGTAAAAGTCAACCCTTTGACCAAATTACCAAAATACCTCTTAATCTTGAAATGCTCCGTTCGAGCTTGTTTCAACTACGATCAAGCTCTTTTTTTTTGATGTGATCCAAAATTCATTCTCTTTTACCTCAATTGTATAAACTGATATTTCCCTCTTGTTTCTTCAATCTCAATCGTTAGGCCTTTCATTCCGATCCGTCTCATCTCGATCGATAGTATCCAATCCGATATCGTTTAAACCTTTAATTATATTTAATAAAGATCTAAGAAACACCATAAATTATGTAGGCTACCTATTGGATTAAAGCATTGGGATACATGATCTTCGATACTTGCAACTCATGTGGTAACCACCGAACAAGATGAGGGGTTACCGTTTACAGTTTTCCCTATTCCAAGTATGATTGAGGAATACTAAATGTTGTGATTATATTACTGTGACATACTTATTACTATGAGAGGTGGGCCCATTGAGGTCACCCTCTTCATGCATTCGTCCCTTACCTCCATTCTTCTATGAAAGGTTTGGTGGAGCCTTGAAACGCACCAATGGTATTAAGACTGTTTTATAGGATAAGACGGGCGATGCCCACACATATTCGTCCCTTACCATTTCTAATATCTGTAGTGCATATTTTGTGCTATGTTCCGTGATGATTATACGTATTTCTGATTTGAATATTTATCGAAGATTTAGACGTGGATTTTATCCCCTCGAGTGTATTCAATGTACTCACCACTTATTCTGTAATTCACGTTACAGGAGGTGATGAGCATGATGAAACCTAAAAGGAGAGAGGAGGTGCTATTTTTTTGATCTGTAAATTATTTTAATATAATGTTTCTCAAGCATTCTCTTTATAAAACAATGTTGTAAGAAATCCATGTTTGGTGGTGATATGA
This sequence comes from Scutellaria barbata, assembly GCA_028654395.1. NCBI lineage: Eukaryota > Viridiplantae > Streptophyta > Magnoliopsida > Lamiales > Lamiaceae > Scutellaria > Scutellaria barbata. The sequence continues at coordinate 8,257,378 of CM053654.1, forward strand.
TGTGTGTTTGGGATGTGAGATCCTGATGATTTTCCGCTGAGAATATTATGTTAAATCGGTTGAATTCGATGGTTGATATGTAATATCTTCTGTTCATCTCTTACCTCTTTTCCTCCTGCACGCCCGTGTGGAAAACTCTGATAAATTTTATGAAAGAAATTGAGGCATGACAGTTATGGTATCAGAGCCTTTGACATGATACCGGTTTTAAAAAAAGGTTGAGAATTCACTATTATCGACACACTGCTTTTTGGCCGCCGCCATAAGGCCGCTGACTACAGCAGCGTGAGCTCATGTGCGTAAATGATCTTTTGCAGGAGTTAGTGCAATGAAAAAGGGTTGAGAATATCATGGGCTCTTGTCTACGATAGGATGAGCTAATGGGTGTGTCTCCCTTAGTTCGTGGGTATGATATGTAAAATTTAGGTTAATATTTGAGTTCGATCTTGTTCAAACATATTTTATAAAGAGAATATGAGAAAAATGTGTCTTTAAATCGTGAAAATATTTTCGAAAAGAAATAAGATAAGCACCATCCTCTCTCTATAGATGTCTCTCCCTGATTATAAGAATTGCGTAATAGAATGCTTATCTGTTATGTGATATTGTGTTGGAATGATATATATTCCGTTAAGGTTAAGAGGGGTTTTACACGTATAGGCTGATGATAAAAAAATCGTGTAACAACATATACTTATATAACTTAATAGAGCTATGCCAAGAGGAAGACCACGAAGGGATCAAACCCCAACGGCTGATCAACCATAACGGGATGATAATACAACACGGGGGATCTAGTGTCTGTTCTGAGGGATTTAGCACAACACTTCGAGATAACTAGAGCCAACCCACATCCAGCAAAGTCCGATCTAAATCTAATATTTGAATAGTTTCGACAATTTAACCCGTCGATGTTCGACGAGAAGGGTGAACCTATAAAAGTGGAAGAGTGGCTGAGGTCACTTGATCGACTTTTTGTACGTAGGAACAGAAGGTTTCCTATGCAATCTTCCAACTCACAGATGAAGCAAGTTACTGGTGGGACTCGTATGAGAGGACGCTGCTACCTGCCCAAAGAGAGGGGCTAGCGTGGGAAGAATTTAAGGAAATGGTTTCTCATCACTTCATATCTTAATCCTATCAGGACGAAAAGGAAACAAAGTTTCTATATCTTTGACAGGGAAGCATGATGCTAGGAGAATATGAGCGGCAATTTAATCACTTGAGCCGGTATGCCACACTTGGTGGATACGGACACCAAGAAGGCCCGACAGTTTGGAAGAGGCCTTCGTCCAGAGATTGGATCCATACTGGTTGGGCAGAGAATGATGTTATATACAAGTGTTATCGAGAGAGCATAAGAGATCGCCTCTAGCTTGCGTTTGGATGCTATAATTCATAGGAAAATCTTCTCAACTCCTGTAAAGAGAAGTGGATTGGCCCGAGCCAGAGTTCTGCCCAGAATAAATTTCCAAGGGCAAACAGCGCTTTACTCCTTACTCTCAAATCCGAAAACCCATGCCCTAGATGCAGAAAGGTACATGTGGGGCCGTGTTAACAAGAAACATGGAATTGCTTCACATGTGGGGTACCGGGACACCTAGCGGCCAACTACTGGAAGGTAAGAAACACACTAGCTACAACCCCGAACTCGAGACCGATGGCAGGCAGAGCACGAGCCTTTGCTCTTACCCGCCCGGAAGCTGTTGAGGGGGCCGAGACGATGACAGGTATGTTATCAGTATGTGATATACCCACTCTCATCCTATTTGATACTGGAGCGACACACTCCTTTATCTCTGTGAATTTCTGTAAATTGTTGAAGCATGAGAACAGCAGGATAGTCGCTCGAACCCTAGAAGTTAGTATTCCTTCAGGAAAAACGGTAATGACAAAACACCTATACCATCACCTTAAGATCGTGTTTGAAGATATGATTCTTCTAGCCGATTTTCATGCTCTGGAGATGAAGGATTTCGATATAATTTTAAGAATGGACTGGCTAGAGTCCAACCATGCGGTAATCAACTATCGTGTGAGGGAAAACATTTTCTAAGCATCGGGAAAGCCGGAGTTCACCTTCCATGGGACACGAGTCAAAGTTGACTCAAGGATTATATCGGCCATAAAGGCAACCGAGATGCTTAACAAAGGAAATTATGAAGCTTGGTTGGTCAACATGGTAAACCCCGAGCAGGGATTGTTACTTATCGAAGAGGTTCAGATTAATTACTTAGCCCTCCACCGGATAGATAAGTGATATTCGGGATTGATCTCATGCCCGTATCGACACCGATGTCAAAAGCTCCTTATCGAATGTCACCGAAAGAATTACAAGAACTGAAAGTTTAAATACAAGAGCTTTTGGACAAAGGTTTCATTCGGCCAAGCTTGTCGCCTTGGGGAGCTCCAATAATTTTTGTGAAGAAGAAGGATGGCAACTTTTCGATGTGTATCAATTACCGAGAGCTAAATAAGAGGACAATAAAGAATAAGTATCCACTACCTCGAATTGAAGATCTTTTTAATCAGTTAAGAGGTGCCAGTGTGTTCTCGACGATTGACTTAAGATCTGGCTATCACCAGATGAAAGTCAAAGATACAGATATATCCAAGACAGCGTTCAGGATGAGATATGGGCACTACGAGTTTGTAGTTATGCCATTTGGACTTAGTAATGCTCCAGCTGTCTTTATGGATTTGATGAATCGTGTCTTCCATCCGTATCTCGATCTCTTCATCATTATGTTTATTGATGATATTCTTATCTATTCAGGCGATACAGTGCAACATGAACAACACCTCAGAATTACACTAGTAGTTCTACGAAAGGAGAAGCTTTATGCGAAATTCAAGAAGTGTGAATTCTAGATGGACAAAGTGGGCTTCCTAGGCCATATTGTCTATTCAAAAAGGATCGAAGTAGACCCTGAAAAGGTGGAAGCAGTTCATAAGTGGGAGGCCCAAACAAACGCCAAGGAAGTACGGAGTTTTATTGGTTTGGCGGGCTACTACCAAAGATTCATAGAGGGATTTTCGAAGATTGCCACTCTGATGACTCACTTGACAAGGAAGGACGTAAAGTTCCAATGAAGTGAACAATGTGAGCGTAGCTTCCAGGAACTAAAGAAGAGACTGACGGAGGCACCAGTCTTAATAGTTCCGGATGTAACAAAGGAGTTTGTAATCTACAGCGATGCATCCAAACAAGGCTTGGGATGTATTTTGATGCAACAAGGGAAAGTAGTGGCATATGCATCACGTCAATTGAAGATTCACGAACAAAACTACCCAACGCACAATCTGAAGCTAGCAGCAGTGGTACACACTCTCAAGATATGGAGACACTATCTCTATGGGGTGAAGTGTGAGATCTACACCGACCATAAGAGTTTGACTTACTTATTTCAATATAAGGAGCTCAATATGAGACAAAGAAGATGGCTAGAATTGGTGAAGGATTACGATATTACAATCCACTATCATCTTGGAAAAGCTAACGTAGTAGCTGATGCTCTCAGCAGGAAAGGAAAGGGAATGACAACGTCTATGGTCACCAATCAACACCATTTGATCGAGGAGATGTCCAAGCTAAATTTGGAGATAGTCATCTCCAAATAACATCAAATCTAGAATGGCAGCGCTATTCGTGAAACCTACCATTCGTGAGAGAATTATTGATGCTCAGCGGGAAGATAACTTTCTAAAGAAGATGAAAGCTCATATGGATAGTGGAAAGACGGAAGGTTTTTCTTTAGAATTTTATGGAGCTCTTATCTTCAGAGGAAGAGTGTGCATGCCAAAAGATGAGAAAATAAGAGAATAAATTCTTGGAAAGGCACATTGCACACCAATGTCTGAACACCCTGGAGGTACAAAAATGTATCGGGGTTAAAGAATTATTTTTTTGTGGAGAAATATGAAGAGAATCATAGGATTGTTCATCAAGAAGTGTTTTATTTGTCAACAAGTGAAAGTAGAGCATCAACGACCGGTTGGGATGCTAACCCCTTTGGAGATACCAGAGTGGAAGTGGGAACACATAGCCATGGATTTCTTGGTTGGTCTGCCAAGCACCAAGCGAAGAAACCATGCCTTTTATGTGACAATTGATAGATTAACGAAATATGTCCACTTCTTGCCAATCAAGATAACTTTTGGACTAGATAAGTTAGCATGATTATATCTCGAGAAAATTGTCCGATTGCACGGTTCATCTCCAGGTATCGGATAGAGATCCTCGGTTCACCTCCAGATTCTGGCAAAGTCTGTAAAAAGAGTTAGGGACCAAGTTGTCCTTTAGTACAGTCTTTCACATATCTATGCTTCGGAAGTATATATTCGATCCGAGCCATATAATCGAACAAGGAGACATAGAACTTAAGAAAGATCTGACCGATGAAGAAGTTCTGATAGCCATCTTAGATAGGAAGTATCGCAGACTAAGAAATCGGGAGATGACTAAAGTAAGGATTCAATGGAGCCGTCATGGAAAGGAAGAGATGACTTGGGAACTGGAAGACGAGATCCTGAAGAAGTATCCCAACTTACCTTTTCTAGGTACACATTTAATTTTGAGGATGAAATTTTTTTAAGGGGTAAGAGATGTAGCGCCCAAGATAAAAATGAAGCATAATTGGTTAATTAAATAAGTAAACCCTTAATTGAAATATCTTAAGTAAACCATTAGATATGTGTTTAACGACCAGTTATAGATGGATAAAATTTATAGGCATGGAACATAGAACATTCTTATACCATTAGATGTGTAACGGAAAAATAAGAAGATAGAAATGAACTAGAGGTCAGTCAGACACCCATAGCTCAAACGGTGAAGAAAAGGGTAAAATACGGAGTTTTGAAAAAACGAGGAATGGAATCTTGATGAACAGTAACCCCCATCTTATCGTGAACAATCACTTACCCTAATGAACAGTGATTTGTAAAATTTTCTATAAATAAACCCTCATTCGATTTCATTTTCACCATTTCTTCGAACGAGCCAAAAGCACCGAACATACGTAAATCTCTCTCTCATCTCTCTTCTTTTTATGTTCTATCTCTGGCGCACCACCACCGGCCTCACCGCACCGCCGTCGGAGATCACTGAAAAATTTCAAACTTGTTTGTTTCAGCCAACTTTCACACACAACGTAGCCCTCAATGAGACGAATTTAGAACAACTTACGGAATTCAATTTCGATTTTCCATTCGTCGGAAAATGGTAAAAAACTATCTCCAAACCCTTAATCCTAGTTTTTTGCCATCTATTCTCTCTCTCTCTTTTCTTCTCGTGGGTACAGGTACCGGAGGGACTGCAGAGGATGTGGGCTAGCCACTGGAGGGGCGGTGCTGCCTTGGATGGCAACGTCGGTGCTAGAAAACGGGTTGGGAAAGGGGCTGTTGCATGGTGTTTATGTAATGTGTGTGTGACGAAGGGTTTTTATGGCTGTTTTTCCGACACTATTCATATCGGAATCCGGTGAGGGATGGCTGGAGGTGGTAGTCGGTGGTGCAGGCTCACTAGAAAATAAAGTGGTGGCGGCACAGGACGGTGCCGCCACAGCTGATGGTGTCGGGAAGTAGGATGGTCGAGCAGGGTCGACGTCGGGAGGCCAGGGCGCGAGCCTGGCTAAGGCTGCCGAGAAAACTCAGCTGCTACCAAGGCTGCTGCTCCCGTTACTAAGAAAACTAGGCAGCTTACGGGAGATGCCGGGGTTTTTTCTCCGATCGTCGGGAACGCCCGGGACGTCATATTTTCAATTCGTTTTTCTATCCAAATCTCATTTTCTTTTCATCGTACATTATCATCGAGTCTTTGCCAATGAGACATCATTGATTGGAGTTCGTGCGTCCCGGTCAAAGTCAACTCTTTGACCAAATTACTAAAATACCCCTCAATCTTAAAATGATTCGTTCGAGCTCGTTTCAACTCCGATCGAGCTCATTCTTTTTTCGTTGTAATCCAAAATTCATTCTCTTTCACTTCAGCTATATAAACTGATCTTTTGCTCTTGTTTCTTCAACCTCAATAGTTAGGCCTTCCATTCCGATCCATCTCATCTTGATCGATCGTATCGAATTTGATATCGTTTAAACCTTTCATTATATTGAATAAAGATCTAAGAAACACCATAAATTATGTGGGCTAAATTTTGGATTATGGTCTTGGGATATGTGATCTTTGATACTTGCAACTCACGTGGTAACCACCGAAAAAGGTGGGGGTAATTTCTAACTCTTTATCTGTTTACATTTTTCCCTATTTCAAGTATGATTGAGGAATACTAAATATTGTGATTATATTTACTGTGACATAGTTATTACTGTGAGGGGTGGGCCCGCTGAGGTCATCTCTTTATGCATTCGTCCCTTACCTCCATTCTTCTATGAAAGGTTTGGTGGAGCTTTGAAACGCACCAACGGTATTGAGACCGTTTTATAGAATAAGACGGGTGATGCCCGCACCTATTCGTCCCTTATCATTTCTAATATCTATTGTGCATATTTCGTGTTGTGTTCCGTGATGATTATACATATTTCTGATTTGAATATTTGTCAAAGATTTAGATGTGAATTTTATCCCCACAAGTGTATTCAATGCACTCACCCCTTAATCTGTAATTCACGTTACAGGAGTTGATGGGCATGATGAACCTTAGAAGGAGAGAAGAGGTGCTCTTTTTTTTATCTGTAAATTATTTTAATATAATGTCTCTCAAACATTCTCTTTATAAAACAATGTTGTAAGAAATCCACGTTTGGTGGTGATATGATGTGTGTTTGGGATGTGAGATCCTGATGATTTTTCGCTGCGAATATTATGTTAAATCGGTTGAAACCGATGGTTGATATGTAATATCTTCGGTTCGTCACTTATCTCTTTTCTTCCTGCACGCCCGTGTGGAAAACTCTGATAAATTTTATGAAAGAAATTGGGGCGTGACAAAAGAAGTCAGCAAGAGAGATTGTGTTGTAAGAGTATCAGTGACTATTTGAAGAGATTTAGCATGATCTTTGGCTTTCTCTTGAATGGTTGCAGTAGTATTTTGTTCAACTTGCTATCTGGTTAAATACTGGTTGTTTCATTCATCTTATAGCCAATTTTTCATCTTATTCGGAAGTTCTCTCATCTCTTTTCTTAACTTCTTTATCGCCTTGGAATGAGATTTATCACTTAGGTTCAAACTCTTAGCAACACTGATTGAGTGATCAACCATGGCACGACTTAGGGCTTGAACTGCCGAAAAGACATACTGAAGCGTAGCTTCTTGAGATAAAGACATAACTTTAAAACATTGCTTCCTATTGTCTCTTTTGGTAACTTGACATAACTTTAAAACGTAGCTTCCTCTAGCTGCAAACTGTCATCCTTCACAACAAAGGTCTTCTTGGGTAAATCCTCTATGGATACTATCTCAACAACCAATCTATTAGAGGTCTTCAGATAGGATTTTATCTCGATAGAAATCCTAACAACTTCAACCTTTTGAACATGTTCTTCTAGTTGTTTAGTTGTTGATTCTTATCTTTTAATAAACCTTACGGCAATATCCAAGTATTCTAAATATCTTACATCAATATAGGTAATTGTAACTGCACGTTTAAGGTTAGCAATGATCTCAGATTTAGTCGTTGCATCTCTAATAACAATAATAGAACTGTACCTTGAACGAGTACAGGGAGTCTCACCTCTACAACTTCCTTCTTAGTTGCTTCATTGGCAAGATTTTGTTCAAGGTAAGCTCCTTGAGGACTTGTCCAAGTGTTTTAGCTAATCGAATTTCATCAAGAATAGGATCCTTCACTAACGATTATTGATGGTTCCTTCTCAGAATTACTTGGGGCTTCTGTATCTTGGTAGTGAGTAAGGGAGTCTCCATAGTCCAATAAGGCTTCATCTTTTTCCATGTTATCAAGAGAAACTATTGGTGGCAAAACGTTAACCATAACATCAAAAGCAGGTGAGTTGTACTTGTTGCTCCAGAACATCCTTCACTAACTTCAACATATAATCTAGGCGATGCCTGCATCCTGACTTTAATCTTGTTTATGGATAAAACAAGCTGCAACATTGCCTTATTTGCTTCCTTAACCCCAAAATTAGTCAATTGAGATTCTGCAATCTGTTTGCTTTATGTTCCCTCTTATTTCTGAGGATTTCTTAAGCTTCAGATTTCTGTTGTATCTTCTTGGCCATTCTCTTTCTCATTTTGGCATTTTTCTCTTTTCTTGTTACAACGACCAATAATGTTCAACCTGTTCAGGTTTAGGTTCCACTGTAACTTCTGGTTTTACCTCTTTAGGTTTTACCGTTACAGGATTCTGTGCACCTTTGATAGGAGCTGATCTAGCTTTTTCACTTTCTTTCTAATTAGAGTGGTCTCATCATCTTCATCTGAGGAGGAGGAAGCAAAGTTAGCTTTTTGGTCTTCTTTATTGTTCGTTGGGAATGTGATCTTCTCCTAATTTTCAGCCGTAAAGAATTTGGACTCTTCATTCTATTCCTTCTCATTCCTTTATTATATTCTGCTACTGCATCCTGGATGGATGAGCTTACAACATCGATGCTTACAGCGGGCAAAAGAGAGTAAGCTTTTTGTGTTTAAGGCAAGGATACAACAACTCTCTTCTTTATTTGGTGAACAACTGCAGGGTGTGTTATATCTTGTCTTCTTTTTCATTATCTTGCCCTTCTTCCTTTCTCCTAAAATATTACCAATGGAAATAGGCAGAGCATCAATGAGATTAATGCCTATCTTGCAGAGGATGGAGGAGATGGTTATGCCAAAGCTTCTTCTGGAGGTAGTCTTCTCAATCTCCTCTCATATCCTCTTCCTAAGGAACCTGTTCCAGTTCACTTCTACTTTCTTCATGATCTCTATCATGATTTTGAAGCGCAGGTCTGTACATTTGTGGAAACTGCATCATCTCTCTTCAATGGAGTATGCATAAACATCATGCAGGAATTCGTATTCACGCTTGAATACTTTCTTCACAACACTCCTCTTCATTATGTCAGCAATCTTCTCCTGTTTGCACTTTCTCCACATCTCTTCAGCAAATTTATCATTATATTTTTCAAGCTGAGAGGGAGTCAGTCCCGTTCTAGATATGAAGAAGGTATCCGAGATGATCTTGGTTGTCAAAGTGTATTTTTCTCCATCTTTACTTATCTTGACGATAATATCCTTGAAGTCGTTAGACCGCCTAGAATAGGCATAGAATCTGGTGGTAAGAAGGGTGGAGATCTTAGTGGCTTTCATGCAATTAAAAATCTCCTCAATCTCATCTTGATCATACATGCTATTTTAAGATGTCAAAGACTCGGGGTTGACTAGACATCCCTCCAGAGCAAAAGTCACGCCCACATTTTTTTTAAACATAGCTAGACTTATATAGATTTTTGTATTAAAAGACCTGTAAGAGAGTGTGAATTTTTTTTAAAACATAAATAACATAAAAACCTTGTTGCGTGAAACTCGTTAAGAAATTTATAACATGCATCGAAGCATGTACCATACTGCAAACCACACTCACCTGTATATTTACATATTTATAAATATCAGAGTATGAGGACAACATAGAAGTCCATGTAATTTATCAAAATATTGTTTAAAACAAAATAAGCCCATAGCGTAGCCCAATAGGTCGTCATCCATGTACACCATCTTCGAACCCGTAGGAACTCAACAACATTATTAGTAAGTCCATGAACTTATGTATCACCAGGTTCACCTACAATTTATGAACTATATGAGCTAAAAAGGCTCAGTAAGCCGAAATTATGCATATAACATGAATAATACGAAATAACATTAATGATGCATGCTAATGAATGAAAACATTTATTTCGAAAAAAATTTCCGTCATCGGGCCCTTAACCACTATCTACTAGTCACCGGGTAGAGCTCAACATAACATCATTCATCATAGCCATATCCATGTCTCACATGCCACCGGCTGAACAAATCAAGTCATATCCATGTCTCACATGTCACCGACTAAGCATATATCATTAATAGTCATATCCATGTCTCACATGCCACCGGCTGAATGAATCAAGCCATATCCATGTCTCACATACAACCGGCTAACCATATAGTATATCATAAGCATGATTTACATGCCTCGGTACACTAGTTGTCACGCCCCATTTTCTTATATAAAATTTATCAGAGTTTTCCACACGGGCGTGCAGGAAGAAAATGTAAAAGACATTTCATATACAGAAGAAGGAGGTAGGTGACAAATAGAAGAGATTACATATCAACAATTAGGTTCAACCGATATAACGTAAATTTCACAGTGGAAATATCATCAGGATCTCACATCCCAAAAACACATCATATAACCACACAACGTCGATTTCTTAAAACATGTTTGAAAATATAAGAGAAACATCATTTTAAAAATTTACAGATCCAAAGATATAGCACCTCCTATCTCCTTTTAGAGTTCATCATGCTCATCACTTCCTATAACGTGAATTACAGAATAAGGGGTGAATGCGTTAAATACACTCATGGAGATAAAATCCATATCTTAACATTCGACAAATATTTAAATCAGAATACGTATAATCATCACGGAACACAGTACGAAATATGCACAACAGATATTAGAAATGATAAGGGACGAATAGGTGCGGGCATCGCCCGTCTTATCCTATAAAACGGTCTCAATACCGCTGGTGCATTTCAAGGACCACCAAACCTTTCATAGAAGAATGGGGGTTAGGGACAAATGCATGAAAATGTGACCTCAGCGGGCCTACCCCTCACAGTACTAAGTATGTCATAGCAAATATAATCACAACATTTAGTATTCCTCAATTATGCTTGGAATAGGGAAAACTATAAACATATAAAGAGTTAGAAATTACCCCCATCTTGTTCGGTGGTTACCACGTGAGTAGCCAGTATAAAAGATCACGTATCTCAATGCTTCAATCCAACAGATAGCCTACATAATTTACGGTATTTTCTTAGATCTTTTGTAACACCCCATTTTCAAGAAAACCCTGCATTGCATATTTTATAAAATTTCTTTTATCGTTCAAGTATAAATGATTTAAGTGCAAGTTCTTATATTATTTAAAGTTATGATTTACAAATCATATTATGATCGATGATTTTAAAATCTTTATGATCTAATATCTCTTTCGAGATTTTAAGGATTTTGCAGGATAACTTATGGAAGAAACCGAGATCGATCTCCACTCACTCGACACATATGAACAGAAGTAAAAGATAAAATGTTAGTTAATTTTAAATGAATTATTTAATATTAAGCTCATATGCTAATTTTATTTGTTACAGCTTTGGAATGCTTTCTTTTATGAAATTTTACTTATGATCTTTTATGTTATTTTATGTGATGAAACATAGATTGCTTGAACATGAATTTATGCATCATAATGTAGATAAAAATATGTTCTTTACATAAAGTAAATCATATAGATAAATTACCTCTTTTATATAAGTTATACTAATATAGCATTATTGTTATGCTAATTTTTTTTTCTCTTTATGTAAGTAGATATACATGTATCTATCTATATATATATATATAAGAAGAAGAAGAAAAGAAAAATAAAATGAAAAGAAAAAAGGAAATAAAGATATTTTTACAATTTGGATACATGCATTATTAATCTAGTGATAGATCCTTCTCCTACATCTAACCTAAAGTCATCATCCTATTTCACTTCATGAGATGCATTATAACCATTACTTGAAGATATACTCTCTTCATGAGATGCATTATAACCATATGTGCTAATTAATTTAATTGTTTCAGTATGTATTAGAGTGTACAGTTATCCCACTAGGATCCCTCTCCGGAGGTGTCTCATGATGTTGCTTTTTATATTTTCAGGCTCAGCAGATGATGATGTGGACGTGTAGCAGGCTGGGCTGACTTCTCACTGTTTTTATAAAATCGTACTAGAATAATGTTTCATTTTGAGAACAATAAGTTGTTAAATATGCATAGTATGATAAACTATGGGCCTAGACTTGTATCTTGTCACGTATATATGTTTGTCGTGTAATTTTAGATAGGTTTTTGGTATGAACATTTTACCTAGAAATGTGGGTAAGACACGATCTAATTTTGGATATATATATATGTATATGTGTTATGGTTTTAAAAATAAAAATATATAAATAGGTCTCTTGCCTTCATTTTAAGTCTTCCGCTGTATATTAGAAAGTAATTATAATTCATTTAATTTCTAAATAAGTAAAGGGTGACGACCTATTTCCAATAAAAATGGGAACGGGGCGTTACATCTTTATTAAATATAATTAAAGATTTAACCGATATCGGATCGGATACTATCGATCGAGATGAGACGGATAGGAATGGAAGACCTAACGATTGAGGTTAAAGAAACAAGAGAGAATGAATTTTGGATCACAACAAAAAAGAATGAGTTCGATCGGAGTTGAAACGAGCTCGAATGGAGCGTTTTAAGATTGAGGGGTATTTTGGTAATTTGGTCATATGATTGACTTTGACCGGGACCCACAACCCCCGTCAATGATATCTCGTTGGCGATGACTGGATGATAAAGTACGATTAAAATAAAATGAAATTCGAATAGAAAATCGAATCGAAAATACGTCATAGCGCGCATACCCGACGATTGGGGAAAACCTAGCGACGTCTCCCGTCAGCTGCCTAGTTTTCTCGACAGCAGGAGCAGCAACCTCGGCAGCCGCCAAATTTTCTCGGCAGCCTAAGCCAAGCTCGCGCCACGGCCTCCGGGCATCGATCCTGCTCGACCAACCTACTTCCCGATGCCACCAACTGCGGCAGCGCCATCCTATGCCGCCGCCACTTCATTCTTCGGCGAGCCTGCACCACCGGTTACCACCCCCGGCCATCTTTCGTTGGATTCGGCCATGAATTGTACCATAAAAACAGTCACAAAAACCCTTCGTCACACATGTACTACACAAACACCATGCAATAGCCCATTTCCCAACCCGTTTTCCGGCACCAGCGCCGCCCCTACAGTGGCTAGCCCACATCCCCGGCAGCCCCTCCGGTGCGTACACCCGTGAGAAGAAGAGCGAGAGAGAGAAACAGTGGCAAAAAGTTAGGGTTTAGGGTTTGGAGATCGCTTTTCAACATTTTCCGGTAAATGGAAGATCAGAATTGAATTCCGGAAGTTGTCCTAAATTCGTCTCGTTGAGGGCTACGTTGTATATGAAAATCGACCAAAACTGACAAATTTGAAATTTTCATGCGAACAGCGGCGACGCGGCGGCACTGGCACTGGCGCTGGCACTCCAGAGACAGAATAAAAAGAGGAGAGAGAAAGAGAGAGGAGAGAGAGGCTTACGTGTGTTTAGCACTTTTCGATTCGTTTGAAGAAATGATGAAAAATGAATCGAATGAGGGCCTATTTATAGAAATTTTAGGAAATTCATTGTTCATCTAGGATAGGTTACTGTTCATGTAGCTAGGTTACTATTCACGATAAGATTTCAGTTACTGTTCATCAAGATTTCATTTTCTCATTTATCCGAAACTCCGTATTCCGCCCTTTTCTTCACCGTTTGAGCTATGGGTGTCCGATGGACCTCTAGTTCGTTTCTATCTTCTCATTTTTCTGTTACGCATCTAATTATTTAAAAATGTTCTATGTTCCATATCTATAAATTTTATTCATCTAAAACCGGTCATTAAACACATATCTGAAATGCACGTAATTAAATTAAGCACTCAAGAATTAATACACATTAGATATTTTAATTAAGGGTTTACTTATTTAATTAACCAATTATGCTTCGTTTTTTGTCCTGGGCGCTACACCAGTATTGGTTAATGAAATATTTTTTCTTCAAATTGACATCGTGCATGTAGAATGCAATAACTTTCATCATTTATATATGCACGTGTTGATGCTCGTGAATGATAATGCAACCCATATATTTCACCACATCATCATTCAAGTACGTTAATTCTCAAAGAGATATAAAATCACATAAAATCACTTAATCAATATATAACATGAAATATTATATTCATACATTGTAGTTGCAAATAAATATTATTTTGAAATTCCTTGTCTCTTTTGTGCCTTTACAACCAATCTAATAATATACGAAACAATTGTTTACTAACTTAGTATAATATAAATTACAACTAACTAATTTTAGAAAAATTAAGAATAATATTAATTTTAAGAGTAAACTGCACTTCATGTAATAATTGTTAATTAATTATGTAAATAATATTATTATAAATAAGTCTGTATTTATAAAAGAGCTTTAAAATTAGTTTAGTTCCTAACATATGGGCTTAATTAATCTTAATGAATTTTACAATTGGATAAGCCCTAATTTTATCTAAACTTAAAACGAATATAAAGAACAAAAGAATCTTTAATTAAATCTACTAAGATGATTCTATTACATCCATTAATACATATCTAATTAACTTAAGTATTAAAATAATAAAATCATGAACCAAAAACTGAAACTCCATTTAAAAATTAAGGTACAGTACATACCTCTGTTTTCAGCTTCAATGTCTTTCCCCTCTTTTTTTTTTTTTTTTTTTGTGTTTCTAATTATCCTCACACATTCTCTCCAATATACAATGAAAGTATATACATATTTGTATACATGTAAACCACCTTTTGAAAACTTTCACTATCAACTTCTTTTATTTTATCTTATTATTATAATATTATTAGTATATTATACACTAAGCTTGCTGCACACCCATTTAATGATAATAACCCATTTAATATATTTTATTATCAAGTTTTGAATTATATATATATATATATATATATAAAAGTATGTATGACTATTGTCCATACTTATATATGTGGTCACATATATGTACGTATATATTTATATATTTAAAAATAATTTATTATTATTATTTTATTTATTAATTTTTTTTTATAATTTATATTTAATTTATACTATCATTAATTAAACATTTACATTATGCATTTGAACATTACTAGAGTCTCAACCAATTATAATAGAGGTTTTTCAACACTAATTATGTGAGAGAATAAAAATAATTCAATATTTAAAAGCAAATTATAATCATGTAAGGTCACAAATAACGCATAAGCAATAAGGGATGCATACGATGCATGAACTATCTTGGTCAAAAAGTAACGAGAGGCTTGAGTCTCACATCCTTCCCTCCTTATAAAAATTTCGTCCTCGAAATTTAATTTACCTGAAAAGCTTTCGGTATTTAGACTTCATATTGTCCTCCCTTTCCCAAGTGGCTTCTTCTACTAATTGATTTCTCCATAACACTTTGACCAAGGGAATTTTCTTATTTCTAAGTTATTTTTCCTCTCGTAGCAAAATTTTCACTAGTCTTTCTTCATTACTTAGATCTGTCTTCATTTCAGCTGGTTCATTCTTCACGACATGAGATGGGTTCGCCACATATTTTCTCAGCATTGAGATGTGAAATACGTTATGTATTTGAGACATTGATGCTAGTAAATCAAGTTTATAGGCAACTTCACCTATTTTCTCTATAATAGAAAATGGGCCAACATACCTCGGATTAAGCTTCCCTTTCTTACCAAATCGCATTACTCCTTTCATTGGGGTAATCTTTAAGAACACTTTATCACCCACTGAAAATTCTAGTGCTCTTCTTCTTTTATCAGCATAACTTTTCTGTCGACTTTGAGAAGTTTTCATCATTTCTCAAATCTGTACTACCATTTCTGTCATTTCTCATATCATGTTTGGGCCAAAAAGCTTTCTTTCACCAACCTCATCCCTATGCACTGGGGATCGACACTTTCTCTCATATAGCGCTTCATAAGGAGCCATCCCAATTGTGGACTGAAAACTGTTGTTATATGAAAATTCAATCAAAGGCAAATATTTACTCCATTGACCCTGAAAATACAACACACAAGCTCTAAGCATATCCTCTAGAGTTTGTATTGTTCTTTTCTATTTTCCATCCATTTGTGGATGATACACTGTACTGAAGGATAACTGAATTCCCAACGCTTTACGCAAACTTTTTCAAAAAATAGATAAAAATCTTGAATCTCTATCAGAAAAAATGGGTAGGGGCACACCATGTTGTCTAACAATATCCTGTATGTATATTTGAGCATATCAATCTATAGAATAAGTAGAGCAAATAGGAAGAAAGTGAGCAGATTTAGTTAACCGATCCACAATAACCCAGATAGCATCATGACCTTTAACTATTTTTGGTAATCCCATTACAAAATCCATAGTAATTCTCTCCCACTTCCATTCTGGAACAAGCAAAGGTTGCAAAGTTCTTATTGGTCTTTGATGTTCTGCTTTTATCTGTTGACAAATTAAACATTATTTTACATACTTGGCAATATCTCTTTTCATACCTGGCCACCAATAATACTGTTTCAAATCTCTATACATTTTAGTAGCTCCCGGATGTACAGAGTATGGCGTTGTGTGTGCCTCTATCATGATTTCTTCACGAATGTTATCTATATTAGGCATACATAATCGATCGAAAAACTCTAGTCTCTGATAGCTGAAAATCAGACAATGCTCCTGAAGTGATGTTTTTCTCTATATCAGCCAAATATTTATCAGTCTTTTGTCCTTGTTGAATCCTAACAATCAAAGTGGATTGAAGAGTTAAAGCTGCCAGCTTAACCTCCACCAATCCCTGCTGAACAATTTCAATGTTCAATTTCTGCAGATCTACTAATATTTACTTCTGCATCGAGTTCATAGTTTCCACCGTTTGTGTAGATTTTCTACTCAGTGCATCCGCAACAACATTAGTTTTACCAGGATGATAATTGATGACAAAATCATAGTCCTTCACTAATTCTAACCATCTTTTTTGCCTCATATTTAACTTTTTATGGGTGAAGAAATACTTCAAACTTTTATGATCAATGTAGATTTCACATCCCTCTCCATAAAGATAATGTCTCCAGATTTTTTGTACATACACAAATGTAGCCAACTCTAAATTATGAGTAGGGTAATTGTTTTCATACTCTTTCAGTTGTCTTGATGCATATGCAATCACCTTACCACCCTGCATTAGTGCACAACCCAGCCCATTTTTTGAAGATGTATATGGTGTGCTGTTGATTATAAAATGAAACTGTGTCCTAATTATTTAGGATGATGATGTCTTCTTGAGGAACTTATAAGGATTATTATGTAAACCCTGCAGGTGGATTTATTCCGGCATGATAATAAAGTTGAGTGGTACTACTCTTAGAATTAGATGTTAATTAATTGAGTTGTCAATAGTTCATTTAATTAACGAACATTCGATATCTTAAACACGGGGAGATAAACGTGCACATAATAAATAAGAGCCCATATTTAATATGGATTTAGGACGGTAGTTCAATAATAACTCCTTAGTGGACTGAGTTATTTTTGATGGGCTTCAGTAGTGTGTTTAGGCCAAACAAGGACTCCTAAGTCCATCAGGAGACCTAATCCTAATCCTTCTCTAGGTCTCTATTGTAGCCTATCAATAAGCCTTAAGTTAGTCGCTTCTAAACACATGAAAAATCATACATACGTTCATAGTAGGAGGTGGCTGAAATTTTCGAAGGATCGTTGACCACACAACATTCGAGATTAAGGTAAGAAATACAGCAGAAGATAGAGAGGTCTAGGCTCTGTCGATAGCCTCGACAGTTCTGACCTTAGAACTGGTTTGTCTTCATCTATTATGATAAAAGGTATGATTCGTTTTTCGCTGCGCATTAATCATATCTTACATGGATCACGAATCAGATAATTATATAGGGTTAGCGATCTGACGGTTTCAACACTTTCAAACTCTCAACCTAACAAAATAACACTTATTAAGATCTATCTTCCACTCAGGTTGCTCAAATCTCAAAGGCAAACCCATACAAGATCTCTCACAACTCACATAGAGTTTTTGCCGAAATACTAGAGAAAATAAACACTCAGCAAGGAACAAATTGTTATCAACTAAGGACACCAAAAATAACCAAAGCACAAAACACAGAGGTAAATATATATAAAGATTTGTCTTCAACTTGTGCTCGAAACAACCTTTTGATCTCTGAGATTCTAATCAAGAGCTTGACTGTTTCTTGTGGTTTATTGACTGAAACTTGAGGCTATTGATGATTCTTGAATTCTATGAACTTTTTACTTCCAGATCATTATAATTTTAATAATTGTAACAGTCGGCTCTTCCATTATTTATAGGTGGAGTATTATATCCATTAAAGTGAGACACGATACTTAGAATATTTGAATACCTCTTCTTGTGCGTAGCTTGCAATAAATGATGCCTGAGGTTGCATTTAATTTTTCTTAACTTGCACTGTAGGGTTTTTAATGCGGTTGTACTAGGTTGCATATTTACACAGTATGTTAGGCCACATGTCCATTGTTTACGGACTCTGGTATCTATTTCATTTAACTTGTCTCTACTGGCTAGTTTTAGTTCCGTTGAATTTATTGATTCTTGGACTTCAGTTGATCTTCCTCATCTTGCGTTCTTGTCGATGTTTCTTATCTTTAAAGTTCTTTGTCTCTTCTTACTTTGAGAACTCTAAATGTAGTCTCTGCAACTTGATTAGCTTGTTGTAAGTTAGTTTATAGCTTTCTCGTTGTAACTATATATATTCTAGTTCTACTATAACTTAGCTTACTTACTGAAGTTCTTTTCTTTTCGGTATACAACAATTTCTATCCTCAGGTTTCCGCATCTCATTCTATCTTTCTGCAGTAGTTGTATCTTGATCTCCTTCATTCTTCAACCTACTCTATTGACTTAAAGTTAGTCTATGTTTACTTAAACATTATAAAAAATGGGGTACTCTACTTTCCTATTACATATTATGTTTTGTCTCATCAAAATCTAAAGATTATTTTCCTAACACATTATAAGGGCCTGAATCTTTTCTTCTATCTAACAACGGATGATATAACATATACATAAAATCATGTAGAAGATGGAGCTTTCCAGATGACAATAATAAGAAGCAGTTAGACGAAAATATATATATGTAAAGACATATGAGATATAAAATGTGCAAGCAATAAGTAGAAGATAAGATAATTTATAGAGGTTTGAATGTGGTGTAATCCTCCTACGTCCTCTCTTCCCAGATCTGGGGAATCCACTAAGCAAAGTGACCAGCAATCAAACTCTACCATCAATAGGAGTACAACACACGTTCTTTCCAATCTTCCTAAGGAACAACAACACAACTTCTTCCCAACACACTTGGAGAACGCTCTTCCCAGTCCACTTGAGGAAATACTCCTTATCACCAAGAAGGATTGATCCAATATTTCAAGGATTTATAAAGGTTTTTAATGTGAAGTACTAATGTAACGTCTTAGTCCTTTCAAGGATCCAATATTCCAATACCTCTCTTATATTCCAATTCTCAACTCAGAACAATTAACACTTTGAGAAGTACTAATGTAACGTCTTAGTCCCATTAATTAGGAAAAGAACGTCACCTTTTACTTACTTAAAACTAAAGAATTCATGAGATACATTACAGTGGAAGTCTAAAATGAAAACACGAGATATATATATATATATATATATATATTTTTTTTTTTTTTAAACTTGACATAATTTATTTTGACTCGTGTCTCACCCACATTTCTAGGTTAAATGTGCGGACATACACTTATATGAGATAACATGATAGAACAAACATATTATACCAGAATATAACTCCAGGCCCATCATATATCATAATTTACATATCGAAAATATAGTATTGTCCTCAAAAGTAAACATTATTTTAGTGCTTTAACATCCACGTGACCTGAAAATGAAAAGTTAGCCCAGCTTGCTACACATCCACGTCATCATCCACTGGACCTGAAAATATTAAAAGTAAAATCATGAGACACCTCCGGAGAGGGATTCCAGTGGGATAACTTTACTCTCTAATATATATTGAAACAATTAAATTATTTAGCACATATTACATGTCCTTCGGGCACGCGCACCCTGGACCATACATAACATAAAGAAATGTGGGATTTTTATAAACCACTAAACCTTGCTTTCGTAGACCAGACACTCTCGTCCTTATGATCGTCGCCCCATAGTGAAGCAATTACTGGTTATAGCTACTGAGCTTCAACCGTAGATTTTTATACATAACTTATTAATTTAATTATCAACACATAGTAAAGTATAGAAGTTACCCACTTGAAAGTCGAGGGTGCAAGGATTGCTTCTAGATTCACCAATCGTCTCAACTGCACTCGATACACTTAATTGTTTAGACAATTATGTTGTATACACACTCGTTTGTAACTTATATTTAGGTTATCTTAACCTAAAACATAGTCATTTAATAACTTAAGGAAAATAAATCATTTTAAGAACATATATATTAACATGATTTTAAACACTTTATTCAAGCATATAAATATATTAACCATACTTCATTTAATACATACTTGATTCCTACCTGAAATTCTAAACATGATCATATCATAATTAAAACATTTAAGCAAAAATAGAATATGGAATAAAATATCATACATGTGATATAAAATTTTTAGACATTTAAATTAGTGATTCTAGGCATAAAATGACACATAAAGCCACAACAATTTTAATAATTCACAGGTGATTTCAAAAATGACAAGAATATTGTAACGCCCAGGATAAAAAACAAAGAATAATTGGTTAATTAAATAAGTAAACCTTAATTAAAATATCTTATGTGTTTTAATTCATGAATGTTAATTTAATTACATGCGCTTCAGATATGTGTTTAACGACCAGTTTTAGATGGATAAAAATTATACACATGGAAAATAGAATATTTTTATACAATTAGATGCGTAATGGAAAAATGAGAAGATAGAAATGAACTAGAGGTCAATCGGACACCTGTAGCTCAAATGGCGAAGAAAAGGGCAAAATACGGAGTTTCGGAAAAACGAGAAATGAAATCTTATCGTGAATAGTAACCGGAACCTTATCGTGAACAGTAACCTAGCTACATTAACAGTAAACCTAGCCTAGATGAATAGTGATTTCCATTTTCTATAAATAGGCCCTAGTTCAATTTCATTTTCACCTTTTCTTCGAACGAGCCGAAAAGCGCCGAATACACGTAAGTCTCTCTCTCTTTTCTCTTTTTCTTTCCAGTCTTCATTCTGTCTCCGGCGCGCCGCTGCCGGTGCTGGTGCCGTCGCCGGAGTTTGCTGGAAAATTTCAAAGTTGTCGGTTTTGGCTGATTTTCATACACAACGTAGCCCTCGATGATACGAGTCTAGGGCAACTTTCGGAATTCAATTCCGATTCTCCGTTCGCCGGAAAATGGTGAAAAACCGCCGCTGCCGTCGCCGGAAAATGTCAAACCCGTCCGTTTCGGCTGATTTTCGTATACAACATAGCCCTCGAAGATACGAGTCTAGGGCAACTTTCGGAATTCAATTCCGATTTCTCGTTCGTCGGAAAACGGCGAAAAACCATCTCCAAACCCTAAACCCTTATTTTCAGCCACCTTTTCTCTCTCCCGTTTTTCTCTCTCTTGCTCTTTTTCTTGAGGTTGCAGGCGCCGGAAGGGCTGCTGGAGTGGTGGCGCCGCCATGGGTGGTGGCGCCGGTGCCGGAAAATGGATTGGAAAAGTAGCTGTTGCATTTTGTTTGTGTAAATTGTGTTTGATGAAGGGTTTTCGTGGCTGTTTTTCTGGTACTATTCATGTCGGAATCCAGCGAGCGATGGTCGGATCTGGTAGCCGTTGATTCAGGCTAGCCATCGGACTAAGTTTCGACGGCATAGGGTGGCGACACCGCCGCCGGTGGCTCCGAGAATGTGGCTGGTTGAGTAGGTTCGCGACGGGAGACGCTGCCCTGTTTTTCTCCCGTCGCCGGGAGACCGGGGCCGAGGCTGCCGAGAAAATTGGGCAGCTGCCGAGTCTGCTGCTCCCGCTGCCTAGAAAACTAGGCAGCCGACGGGAGACGCCGTCGGGAAATTTTCCCGTCGCGGGGAACGCGTACGACGACGTTTTTCGATGCGATTTTCGATCCGATTCTCGTTTTCTTTTCGTCGTTCTTTAACATCGAGTCATCGCCAACAAGATATCGCTGACCGAGGGTCGTGGGTCCCGATCAAAGTCAACCATTTGACCAAATTACCAAAATACCCCTCAATCTTAAAACGCTCCGTTCGAGCTCGTTTCAACTCCGATTGAGCTCATTCTTTTTTTGTTATGATCCAAATTTCATTATCTTTCACCTCAGCTGTATAAACTGATATTTTCCTCCTGTTTCTTCAGCCTCAATCGTTAGGCCCTCTGTTCCGATCCGTCTCATTTCGATCGATAGTATCTAATCCGATATCGTTTAAATCCTTAATTATATTTCATAAATATCTAAAAACACCATAAATTATGTAGGCTACCTGTTGGATTGACGCCTTGGATTACGTGATCTTCGATACTTGCAACTCACGTGGTAACCACCGAACAAGGTGGGGGTAATTTCTAACTCTTTATCTGTTTACAGTTTTCCCTATTCCAAGCATGATTGAGGAATACTAAATGCTGTGATTATATTTGCTGTGACATACTTATTACTGTGAGGGGTGGGCCCGCTGAGGCGCCCCTTCATGCATTCGTCCCTAACCCCCATTCTTCTATGAAAGGTTTGGTGGTCCTTGAAATGCACCAACGGTATTTGAGACCGTTTTATGGGATAAGACGGGCAATGCCCGCACCTATTCGTCCCTTACAATTTCTAATATCTGCTGTGCATATTTCGTGTTGTGTTCTATAATGATTATGCGTATTTCTGATTTAAATATATGTGTTAAGATTTAGACGCGGATTTTATCCCCACGAGTGTATTCAACGCACTCACCCCTTATTCCGTAATTCACGTTACAGGAGGTGATAAGCATGATGAACCCTAGAAGGAGAGAGGAGGTGTTATATTTTTCTGGATCTGTAAATTATTGTAATATGAGGTTTATCAAACTTTTCTCTTTATAAAACAATGTTGGAAGAAATCCATGTTTGGTGATAATGATGTGTATTCGGGATGTGAGATCCTGATAATGATGTGTATTCAGGGATGTGAGATCCTGATGATGAGGTGTGTTTGGGATGGGAGATCCTGATGTTTTTTTTTCCGCTGTGAATATTATGTTTAAGTAGGTTGAACCGATGGTTGTTATGTAATATTTTATGTTCGTTTCCTACCTCTTTTCTTCTTCCTACACGCCCGTGTGGAAAAACTCTGATAAATGTTTTTGTAAGAAAATGGGGCGTGACAAATATTTACATGGTCACATAATAGTGTTAGATATCATATTTTTAAAATTCACAATTTTTCACCATGTACATATATAAATAAAATTAATTCTACAAACTAGTTTTTCACTTCAATTTCAACTCAAAATTAGTCTATATTGTAAAATTTATCAAACATTATAGGATTCACACTAGCCCCATTTTATAGCCTCGCTCAGTCAATCCCTAGATGCACCCCCCCTTAATGGCTTTTCGAGGTGAACATCTCCTCCCAAAATATCAACTAAAAATAAGATTCCCATCATTAGTTATGAATTTTCTAAGTTGACTGAAAACAGTGCATCACATAGGCTGAAAACAGGGTTTCTTCTAAACATTCTTATAATATCAGTTGTACTTGAAAATTCCCAAGGTAAATTTTCTTTCGTTCTTAAGAACAAATAATACAACCTAGTAAGATACGACTTATGAATATGATTCACATAAATAGTTATAAATTTTAGAACTAGACAGAAAATAGGACATGGTCTATACAGAAAACAGGTTGTGTTGAAATATTCAGCATAAATCATACAAGACTCCAAAAATTGCATACAAAGTTTTTGCACGTACCTAAGAACTGGTTCTAAGATATAAGATCATACATAAATTCGAAGGATACAATTCAAAAACATTATCTGATTCAAACCTAAAAATAGAACGAATATACTACAAAATAGGGTATTATTTGAAAAATCATAGTAAATAGAGATTAACTCAAACTCTTCTGATATTTAACATACATATTCTAAACTTCCTATAATAGATTGTGGTAAAAGTATTTAACATAAATCATCTTCTACAATTTCCAGAAAATTACAGAATTAGAGCAGAACACATAGCATAACCGTAGCATAGAAGCAACTTCTTTTTCATTTATGTAACATCATAAACAGAAATTTCTCAACCAAAAAACATCTTTGTACCTTCTAATATACACTACATGTCAGAAAACATCAAAATTCAAAGAAGAAATTAGAAGATTTAAGTAAAAATACCTTCAAAATCAAGAGAGAAGAAAGTGTGCTCTTCCTTTTTGAAAATGTGTTCTTTCTCTTCTAGTTGCAAGTTTCTTTTTGTTTTTTTTCTATTATTTGATTCATCACAGCATATTATATATTAGAAAGTTTAGTACATGAAATAGGAGGTGTCTATAGGGTATTAGGATTTGTAGGAGAAGGTTCCATTATATAGACTAATAATGCATGTTATTATATATAAAAATATATTTATTTTCCTTTTCCTCTTCATTCTTTGTTCTTCTTTTTCTTCTTCTTATGTATATAATATATATATAGATACATGTATATTTACTTACATAAAAAGATAAAAAAAATAATAATAATGCTATATTAGCATAACTTATAAAAAAGAGGTAATTTATTTATATAATTTACTTATGTAAAGAACATATTTTGATACACATTATGATGCATAAATTCATGTTCAAGCAATCTATGTTTCATCACATAGAATAACATATAAAGATCAAAATTAAAATTTTATAAAACAAAAGCATTTACGACACAAACGAGTAAATTAACATAAAAAAAACTTAATATCATATTTATGCATCTAAACTTATTTATTATCTTATAATTTACTTTCATTCATGTCTGTTGAGTGAGTTGCGATAAAGCTTGATTTTTCTCCATGAGCAATCCTACAAAAACCATTAAAATCTCAAAATAAATATTAGCTCATAAAATCTTTGAAATTATTAAGCATGATGTAATACGTTCATCATAATTTTTATATAACTTAAGAGCTCACACTTAATCATTTATAATTGAACACTAAAAATAAATTTTATAAAATATGCAATTGATGTTTTCTTGAAAACGGGGTGTTACTTCCCCCACCTATAAAAATTTCATCCCAAAATTTGGTTTGGCTACAAAAACAACTCGGGGTACTTATTCCAAATCTCCTCTTCACGTTCCCATGTTGCTTCTTCTTACCCATGCCTATTCCAATGTACCAAAACTAATGATATATCTCTATTCCTCAAGGTCTTGATCTTTAGTTCGGGTATTATTTTTGATCAATACTGTTGGGATTTCATTGTTTAGATTTTGATGAGACAAACCAATCATGTAATAGGAAGTTTTGAGTACCCCATTTTCACAGTGTTTAAGTGAATAAATAGACTAGAATTAAGTCTTGAGTCAAGGATTGAAATGGAGGTTAAAAAGGGATAAAGCTACATCTAAGCTTTAAAGGAAGATATCGCTGCATTCAGGCAGGATACAGCATTGCTGGAAGAAGAAATGAACAGCAAAGCATAAATAGGGCTGTACTTCAACACAGCAAAACAAGGAAGAACGACGTGCAGCGTCGCTGCATGAAAAAGGATACAGGAGTACTGCTAGAAGGATGATTACAGCAGCACTGCCAGACGATACTGCAAGCAGGTCTAAAATACAGCAGCACTGAAAGAATGCATCAGCTGCACAAAGACCAAGGATACAGTGCAGAAGTACAGGACTGTCGAGTAAATACAGCGCCAACTATAAGACGAAGTATCCTGTAAATCCCAGGAAGGATAAATGCAGTACGAGGAACGGAGATCCAAGCAGGGACAAAAGAGCCGTTCAAGGAAAAGTCAAAGTAGCAGACACGGAGCCAGTAAGAAGATGCCACATGGACTGACGCGCCGCAGAAAGCTGCGAGCCGCAACTGCCGCATTAAATGCTCCGAAAAGAAAGGTCAGTCGCATTAAATGCGAACCATACTTTGGCCAGGCTATTTCAAATTCAAAAGAGGGGTGTCTCCTTCAACGGACATCTTCTCCTACAAGTATAAATAGAGGTCGAGAAGAACTGAAGTTGGTTACTGAAAACTGATACTGTCAACTAATTTCCATATGCGAAAGTTTCAAGCTTACAAATTTAAAGCATTCAAGCCAACAATTTCAGTCACTCAACCTATCGAAGTGAAGCAAGTTCAAGCTGAAAGATTCCTTACGGATTTAGAAGCTCACTTCGAAGCACAAGTTGAAGAAAACCTTTTTATCCTTTTAACCTTGTTGCTGTGTGCTTAGGTTGTTTTAGTGGTGTCAAGCAGTTGATAGGAGAGATCCTTGCTGTTTGTTTTAGTTGTCTAGAGTTAGGCAGCTTCCCTGTGTGGGAGTATAGAACCTTGTGTGGGTTAGCCTTTGAAGTTTGCAGTTGCTGTGTGTATGCTGGACTTCAGTAGGTGGTTAACTTTGTAAGTTGATAGATTGTTAGGAGAGTCCTGTAAATCAATCTTGCTTAACAAAGTTCCTGCTCGAGGAGCAGTAGAGTGGACGTTGAAGGATTACACCACCTTCGAACCACTATAAGCCATAAGTGTTTTTATCGCTTTATTTATCTGTGCTTATTTTCTGCATATATCTATCTCTCATCATAAAACGTTTAAAAGAAGCATTCTTGTATAAAACAACATTGTGTTTAAAAGTATATTTCCGCTGCGTACAAAACTCCAGGTTACAGCGTGCAGCACTGCATCCTAGCGCTGCAAGCAGTAACCATCTATCGCTGCAAGCTCCAGTAACTTGCAGTGCAGAACAGTTGTTTTAAAGATTTTGAAAAATCGACCAAGGTTCATTCACCCCCCCTCTGAACCTCGGACCACTTGGGACCAACAAGTGGTATCAGAGCAAGTTGGGTTAAAAGCCAACTTATCTGGTCACCTACCCAGATCCACCTTTGTCTCGCTGTTTTCTTTGCATAAAAATCATTTTTAAAACATATCATGGATTCCTCCAATCACAAGCTACCTATGTTTTCCATAGAGGAATATGGCGACTGGAAGATTAGAATGCAGGCACACCTTTCTGCCATGAATGATGAGATGTGGACCGTCATAACTGAAGGACCGATAATCCCCATGAAGGTAAATCCAATGTATGGAAGAGACCATGCAGAAGGAGAGCAGCCACCACCAAACTTCCTGACCAAACCACGATAAGAGTGGGGAAACGAAGACAGGAAGAGAGCCAACCTGGATAACGTGGCAAAGAACGCTTTATTTATTACTTTGGATAAAGGCACTTTTAGCAAAGTGAAAACTTGCTCAACATCCAAAGAAATACGGGAAAAGCTGGAGTAGATTTATGAAGGAACTGAGCTCACCAAGGACAACAAAATCTCCAACGCCACCCAATTATTCGAGCTCTTCGAGATGAAGAATGAAGAGACTCTTGAGCAACTAGATCTAAGATTCACATCCATAGTGAATGAACTAGAAGCTCTGGGCAAACACTACACACAGAAAGAAAAGAACATGAAGGTGTTAAGAGCCCTACCAGTGGAGTGGGATAGCAAGACCACTGCCATGAGAGTGTCTATGGACCTGAAGTCCATGAGCACAATTGACTTATTCTCCGACTTGAAAGCATTCGAGTATGACATCAACAGAAGGAGAAAAGAGTCAGATGAGTCAGTCTCCAAAGTTACAGCGCTAACCGCCAGAGGAACAAAGGATACAGCAACCGCCAATTGCAGTAAGCAGAGTGAGGATACAGCAGAAGTTGCTGAAGAGGATATGGCGCTCCTCCTAAGGAAATTCAGGAGATTCATCAAAAGCAACAACAATAGCAGCAACACCAACCTAAAAAAAAAGAATGACTTCAGAAGAAGTCACTCAACCCCTCAGGGATCTTCTTCTCCACAGTCAAATACAGGGAATGTTGACTTGTGTTATAATTGCAGGAAACCTGGACACTACGCAAGGAATTGTCCTTATCCAACAGTGCACAAGTATCCTGAAGGAGAAAGAGAACAGAGGAGAGATAAAAGACGAGAGGAAAGATACAAGCTTCGAGCTCTCATAGGAGAGATGGAGAAAGCCAAGGATGCAGTAGTTCCGAAGGAAGTACTAAAAGCTGCAGAATCCTCTGACAGCGATGCTGAAACCTCATCCTCTGACGAAGAAGCACTCATATGCCTGATGGCTAAAGATGGCGAGGACAGCGAAGAAGATGAGGTAATCTACCAACCGTTGTCCATACAAGCTGATGAGGAGCTGAACATGATTCAGTCCTTGAAAAGGATCATGAGTGATTTCGAGCAGATCAACTCAATTCATGAGGAGCTTAAGGTTGAGAATGAAAACCTTAGAATCGATAATGAGATCCTCAAAAGCAAAAACATCGACATTGCCAGAATGCTCGCTGCACGAGAGTCTGATAACTCAAAGTGTAGTAAGCAGCAACAAGAGATCTCTAGATTGAATCTGCTGATCACTGAGCTAAGATCTGAGAAGAAAATCTTGCAGTCCAAGATGAGAACGTTCACCAAATCCTCAAAGGACGCAAGAGATTGCATAAATAGTGTCAGGGATCCCTTTGTGATTTCAGGCATAGGTTACAGCAATCAAGGCTCTCAGAATACAGCAAGCACATCCGAAGCTGTGAATTTTGTTCAAGCTAAAACTCCTATGGAGAAAGAGCTACTCTGTGACTCTGAAAAGATAGTGAACAAAACAGCAATGACGGATAAAGGGAAGAAACCCCAATGCTCAACTGCAGGGAATAAGCCTGCATCTAAGACTTGGCTGCAGCAGAAGTCATCTGCTGCATACAACAAAAGGATGCAGCAACCAACAAAGTTGCAGCATAGAAGAAACTTTCCCACCAATACTAAGACCTACATGTCTAAACCTCAAGGAGGATATGCTCCAGGGAAGTATGGTGGAAGACCACACTACAAGGGTGTTGGTAATACACATGATGGTTATGCACACACTTTTTACAAGCAGTCTGTCAAGACAACTGCATACAGCATGAGAACCAACAAATCTTACAGTAAAGCAATTACTGTCAAGAAAGTTTGGGTTCCCAAAGTAACTAACCCCAAAGGACCAGTATGGATATGGGTACCTAAATCTGTTTAAGTTTGTTACAGGTTACAGTGCCAGGATGCAGCAGTGATGTATGGTATATCGACAGCGGCTGCTCAAGGCACATGACAGGCAATAAAGAAACGCTGAAAGACTTCCAAGAATGTAAAGGACCTAAGGTCATATTTGGTGATGATTCCAAAGGAAGCACAAAAGGAAGCGGATGCCTGGTCAAGGGGAACATCAAGATTAAAGACGTATCCTACGTAAAGGGGCTTAGATACAATCTTCTAAGCATCAGTCAATTCTGTGACAAAGGGTACACTGTGGAATTCAACCTCAACAAGTGCTTAATCAAGGACAACACCACAAATGAAGTAAAGCTTACAGGAACAAGAAGATGAAATACCTACCTAGCAGATTGGAATTCCTCCACTCAATCAACATGCTTCATAGTGAAAAGTCCACCGGAGCTAAGCTGGTTATGGCACAAACGATTAAGCCACCTGAACTTTAAGACTATCAACAAGCTAGCAAGAAAAGGCCTCGTGAGAGGATTACCAGATGTAGCTTACAAGAAAGAGAATGTCTGTGGAGCGTGTCAAAAAGGAAAGCAGGTTAAGAGCTCTTTCAAGGATAAAATTCAGAAATCATCTCACAGGATTCTAGATCTTCTACACATGGACCTCTTTGGACCAGTAGAACCAGTAAGCTTGAGCGGGAAGAAGTACTCCCTAGTAGTAGTGGATGACTACTCTAGATACACATGGACGATCTTTCTAGCAAAGAAGTCGGAAACTCAAGAAAAGCTACCTGGCCTCATGAAGAAAATTCAGAATGAGAAGAGCTTGAGCATAGTGAAGATAAGATCAGACAGGAACCGAGTTCACGAATAAGTTCATAGAGAAATTCTGTTCTGACAATGGTATTCGTCATGAATACTCTGCTGCAAGAACACCTCAACAAAACGGGGTTGCTGAAAGAAGGAATAGAACCCTCAAGGAAGCAGCAAGGACGATGATAGCAGAAGCAGAAATACCCAAGAGATTTTGGGCTGAGGCAACCAACACTGCATGCTATACGCAGAACAGATGTTTAATCATCAAGGATCTTGACAAGACACCGTATGAAATATGGAATGGTCATACACCAAACATTTCCTATCTGCATATCATTGGATGCAGGTGTTATATTCTCAACAATGGAAAGGAACATCTGAAGACTTTTGAAGCTAAATCAGACGAAGGAGTATTTCTAGGATACTATGCTGTAAGTAGAGCTTTCAGAGTGTTTAATAAAAGAACCCTGGTGGTAGAAGAATCTGTACATGTGGTGTTTGATGAACCACATTGTGACACAAAGAAGCTGGAAAAATCACCAGAAGAAACTTCTCCTAGAAAAGGGAATGTTGTACCATACATAGAAGGAGTTCTGCCTACAGAAGAAGATAAAGAAGAAGAAGCTGCAATCTTGGATGCAGCAGACATTCTTACAACAGCAGAACCTCCTGCAATACAGCAACATGATGAGCAAAATACACCAACGCACGTTTTTGAGCCAGACAGGACATGGCTTAGAAATCATCCAAGAGATCTCATTATAGGAGATCTATCCATCGGTGTAAGGACAAGAAGATCCATCCCACATGAAGCAATGTTTGCATGCTTCATATCACAAACAGAGCCTGAGAATGTTGAAGAGGCACTGCAAGATAGCAACTGGGTACAGGCCATGCAGGAAGAATTAAATGGTTTTGAGAGAAATCAAGTATGGCAAACAGTCGCTAGACCAACCCATCAAGGTGTAATTGGAACAAAGTGGGTGTTCAAGAACAAGCTAGATGAATCAAGAGTCGTTGTAAGAAACAAAACAAGATTAGTTGCTAAAGGATACTGTCAGGAAGAAGGAATTGATTTTGATGAGACTTTTGCACCAGTGGCAAGGCTAGAAGCAATAAGAATTTTCTTAGCCTACGCAGCACATATGAATTTCAACGTCTATCAAATGGATGTTAAAAGCGCATTCTTGAATGGTCTCCTTACAGAGGAAGTATATGTTGAGCAACCTCCTGGTTTCGAGGATCAAGCAGAAGAGAAGGTGTTTCGATTATAAAAGGCCCTATATGGACTGAAGCAAACACCAAGAGCTTGGTATGACACCTTATCCCTCTATCTTCTGGAGAATGGTTTTCAAAAGGAAACTATCGACAAGACGCTGTTTAGAATACAGGATGGAGAAAGTGTACTTCTTGTACAAATCTATGTGGATGATATTATCTTCGGATCCACAAACAAAGAGCTATGTGAGAAATTCTCCAACCTGATGCAGTCAAAGTTCGAGATGAGTATGATGGGAGAATTAAGTTTCTTTCTCGGGCTGCAAGTAAAACAGCTACCTACAGGAACCTTCATCAACCAAGTCAAGTATACGAAGGAGCTTATCAAGAAATTTGGCATGGAGAATGGAGCAGCAACGTCCGTACCCATGTCCACATCCATAAGTCTTGACAAAGATGAAGATGGTAAAGATGTAGACCATACCAAGTACAGACGCCTCATTGGATCGCTGCTGTATCTCACAGCAAGCAGGCCAGATATCATGTTTGCAGTAGGAGTCTGTGCTAGATTCCAAGCAGCACCAAAGGAATCACATCTTTTAGCAGTGAAAAGAGTGATTAAGTATCTGAAAGGAACTCAGGAAGTCGGCCTATGGTATCATAAAGAAGGAGGATTCAAGCTTAAAGGTTACTCCGACTCAGATTATGCAGGCTGCAAGATCGATAGAAAGAGTACAAGTGGGACGTGTCAATTTCTGGGAAATAGACTTGTCTCGTGGTTCTGTAGGAAGCAGACCTCAATTGCAACCTCTACAGCAGAAGCAGAGTATGTTGCAGCAGGAAGTTGCTGTGCGCAGATTCTCTGGATACAGCAGCAACTTAGAGATTATGGGATAGAAGAAAAAGAGACTCCTATTCTCTGTGACAATACGAGCGCTATTGCAATTACCCATAATCCTGTCTTTCACTCAAGAACAAAGCACATTGACATTCGTCATCACTTTATAAGAGATCATGTTGAGAAGAAAGATGTTGTGCTTGAAAAGGTTCACACGGATCTACAGCTTGCAGATATCCTTACAAAACCTTTGAGTGAATCAAGGTTTTCTATGCTTCGTAACGAGATAGGAATCCTTAAGTTGTAAAGAAAAAGAAAATGCAGGATCGCATGGGGAACCTCTGCATACTTGCAGGAAGCAGTAAAGATGGTACTGTAAGCTACGCGTCAATACAGCACTGGGTTCAGACAGCACTACAACCTACATTCTTACAGTACAGCAGCTATCAAAGATCTCAAGCAGCACCAGGTTACAACATTAATTTCAAAAGGAGTATTGATTGCTCTGCAACCTCGTACTAGAGATGCTGCAACCTTAAAACGGCATTTATTTAGGCGGCAAAGGGCATGTCTTTTAGCATTAAATGAATGACTGCGGTGTCAGGAAGTGGAAAGGGCGCTGACAGAGCCCACGCGCCAAGTAATTATTAACGTCGATTTGACATCTCCACTTTTTCCTGAGCCACTAGATCATTTTCCTGATTTATCTCAACCGTCAATCTCGCACGTCTCTTGAGAACCGCCATAAAGACCAAAACGTGTCATTTGAAATTCACTTTTCATCATCTTCAGAGAGAGAAACGCTTTGATCGCAGAAAATTCTCTAAGTGCAAAACCCTCGTTTCTTCTCTCTCTATCTCACAAAAATTTCAATGGCTGCCAGAAAGACTATCGTTCTTGATGGAAGAATGATCAACAAGGAGAATATCTTGGAATCAGGGCTGTATGATAATGCCCTGATCAAAAGGATTTTTGATGCTCTACAACAGACCCAAGTCCTAGGGCTGTTAACCACAGTATATGCTGGCTTCTCCACGGAGTCAGTACAGAGGTTTTATGCCTACGCTAGGCAGGTGGAGGAAAGGAACTGCATCCTATTCCGGATGGATACAGATGGAGAGGAACGGTCGCTGACCGTTAGGGATATCTCCACCACCTTCAGCATTTCGGCTGCAGGCTTGACCCCCAGCCAGTTAGCGACATATGGGGAGACATCGGCTCAAGAGATGTGGGATCTCTTTCGAGCAAGGGATGCAGGGGCTGAAATCAAAAGAAGTGCCCCCAAGAAGCTCTTCAAACCAGAGTTTGAACTTCTCCACGACATTTGTGCATACTCCATCGAAGGGAGGACAGGAAGTTATGACAAGTGCACAGATCTCCGGTTCCGGATCATGTCTGCAATAATGACCGGAGAGAAGGTGAACTGGGCGAGGTTCATCATGAAGAGGCTGTGGGAGAAAGCAGAGAAGATAACGGAGCGTCGGAGCTACAGTATCACTATCTGCTCTCTGCTCTGCAAGCTTGGCCTTCAACTTGCAGCACCCGCCCCCATTCATCCTGGAAAGTATCTTGGGGAGAAGAAGAAGGGCAATACCCAGCCGAAGGCTGCAGGAGCAGGAGTTGCGAGGAAGAAAACCAAAGATAAAAAGAATGCAGCTCTTGCTCTGCAAGATGAAGCTGCTGGCAGTGGGGAAGATGCTGAAGAAGAGGAACCTTCGAGTCCTCTTCCTATTATCAAGAGGAGTTCAGGGAAGGCAGTACCTGAACTTGAATCCTCTTCCCCAAATGATGACGCACCCTTGGTGAGAAGGGCTCCACGCAGCAAGAGAGCTGCTGCCGCTGTTGGGGATGTGTCACATCAGTCCAGGGAGAAAGGTGACTCTCTTTATTCCCAGCTCTCTACACCTAATATGGTTGTAGTTGACCTTGGGGATGAGTCACATCAGCTTCGGGAGCCACATCAGCACCGAGTCAAGCCAACTGAAGAAGAAGCTCGTCTACAAACAGATGCTTCAGTGCTCGATCCCACCTTTCCGCCTGCTAGAAATATGTCGGCAGAGTACTCTTTTTGGAGAGAGATGCGGCTGTCTAAGGGGGAAATCCTGTTGAAGTGGAAGGATTTCCTGACAGTCGAGCAAGCTGTCCTGGAGTGGGCCAAATCAGAGGATATTCTGGCACTCCTGCAACCTAACTTTGCAGCAAGAGTTCAAGAGCTTGAAGGCTGCAGCGCTGCACAGGGAGCACAGGACAAGGGAAAGGGCAAAGCTCTTGCAGAATCCGACTCTGCAGAGCTGCCGATGAGAGCAGCAGTGGAAGATGTGCAGGTCTTCCTCACCCCGGCTGCGGAGGCTGTAAGAAGGGGCGATGATGTCGCTTTTGCTCAAGAGCAAATCGACATCTTGGGAGTAGAGCAGGCTGAGGAAGCCATGCTGCATCTTGCGCTGCAACAGAGCCTAAAGGAAACCAGGATGCAGCACACTCCAAGGAGGATGCGGGGAGAAGACAGTTCAAGTTCAAATCAGATGAACTCCCCTGCATACGAGCAAGTAGTTGAGGGCCTCTCCAACATTGTCACGCTAGATCGCCTGGAGGAGGAGGAAACCCAACTGCTGGATTATGGTGATTCCCCAGTTCGCGAAGATGAAGATGCTGCTCAAGCAGATTTTGAGGGGGAACCATCAACCATAATCAGGAATATCCTCACAGACATTTCCACAATTGCCGATGAAGCATCTACGGAGGGAGTTGCAGAGGCGGTACTCCCTGCACAGGACACGACAGCAGTGCAGCCAGCAACCACCCTTCAACAAGAAGAAGGAGCTGCAGAGAAGAGCAGGGTGGAAGCTGAGATCCTAGCAGCAGTAGAGGATACAGTGCTGAATACTGTGATCGTTGCAGGAAGCCATGCAGAGCTGCAAGAACCCATTCTTGCAGCAGAGACTGTCGAAGAGGCTACCGGACCGGCCGAGGAGACGGGGTCCGTTGAGAAGACCTCAGTGGAGGATGTTGTTCTGACAACACTCCCTGAGTGTGAGAAGACCTCAGGTGGGGAGGCTGTTCCGATAGTACCCACTGAGGATGCTGAAGTTGAAGTCGAGGTATCCCCAGCGCAGCTAGAGACACCTCGTGAGGAGGTTGATGCTGCAGCTGCTGCTTGCTCTCAAGAACCCTCAAAGGTTACAGCAGCGAAGGATACTGTGGACGCTAACATGTCGGATGCCGAATTCGCAAGATGGATGAAGGGACGGAATGTTGCTGTTCATGGGCCAAAATCTGGAGGAGCCGTTCCTGTTCCAGTCTTATCCAGCGAAGAGGAGGCAGAAGAAGAAGAAGGAGATGAGCACCCATCCTCAAGCTCTACAGGATCTCATATCCGCAAGGATGAGGATGAGGTTGCTGCTAAAGTACCGAGGCAGGATGCAGCACCAGTATGCCAAGAGGTGATTCCATTTGCTGCATCCGCTGCTGTCTCAACAAGAAGGAATTCAGGGCTGACTCCTGATGAATCTATCAACAGAGTCGAGACCGCTGTTAGACATCTGCTGCATGCTCTCCAGGAGCATGAGTCTATCATGCGCAACAGTCTCAGGGTCAGCGCCCAATTCCATGCTGAAACCATGACGGGTTTCAAGAAGGACCTCGAAGTGCTGCCTGACATGATCAAATCAACTCTCACTGAACATTCGAACAGGCTGTACTACGATCGGGTCAGGATGGAGAAGGAGTTGAAGGTTGAAGCTGCTCTGACACGCCAAGAGATCAGACAGTGTAAGCAGCATGCTGAAAATGACTCAACCAGACTCAACCATCACTCCCAAGTCCTCGAATCACTTCTGGATCGTGTCTATGATCAATCCCAAAGAACCAGAAGTGTGGACGACCGCCTAGGGAACCTGGAGCTGATTGTGGGAGAACTCAGGGACATCATGGTCTGAGATTTCCCTCAGCATGTCGATGCTCCAGAGCCCGTCCCTCAACCGACCCGACGCCCGCGATCAAGGGCGGTCCCAGCAGCCCCTGCTCAGCCCCCGGCCTTTGATGATGCCAAAAAGGGGGAAGGACTTGAAGAGAAATACAGGAGCAAAGGGGCGGCGGAACCTGAAGAAGAGGAAGAAGATGATGACCAGCAACCTCTCAGCAGGAGGAGAAGGAGGTCTGGATCATCTGCTGCTGATATCCCTTCTCCGAAGAGATGGAGAAGAGATGATGATGGAGCTGGTGGAGCCGGTGCAGCTGCAGGAAGAAGATCTGCTGCAGGTTCTGCACACAGCAGAGCTGCAAGCAAGGATGCAGCACCGCCCAGCTATCATCATAAGAGAAGGGATGATAGCCAGCAGCAAGGCTCAAGGAAGAGGATGAGCGGGGACGAGTCTGAGAATCAAAGGCGTCGGTACAAAGAAGCTGCAGATCCTAACGCCTGGATTCAAAGACTCGGTGTAATTGGTACAAGAAAAATATTTCCAAACAACTACTACCAATTCCCTCCTCAAGAAATCCCTCGCCTTGACACTGAGAACATCTCTGCTGAAGTGTCCGTGTTGATGGATCAAAGGCCTGAAGGAGAGAACATGGCTTGGAGATTTGACATCTTCAAAGAAGTCAGACTGCCTTTTGATCGGAATCCAACATTTGAGGTGATCACCATTTTCAAACGATCAGAGTACCTCAGACATTTCAGAGATCTATGCAGGCAAGGCAAATTCAGCAAGTATCATACCTGCAAGACTGCATTGAGAAGGTATGAACAGCTCGTTCGGGAATGAAGCCTTGACATTCAACAGATGTACATTGATCGAGTCAAGGAAGGGCTGATCGTACCATACTGCGAGGACTTCTGACTGAGATGGATTCAGATTCCTGTGATCAGACATAAGTTGGAAGAGTCCTACCAAGAGTCCATCAGGGATTGGTGGAAATGATCAAGAGGAAGGGAAGGCCTCGAAAGGCTTGAAAGAAG
This sequence comes from Scutellaria barbata, assembly GCA_028654395.1. NCBI lineage: Eukaryota > Viridiplantae > Streptophyta > Magnoliopsida > Lamiales > Lamiaceae > Scutellaria > Scutellaria barbata. Next base: position 8,294,360 of record CM053654.1, read on the forward strand.
ATCAGACGAATCAACAAGCAAAAGGTCTTCGTTTTACTAAGCTGTATTCACATACCCTCTTATGATCCTTATTGTTATATTTTTGATGTTGTAAAAATTTCTATCTCTTAAATGAAGAAATTTTTCTTTCTGCTCTGAACAAGTTCAACTCTTATGAACTCATGCATGCTGTTTATGTTATCCTGTTGTTTATGTTGAAAGGAATAGCATGATGCATCTCTGATGAATCCAGGATTAGATTTTATTTATTCAAAGCTGTGCAAGCATGTAATCTGGATAAACCATATGAGTTAAAGTAAAATGAAACTTCTTCATGAACGAAATAGTGTAAAGGTTTTGTCATCATCAAAAAGGGGGAAATTGTTGGGATTTCATTGTTTAGATTTTGATGAGACAAACCAATCATGTAATAGGAAGTTTTGAGTACCCCATTTTCACGGTGTTTAAGTGAATAAATAGACTAGAATTAAGTCTTGAGTCAAGGATTGAAATGGAGGTTAAAAAAGGATAAAGCTGCATCTAAGCTTTAAAGGAAGATATCGTTGCATTCAGGCAGGATACAGCATTGCTGGAAAAAGAAAGGAACAGCAAAGCATAAATAGGGCTGTACTTCTACACAGCAAAATAAGGAAGAACGGCGTGCAGCGTCGCTGCATGAAAAAGGATACAGGAGTACTGTTAGAAGGATGATTACAGCAGCACTGCCAGACGATACTGCAAGCAGGTCTAAAATACAGCAGCACTGAAAGAATGCATCAGCTGCACAAAGACCAAGGATACAGCGCAGAAGTACAGGACTGTCGAGTAAATACAGCGCCAACTACAAGACGAAGTATCCTGCAAATCCCAGGAAGGATAAATGCAGTACGAGAAATGAAGATCCAAGCAGGGACAAAAGAGCCGTTCAAGGAAAAGTCAAAGTAGCAGACACGGAGCCAGTAAGAAGATGCCACATGGACTGACGCGCCGCAGAAAGCTGCGAGCCGCAACTGCCACATTAAATGCTCCGAAAAGAAAGGTCAGTCGCATTAAATGCGAACCATACTTTGGCCAGGCTATTTCAAATTCAAAAGAGGGATGTCTCCTTCAACGGACATCTTCTCCTACAAGTATAAATAGAGGTCGAGAAGAACTGAAGCTGGTTACTGAAAACTGATACTGTCAACTAATTTCCATACGCGAAAGTTTCAAGCTTACAAATTTAAAGCATTCAAGCCAACAGTTTCAGTCACTCAACCTATCGAAGTGAAGCAAGTTCAAGCTAAAAGATTCCTTACGGATTCAGAAGCTCACTTCGAAGCACAAGTTGAAAAAAACCTTTTTATCCTTTTAACCTTGTTGCTATGTGCTTAGGTTGTTTTAGTGGTGTCAAGCAGTTGATAGGAGAGATCCTTGCTGTTTGTTTTAGTTGTCTAGAGTTAGGCAGCTTCCCTGTGTGGGAGTATAGAACCCTGTGTGGGTTAGTCTTTGAAGTTTGCAGTTGCTGTGTGTATGCTGGACTTCAGTAGGTGGTTAACTTTGTAAGTTGATAGATTGTTAGGAGAGTCCTGTAAATCAATATTGCTTAACAAAGTTCCTGCTCGAGGAGCAGTAGAGTGGACGTAGAAGGATTACACCACCTTCGAACCACTATAAGCCATAAGTGTTTTTATCGCTTTATTTATCTGTGCTTATTTCTGCATATATCTATCTCTCATCATAAAACGTTTAAAAGAAGCATTCTTGTATAAAACAGCCTTGTGTTTAAAAGTATATTTCCGCTTCGTACAAAACTCCAGGTTACAGCGTGCAGCACTGCATCCTAGCGCTACAAGCAGTAACCATCTATCGCTGCAAGCTCCAGTAACTTGCATCGCAGAACGGTTGTTTTAAAGATTCTGAAAAATCGACCAAGGTTCATTCACCCCCCCCTCTGAACCTCGGACCACTTGGGACCAACAAATACCAACCTGATCTCCATAGTGGTCTTGACGATTAATAGCAGATATTAATAGAGAATGTGTCATAAACTTCTTTTAATGTGTCTGTTTCAATGATTGATGCTTCATTTAATATGTTCCAAACATTATCGATGACTTCTAGTCCTCATCTCATGAAAATATTTTTAAGTTCCTTCTAACTTTAGTTGAGGCTTGGTGAATTGAGTAGATAAGGACAACTTTTTTTTTTTAAAGTCAAGATGATATATGTCTTCAAGAATGATATCTTGTACTTGTCTTCAACTTTTCTTCTTCTAAGGTTGTGTCTGCTCAAACTATCTTCTAGTTAAGTCTTCTAACTGTACGCCTAGGTCTGCGGCTTATATCTTAAAGGGTGGTGTGCCGTTGAAGCACCCAAAAATAAATCGATTTTCCTCCACTAATTTGTAGTAGTGGCAAATAGGAATCGATCCAATAGAAAGCAATAAAATCAATTAAATGCTAACGTACTAAAACTAATAGGAGTTTGGATTGAAACTATAACACTCCTAAACTTTGATGATTTGAAATAATTTAAGATACACATATATGGGAATGTTAGGTTCCTGACTTAGATTGAAACGCAGTAAGACTCCATAAAACTTGAAAGAAACTTTGTGTATTTAAAATATACCATCATTTATATATAGGATCCAAAATATATATTTACAACAAAAGACTCATCAACGGTTTAATTATCCCAAAGACGAGTATCTGAACATAAGCTTCAAAAGTTCATCTCGGGCATGGTATATAAACAACTATCTGGCCATTAAGGAGATGGATTATCTCTGCACGTCATTATCTGCATTACAAAAACTTAATAATGACTAATAGGCTCAGTAAGTTGAAACTTATGCAAGCAATCACGTATAATGAATCATATCATGTAATATGCTTTTCCATATTATTCATTATTCTAAAATAAATATCCTTTGTAGGGTACCCGAAAGACTGGTACTCAATCAATATCAGTAGGCCGTATAAGCATTTCATTAAGATTGGCCAATCATCATATCAAAATGTCTACTCTCCATTAGTTAAGCACTATCACTAGTACTCAACCAACATATGTAGACTGTACACATATTGTCTACTCTTCGATAGCCAAGCACCATTCAACTTATTCCTTCTGGTACTCAACTATCATCTGTAGACCGTATAATCATGTTGCCTACTCTCAATCAACCAAGCACCATACTTCCTCTTTCAAAACCTTTTATATGCATTATGAATCATAAGAACTACGCATACCATTCAATTGTAAACATAGAATAATACAAATATCATTTAAATCACATGAATCAATTAATTCTTGTAATGCAGCAATTAAAAGCTTCAACTTACTTCAAGTCCAATACGAGCACAATAGTGGAAGTGTTTGTCTTTGGGGAAGATGTGATGTGCTTATAACCTAAAAGAATCAAGCATGCATATATACCTTTAAATACTCATTCAATGAAGATAGAAATCATTCAATTACACATATCAAGTCTCATGATCCTACCTCTTAATATCATTCTTAAACTTGCAGCCCCTAACCTTGCATTAACACACTAAGAACTCAAATGAATCGAACAACCTATGCTCTTACGTAATTAACATAAATAACCAATTAAGTTATCTATCCTCCAACTCTTCAAGCACTAGTCCAAACATTATAACTATAGCAAACATCAATAAAATAAATGTACAACTTACAAGATTCACAAGTTCAATTAAACTACTTTAACTAACTAAGTTATCTTCAATTCCTCTTCATAAAAACACATATAATTCAGATCCTATAACCTATCAAATAAACATAATTTTAAGCATAAAACATAGGGATAGGATCAGACCTAGAATAAAGCTTAAGTATGCAGCGTTTTAAGCAAAATAAGCACCAAACTAGCTTCGATTCATCTCATATGCAACCACCATGATTGATTTCAGTTTTGCATGGGGTTTGGGGTTCTAAGGATGAAGAAATGAAGGGGAGAAGAGGGCTGGACGGTTTTGGGGAGAAAGTAATCAAATGAGAACATAAAAGTGATTTCCTACCACTTTTGACTTTGCAAAAGAGAAGCACTTACCTTGTTAATTGGCTAGACATATTTAGGTGTGAAATGGGTAGCATGCCACATTTTTAGCCTTAGGAAGTTGATAAAAATCATAAAAATCAAGTGCAACACCATACAAATACTTTCGGTGCAACCTAGTTTACTAACCAATCAAATTGCACTGTTTTTCTTAAATAAATGAAATGAAATTCATAACTTAGAAGTGTAAACAAGTTAATCTAGGAATGTCATTTTAGAGATATTATGCATTTAGCGTATTTCTAATCATTTTCGCCACATCCATCTTCTCTTCCCAAGCCAAATCTTTCCACTGTAAAAGAAGCACTTAAAAGAGTATATTAGACGTGCTTATGAGTGTATTTTAATGTAGGATGCAAATGATTAAAGAATTGGGCATTACAGAAACTATCTAAAACTAATCAACTAATTACCAAGCAAAAACAAAGAACATACAAAATAAGAATTGATAAATCAAATTACGAAAGTTCATCCAGTTTTCAGTTCACTTATCCATTTCTTTCTTCCTATTATGATCATATGAAACATTAATTAAGTTTACACTGAAACTTTAACCCTTGATTGTTAGATATTGATGTCACTCCTTATGGTGTATTCAATTAAAGATATAATCTCAATTGACCCTAATTGATAAACAGCCTAGTAGGTACGACCTCTAGATTTAATTATCAACTGCATTAAATTCATGGATGACAGGCCAAACCGAACATCATATACAAAATATTCGTACTGTTTGACTTGATATCAGTTGCTACTAATGATTGATTACTATTACAATTATAGATTATCAACATCTATTCTAGCAATAGACATACAAATCATTCAACATAGCAGACCATTACTACATCAAACATTCATAATCCATAAGCATGTAAAACAAATAACACAAAGTAACGCTGGAAAACAAACTTAATTAAACATTACTAGAAACGATCACAAGTAAGAAAGATCGGTTCAAACTTTCCTTCAAACTGAATGAATAAAATCCTATCCACGCATATTGATATCTTAAAGAATCTCCATACTTGAAAAAAAAACTAAAGATAAAAGATATTCAAATGTGTCTCACTTCTCTCATGAGTACCCTCCTAAATTATACATGGTTATAGACTTTAAACACTAATGAGAATGGGTTATATGCCTTAATTCATTGGTTTAAATCAAAATCTCGAATTCTAGCTCTGCATTAGGTAATCAACATACTCAGTGTCCACCTAGTGAGTCCCATCGAATCAATTCTTGCCCAATCTGCACTTTCATCCGGCCAATTTCACCCAATCTACTACAACTTAGCTAATAAGCTTGAAAAACATATAAAGCATACAAGTCATAGTATTTGGATGTGAAACATCAATGTGTAAAAAAATATATTTTGCACATAATCTTTTTTATCATTAAAACAACATTCGAAATCATCATTTGTATGCACATTTTCCTACTTATCAAAAGGTCTTCTGATTCAATTATCACTGGAAGACATTCCCCCTTGAGATATGTTCTTCTTAGTGTTATATCAGCTTCCTTCAGCAATTTCTTAAGTTGATCATTTATAATCACATCTATACAAACACCAATCTATACATGAGGAAACTGAAGAAAACATCCTAGAGAAGAGAATTTTTATCATCATTAAAGTCAAATAAATTTCCTAATATAGCACTTGATCTGCTTTCCCTTTTGACATGTTCCATTAAAATTCTCCTTATTGAAGGCTAAATCTTGGAGTCCACTCACTAGCCATTTTCTTTCAAACTTGTTTATTGTTGTAATGTCCCATTTCTTTTGTAAATAAACCTTAATTGAGACGTTACTTATCTATAAAAACATTACTCTTTTAAGAATAATAAAGATAAATATAAAATAAGATTTATTATAAAATATTTATTTTCATAATTCATAAAATATTACATTTTTAAATAAAAAGGTTTCTATAACCTTTGATCATTGGTTACCAGCATCCAACTGCTCGCACTCCACGCCATAAAATCCTTAAACTGAAAATATTTTAAGAAGAGGGGTGAGTGTTTGAAATACACTCAGTAGGGAGACTCGGATGACAAAATAATTTCTAACATTTGAAACCATTTGATAAAAGATATTGCATGCCCTATTTCAAAACGTTATAAAATTAAAAGATTTCATTCGGGTATTTCTCAACTCATCATAACACAATTTTTATCAGAAAAACCTGATTGACATAAAAGGTTTATCTTTTAATAAAAACAACAGAAAATAGATCACTTCAATCACGTGACATAAATCATTCAATAATGCAAGCAGTCATCTCAATCAATTATCATTCACACTCAAACATATCACTTTCATTACGGTTTTTAGCCGCCATAGATACGGTTCTTAGCCGCTATAGATACGAGTCTTAACCGCTATAGATATGGTTCTTAACCGCCATAGATACGGTTCTTAGCTGCCTTGCATGCGCATACATACATATTTACTTCACACATACACATATCAAACATACACATGGAAACACATTAGTTTAACATAACACTTAGTGCGGTTCTTAACTGTCATGAAAATACATCTTATTTGTACATATGCAAATATTAACTTCACATCATTCTTCACCTTTGCATTCATAGTAAAACATTCACTTTCCCAAAACAATCACAATCCATCATGTGCTTTAAATCATTCATCAATCACATTGACGTTTAATAATAATCTTAATAGATTGCATATATTAATAGCATAAACTTTATCATACCATAATTTAACATCTTAGCTCATAGCACTTTATTCACATAACATGTATATCGACCTCATATCATTCAAATATAAGATTTCATATTTTAATTGCTTTGAAAGAAATATAAATATTGTATTAAGCAATTACCCCCACCTTAGAAAACTGAAGCTTCTATTCATAAGTTGTTGAGCATATTCATTTTTCCTCATTTCCTACATCAAACATTAAAAATATCTTAGTACTTTGTCTAGTTGTAAATTCTTTAGTTAAGGTCACTAATAATTAAATATTTTCATTAGTGTTTTCTTTGATAATTTGGAACAGGTTTATGATGATGTTGTGGTTTAAAAAATACAATAAATGATTTTTTAAGGTGAATTTAAGGTTTAAGTGAATTTGTAATAAAAAGTGTTTATTAAAATATTAGAAAGTTTAATTAGACTTTATTTTTATCTTGAAAGACTTAGTTTAGTCTCAGGAAATTTAATTATAAAATTATAGTTTAGGTTAGATCTTGAAGACTTCAAAATAATTCTATATAGGTAAATTATAAAGTTTTTACTTAAAATAATTCTTGAAGATCTTTAAAATAATCTTATAAAATTTAAATATATAATTTACGGTTTTAACTTAGATATTAAGAAATTTGAATATATTTATAATTATGGCGTATTTAGATTAACTATAAAGTTTAATTTATAAAAATGAATTAAATTAACTGAAATTATAAGTTCATTTAGGAAATATATTTAATTGCATGACATATTTAGTTAATTCTTTATTTAAGAGGATTGAATTTGATATTTAATTTGATTCTTAACTTTGAGGTCTAAATTGTAAATTTCATAATTATTTCTTGAAGTTTTGATCATTTTTAACAATATGGAGGATTTAATTGTATATTTAATATTTATAATTAGGTCCTTGGTTCGTTTATTAAATTATGAGGGTTAAGTTACCACGTCTATAATTATATTTAAGACAAAATGTCATTTAAATTAAGAAAGATGGTAATTGATTTTATCGTACATATTTTAATTATTATAATATTACTAAGGTTAATTTGTAACCTAATTCATTTGCTTAGGTCTAACTCATCATTTAATATATATATTATGTCTCAAAAGTAAAGTTTTTTAATATTTAGAGTCTGTTTTATAATTTCAACAAATTATGGGTAAAAATACAATTTCAGCAATTTTAAGGGCATTCTTATAATTTCAGTAAAATTCTAGGGATCCTTTTAGCAATAATAAGCAATTCTAATAGGTAATATTTAATATCATCAATTTTTTTGGGTACATAATGTAATTTTAGCATAATTGGGGTTTCGTTATCATTATTCATTAATTTAGGGACTTAAAACATATTTTCATAATCTTAAGGGTATAAAATGTAATATTTATAACTATTGGGTCAAAGTGCAATTTCAATAATTATAGGGTTTTGCAAATTAGCCCCTAACCTTTATCAAATTTCCAAAATCAACCCCCTCTCCCTGTTCCTGTTGTCGTCTCTCCCGTCGCCTCTCTTGCCGCCATCCTCTGCTGCCGGAGACTTCATGTCGCCAGCGAATACTCACACCCTAACACCCAATACACACAGCCCCAACTTTAGTCATAGTTGTCGCTTCCTTCCATACCTTTCCCAGCCACCATAGCCGCTGCTCAACCCGACGCCACCAAGCCCAGCCGCCGGCACCTCCCGCACCGGCCACACTCACAGCTGCCGATGCCTCTCGCAACGGCATGACCAAACGCAACTACAGGTGCCACCCGCACCGACCACCCCGTCATCCAACTTGTCGGTGTAACCACACGCCGGCTTCAACTAAACACAGTAGAAATTTGCAGCAAGAGAGAGAGAAATATATGTGTAAAGAGAGAGAACTTGCTGAGAGAGAGAGTAGAGAGAGAAGAGAGAGAGAGAGCATTATCTTTTATCTCAAAATTATTGCTTCTTTCATCTTGGGGTATGGGAAGTAAATAAATTGTGTGCATTTATGATAAATTGAGAGAAAACAAAAGTGTGATAAGGACATATCTATGCTTATCTCCCCATATCTTATTACTACATTATTAATACTTATAATTTATTTTAAAAAAATTAGGTGTTACATCCTTCCCTCTAAAGAAATTTTGTCCTCAAAATGTGAAAACGTACCAGAACTCATTAAATTTTGATACTTTGCAGAGAGTTCTTCTTCTTCTTTCCAAGTTACTTCGTTGATATCATGACATCTCCTCTGAATATTAACTCATATGACATCTCGATTTCTTAGCTTATGAATCTTTTTATTCAAAATAGCTACAGGAACTTCTCCATATAATAAATCTTTCTTAAGTCCAATTTGTGGTTGATTGATAACATAACTCAAATCGAAAACGTATTTCCTTAGCATAAACATTTAAAAGATGTTATGTATACCAGCGTAATCCGTTATTATATTAGCCTTATCAGGGTGATATAAAATTGAGCATTCATAATATTTCACCAATTCTAGTCATCTTCTCAATCTTATGTTGAGCTCTTTTTTGTTAAAAAATATACTTCAAGTTCTTATGATCGGTGTAGATCTCACATTTTCCTCCATATAAATAGTGTCACCAAATCTTGAGGGCGTACACTACAGCAGCTAACTCTAGATCATGAGATGGTAAGTTTTTGTTTCCGCATCCTTAATTGTCTCAAAGCGTAGGATACCACTTTTTCTTATTGTATCAGTACATATCCCAACCTTGCTTGGATGCATCACTATAAACGACGAATTCTTTCGTCCCTTCTAGGACTACTAAAACTGGTACAGCCGTTATTCTTTTCTTCAATTCTTGGAAACTTTTCTCATACTGCTTCGTCCATTGAAATTTCACTTCTTTATGGGTCAGTCGCGTCCTAGGGATAGAAATCTTTGAAAATCCTTCGATAAACCTTTTTATAATAACCCGTTAATCATAGATATTCACCCATTTCACTCTTATTATTATTTTCATATATTTACATTGTTATAGAAGCTGTCGAGTTATGGTTTAAATTTTTAATGCTTATATGATTTTAGCATTATAGGGAAAACTTCAAGTTGGAGCATGACTGTTGGTCCCAAGTGGTGTCTGAGGTTCAGAGGGAGGGTGAATGAACCTTGGTCGATTTTGTAAATCTTTTCATACTTACGTTCTGCAAGTTACTTGAACTTGTAGCATAATACAATTACTACTTACAGTACTAGGGTACAGTACCGCATGCTGTAACTTAGAGTTTATACGCAGCAAAACAATAGGTTTTAAAACGTTTTATACTTATGTCAGAGATAAGAATATATAAAAATAAAAGCACAGATAAGAAAACAATAAACACTTATGGCTTATAGTGGTTCGAAGGTGGTGTAATCCTTCTATGTCCAATCTACTGCTACCTTGAGCAAGAACTTTGTTAAGCAAGATTGGTTTACAGGACACTCCTAACAATCTATCAACTTTACAAAGCAAACCACCTACTAAAGTCCAGCGTACACACAGCAACTGCCAACTCTAAGGGCTAACCCACACAGGGTTTCAAACTCCCACACAGGGAAGCGGTCTATCTCCTAGACAGCTATACAAACAGCAATGATCTCTCATATCAACTGTTCGTCACCTAAAACAACCTAAGCACACAGCAACAATGTTTAAAAAGTACATAAATTTGTTCTTCAACTGGTGCGGTGAAGTGAGCTTTTGAATCCTTCAAATGATCTTTCAGCTTTGAACTTGCTTTACTTCACAGAGGTTGAGTGACTGAAACTGAGGGTAGACTTGGAAATGTATTGCTTGAATGCTTGAGAGTTTTTGCGTAAATGTTTCAGTAGTCACCTTCAGGTGTCTCATCCTCTATTTATACTTGTAGAGAAATATCCGTTAAAGGAGATACTTCTCATTTGAAATTGAGTGTACTTGATCAAAGGCATGGCTCGCATTTAATGCGACTTAACTTTTTCTATCAGAGCATTTAATGCGGTGGTTGCAGCTGGCAGTTTTCTACAAGGCGTCAGTCCACGTGGCATTTAGGCATTGGCTCTGTATCTACAACTTTGATCTTCTTTGGAGCGACTCTTTTATTCTTGCTTGGTTTTTCGTTCCTCGTACTGCATTTATCCTTCCTCGGATTGCAGGATACTTATTCAGTTTGTCATTGGCACTGTTGACTGTTTATGCAGATCTGCTTACAGCTATTCGTTCTTTATAGTGTTGCTGTGACTTGGACCTGCTTGTAGTATCTTTATACAGTACTGCTGTATCTTTTCTTGCAGTACTCTAGTAACCTTATCTAGCAGCGATGTTGCATGCTGTTCTTACTTACTTTGCTACATTGCTGTTTCTGCCTTCTTGCAGTGTTTCTGTATCTGCGTTCTTGCAGCAGCTACCTTCCGATTTTCTTGATACAGCATAATACACGTGAGCCTCCATCTTTTAGCACCTATACCTAGACTCAATCCTAGTCTTTCACTTAAACATTGGGAAAAATGGGATACTCAAACCTTCCTATTACATATATGTTTTGTCTCATCAAAATCTAAACATCAAAATTCCAATAATATCGTTCATGAAGAAAGTTTTTACATTGCATTATATCATTTTTCATTAGGGTTACATACTTGATACGCTTTGAGAAAAGAAGTCTAATCCTAGATCCATCAGAGATGTATCTTTTCTAATCCTTTATCACATATCTTCAGGATAAGCAAGTATCATGCAAGAATAAACTTGATCAAATACAGAAAATAAAATTTCTTCATTAACTGAAAGAAATTCTACAAGAAAAGATATACATCAGAATATACAAAAGCAAGTATAGGAACTACTGAAACAGAGACCTTCTTGTTGACGATTCTTCAGGTCTTCTTTCAGCATCCTTCATTTCTTGTTCGACTTTTTCTCTTGATCCCTTCCACCAATCTCGAATGGACTCCTGATAGGATTCTTCTGAAATTGTCGTGTCCCCTATTTCAATGGAAATATCTCTCGAATCTTTGGAATCTGAATCCGTCTCAGCCAAAAGTCTTCGCAGAAAGGTACGATCCTGTCTTGCTTCACTAGGTCTATATAGTAATTCTGGACTTCAAGCTCTCCAGCCCTAGTAAGCTCTTTATATCTTCTCAGAGCAGATTGGCAGGTTTGGAATCTACTGAACTTGCCCTTTCTGCACAGAAATCTGATGTTTCTGAGGTATTCAGATCTCTTGTACAAAGTGATCTCCTCAAATGATGGATTCCTATCAGTAGGCAGCTTGACTGCCTTGAAGATGTTTAAGCTCCAGGCCATGTTCTCTCCTTCAGGCCTTTGATCCATCAGAATAGACACTTCAGCAAATATGTTGTCTGTGTTAAGACGTGGAATTTCTTTAGGGGGCTATTGGTAGAGAGTTTTGCTAAAAATTCTTCTCTCACCAATCACACCGAGCCTCTGCATCCAGGCATGCTCTTCTCTTTCTGCTCTGGCTTTCTCTTCTCTCTTAGCAGCCATCTTCTCATTGTAGTGCCTTTCAGCCTCGGCTATGCTCACCCTCTTCCATGAGCCTTGCTGCTGGCTCTCTCTCCCTCTCTTTGTATGATGAGAAGAAGGAGGTGCTACATCCTTGCTTGCAGCACTGTTGTATGCAGCGTCTGCTGCTGGTCTTCTTGCAGCAGCTGCACCACCAACTCTTCCTTCATCATCTTTTCTCTATCTTTTTTGAGAAGGAGCGTCAGCAGCAGTAGAAGATGATGATCTCCTCCTCCTCCTACTAAGGGGCTGATCATCTTCTTCTTTCTCCCTTGAGCTCCGGTATCTATCTTGAAACCCTTTCCCCTTTTTGGCATCATCAAAAGTCGGGGGTGGAGCAGGGGCAGTTGGAACCACTTTGGAGCGTGGTCTTCTAGATGGTGCTGGGGCTTTCCTGGATCCTTGGGCATGCTGAGGGAATGCATTCACCATAATGTCCCTCAGCTCTCCTACGATCATCTCCAAGTTCTCCAATCGATCGTCGACACTTCTGGTTCTTCTAGACTGATCTGACACATGGTCCAGAAGTGTCTGTAGCACCATGGAGTGAGAGTTGACCCTATCAGTTGCCATATCAGTAGAGTGCTTGCAAGAGCTTGATCTCAGTACGGCTGATAGCAGCATCTCTTTTCAACTCTCCTTCCATTCTTGCTCGATCCTGAAGTATCCTGTATGTAGACTCATTCAAGTCTTGTTTGATCATCTTAGGCAATACTTCGAGATCCTTCTTGAAACCCGTCATGGTTTCACCTTGGAATTTGGCACCTAACTGCATATTGTTCTACATGTTAGACTCATGCTCCTGAAGAGCATGCAACAGATGTCTAACAGCAACTATCACACTGTCGATTGACTCATCAAGGGTCAAGCCCGTATTCCTTCTTGTAGAGGCAGCAGCCGATGCAGCATAAGGAACAATAGCTTGAGGGGGCTGTGTTGCATCCTACCTTGGTGCCTCAGATTCTTCTTCTTCTTCATCATCATCCTTATTAAGGCTGGATAGGAGACTTGGACAGCCTAAGGTGGGATTATCTCCATCACCTTCCTCCTCATTAGATGATATTGTGACTCTAGGAATTCTGAGGTTTCAGCTTCAGTGTCTTTAGTAATCTCTGCTGCTATAACCTGGATAGGTTTTTTTGAGCTTACAACAGTAGCAGCAGCAGCATCAACCTCCTCTTGAGATGTCTCTAGCAGCACAAGGGTTACCTCTACTTTTTCTTCTTCAGCATCCTCTGAGGGTACTATCTCAATAGCCGCCCCTACAGAGGTCTTCTCACCTTTAGGGAGTGTTGTCTGAACAACAACCTCACCTGAGGTCTTCATCAAGGACCCCATCTCCTCAGCAGGTCCTGTAACTTCGACAGCTTCAGCTGCAAGAATGGGTTCTTGCAGCTTTGGTTGGTTCCTTGCAGCTTCCACTGTATGCAACACTAAAAGCTCTACAGCTGCAAGAATCTCAGCCTCCACCCTTCTTGTGTCTTCAGTAGCTTCTGATAGGGTGGCTACTTGTTGTATTGCTATCTCTGCCAGTACAGGGAGTACCGCCTCTACAACTTCCTTCATGGTCGCATCATCGGCAATTTCAACAATATCAGAGAGTACGTCTCTGATGATGGCAGTCTGTTCCTTTTGTGTTTCTGCAGCAGCAGCTACAATTGTGTAGGCTGGGGAATCACCGTGGCCCATCAGTTGAGGCTCCTCCTCTCCAAAGGATTAAGCGTTACAATATTGGAGATGCTTTCAACCATTTACTTATATGCAGGGGGCTTGAATTGTGGTGACTTGAGCTTCCTTCTCCCAGTATCCTCCTAGGAGTGTGCTGCATTCTTGTCTCCTTGACACTTACTTGCAGCGCTTGTTGCAGCATGGCCTCCTCAGCCTGCTCTACTCCCAGGATTCGATTTGCTCTTGGGCAAATGCGACATCATCGTCCCTTCTAACAGCCTCTGCAGCCGAGGCTAGAAAGACTTAAGCATCCTCCATTGCTACTTTCATCGGCAACTCTGCAGAGTGGGATTTTACAACAGTTTTGCCCTTCCCTTTGTCTAGTGCTCCCTGAGCAACAATGCTTCTAAAACGATCTTGCACCTCTGCTGCATACTCAGGTTGCAGGAGTGCCAGAATATCTTTTGAGTTGGCCCACTCCAGGACAGCTTGCTCCACTGTCAGGAAATCCTTCCACTTCAGACCCTTAGACAGTCTCATCTCTCTCCAGAGACTGTACTACTACTCCATATTTCTAGCAGTTGGGAAGGTTAGATCAAGCATTGAGTCAGCAGCTCCTTTTTCATACAACTGGGAGGCTGCATTGTTAGGCTCATCCCTCGGCCAATATGACTCATCCTCAACAGCAACTACTAATATACTTGCATTAGAGAGTTGGGAATCAATCACTAGAGCAGTCTTTTTCTTGCTACGAGGGACCTTCTTGGCCAGGGGTGCGTCATCATCCGAGGATGAGGATTTAGGTTTAGGTTCTGACCTTCTTGGGGTCCTCTTTATGACGGGAAGAAGACTCTCAATATCCTCATCTTTCTTGTCTGTCCTGCTGTCTGCAGCTTCATCTTGTAGTGCCAGAGTTGCATTCTTTTTGACTTTAGTTTTCTTCCGTGCGACTCCAGCAGTAGCCATCTTCAGTAGGGTCTTACCCTTCTTCTTCTCGCCGAGATACTTCCCAATGGGGATAGGGGTAGGAGCTGCAAGTTTAAGACCTAACTTGCAGAGCAGAGAGTAGATGGTGATACCATAACTCTTCCGTACTGTGATCTTCCATACCTCCTCCCACAACCTCTTCATGATGAACCTAGCCCAGTTCACATTTTCTCCAGCCATGATGGCAAACATGATCCGGAACTGGAGATCTGTGCACTTATCGTAACTTCCTGTTCTGCCTTCAATGGAGTACGCACTATTGTCATCGAGAAATTCAAACTTCGGTTTGAAGAGTTTATTCAGGGCGCTTCTCTTGATCTCTGCCCCTACATCTCTCACTCTAAAGAGATCCCACATCTCTTGTGCGTTATTATCCCCATACCTCACAAGCTGACTAGGGGTCAGTCTTCTTGCAGAGATGCTGAAGGTGATGGCTATGTCTCTGATGGTCAGAGACCTTTCTTCTTCATCTGTATCCATCCTGAACAGGATGCAGCTCAGCTCATCAGAAGACCTGGCAAAGGTATAAAACCTTTGAACTGATTCCACAGAGAAACTAGCCTACCTAGGATGCGGGTTTGTTCCATCGCATCGAAGATCCTTCGAATGAAGGTGTTGTCGTACATCCCAGAAGCGTAGACATGCTCTTGGTTGATCAAGTGACCTTCCAAGACGATGGTTTGTCTTCCCACCATTGATGAATATTTTTGAGAGAGAAAGGGGTTTTTGGGGATTATGGTACATAGAAAATTTTCGTGAGGAAATGAAACTTCTCTTGTGGTTATTGCGAAATAAATTTGAAAAAGAAAAGTTTATGGGATTATGGGGAACGCCAAAGGACGTATATTAAGATCAACGGTTGAGATTAAAGGAGGGGAATTGATCTTACAGTCCTTAGAAAAAGACGGAGGGGCCAAATCATAAATAATCATTACTGGGCGCGTGGGCTTCTGACTGCGCCTTTTTGATTTCTGACATGCACAAACTTGTATTTAATGCTGAAAGACATGTGATTTGCCACCCTATTTATTGACCTTTTAAGGTTGCAGCATCCTAGGTATGAAGTTGCAAAGTATTAAATACTCTTCGAAATAAATGTTGTAACCATGTGCTACATACTTTCCCATTTCCTTGTTGTGCTGTAAGGATAAAAGATGCAGTGTTGTTTGAACCCAGCGCTGTATGAAGACGCATCTTACAGCTCACAAGCATGCAGAAATTCCCCCTGGGTTTTTGTACCGTCTTTTTCAACTCATAACTTCAGAATTCTCAGCTTGTTTCTTAACATAGAAAACCTCGATTCACTCAATGGTTTAGTGAATATATCTGCAAGCTGGAGATCCGTATGGACTTTCTCAAGCACGACATCTTTCTTCTTCACATGATCTCTTATAAAGTGATGTCATATATCATTATGTTTTGTTCTTGAGTGAAATATAGGATTATGGGTAATTGCGATAGCACTTATATTATCACAGAGAATTGGAGTCTCATTTTCTTTGATCCCATAATCTCTTAGTTGCTGTTGTATCCAGAGGATTTGAGCACAGCAACTTCCTGCTGTAATATATTCTGCTTCAGTTGTAGATATTGCAATTGATGTTTGCTTCCTGTAAAATCGTGAAATAAGTCTATTTCCCAGAAATTGACAAGTCCCACTCGTGCTTTTTCTATCAATCTTGCAGTCTGCATGATCTGAATCAGAGTAGCCTTTGAATTTGAATCCTCCTTTCTTGGGATACCATAGACCTACTTTTTGAGTACCTTTCAGATACTTGATAATTCTTTTTACCGCTGAAAGATGTGACTCCTTTGGTGCTGTTTGGAATCTTACACAGACTCCAACTGCAAACATTATGTCTGGCCTGCTTGTTGTAAGATACAACAAGGATCCTATGAGCCGTTTGTACTTTGTAATATCCACATCTTTTCCATCTTCATCTTTGTCGAAGGTAATGGATGTAAACATAGAAACGGATGTTGCTGAACCATTCTCCATGCCAAATTTTTTGATAAGCTCCTTTGTATACTTGATCTGGCTGATGAAGGTTCCTGCAACCAGCTGCTTTACTTACAGCCCTAGGAAGAAACTTAATTCTCTCATCATGCTCATCTCGAACTTTGATTGTATCAGGTTGGAGAACTTCTCATATAACTCTTTATTGGTGGATCCGAAGATGATATCATCCACATAGATTTGTACTAGGAGAGTACTATCTCCATCTTGTATCCTGAATAGAGTCTTGTCGACTGTTCCTTTTTTAAAACTATTTTCCAGCAGATAGAGAGATAAGGTGTCATACCAAGCTCTTGGTGCTTGTTTGAGTCCATATAGGGCTTTATCTAGTCTAAACACATTATTGTGCTTGATCTTCAAATCCTAAAGGTTGTTCTATATACACTTCCTCTATAAGAAGATCATTAAGGAATACACTCTTCACATCCATTTGATATACATTGAAATTCATGTGAGCTGCATATGCTAGAAAAATCCTTATTGCTTCCAGCCTTACTACTGGAGCAAACGTCTCATCAAAATCAATTTGTTATTCTTGACAATATCCCTTAGCAACTAATCTTGCTTTGTTTCTCACAATGAGTCCAGATTCATCTAGCTTGTTCTTGAAATCCCACTTTATTCCAATGACTCCTTGATGAGTTGGTCTTGCAACCGTCTACCAAACTTGATTTCTTTCAAATCCATTTAGCTCTTCTTGTATGGCTTGTATCCAGTTGCTATCCTGCAAGGCTTCTTTAACATTCTTGGGCTCGGTTTGGGATATGAAGCATGCAAACATTGCTTCATGAGGAATGGACCTTCTTGTCCTTACTCCTATGGATGGATCTCCAATGATAAGATCCTTAGGATGATTTCTCAGCCATGTCTTATCAGGCTAAAAAACATGTACAGGTCTAGGTTGCTCTTGATGTTGCTATATAATAAGAGGTTCTGCAGCTGTAAGATTATCTGCTGCATCCAAAGGTGCAATCTCTTCTTCCTTGTCTTCTGTTGTAGGCAGAACTCCTTCAACATATGGAACAACATTTTCTTTTCTTGGAGCTATATCATCAGAGGGCTCTTCTAGCTTTTTGGTTTCACAATGTGGCTCATCAAACACCACATGAATTGACTCTTCAACCACTAAGGTTCTTTTGTTAAATACTCTGAAGGCTTTACTTACAGTAGAGTATCCTAAGAAAACTCCTTTATCTAATTTTTCATCAAAGGTTTTTCAGATGCTCTTTTCCATTGTTGAGTATATAACATCTACATCCAAAGATATGCACATATGAAACATTTGGTGTATATCCATTCCAGACTTCATATATAGTTTTTCTAGATCTTTGTTAGTTAGACATCTATTCTGTGTGTAGCATGCAGTGTTGGTTGCTTCAGCCCAAAATCTTTTGGGTATCTCTGCTTCTGCTATCATTGTCTTTGCTGCTTCTTTGAAGGTTCTATTCCTCCTTTCAGCTACACCATTCTGTTGAGGTGTTCTTACAGTAGAGTATTCATGACGAATACCATTATCAGAACATAATTTCTCAACGAATTTGTTTGTGAATTCAGTTCCTTTGTCTAATCTAATCTTCACTATACTCAAGCTTTTTTTCATTTTGAATCTTCTTCATGAGGTCAGGTAGCTTGTTTTGAGTTTCTGATTTCTTAGCAAAAAATATGGTCCATGTGTATCTGGAGTAGTCATCTACTACCACAAGTGAGTACTTCTTCACACTTATGCTTACTGGTTCTACTGGTCCAAAAAGGTCCATGTGTAGAAGGTCTAGGATCCTGTGAGATAACTTTTGTAACTTGTCTTTGAATGAACTCTTCACTTGCTTTCCTTTCTGACAAGCTCCACATACATTTTCCTTCTAGTATGCAACATCTGGCAGTCCTCTTATAAAGCCTTTTCTTGCTAGCTTGTTGATTATTTTGAAATTTAGGTGACTTAATCTCTTATGCCATAGCCAGCTCAATTCGGGTGGACTCTTCACAATGAAGCATGTTAGTCGAATAGAGGAGTTCCAGTTAACAAGATATATGTTTTATAAGGTCTTTTCTTGCTAGCTTGTTGATTATTTTGAAATTTAGGTGACTTAATCTCTTATGCCATAGCCAGCTCAATTCGGGTGGACTCTTCACAATGAAGCATGTTAGTCGAATAGAGGAGTTCCAGTTAACAAGATATATGTTTTCTCTTCTTATTCATGTGAGCTTGCTTCATTTGATATATTGTCCTTGATTAGGCATTTGTTGAGATTGAACTCCACTGTGTATCTTTTTGTCACAAAATTGACTTATGCTCAGAAGATTATATCTGAGGCCTTTTACATAAGATACATCTTTGATCTTTATGTTCCTTTTGACTAGGCATCCACTTCCTTTTGTGCTTCCTTTGTAATCATCTCCAAAGATGACCTTTGGTCCTTTGCATTCTTGGAAGTCCTTTAGAGCTTATTTACTGTCTTTCATATGCCTTGAGCAGCCACCGTCTATGTACCATACATCGCTGTTGTAACCTGACACTGAAACCTGCAACAAATTTAAGCAGATTTAGGTATCCATTTCTGTAAGGGTCCTTTGGGGTTAGTTACTTTGGGAACGTAAACTTTCTTGACAATCACTGTTTTGCTGTAAGATTTGTTGGTTCTCTGACTATATGCTGTCTGTTATTAAATTGCTTGTTAAAGGTGTGTGCAGAGACTATATATGTGTTACCAACACTTTTATAGTGTGGTCTTCCACCATACTTCCCTTCAGTATATCCTTTTTGAGGTTTACACATATACGTCTTAGTATAGGTGGGATATGACATTTTGTGCTACAACTTTCTAGGTGGTTGTATCTTCTTGCTGCTTACAGCAGATGACTTCTGTTGCTGCCAACTCTTGAATACAGGCTTACTTCCTACAGCTGAGCATTGGGGCTTCTTCCCCTTATCTATCAATGATAATTTGTTCAGGGTCTTTTCTGAGTTATAAGATAACTCATTCTCCATTGGAGTTTCAGCTTGAACAAATTTTACAGCCTTGGATGAACTTGCTGTGTCCTGAGAAGAGTGAGCGTTGTAATCTATGCCCGATCTTTCAAATGGGCTTCTGCTTTGATTTATGCACTCCCTTGCGTTCTTAGCTTATTTGCTAAAAGATCTGATTGTGGACTGCAAGTTCTCCTTGTCAGTTTCTAGCTTAGTGACCAACAGACTTTGCCTAGAGACCTCTTTTTGTAGCTCACTGCACCTTGAGTTATCTGACTCACATGCAGCTAGCATTCTAGCAATATCAATATTTTTGCCTCTGAGGATCTCATTATCGATTATGCAAATCTTTTCAAACTTATTATTTTGCAAGTTACTTGAACTTGCAGCATAATACAGTTACTACTTACAGCACTAGGATGCAGTGCTGCACGCTGTAACTTAGAGTTTATATGCAGCGGAAAAATAGGTTTCACTACAAGAATTTTTGGCTATAACAACCCCCATTTAACAACCCATTTTATGAATTTGTGTTGTCTTTTGGGTTTTTACAACCCTTTTTTCGAAAAGCGTTGTCTTTTTTCGAAACATTCGCCATACGACAACAGTTAAAAAGGAAACGACAACGCTTTTTAAGTAGGGTTGTTAAATGACGTTTTTTTCGCTATACGACAGCCCTTTTTCACAACGCTTTTGAGCGTTGTCTTTTCTTAGAACATTTTTTTTTAATTTTACAACCCATTATGCAACCCTTTTTTTGTGTGTTGCATGTTTTAAATAAGAAACAATTATAAAATAATTATTTTTTAATATAATTATTTTTTAATTAACTTAAATTTAATACATTTAATTAATTTATAATGTTATCTTATATTACATTATTTGCATTAATATTTTCTTATATGAACAAATTCAATATTTTAGAAAATAGTATTTTTATAAAATACTATTTTGAATTAATTAACAAATTAACTACACCTAATTAAGTATTACTCTCATGCTTTTATATAATAATACAAAATTTGAATATTATTTTAAAACATGATTCAAACATTGCATTTTATAATTCATAATTCATAAATTATGAATGTTTTTCTAAATAAAAAAAAATTATTGTGTTTTAAGATTAATACAATTAGAAAACATAAAAAAAATATAAATTATATCAATTAATTAATTAAGGAAAAAAAAATTCTGGAAGTGCAACCACTAAGGGTCGAACCTGGGACCTAATGAAGACAATATCACCAATTTCACCAAACATATCTATGTCCATTGTTTACCAATAAATAATATTAATACTCGCTAATTTGGAGTTAGGTTTTTTCAAATAAACCCAAAATTCATAAGGAGCTTTCCATTCCCACCCAATTTCCTCTCCATTGCCGTCATCATCGTCTACGCGTTTCCATCCCTACCCAAATTAGGAACTATTGCCGCTATCTCTTTCCACCACCACTACTCGCACTTCACCATTGGAAGATAGTCTCTGTTGCCGCCATCCCTTTCCACCACCACTGCAGTTCATGGGCTGGGCTTCGTGGTCTCGTCAAGTCCATAGCGCTGACTGAAACGGCCTGAACATAACAACTGTGTAAGTCTTTTGAAGCCCTAAATTGGGTGACACATTGCTATTTTACTATTATTATTTCTCATCACACTTTCGCATAATTTTGGAGAATTCTTCTCTTCTCGACATTGTTACAGAGAAAGTGTGTGTGAGGGGGGGATTGATTCAATCTGACGGTGGAAGATGGGAAAGCGGATGCTGTCCGTCGATGGATCTGATGCGGTCGGAGCCGATGCACCTCGTCCAACTCATCATCCCTATCGAGTCCGCTCACCTTGCTGTTGCTTATCTTGGTGACCTAGGCCTTATTCAATTCAAGGATGTCCGTATTTCTTGCTTTTTTATTTTTTCTGTCCTATTAGTTGTTTTTTCCTTTTAATGTGATGTAGTTAGGGTTCTTAGTTTTGAGATTTTTTGGCATTGTGAACTAGGGATTTGGCGAGGATTTGATTGTGTTGATTGTTGTATTTATGCGGAAGAAGAGGTGTGCATATAATTAATCAGGCGTAATTACAATTATTAAATTGAATGTTTTAGCTAGGTTTGCTTCTGATGGTACTTTGTGCTTGAGCAGTTATTGGTGTAACAATTATGATGTTGGAAGCCAGGAATTAGGAAAATTTAACTTGCCTTGTTGTTTTTACGGCACAGTAGTCCTTGTGAAAGATTAAGAGGTGGAGATATATTGAGATGTTGCTCTTAATAATTGCAGTAACTACTAGGATGTTAATTACTGTTTATTTTTACAAATCACTGGATTTAGGGTTCTAACAAGCATCGGTATTCCCTTGTGTGATTGGTTTGCAATTTTGAGGTCGTGTAGATTGCTGTTTTATATTCATTGATGTATACGTGTATAATCAATGTTGTTTAGTGATTACATTGTCATCAGTTCTTGTTGTTGTTGGGTTTTGGTTACAATTTCTGATGGTATGTGACAATGAAGTTTTTAACTTAATGTTTATTGAATATTAACTTTAGAGCCACTGTTGTGGAGGCACACCAAATTAGTACGATCCTATTTGCTATTAGTCTTATATTTACTCCTTGAAGAAATAATAATAATAATAATAATAATAATAATAATATCATTTTTTTTTGTGTTCTTTAAAGATTTGTAAACATATCAGTTAACTGTGAGTTTTTATGTTAGCATGGATCACACTGTTGTGAAGTTTGGATAATGTAGTTTTTAAGGTAGTACAAAAAATCATGCATATCTGTTATGATTTTCTCAAATATGATCATTTTTAAAACCTTTTATGCTTATGTCAGATAAGAAAGTAATAAATACTTATGGCTTATAGTGGTTTGAAGGTGGTGTAATCCTTCTACGTCCACTCTACTGCTACCTCAAGCAGGAACTTACTTAAGCAAGATTGGTTTATAGGACACTCCTAACAATCTATCAACTTTACAAAACAAACCACCTACTAAAGTCCATCGTACACACAACAACTGCAAACTCTAAAGGCTAACCCACACAGGGTTTCAAACTCCCACACAGAGAAGTTGCCTATCTCCTAGACAACTATACAAACAGCAAGGATCTCTCCTTTCAATTGTTCGACACCTAAAACAACCTAAGCGCACAACAACAAGGTTTAAAAAGTATATAAATTTGTTCTTCAACTGGTGCGGTGAAGTGTGCTTCTGAATCCTTCAAAGGATTTTTCAGCTTTGAACTTGCTTCACTTCATAGAGGTTGAGTAACTGAAACTGAGGGTAGACTTGGAAAGGTATTGCTTGAATGCTTGAGAGTTTTTGCGTAAATGTTTCAGTAGTCAGCTTTAGGCTTCTCATCCTCTATTTATACTTGTAAAGATATATCCGTTGAAGGAGATACTTCTCATTTTAAATTAAGTGTACTTGATCAAAGGCATGGCTCGCATTTAATGCGACTTGACTTTTCCTTTCAGAGCATTTAATGCGGTGGTTACGGCTGACACCTTTCTACAGCGCGTCAGTCCACGTGGCATTTAGGCATTGGCTCCGTATCTGCAACTTTGATCTTCTCTGGAACGGCTCTTTTATTCTTGCTAGATTCTTCATTCCTCGTACTGCATTTATCCTTCCTCGTATTGCAGGATACTTATTCAGTTTGTCATTGGCGTTGTTGACTGTTTATGCAGTAAGCTTCGCATTGTATCCTAGGTCTTCTTGCAGCTGTTCGTTTTTTACAGTGCTGCTGTAACTTGGATCTGCTTGCAGTATCTTTATACAATACTGTTGTATCTTTTCTTACAGTACTCTAGTAACCTTATCTAGCAGCGATGTTATATGCTGTTCTTACTTTGCTGCGTTGTTGTTTCTATCTTCTTGTAGTGTTGTTGTATCTGCTTTCTTGCAGCAGCTACCTTTCGATTTTCTTGATACAGCATAATACACGTGAGCCTCCATCTTTCAGCACCTATACCTAGACTCAATCCTAATCTATGTTTCACTTAAATATTGTGAAAAATGGGGTACTCAAAACTTCCTATTACATATATGTTTTGTCTCATCAAAATCTAAACATCGAAATCCCAACAATAGCTCCAGAAAAATTTAAGGAAGAAGATAACTTAGCGTGTAACATTTGATTTAGGTCAAAGAAAAAATTAGGTACCATATTTTCGATCCGATTTACTTTATTGTGATTGTATTCATTGTTTTTTTTTTCTAAACTTGTCTTACCCGTGGTTTCTCAGTTATAAGGCCAAAAAGTGTTGTTACTAACATAAGCCTATTGATTCTATCTAGCATGAAATTTTCAGCGTTGTTCTATTTCTGAAGTTCAAAGCATGTGAAATCCATTCTGAGCATCTATGTTATTCTAGCTATCGTCACATTTTATGAAAATTATATTTTACCTTAAAGTCTATATGATATTAGAACACTTACGAAACATTCTACTCGACAAATAACATGACTCTATAAATCACATAAATATGTCAATAAATTTCTCTGTCATTATTTGTCATCATAGCCTTATTTATCACATTGTAAGATAACATATAATCAAATTGTACAAATCACGAAATCACATCATAAGTTAAAATCATCATAAAGCATAACACAATTTATCCACACATGGTCCCCATAGACCTCAGGCATTAGTCGTGGCTTTACGTATCACGCCCGTATACGAAGGGAAACACACCCACTAGCTCATCTGTCGTAGACAAGGGTCCATGGTAGTCTCAACCTTATGTAACCCAACGACTATAGCAAAATATACACACTAACTCACATGGTATTTAGTGGCTAGTGGCAGTGTTTACCGATATAACAACATTCACAGATAACATATAAAAAAATAACATAGCCCACCAAATAACACCACCAACTCCTGCCACGGCCATTTACGCACACGAGCTCATGCTGTTGCAATTAGCGGCTCAATGGCGGCATCCAGCAAGCAATAAGTCGATAACAGTGACATCAGACAACAATAAAATCATAAATCATCAAAGCGATTTAACGAGAAAATATTCATCCGCACAATTTTTAGCCTTAAAGCTCATACTTGTATATAAAAAAATATGTGATTACAATTTAACACAATCTTATAGCCATGAAAGATATAAAAATTTGATATATGGTTATATAAACATATCACTGTAACATATCATTGAAATAATCTTATAAAATTTAATTATATAATTTATGGTTTAACTTAGATATTAAGAAATTTGAATATATTTATAATTATGGCATATTTAGATTAACTATAAAGTTTAATTTATAAAAATGAATTCAATTAACTGAAATTATAAGTTAATTTAGGAAATATATTTAATTACATAACATGTTTAGTTAATTCTTTGTTTAAGAGGATTGAATTTGATATTTAATTTGATTCTTAACTTTGAGGTTTAAATTATAAAGTTCATAACTATTTCTTGACGTTTTGATCATTTTTAACAATATGGAGGATTTAATTGTATATTTAATATTTATAATTAGATTCTTGGTTCGTTTATTAAATTACGAGGGTTAAGTTACCACGTCTATAATTATATTTAGGACAAAATGTCATTTATATTAAGAGAGATGGTAATTAATTTTATCGTACATATTTTAATTATTATAATATTACTAAGATTAATTTGTAACCTAATTCATTTGTTTGGGTCTAACTCGTCATTTAATATATATATTATGGATCGTTTTAGCAATAATAAGCAATTCTAACAGGAAATATTTAATATCATCAATTTTTTAGAGTACATAATGTAATTTTAGCTATTTATCATTATTCATTAATTTAGGGGATTTAAAACATATTTTCATAATTTTAAGGGTATAAAATGTAATACTTATAACTATTGGGACAAAGTGCAATTTCAATAATTATAGGGTTTTGCAAATTAGCACCTAACCTTTATCAAATTTCCAAAATTAGTCCCCTTCCCCTGTTCCTGTTGCCACCTCCCCCATCGCCTCTCTTGTCGTCGTCCTCTGCTGTCGGTGACTCCATGTCGTCGGTGAATACTCACACTTTAACACCCAATACACACAGCACCAACCTTAGCCATAGTTGTCGCTTCCTTCCATACCTTTCCCAGCCACAACAAGCGCCACTCAACCCGGCGCCACCAATCCCAGCCGCTGGAGCCTCCCGCGCCGGCCACACTCACAGCACTGCCTCGACACCGCCACTCCCGACGGTGTCCCAACACACGCGTACACACACACACACACACACACACATATATATATATATATATATATATATATATATATACGCCTTGCAGCAGTGCTGCTGTCCCTCGCGACAGCATGACCAAACCCAGCTGCCGGCGCTACTTGTAGGAACCGCCAGATCGCCGACCCTATATGATTATCTGAATCGGGGTCCATGCAAATATGATTAACGCGCAGCGGAAAACGAATCATACCTTTTGCACCGAAATTAGTTCTAAGATCAGAACCGTAGATGGAGGAATCAATGAAGCCTGGACCTCACGATCTTCTGCCGTATTCCTCGTCTTTATCTCGAACGTTGTGTGGGCAACGAGCTATCGAGACTTTCAGCCGTCTTCTACAAATACGTATCTCAGATTTTTATGTCTGTGTATCTGTATTTCTGTGTGTATATCGAAAATGGCCGACTTGAGGCTTATTTATAGGCTACAACAGGGACCTTGAGGAGGATTAGGAATCGGTCTCCTGATAGGCTTAGGAGTCCTTAATTCGATCTGAATATACTTCTTAAGCCTATCAAATAATATCTTAATCCACTAAAAAGATATTATTGAAGTACCGTCCCTTATCCATATTAGATATGGGTCCTATTTATTATGTGTGCGTTTATCTCCCCATGTTTAAGATATCGAATGTCCATTAATTAAATGAATTACTGACAATTCAATTAATTAATATTTAATTCCAATAGTAGTACCACTCAACTTTATTATCATGCCTGAATAAATCCACCTGCAGGGTTTACATGATAATCCTTATGAGTTCCTCAAGGGGACATCATCATCCTAAATAATTAGGACACGGTTTCATTATATAATCAACAGCACACCATATAAACAACACTGTATCCCAATTTACCGAGCTTATTGATTTAATAAATAAATCTCACCCATTGGTAAATTAAAGAAACATATATCGAGTATACATGCCCGTTATCATACAAAATTAAGAGGACGCACATCCATAATAACAGAGGTCTTGTTTTATTTATGTAGTCAGTACAAATAAAACAACCTCAATTGGTCATGCTCAATACATACAAAATGTACTAGTGTAATTTTATAATCAAGACAGATTAATACCAAATTACACTACACCCATTCCGATAATTTGTCCAAAATTATCTCGGCTGTGAGCTACCATTTATAATCTATAAGGAACTGATAACATGATCTTCTGTGTGGCACCACACACCATGTTATCTACAATATAAATTAATTGGACAATTGCAATAACATATATAACAAATATATAAAATGCAAACATTTGACCACAAAAGATTCTCATATCATAAATAGATGTTCATACAAAAGCTAGGCTTATAGTATACATCGTAACAATCTCCCACTTATACTAAAAGACTATGCTGTCATATATGCTGCCATGCATCTGATTCTCATCCCATCAACATGCTCATCGAAGGCTTTTGCCGGAAGGGCCTTTGTGAAAGGATCTGCTAGGTTATCGGCTGATGCAATCTTGGCGACAACAACTTCCCCTCGCTTTACGATATCTCGTATCAGGTGGTACTTGCGCTCAATGTTTTTACTTGCCTTATGGGCTCGTGGTTCCTTCGAGTTTGCTACTGCACCACTATTATCACAATAGATTGTGATAGCTTTGGGCAAACCAGGAATCACTTCTAAGTCCATTAAGAAGTTTCTGAGCCATACAGCTTCTTTGGCTGCCTCAGAAGCCGCCACATATTCAGCTTCCATAGTGGAGTCCGAAACGCATTTCTGCTTCACACTTCTCCACACTATGGCTCCACCTCCCAAGGTAAACACATACCCCGAGGTTGATTTACTATTGTCCCTATCTGATTGGAAATCCGAATCCGTGTAACCCACAGGTAATAAATCATTTGCCTGGTAAACTAGCATATAATCTCTAGTCCTTTTCAGGTACTTTAGAATATGCTTTACGGCAGTCCAATGACCTTGTCCTGGGTTACTTTGATATCTACTAACCATGCCCACGGCAAAGCAGATATCCGGTCTCGTACATAGCATCGCATACATCAAGCTTCTTACAGCCGAAGCATAAGGAACTGCTTTCATTTTCTCTATCTCCTTTGGTGTCTTAGGACACATTTCCTTAGATAAAGGCACTCCATGCCTAAAAGGTAGAAAACCTTTCTTGGAGTTTTGCATGCTAAAACGAGCTAGGATAGTGTCAATGTATGAAGCTTGAGATAAGCATAACATCTTTTTCTTGCGATCCCTTATAACTTTGATCCCAAGAATATGTCCAGCTTCTCCTAAGTCCTTCATAGCAAACTGTTTGGACAGCCATACCCTTACGTCTGACAACACCTTAACATTGTTTCCAATTAACAAGATGTCATCTACGTATAGTACAAGAAATACCACCACGTTTCCGTCACTCTTTTTATATACACAAGATTCATCCGGACATTGAATAAATCCATAAGACTGTATTACTTCATCAAAATGGATGTTCTAAGATCTTGAAGCTTGTTTCAATCCATAAATGGACCGATTAAGCTTACACACAAGATGCTCTTTGCCTTTCTCAATGAATCCCTCTGTTTGCTTCATATAGATGTTTTCTTCAAGACTTCCATTAAGGAAAGTTGTCTTGACATCCATCTGCCAAACCTCATAATCCATATGAGCAGCAATAGACAAAAGAATCCGGATAGACTTCAGCATGGCTACCGGCGAAAAGGTTTCCTCATAA
The DNA here is from genome assembly GCA_028654395.1 of Scutellaria barbata. NCBI lineage: Eukaryota > Viridiplantae > Streptophyta > Magnoliopsida > Lamiales > Lamiaceae > Scutellaria > Scutellaria barbata. Next base: position 8,323,221 of record CM053654.1, read on the forward strand.
TCGATCCCTTCTTTTTGAGTATACCCTTTCGCAACAAGCCTTTCTTTAAAGGTCTCTACCTTTCTGTCTGATCCTCTTTTCCTTTTGTAGACCCATTTACATCCAATGGCTCTTACACCATTTGGTGGTTCTACAAGCTCCCAGACTTGATTAGAATCCATAGATTCTATCTCAGAGAGCATTGTCTTTTGCCAAGATATTGCATCTTTATCTTGTAGTGCTTCGTCATAAGTCCAGGGATCTATTTCATGTTGTCCAGGGACCAAGTCTGAAGACTCTCCCAAAAACATGAATCTATCAGGTTGTCTGATAACCCTCCCACTACGACGAGGCACTATCGGTATTTGTATATCATTAGTGACACGCGGTGCAGTCACTTGTGGTATCTCATCTTGTACCGTCGGTACATCCGAATTATCCCCTCTCATTTCCTCAAGAACAATTTTACCCATGGGCTTGTGGTTCATTACATAGCCCTCTTCTAAAAATCGGGCATTCGTGCTAACAATGACCTTCTGATCTTTAGGACTATAAAATAAACCACATTTCGTTCCTCTAAGATAGCCCACAAACAAGTGTACTTCCGTACAAGATTCCAACTTATCAGCATCTCCCTTTAGCACATGTGCTAGACTACCCCAAATCCGAATGTGTTTCAGACTAGGCTTGCGCCCAGTCCACAATTCTGTGGGAGTAGAGGGTACTGACTTAGAAGGTACCAAGTTTAGAATGTACGTCACTGTTTCCAGAGCATACCCCCAAAACGAATTTGGTAATTCTGAATAACTCATAATCGATCTAACCATTTCCATAAGAGTCATATTCCTTTGTTCCACCACACCATTCTGTTGGGGTGTACCCGGTGCAGATAATTGGGATTGAATCCCAGCCTCTGATAAATAACTCCTAAACTCTCCTAAGAGGTACTCACCACCACGATCAGATCGTAGTGTCTTGATACTTTTACCATGACGTTTCTCCACATCAGCCTTGTATTCTTTGAACTTGTCAAAGCACTCAGACTTGCGGCGCATCAAGTAAATGTATCCATATCTCGAATAATCGTCTATAAAAGAGACAAAATATTCGAAACCACCTCTTGCTTGAATAGTCATAGGGCCACACAAATCAGAATGAATTAATTCCAACACTTCTTTGGCTCTATACCCCTTTGCCTTAAAAGGCCTTTTGGTCATTTTTCCTTCCAAACAGGATTCACTGGTTGGATAGTTTTCCACTTCCAAGGAACCCAAAGGTCCATCGGCTATCAACCTTTGAATCCTCCTCAAGTTAATATGACCCAACCTTAGATGCCAAAGATATGTTTGATTCATTTTCGAAGGATCTTTTCTCTTATTAGATTTAGAAGATGTGCTATTAATTTCCTTTTGTTGCATCGTAAGAGTTATAGGATTAAGAATATATAAATTGTTAACCAACGTACCAGAACAGATAATAACTCTATTCTTCTTAACGACAACATTGTTATCAAAAGAAACAGAATATCCATCTTTAAAAAGTTTAGAAACTGAAATCAAATTCTTTCTAAAACAAGGTACGTAAAGACAATTTCTCAAAATCAAAGTCTTATTCCTATGAAAAGATAAATAAACATCTCCCACTACAACGGCCGCCACTTTCGCAGCGGTGCCCATGTATATGGTAATTTCTCCATCACTTAGTTGTCTGGTTTCCTGGAACCCTTGCAATGAATTGTAGACATGATCAGTAGCTCCCGTATCTACACACCAGGTACTGGTAGATAACACCGCTAAACATGTTTCAACAACTAATGCCCGACTCTGGTGTCCGAAGAGTTCCTTAAGGTTTTGCATCATATCATAGGCAGTGGGTATGGCCTGATGCTGATGTTGCAGTACTTTTGACAAAGAAGCCAAAATATGACATCGCAACATCTCATCTGCCTTGATCCATTTCCTATATGCTAATCTCTCCTCTTCACTAGAGTTTTCATTGGGCATTTCAGGACAGTTCTTAGTGAGTACAAACTTGTACTCTTCAGCATTCAGGATAATATTCAGGTTTCGTTTCCAATCAATATAATTAGGACCAGTAAGTTTGTTTTGTTTAAGTATAACAACAAGAGAATTGAAAGCCATAATGAAAATCCTGAGAATCACATAAATAAACACATAGGTCAAATAATTTTGAATTGACAAATCACATTGTTCCCTCAAACAACATAATCTAAATTCACCAACACCTCAATACACCGTGAACTTTGTATGCCACGATAGTGTGGACGTATACTAATTCAAACATTTGTTAGAGGAGGTTTTACCCATTAATTTTACTATCTTGTCAACTTAACTTTATGACAAATAAATTTAATAGTTGGTATTACTTTGGCCATACAAATAACAGCAGTGACTCCGATAGGGAGGATACTTATCAAATGTATCTAAGTGTACACCATTACTTGATACTAAGTCCATTATCTAGGATTATGCCCCTTCAGATGGAGAAGATGACACGCTCCTAAACAACTTTCTATAATCATCCATAAAGGAAGTTTGATCTAGTGATCCGCAAATGAACTCATCCGATATGGAGGAAGGCACTTAAAACCAACGCGTAAGTTCAGGTGCATCACTTACAAACCAGTAATTGAGGCCATGGGATTTATTAAAATTAATTAATCCCTCTCCCACTTAGTTATTTAACATGAGGGATTTTAACATACATATCATATAGAACACATACAAGCATGCTTGATAAAACACATATAAGGCAATAAATATGAAAAACATAATTTCCAACTATTATGGCCTCGATTTATCGCTGTGTTCTTGAATGTTTGCCGTCAAACGGGAAAAAATCGCCCGAAAATCATCGCCTAGCACGGTCTGACCATGCCCCTCAGCACGGTCTGACCATGCCCCTCAGCACGGTCGTGCTCGATCTGAAACACGCCGCACGGTTGACCATACCGTACAGCACGGTCGTGCCCTGTCGTTCAGTCACGATCCTCAGCTGGCACGATCGTGCCCGACCTTCAAACACGCCGCACGGTTGACCGTGCTCTATAGCACGGTCGTGCCCGGTTATGCGATCCTAACCTTGTATCTATTACATCCATCGATCCTATACCCCACGAAGGAGTTTACATATAATCTAGATCGAACAGAAAATAAAACCTAACACGACAAACCGCCGTGATTTTACTATTACAATCATACATTCAAAAAATAACCTCGACATGTCCGAAGGTTTAATTCATACATAAACATACATTCAGACCATAATAGTTGGATTTAAGGTTCCTGCAGAAAATCATAATTTTTTGCACATCCTACTATTATCCGATCTAAAATACACATGTTTCAAGATACGATTCATAATAGAATTAACTGATTCAATCGAATAGAGTCACAAAACCACGGCTCTGATACCAATTGTAGGAATCGCCGGATCGCCGACCCTATATGATTATCTGAATCGGGGTCCATACAAATATGATTAACGCGCAGCGGAAAACGAATCATATCTTTTGCACCGAAATTAGTTCTAAGATCAGAACCGTAGATGGAGGAATCGATGAAGCCTGGACCTCACGATCTTCTGCTGTATTTCTCGCCCTTATCTCGAACGTTGTGTGGGCAAGGAGCTATCGAGACTTTCAGCCGTCTTCTACTAATATGTATCTCAGATTTTTATGTCTGTGTATCTGTATTTCTGTGTGTATATCGAAAACGGCCGACTTGAGGCTTATTTATAGGCTACAACAGGGACCTTGAGGAGGATTAGGAATCGGTCTCCTGATAGGCTTAGGAGTCCTTAATGTAGGAATCGTCGGATCGCCGACCCTATACGATTGTCCAAATCGGGGTCCATGCAAATATGATTAACGCACAGCGGAAAACGAATCATACATTTTGCACCAAAATTAGTTCTAAGGTCAGAACTGTAGATCGAGAAATCGATGAAGCCTGAACCTCACGATCTTCTGCTGTATTCCTCGCCTTATCTCGAACGTTGTGTGGGCAACGAGCTATCAAGACTCTCAACCGTTCTTCTCTAAATTGTATATCAGATTTTTCTGTGTTTGTCACTTTAGAAACGGTTGACTTGAGGCTTATTTATAGGCTACAACAGGGACCTTGAGGAGGATTAGGAATCGGTCTCCTGATAGGCTTAGGAGTCCTTAATTCGATCTGAATATACTTCTCAAGCCTATCAAATAATATCTTAATCCACTAAAAAGATATTATTGAACTACCGTCCCTTATCCATATTAGATATGGCTCCTATTTATTATGTGCGCGTTTATCTCCCCATGTTTAAGATATCGAATGTCCATTAATTAAATGAATTACTGACAATTCAATTAATTAATATTTAATTCCAAGAGTAGTACCACTCAACTTTATTATCATGTCGGAATAAATCCACCTGCAGGGTTTACATGATAATCCTTATGAGTTTCTCAAGGGGACATCATCATCCTAAATAATTAGGACACGGTTTCATTATATAATCAACAGCACACCATATAAACAACACTGTATCCCAATTTACCGAGCTTATTGATTTAATAAATAAATCTCACCCATTGGTAAATTAAAGAAACATATATCGAGTATACATGCTCGTTATCATACAATGATTAAGAGGACGCACATCCATAATAACAGAGGTCTTGTTTTATTTATGTAGTCAGTACAAATAAAACAACATCAATTGGTCATGCTCAATACATACAAAATGTACTAGTGTAATTTTATAATCAAGACAGATTAATACCAAATTACACGACAACCATTCCGATAATTTGTCCAAAATTATCTTTGCTGTGAGCTACCATTTATAATCTATAAGGAACTGATAACATGATCTTCTGTGTGGCACCACACACCATGTTATCTACAATATAAATTAATTGGACAATTGCAATAACATATATAACAAATATATAAAATGCAAACATTTGACCACAAAAGATTCTCATATCATAAATAGATGTTCATACAAAAGCTGAGCTTATAGTATACATCCTAACACTACCTACACCGGCCATCCCATCATCCAAATTACTGACGCAATCACGCGCCGGCTTCAACCAAACAAGTAGAAATTTGTAGCAAGAGAAAGGGAGAAATATATGTGCAGAGAGAGAGCTTGCTGAGAGAGAGAGAGTATAGAGAGTGAAGAGAGTGAGAGCGTAGAGAGAGAAAAGAGAGAGCATTATCTTTTTTTTTCAAAATTATTGCTTCTTTCATCTTGGGGTACGGGAAATAAATAAATTGTGTGCATTTATAAGCTTGATTTGGTTGCTATTGATGTCTTTGATCAGACTTTCATTGTGAGTCAATTCTATTGAGTAACCTTTATCATTGAATTAGCTTAAACTCAATATGTTGTATTTTAGTCCTTTACATAGGATACTTCACTGATTCAATGTTTCCTCTAATGTAGCTATAATCACTTTGTGCTGCATTTAGAATTGTCTCTAAAGTCAAATATTTACATTATTGGAAGTTCTGCATAGCTTTCTTGTTATCTGTCATGTATTTTAAGCATCCATTATCTATGTACCATACATACTTGATGCTCTCAAGCAACTATGTGCAAACAAATCAAGTAAACTTAGTTACTCATTCTTGTATGGGTTCTTTAGGTCAGTACGGTTTACAACCCCAAACTTATCTTACAATAATTGGTTTCTTATAGGTTTAGTTGTTTTTCTCACTTTGTACAACTTTCACTATATGCTTGTGTTGTTTTTGCTTAGTGTGTATAAGAACTATCATTGTGTAGTTAATACCACTATGATACTGTCTTCTACTATACTCATTAGAAGTATAGATTTCCTTGTTTCTATATATAATTTTGGTCTTTGTACTAGTTGACATGATGATCTTTTATTGTAACCTGTGAGGTTTCTGTAGCCTGCCGTTTTTTACAACATATTTCTCCTGCTGTAAATTTAAACTTCTTATAGCTTACTTCATGTGGTAACTAAAAAGGGTTTATTTCTTTTTTCTACCCAACTAAGTCTATTTATAGCTTATGTTCCCCATGAGATATTTCTTATCTCTTTAGGTAATCTTGTTGTAACTTTTATGAACATAACTCTAGTAGTTGAAATACTAGGGTCATGATGAGGAATGATCTTAGAGTGATTTGATATATTTTTTTTACATGTCAGTAGGTCATTCATTATCTTTGATGTGTTGTTAAAACTAGTAATGATAGACTTTAGTTCCATTTTCTCTTTCTTATATAGAGTGATTATGTTTTTATCTGTGTACCTCACATTTGAGATTATCGTAGTTAGTGGCTTCTAATGTAAGTTTTTCAATTTGAGCTTTGAATCTTTCTTTCTCACTCCTAAAATGTTCATTTTTAGCTTTCAGGCTTTCGTGAGCTATGTTAATCTGCTCAAAGTCACTCATAATTTATCTAAAAACAGGTATCGTGCTAGAGTTCTGATCTAAAGAGGTTATGGATTCTATCTCATCATCTTCCTAACAATCTTTTGCTATCAAGGGCATAAATGTTTCTTCATTAGAGGTAGAGGTATCATTATCACTGTCTAATGTGCTTTCCTTTGCTAGTTCATTTGATAAGCTTGTAGCCTTAATTTGTTTCAATTTCACCAATGAGAGCTTTTAGTTTCTTTTTATCAACTCTTCTTCTTTCTCTTTTTTGATTCCTATCTACATCTGGATATTTTTGTAGTTTTGGATGAGGACAGTTTCTTGAATAGTGATTGAGTTTCCTGTAGTTATAATATAGGTCATAAGAAACAATATTTGATTCTAAGTTTGTGTTTACATGCACTATAGCTAGTTGTTTTTGAAGTTGCTACCTCTAACATTTGATTTCATGAATGCTTTAAATCTCTTCATAAGTTATATCATATCCTCCATAGTTGCATCTTTTGTAGCTTCAAATGATCTGCTATTACTTGTTGTTGTTGTAACTTTAGCTGCTCTTATAGTCATTATTATAACTTTTGAGGTTGACTCCTCTCACTCTTTTGTTTTCTTCGAATGATATCAAATTCAAATGTTTTGAGGTTAGATAATAAGTGAAATGTCTTCATAGATTTCAAATCCATGATACCCTCATGGCTAATAATCTCACACTAACAAGAGGAATAAGGACAATAGAGACATTTAGAGGCAAGAAGAATGCCACAAAACTAAATTAAAGAATCAATTGATAAACAATTAAGAATCAGAAGCCAGAGAAACAAATAAATGGTGATATAATTTTATAGTTTACGGAACGTAACTGCATGCCAAGCTATCAAAAAATAATCTTCACAGGAGATAAATTTCCAACACAATTGATCCCCCTATCCTCCAAGATTGGAAAACAAGTCACCTCCTCAACCAAATGCTCAGCAATCCAGCCCAAAGCAACATGCAACTTCCCCTTATCCTAGTGTTTTCTAGTTCAAAAATCGGAATGGATGTATATTTTTTTTGTACTTGTCCAATTAAAATTATAATCATTAATGAAAATTAAATTGCTACGGGCAAAATTAAGATATTTTTTTTCTATCATTTGTAAATACTATAGAATCTCTTCTACATTAATAATTTGATTACCAAACTCTTTAGTGATGGTTCGACCATGGATTATGTTATGTTGAATTATGGTTCGAATCTTAATACTCATATTATTCCAACACTGTAATATCCATAAAAATTGATAAGCTTATTTTAATGATCTAATTGCTTGGTTTTGTTAGGATAAAATTTGTTGACTTATTTTCCTCTTGCTCACCACCAAGATTTAGACACATACCCTAGTCTATAGTACTAGCTTAGGTGAGTGATGGACATCAAGATATTTGAACCTTTCTTCAATTCCATCTCATTTCTTCATTAGCAAAGATATCATCCTCTCCATAGCTTCTTCTCGAACATCACTGCAGCCATCTTTTTCTCTCCGTCGGCGATTTTTCCGATAAGAATTTATATGTTTTACTCCGTTTATGTTGTAGTTCTTACTAGGGTTTTTCGATTTTAAACCCTAAGCTAGTTGGCTGCCTTATTTCCCTCTGTTTGCTGCTGTGCTGTTGCTGTTGTGTGTGTGCCGGCACTCGGTTGCGCCGGCAGGTGGATGTGTTCGGAGGGGTGGCCGGTGCTCGGTCGCGCCGGCAAGGAATTTTTTAAAGTATCTCAATGAAAATGGTTTAAAGGATGAAAGTCGGGATAATACCCGCTAAGAAAGGTTTTTCTCTACTTACGTGTTATGTGAATTATGTGGCCAACGTGAACGTGACCAAGGTGCAATTTATGTGTTATGTGAGAACTATTATGTGAAACTTAACTGCGCATGCGCCTTCACGCCAAGTTGGGTATTCCTTTTTGAAAACCCATCAACAGGGGATATTCTTTGGAATTCCCAACACAATGGGGTGTAACAGCCCAATTCGGGTCGGCTTGGGGCCCTGATAGGTGTTCTTCGGAAACCTATCCACAGTTGCCATTGGGGCTCTTCGGGAGTCTACAATGTGTATTATATGTATAATATGCAAGCAATAGTATGTGTATATTATTATTATAAATTCCCCTCCCTCACTAAGTGTTCTTTTGACACTTACCCCATATATGTGTTTTATGTTTACAGAAAACTCTGAATGCAAGGATGGTTGAACCGGAATGTCTGTTATTTTTCATGTAAATCATGATGTCTATGGATGATTGGCATTTCTGAAGCTCTTGTTATGTACAAAACAATGTTTATATGTTTTGATCTAAACACGCACGTTTTCCGCTGAACTGAGAAAAATCCATGTATTTTCTATAATTATCTTTTAAATTTTGTTTTGTTTAAAAGTCTTGATATTTTCGTTTTCTTGCTGGACGCCCGAGAATAAGGCTGCGTTTATACTCTGGTTTAAAAAAAATCACTGTTATAATTTAATTATGTTTTAAACTCTTTAAAGAAAACGGGGCGTGACAGTATTGGTATCAGAGCCGGCTCTACATTCTTTTTCGTAGGGCCTTGCTCGTAAAAAATTTTCTTTTGGTGTGTATATTAATGTATAAGAATTGTATGGTTTATATGTAAAATAGACAGACAAATTTGTTCAACCTTCTTCCTCAGATTTTGATTGATTTTTTTTTCTTTTTATATTGTGATGATATGAATGTTTTTATCTGTTAATGTTTGTTTATTTTTATTTTTCTGTATATATAAGTCGATGTTGTTCTGGGAAAGGATCGGGGTTGAGAGTTATTGTTGATGTGGTTTCCCTATGAAACTTACACGTGGGGTTGTGGGTAACAGATGATGCCTCCGCGTAGGACAGCTCGGATGAGTGTTCCCAGGGTCGAGTCCGCTGGGGCTAGGTTGAGGAGGCTGTTTATGAGCAACCAGATAGCTGGTGATGTTTCAGTTGGGGAGCATATAGCTAGATTATTTCATTGCTAGAGAGAGACGGGTAGAGGATCTGGGCGAATAGGCAACATGGAAGCTGCCACTCGCTTGATTCATACAGTGCCGGGGGAGTGGGTTGTACGGGCTCGGCAGGTTTTCTAGGATGAGTTGGTGTCTCGGTAGTTGGCAATGTACCGAGTATAGACTTTGGGCGTATGGCCCAACAGATGATGGAGTTATGGATGCGACGAGAGACCCCGTCCACTCCAGAGAGGGGACCTTTTGACCCTTCCAGCAGTGATTCTGGTGGAGATGGTGATGACGAGGAGGATCCAGAGGAGGAGTCAGATGAGGATCTGGACGAGACAGTTGACGGGGCGGTTCATAGGGACTTTCCACCGGGGTTGCAGGGACCCCCGTCTCCATCTACTACCATGGCCTAGGGGTAGATGGTGGTCTGGGATGGTTGGGTTAGGAGTGTGGACAATATTCTTTTGTTGTATATATGTTGTATATAGGATATATTTTTGTATGGTGTAGTGATTATTGGTTATTCTTTTGATATGTATATAGGAATAGAGTCGCTTGCACCCATCTAATCAGTGTACCCATTATGATCTGGGTTATGATATATATATAAGATAGCTGTTAGTGGTTAATGCTGATATATTATGCATTATAGAACCTTATTATTATTATTTTCTCGGGTGTTATAATAAATTTTGGTTATTCTCTAATCAGAAAATGAGGAGGGGTAGACCAAGGAAAAACCCTCAAACGACGACGTCAGCATCTGGACCGTCAGCGTCTGAGACATATGCACGAGAGGAAACCGCACCACCACAAGTTACACCAAGTCAGTCAACTTCAGGGGTACCTAACTTGGAACCCATGGAAAGTTTGGTTGCGGTGTTGCAAGGCTTAGCCTAACGGTTGGGTACGAATACAACATCAGAGGAGCCCAAAGAAGATGGGAACAGAGTAATTGAACTCTTTCGACGATTCAATCCACCAACCTTTAATGGAAAGGGGGAACCAGCTGACGCAGAAGAATGGCTTAGAGTGTTAGATCGATTATTTGCTCATTTGACTTGTACCGAGGCACAACGAGTCTCCTGTGCAATCTTTCAACTCACTGAGGAGGCAAGCTTCTGGTGGGAATCCTATAGTCGAACTTTGACCTTGGAAGAGAGGGATGATTTGACCTGGGCAGATTTTAAAGAGATAGTTATGCAACAGTACCTGCCTCAGTCATACCGGGATAATAAAGAAACATAATTTTTACACCTACGTCAAGGGTTCATGACAGTACGTGAATATAAAAGGAAATTTAATCAGTTGAGCAAGTATGCGGTTCACCTGGTGGATACTGATTTGAAGAAAGTAAGACGGTTTTGTAAGGGTTACGTCCAGACATCGGGGCTATATTGGCGGGACAAGGAGAGATAACTTATAATGAGACGGTAAGACGGGCTATGGAGGTGGTGTCTCGATTGCGAACGGATATGGTGGCCCCAAAGAGAGCCAACGAGGAGCTGGGAAAGAGAAAATGGGTAAGCTCAGGGCCGAATCAGGGTCGGAACCCCAGTTAGGCAAAACGACCAATGGGAAGAGGCAATTCCAATGCTCCAAATAATAGAGTAAAACTGATTTGTCCAAAGTGTAGACGGCCTCACTTTGGGCAATACCTCTTGGGAATGACTAATTGCTTTCGCTGCAAGGAACCAGGACACAGTGCATTAAATTGTCCGTACTTTCCAGCCATGGGGTCAAGTGTTAATCAAAGACCAGGGGTAGGAAAAGCTCGGGCTTATGCTCTTACTCGCCAAGAATCCGCTGAAGAATCGGGGATAATGGCAGGTATGTTATCGGTTTGCAATTTGCCTGCACTTGTCTTATTTGATACTGGGGCAACCCACTCTTTTATCTCTATCAAGTTTTTTGAGATGTTAAAATTAAGAAGTGATATGATAGAAGCTAAGAAGCTAGAAATTAGCATACCTTTAGGAAAGGTAGTAAGCACTCAGTGGATGTGCAGAAATTTGAAGGTTTCCTTTGGGAATAAAATCCTATATGCCGACTTGCACGTATTAGAAATGGAAGATTTCGATGTAATTCTGGGAATGGATTGGCTAACGAAAAATCATGCAACGATCAAGTGTTTTGAGAGAGAAATTCTCTTTTAGCCACTTGAGGGTGAAAATTTTACTTTCTTCGGAACTCGAGTTGGTTTGAATTTCAGGGTTATTACGGCCATACAAGCCGTAAAATTGCTAAAAAGAGGAGATTGTGAGGCAATATTAGTTAATTTGGTAGATCCTAAGCAAGTAGCAGATCCTATTGAAAGAGTTCCAATAGTGAACGAGTTCAAGGATGTTTTTCCTGAGGAGCTACCTGGCCTTCCACCAGACAGAGAAGTAGAGTTTGGGATAGAACTGGTGCCCGGATCTGCACCAGTATCAAAGGCTCCATATCGGATGGCACCAAAAGAATTGTAAGAACTAAAAGTTCAGTTGCAGGAACTTTTGGAGAAAGGTTTTATCCGTCCCAGTGTATCTCCATGGGGAGCTCCGGTGCTGTTTGTAAAGAAGAATGATGGAACTTTTCGGATGTGCATAGACTATCGCGAATTGAATACAAGGACCATCAAGAATAAGTATCATTTACCCCGGATTGAGGATCGGTTTGATCAGTTAAGAAGAGCAAGTGTATTTTCAAAGATCGACTTAAGATCCGGCTACCATTAGGTGAAGGTCAAGAAAGAAGACATAGCTAAAACAGCTTTTAGAACAAGATACGGCCACTACGAATTTGTGGTCATGCCTTTTGGACTCAGTAATGCACCAGCGGTCTTCATGGATATGATGAATCGAGTTTTTCATCCTTATCTCGATCGATTCGTAATAGTTTTTATTGATGATATCTTGATATACTCGGATAGCCAGGCACACCATGAAGAACACTTGAGGATGGCATTGGAGATTCTGTGCAAGGAGAAACTGTACGCAAAATTCAAGAAGTGCGAGTTCTGGCTGAGAAAAGTGTCATTTCTCGGACATATCGTCTTCGAAAAAAGGATAGAAGTGGATCCGGCCAAAGTGGAAGCTGTAAGTAACTGGAAGGTGCCTTCTAATATAAATGAAGTGTGGAGTTTTCTTGGACTGGCTGGATATTACAGAAGATTTATAGAAGGATTTTCCAAGATTGCTACGCCCATAACTCATTTAACCCGGAAGGAGACGAAGTTTCAGTGGACTGATCAGTGTGAGAAAAGTTTTCAAGAATTGAAGAGGAGATTAACTACTACACCAATTTTGATAGTTTCAGATGTAACAAAAGGATTTGTGGTTTACAACGATGCTTCCAAACAAGGTTTGGGGTGCGTTTTGATGCAACAGGGAAGAGTGGTGGCCTATGCATCAAGACAGTTAAAGACTCATGAGCAAAATTATCCAACTCATGACTTGGAGTTAGCTGCAGTAGTACATGCCCTTAAGATTTGACGGCATTACTTGTATGGGGGAAAATGTGAGATTTACACTGATCATAAAAGTCTAAAGTACTTCTTCGAACAAAAAGAGCTTAATATGAGACAACGGAGATAGCTGGAATTAGTAAATGATTATGACTGTACAATTCTTTACCATCCAGGAAAGGCGAACGTTGTTGCTGATGTACTTAGCCGGAAGAGGGCAGAAGGGATAGCTTGTCTGCTTACCAAGCAGGATCTCTTGATAAGAGAAATGGCTAAGTTAAGCTTGGAAATTGTAGTGCCACCAAGTAGTATCAAGGCGAGGGTGACAGCTTTAATAGTTCGACCTGCTCTGCAGGATGAGATCATAGAAGCCCAAAAGAATGACAGATTTTTGCTACAGATAAGGGATAGTATGGAGAAAGGAGAAACAGAAGGATTTACGGAGTCTGTCGGAGGAGCTCTCACCTTCAGAGGAAGACTTTGTGTTCCAAAGGATGAAGAACTGAGAAACAGAATTTTGGAAGAGGCACACGTAACACCATACTCAGCACATCCTGGAGGTACGAAGATGTACCAAGATCTGAGGAAAACTTTCTGGTGGTGAAACATGAAGAGGAGCATAGGACTTTTTGTCAAGAAATGTCTTGTCTGCCAACAAGTAAAAGCAGAACATCAGCGACCAGCGGGATTGCTGACACCACTGGAAATTCCAGAGTGGAAGTGGGAGCATATTACTATGGACTTTGTTGTTGGGTTGCCCAGGACAATCCGAGAAAATCATGCGGTGTGGGTTATAGTGGATAGACTGACCAAGTCTGCTCATTTTCTGCCTATTAAAATGACGTTCAACTTGGATAAATGGGCGCGAATTTATATGAAGGAGATTGTCAGGCTTCATGGAGTGCCAGCCTCTATTGTATCAGATAGGGACCCCCGCTTTACATCCAGATTTTGGCAATGCTTGCAGAAGGAGTTAGGCACCAAACTAAATTTCAGTACTACTTTTCACCCACAGACAGATGGCCAGACAGAGCGAACTATACAGATTCTAGAAGATATGTTGAGAGCCAGTGCCTTAGATTTGCAAGGAAGCTGGGAGGACCATTTGTATTTAGTAGAGTTCGCTTACAATAACAGCTATCAAGCAATGATTGGGATGGCACCATACGAGGCGCTGTATGGGAGAAAGTGTCGATCACCCCTATACTGGGACGAAGTGGGCGAAAAACTAGCTTTGGGACCTGAGTTGGTCGAACAGGCAATAGAAGTAATAAGAAATATTCGAGAAAGAATTAAAGCAGCTCAGGATCAACAGAAATCTTATGCAGACAAAAAGAGAAGAGAGCTAAAATTTGAAGTGGGTGATAAAGTTTTCCTGAAAGTATCGCCTACTAAGGGTGTTTACCGATTTGGAAAGAAAGGTAAACTGAAACCTAGGTACATTGGACCTTATGAAATTCTGGAACGGGTTGGTGAAGTTGCGTATCGATTAGCGCTACCACCTGATTTAGCGGGCATTCACAATGTATTCCACATATCCATGCTGCGAAAGTATGTGTTTGACCCGAGCCATGTAATTCACCAGGAAAGCATTGGGCTCGAAAAAGACTTATCTTATGAGGAGTCTCCTATCGCTATTATAGATAGAAAAGTTCGTAAGCTGAGAAATCGAGATGTAAACTTGATAAATGTCCAATGGAGTCAGCACAACGCGAATGAAGCAACCTGGGAAAAAGAAGAAGAAATCCTGGAAAAATATCTGAATCTATCGAATTTTGGTACGTTTCTAAATTTAGAGGATGAAATTTCTTTGTAGGAAGGTAGGATGTAATATCCATAAAAATTGATAAGCTTATTTTAATGATCTAATTGCTTGCTTTTGTTAGGATAAAATTTGTTGACTTATTTTCCTCTTGCTCACCACCAAGATTTAGACACATACCCTAGTCTATAGTACTAGCTTAGGTGAGTGATGGACATCAAGATATTTGAACCTTTCTTCAATTCCATCTCATTTCTTCATTAGCAAAGATATCATCCTCTCCATAGCTTCTTCTCGGACATCACTGCAGCCATCTTTTTCTCTCCGTCGGTGATTTTTCCGACAAGAATTTATATGTTTTGCTCCGTTTATGTTGTAGTTCTTACTAGGGTTTTTCGATTTTAAACCCTAAGCTAGTTGGCTGTCTTGTTTCCCTCCGTTTGCTGCTGTGCTGTTGCTGCTGTATGTGTGCCGGTACTCGGTTGCGCCGGCAGGTGGGTGTGTTCGGAGGGGTGGCCGGTGCTCAGTCGCGCCGGCAAGGAATTGTTGAAGGCAGCCGCATCTAGCGGCGGCTGTGCTGGGATCAGATATATATATATATATATATATATATATATATATGTGTATAGTTATGTTGGTTGGTGTGCGTGGGGTGTTTTGGGGCCGGAGTAGGATGAAGCCGGCACCGCTGTAGCGCCGGCGTGGCTGAAGAAGGAGAGCCGCCGCTGGAAGCGGCGGCAGGGCAGTACAGTATATATATATATGTATGTTTGCGAGTGTATATATGTATGTATGTGTATGGGTTGGTTGTTGGCTTGGATGGAAGTAGATGGAGGCGGGTGGTGATGGCGCCGGGCTTGCGCCGGCGGCGAAGCTGGACTGTATATATATATATGTATATGTAGTAACCGTGTATGTATATGTGTGTTTTAGGTGTGTGAAGGGTGTGGGTGGTGTGTAGGGAGGCCGCCGGCGACATGGGTTGCCGGCAGGGGTGGTGGCGCGGCGGCGGAGAGCAGGCGGAGGGCAGTGGCGGAGGCAAGGGAGGTGTTTAGGGTTTGGGGTGATTTTTGGAAATTTGACAAACCCTAGGGACCTAATTGCAATCTCCAAATTTAAGATAATTAACCCTAAGTCCCGGAACTATTAGATACTCGTAGTTTAGCCTTGAATTTCTGAAAACTTACAATTTAACCCCCCCAAAACTTGCTAAAATTATGGAATAGTCCCTAGAATACCTAGAATTTATTATATGAACCCTAAACCCTATAGAAATTATCGACTCACCCCTAGATCTCGACAAAATGACAAAATTTAACCCCTAAAACTTGTAGAAATTATATCATGATCCTAGAATTTGATAATTTGGTATTTTATTTACTATTATATTATAAAATGAGAGTTTGACCTTAAAGTGCTATAAGACAGGACAAATCGAACCCTTTAAGTAAGAAAATTCTAAGATAATTCTTAATAAACCCTAATTAAATTTAGAAATCTTGGATATCGATTCTTTCTCGAGAATTTATTTTATTTATAGGTTTTTATAGATTTGAAGATATTTAAGTCAGAAAATAAGTTATATTGTCATTTTTCTGTAGGAGGTTCACGTGGGGGACAGAACTAGATCTTATACCGAAAGCTTTTGCAGGATTTTGTGCGTTATCCAAGGTGGGGGTTAAAATCCTTTTTCTGTTTTAAAAATCGTATAATTTTATGAAAATTAACGTGACTACGTGATTTAAATTCCGTAATTATGTGATGATATTTTTACTTAAACTGTTATTCGCTACCTGAACTGTTTTCGAATAAAGTATATGATTCTGAGAGCTATTGATTTCAAGTATCTCAATGAAAATGGTTTAAAGGATGAAAGTCGGGATAATACCCGCTAAGAAAGGTTTTTCTGTACTTACGTGTTATGTGAATTATGTGGCCAACGTGAACGTGACCAAGGTGCAATTTATGTGTTATGTGAGAACTATTATGTGAAACTTAACTGCGCATGCGCCTTCACGCTAAGTTGGGTATTCCTTTTTGAAAACCCATCAACAGGGGATATTCTTTGGAATTCCCAACACAATGGGGTGTAACAACCCAATTCGGGTCGGCTTAGGGCCCTGATAGGTATTCTTCGGAAACCTATCCACAGTTGCCATTGGGGCTCTTCGGGAGTCTACAACGTGTATTATATGTATAATATGCAAGCAATAGTATGTGTATATTATTATTATAAATTCCCCTCCCTCACTAAGTGTTCTTTTGACACTTACCCCATATATGTGTTTTATGTTTACAGAAAACCCTGAATGCAAGGATGGTTGAACCGGAATGTCTGTTATTTTTCATGTAAATCATGATGTCTATGGATGATTGGCATTTCTGAAGCTCTTGTTATGTACAAAACAATGTTTATATGTTTTGATCTAAACACGCACGTTTTCCGCTGAACTGAGAAAAATCCATGTATTTTCTATAATTATCTTTTAAATTTTGTTTTGTTTAAAAGTCTTGATATTTTCGTTTTCTTGCTGGACGTCCGAGAATAAGGCTGCGTTTATACTCTGGTTAAAAAAATCACTATTATAATTTAATTATGTTTTAAACTCTTTAAAGAAAACGGGGCGTGACAAACATTACAGGGAAAACTTCAAGTTGGAGCCTGAGTCAAGAAGAAGGTTTAAAGAATGAAAGGACTTAGAGCGAGAATTTTGATAAGATTAAGGATATCGTGTTTTAATTCAAATCTTACTCATATGAGTTTAGCTTTACTGGGAAAATTTTAAGTTGGAGAATAAGCTAAGAATAAATTTAAGGAAGAAGAGAATTTAGCGTGTAACGTTTGATTCACGTCACCTAGAAAAGTTAGGTAGCGTATCTTTGATTTGATTTAATTTATTATGATTGTAGCCGTCGCTTTCTCTAAGATCATCTTACACGTGGTTAATCAGCCGTTATACCAAAACGTGTTATTATCACTAACGTATAAGCTTAAAGATTTTTATCATGAAATTTTTAGCGTCGATCTATTCCTAAATTTCAAAGTATGTGAAGTCCATTCTGAGCATCTATGTTATTCTAGCTATCGTCACATTTTATGAAAACTATATTTTGTATTTCAGTTTGCGTGATATTAAAACCCTTTGAGAAACATTTCACTCGACAAATAACATGATTCTATAAATCACATAAATATCTCAATAAATTTTCTGTCATTATTTGTCATCATAACCTTATTTATCACATTGTAAGATAACATACAATCAAATTACACAAATCAAACATGAATTCAACATAAAACATAACATAAATTATCCACACGTGGTCCCCATAGACCTCAAGCATTAGTCATGGTTTTACGTATCACGCCCGTGTACTAGGGGAAACATACTCACTGGCTCATCTTGTCATAGACAAGGGCTCATGATAGTGTCAACCCTATGTAACCCAATGACTGTGGCAAAACATACACACTAGCTCACACTGGCTAGTGGCAGTGTTTACCAATATAACAATTCTCACAAATAGTATAGCTTAAAATAATATAACCCATCACATAGCACCGTACCAACTCCTACTACGGCCATTTACGCACACGAGCTCATGCTGCTGCAGTCAGCGGCTCAATGGCGGCGTCCAGTAGCAGTGTGTTGATAACAATGACCTCACACAACAATATAATCAGAAACCAGCAAAGCGATTTAACAAGAAAATATTCATAAGCATAAATTCTACCCTCGAAGCTCATACTTGTAAAAAATGTGATCCCAAATTAATACAATCTCATAGCCATAAATGAATTTTTTTTTCTTCACATAAACATATCATTATAACTGTAGCACCCAAAACAAAATGAAGCATAATTGATTAATTAAATAAGTAAACCCTTAATTAAAATATCTTATGTGTATTAATTTTTAATTGTTTAATTTAATTACGTGCGTTTCAGATACGTGTTTAACGACCGGTTTTAAATGGATAAAATTTATAAACATGGAACATAAAATATTTTTAAACCATTAGATGTGTAACGGAAAAATGAGAAGATAGAAATAAATTAGAGGTCGATCGGACACCCGTAGCTTAAACGGCAAAGAAAAAGGCAAAATACGAAGTTTCGGAAAAACGAGAAACGAAATCTTATCATGAATAGTAACCAAAATCTTATCATGAATAGTAACTTTCCATTTCTATAAATAGGCCCTCATTCGATTTCATTTTTCATCGTTTTTTCGAACGAGCCGAAAAGCACCGAACACAGTAAGTCTCTCTCCTCTCTTTTTCCTTTTAATTTTATATTCTGACGCCGCCGCCGCAGACGCTGCCGTCGCGGGAAAAAGTCAAACTCATCCATTTTAGTTGATTTTCATATACAACGTAGCCCTCGACAATACGAGTCTAGGGCAACTTCCTGAATTCAATTCCGATTCTCCGTTCGTCGGAAAATGGCGAAAAACCTTCTCCAAAACCCCAACCCTTGCTTCTTGCCACCTTTTCTCTCTCCCGTTTTTCTCTTTCTCTTGCTCTTCTTCTCGTGGTTGCAGGCACCGGAAGGGCTACCGGGAAGGTGGCTACTCGAGCAGGCTGGTGCTGGGAGGCCTGGGCGCCAATCTACCCCCGCTGCCTAGAAAACTAGGCAGCCGACGGAAGACACCGTCGGGGAATTTTCCCGTCGCCGGGAACACGCGCGACATCGTATTTTCGATTCGTTTTCGATCCGAATCTCATTTTATTTTCATCATACTTTATCATCGAGACGTTGCCAATAAAATATTGTTGATCGGGGGTCGTGGGTCCCGGTCAAAGTCAACCCTTTGACCAAATTACCAAAATACCCCTAAATCTTAAAACGCTCCGTTCGAGCTCGTTTCAACTCCGATGGAGCTCATTCTTGTTTTGTTGTGATCCAAAATTCATTCTCTTTCATCTCAACCTTATAAACAGATATTTTTCTTTTATTTCTTTAACCTCAATCGTTAGATCTTCCGTTCCGATCCGTCTCATCTTGATTTTCGATATCGTTTAAATCTTTGAATTTTATTTAATAATGATCTAAGAAAACATCGTAATTTATGTAGACTACCTGTTGGAGTGAAGCCTTGGGATACGTGATCTTTAAGAGGTGTTGCTCACGTGGTAACAACCGAATAAGGTGGGGGTAATTTCTTATTACAATATTTATACTTCTTTCAAAGTATTTAAATTATGAACTATTATACTATATAAAAATGAGTTGGGTATACGTGCTGAATGCATGAGATGTCATATGTGATAATATTATGATATGATGAATGTGAATGTGATTGCTGAATGATTTAGGGTTAAGTGATGGATTTTGATTATTAATTATTTTAGTTGATTGATGGAAATTATGATGACTGATGAATACTTGTATAGTTGAATTACGTAATTATGGATTGTGATCTTTATGGGATGTGAACATTTTACTATGAATGCAAAAGTGAAGAATGATGTGAAGTTAATATTTGCATATGTGCAAATAAGATGTGTTATTATGGTAATTGAGAACTGCAACTAAATGTTGTGTTAAATTAATGTGTTTTAATGTGTATGTTTGATATGTGTATGTGTTATGTAATTATATGTGCATGTGCATGTGTATGCAAGGCGGCTAGGGCTCGCATAAAGACGGCTGATCACCGTATTACGATGGCTAACGACGGTAAAAAGGCGGTTAAGACCCGCAAATGTTTTCACGGTGGCTAAGAACCGTAAAATGCTTTCATGGCGGCTAAGCACCGTAAATTATGTGAAAAATGATGTTTGAATGTGAATGATGGATTATATGTTTCCAGGACGGCTAAGACCCGCATATGTATTGCAAGACGGTTAAAAACCGTAGATGTGATAATGAAAGTGATATGTTTGAATGTGAAGGATGATTGATTTGATATGGATGCTTACATTATAAAATGATTTAAGTCGCGTGATTTGAAATGATCTATTTTCTACGGTTTTCATTAAAAGCTAAATGTTTTAAGAAAAATCTGTTTTATGTGATAAAATGGTATTTTTGGCATGTGTGTAAAATCTTCCAAAATTATTTTATGTCATCCCGAGTTCCCCACCCCACTGAGTGTACTTTTGTCACTCACCCCTCTTTTAAAATGTTTTCAATTTAAGGAGTTTACGGCGTGACGCGCGAGCGGTGGATGCTGGTAGCCGATGAGCAAAGGTTACAGAACCTTTTATTTAAAATGATTAATTTCATGAATTTAGTAAATGTATATTTTATAATTATTCTTGAGTTTATTTATATTTATTCTTGAAAAGAGGAATTTTTTTTATCAAGAGTAACGCCTCGATTAATGTTTATCTACAAAAAGAATCGGGACGTTACAGGTGGTATCAGAGCGGGTCTACGATTCTGTAGACTCATTAAAATGTTTTATTTTCTAAAAATTATTTGATTTAACTTGAATTTAAAGGGAAGTAAAAATATAATTTTTTTTTGTCTAAGAGAAAATATTTTATCAGCTACTAGCATCAATTTCTACTGCTCCGCCTTCGCTAAGGTATGTTATGTTAGAATGATTAATTGTTTTATGACCGTGAACTTATGTGGAAATGAATACTATGAATTTATATAAAGTTTGATGTTATGTTTCAGTAATATGTTTATGTGATTATATGGAACTTTTAGATATCATTCATGCTACGAGATGTGTTAAATTGTAATCAATTTTTTTTTATATACAAATATGAGCTTTGAGGCTAGAATTTATGCTTATGAATATTTTCTAGTTAAATCGCTTTGCTGGTTTATGATTATGTTGTTGTGTGATGTCACTGTTATCGACATACTGCTGTTGGACGCCGCCACTGAGCTGCTGACTGCAGCAGCATGAGCTCGTGTGCGTAAATGGCCGTAGCAGGAGTTGGTGCGGTTGTATGTGATGGGTTATATTATTTTAAGCTATGCTATTTGTGAGAATTGTTATATTGGTAAACACTGCCACTAACCACAAATTGTCGTGTGAGTTAGTGTGTATGTTTTGCCACAGTCGTTGGGTTACATAGGGTTGAAACTATCATGAGCCCTTGTCTATGACAAGATGAGCCAGTGAGTGTGTTTCCCCTAGTACACGGGCGTGATACGTAAAACCACGACTAATACCTGAGGTCTATGGGGACCACGTGTGGAAAATTTATGTTATGTTTTATGTTGAATTCATGTTTGAATTGTGTAATTTAATTTAATGTTATCTTATAATGTGATAAATAAGGTTATGCTGACAAAGAAATTTATTGAGGTGTTTATGTGATTTATATAATCATATTAGTTGTTGAATGTAATGTTTTTCAAAGTGTTAATATCACATAGATTTTAATGCAAAATATAGTTTTCATAAAATGTGACGATAGCTAGAATAACATAGATGTTCAGAATGAACTTCACATACTTTGAAATTCAGGAATAGTTTGACGCTAAAAATTTCATGATAAAAACTTTAGGCTTACGTTAGTGATAATAACACGTTTTGGTATTACGGTTGGTTAACCACATGCAAGATGATCTTAGAGGAAAAGCGACGGCTAAATCATGATAAATTAAATCAAATCAAAAATACGCTATTTAACTTTTCTAGTTGACGTGAATCAAACGTTACACGCTAAATTCTCTTCTTCCTTAAACTTGTTCTTAGCCTATTCTCCAACTTGAAATTTTTCCCCGTAAAGCTAAACTCACATGAGTAAGATTTGAATCAAAACACGATATCCTTAATTTTCCTTATTAAAAATTTACACTCTAAGTTCTCTAATTCCTTAAACCTTCTTCTCGACCCATACTCCAACTTGAAGTTTTCCCTGTAATGTTGAAATAATATAAATATTAAGATTCGAACCATAATTCAACATAGCATAATCCATGGTCGAACCATCATTAAGGAGTTTTGGAATCAAATTTGTAGAACAGATAACGAAAATAATAAAAGGGTTCGAGAGAGAATCAAACGGCTCAAAATGGGCAAAGGCCCTATGCGGATAAAAGACGCAGAGAATTTCATTTTCAAAATAAGAGCCAAGGTCTTTTTGAAAGTATCAACCGTTAAGGAAGTTTATCGCTTTAGGAAAAAAGACAAGTTAACGCAAAGATATATTGAACCGTTAGAGATTCTGGAACGAGTCGGAGAAATGGAGTACAGGTTTGAGAAGGACATCATATGAAGAAGCTCCTGTGGCTATTTTTGATAAAAAGAGACATCCGATAAAATTGGAACGATACAGAGAAGATTAGCATGGCCCCTGCGCAAGGATGACACGCATAAATTGAGAAGTGGCTTTAGTAAAAGTTCAGTAGAGCCATCACGATATCAAGGAAGCGATTTGGGAAGAAAGAAAAGTTGAAACCGAGGTACGTGGGACCATTCGAGATTTTAGATCAAGTAGGAAAGGTTGTGTACCGTTTAGCTCTACTGTCGGACTTCGCTGGAGTACACAACGTCTTTCATGTATCTATGCTTTGGAGGTATATATTCGATCCGAGCCACATAATTGAACAAAGAGACATAGAACTTGAGAAAGATCTGACCTATGAAGCAGTTCCGATAGCATTTTAGATAGAAAATACCGCAAACTAAGAAATCGGGAGATGGATATAGTAAAGATTCAATGGAGCTATCATGGAAAAGAAGAGGTGACTTTGGGAACTGGAAGATGAGATCCTGAAGAAGTATCCCAACTTATTTTTTTTAGTACACGTTTAATTTCGAGGACGAAATTCTTTTAAGGGGTAAGGGATGTAGCACCCAAAACAAAAACGAAGCATAATTGATTAATTAAATAAGTAAACCCTTAATTAAAATATCTTATGTGTATTAACTTTTAATTGTTTAATTTAATTACGTGCGTTTCAGATACGTGTTTAACAACCGATTTTAAATGGATAAAATTTATAAACATGGAACATAAAATATTTTTAAACCATTAGATGCGTAACGGAAAAATGAGAAGATAGAAATAAACTAGAGGTCGATCGGACACCCGTAGTTTAAACGGCAAAGAAAAGGGCAAAATACGAAGTTTCGGAAAAACGAGAAACGAAATCTTATCATGAATAGTAACCAAAATCTTATCATGAATAGTAACTTTCCATTTCTATAAATAGGCCCTCATTCGATTTCATTTTTCATCGTTTTTTCGAACGAGCCGAAAAGCACCGAACACAGTAAGTCTCTCTCCTCTCTTTTTCCTTTTAATTTTATATTCTGACGCCGCCGCCGCAGACGCTGCCGTCGCGGGAAAAAGTCAAACTCATCCATTTTAGTTGATTTTCATATACAACGTAGCCCTCGACAATACGAGTCTAGGGCAACTTCCTGAATTCAATTCCGATTCTCCGTTCGTCGGAAAATGGCGAAAAACCTTCTCCAAAACCCCAACCCTTGCTTCTTGCCACCTTTTCTCTCTCCCGTTTTTCTCTCTCTTGCTCTTCTTCTCGTGGTTGCAGGTACCGGAGGGGCTGCCAGGAAGGTGGCTACTCGAGCAGGCCGACGCCGGGAGGCCTGAGCGCCAATCTGCCCCCGCTGCCTAGAAAACTAGGCAGCCGACGGGAGACGTCGTCGGGGAATTTTCCCATCGCCGGGAACAAGCGCGACGTCGTATTTTCGATTCGTTTTCGATCTGAATCTCATTTTATTTTCATCGTACTTTATCATTGAGACGTTGCCAATAAAATATCGTTGATCGGGGGTCGTGGGTCCCGGTCAAAGTCAACCCTTTGACCAAATTACCAAAATACCCCTAAATCTTAAAACGCTCTGTTCGAGCTCGTTTCAACTCCGATGGAGCTCATTCTTGTTTTGTTGTAATCCAAAATTCATTCTCTTTCATCTCAACCTTATAAACATATATTTTCCTTTTATTTCTTTAACCTCAATCGTTAGATCTTCCGTTCCGATCCGTCTCATCTTGATTTTCGATATCGTTTAAATCTTTGAATTTTATTTAATAATGATCTAAGAAAACATCGTAATTTATGTAGACTACCTGTTGGAGTGAAGCCTTGGGATACGTGATCTTTAAGAGGTGTTGCTCACGTGGTAACAACCGAACAAGGTGGGGGTAATTTCTTATTACAATATTTATACTTCTTTCAAAGTATTTAAATTATGAACTATTATACTATATAAAAATGAGTTGGGTATACGTGCTGAATGCATGAGATGTCATATGTGATAATATTATGATATGATGAATGTGAATGTGATTGCTGAATGATTTAGGGTTAAGTGATGGATTTTGATTATTAATTATTTTAGTTGATTGATGGAAATTATGATGACTGATGAATACTTGTATAGTTGAATTACGTAATTATGGATTGTGATCTTTATGGGATGTGAACATTTTACTATGAATGCAAAAGTGAAGAATGATGTGAAGTTAATATTTGCATATGTGCAAATAAGATGTGTTATTATGGTAATTGAGAACTGCAACTAAATGTTGTGTTAAATTAATGTGTTTTAATGTGTATGTTTGATATGTGTATGTGTTATGTAATTATATGTGCATGTGCATGTGTATGCAAGGCGGCTAGGGCTCGCATAAAGACGGCTGATCACCGTATTACGATGGCTAACGACGGTAAAAAGGCGGTTAAGACCCGCAAATGTTTTCACGGTGGCTAAGAACCGTAAAATGCTTTCATGGCGGCTAAGCACCGTAAATTATGTGAAAAATGATGTTTGAATGTGAATGATGGATTATATGTTTCCAGGACGGCTAAGACCCGCATATGTATTGCAAGACGGTTAAAAACCGTAGATGTGATAATGAAAGTGATATGTTTGAATGTGAAGGATGATTGATTTGATATGGATGCTTACATTATAAAATGATTTAAGTCGCGTGATTTGAAATGATCTATTTTCTACGGTTTTCATTAAAAGCTAAATGTTTTAAGAAAAATCTGTTTTATGTGATAAAATGGTATTTTTGGCATGTGTGTAAAATCTTCCAAAATTATTTTATGTCATCCCGAGTTCCCCACCCCACTGAGTGTACTTTTGTCACTCACCCCTCTTTTAAAATGTTTTCAATTTAAGGAGTTTACGGCGTGACGCGCGAGCGGTGGATGCTGGTAGCCGATGAGCAAAGGTTACAGAACCTTTTATTTAAAATGATTAATTTCATGAATTTAGTAAATGTATATTTTATAATTATTCTTGAGTTTATTTATATTTATTCTTAAAAAGAGGAATTTTTTTTATCAAGAGTAACGCCTCGATTAATGTTTATCTACAAAAAGAATCGGGACGTTACAGGTGGTATCAGAGCGGGTCTACGATTCTGTAGACTCATTAAAATGTTTTATTTTCTAAAAATTATTTGATTTAACTTGAATTTAAAGGGAAGTAAAAATATAATTTTTTTTTGTCTAAGAGAAAATATTTTATCAGCTACTAGCATCAATTTCTACTGCTCCGCCTTCGCTAAGGTATGTTATGTTAGAATGATTAATTGTTTTATGACCGTGAACTTATGTGGAAATGAATACTATGAATTTATATAAAGTTTGATGTTATGTTTCAGTAATATGTTTATGTGATTATATGGAACTTTTAGATATCATTCATGCTACGAGATGTGTTAAATTGTAATCAATTTTTTTTTATATACAAATATGAGCTTTGAGGCTAGAATTTATGCTTATGAATATTTTCTAGTTAAATCGCTTTGCTGGTTTATGATTATGTTGTTGTGTGATGTCACTGTTATCGACATACTGCTGTTGGACGCCGCCACTGAGCTGCTGACTGCAGCAGCATGAGCTCGTGTGCGTAAATGGCCGTAGCAGGAGTTGGTGCGGTTGTATGTGATGGGTTATATTATTTTAAGCTATGCTATTTGTGAGAATTGTTATATTGGTAAACACTGCCACTAACCACAAATTGTCGTGTGAGTTAGTGTGTATGTTTTGCCACAGTCGTTGGGTTACATAGGGTTGAAACTATCATGAGCCCTTGTCTATGACAAGATGAGCCAGTGAGTGTGTTTCCCCTAGTACACGGGCGTGATACGTAAAACCACGACTAATACCTGAGGTCTATGGGGACCACGTGTGGAAAATTTATGTTATGTTTTATGTTGAATTCATGTTTGAATTGTGTAATTTAATTTAATGTTATCTTATAATGTGATAAATAAGGTTATGCTGACAAAGAAATTTATTGAGGTGTTTATGTGATTTATATAATCATATTAGTTGTTGAATGTAATGTTTTTCAAAGTGTTAATATCACATAGATTTTAATGCAAAATATAGTTTTCATAAAATGTGACGATAGCTAGAATAACATAGATGTTCAGAATGAACTTCACATACTTTGAAATTCAGGAATAGTTTGACGCTAAAAATTTCATGATAAAAACTTTAGGCTTACGTTAGTGATAATAACACGTTTTGGTATTACGGTTGGTTAACCACATGCAAGATGATCTTAGAGGAAAAGCGACGGCTAAATCATGATAAATTAAATCAAATCAAAAATACGCTATTTAACTTTTCTAGTTGACGTGAATCAAACGTTACACGCTAAATTCTCTTCTTCCTTAAACTTGTTCTTAGCCTATTCTCCAACTTGAAATTTTTCCCCGTAAAGCTAAACTCACATGAGTAAGATTTGAATCAAAACACGATATCCTTAATTTTCCTTATTAAAAATTTACACTCTAAGTTCTCTAATTCCTTAAACCTTCTTCTCGACCCATACTCCAACTTGAAGTTTTCCCTGTAATGTTGAAATAATATAAATATTAAGATTCGAACCATAATTCAACATAGCATAATCCATGGTCGAACCATCATTAAGGAGTTTTGGAATCAAATTTGTAGAACAGATAACGAAAATAATAAAAGGGTTCGAGAGAGAATCAAACGGCTCAAAATGGGCAAAGGCCCTATGCGGATAAAAGACGCAGAGAATTTCATTTTCAAAATAAGAGCCAAGGTCTTTTTGAAAGTATCAACCGTTAAGGAAGTTTATCGCTTTAGGAAAAAAGACAAGTTAACGCAAAGATATATTGAACCGTTAGAGATTCTGGAACGAGTCGGAGAAATGGAGTACAGGTTTGAGAAGGACATCATATGAAGAAGCTCCTGTGGCTATTTTTGATAAAAAGAGACATCCGATAAAATTGGAACGATACAGAGAAGATTAGCATGGCCCCTGCGCAAGGATGACACGCATAAATTGAGAAGTGGCTTTAGTAAAAGTTCAGTAGAGCCATCACGATATCAAGGAAGCGATTTGGGAAGAAAGAAAAGTTGAAACCGAGGTACGTGGGACCATTCGAGATTTTAGATCAAGTAGGAAAGGTTGTGTACCGTTTAGCTCTACTGTCGGACTTCGCTGGAGTACACAACGTCTTTCATGTATCTATGCTTTGGAGGTATATATTCGATCCGAGCCACATAATTGAACAAAGAGACATAGAACTTGAGAAAGATCTGACCTATGAAGCAGTTCCGATAGCATTTTAGATAGAAAATACCGCAAACTAAGAAATCGGGAGATGGATATAGTAAAGATTCAATGGAGCTATCATGGAAAAGAAGAGGTGACTTTGGGAACTGGAAGATGAGATCCTGAAGAAGTATCCCAACTTATTTTTTTTAGTACACGTTTAATTTCGAGGACGAAATTCTTTTAAGGGGTAAGGGATGTAGCACCCAAAACAAAAACGAAGCATAATTGATTAATTAAATAAGTAAACCCTTAATTAAAATATCTTATGTGTATTAACTTTTAATTGTTTAATTTAATTACGTGCGTTTCAGATACGTGTTTAACAACCGATTTTAAATGGATAAAATTTATAAACATGGAACATAAAATATTTTTAAACCATTAGATGCGTAACGGAAAAATGAGAAGATAGAAATAAACTAGAGGTCGATCGGACACCCGTAGTTTAAACGGCAAAGAAAAGGGCAAAATACGAAGTTTCGGAAAAACGAGAAACGAAATCTTATCATGAATAGTAACCAAAATCTTATCATGAATAGTAACTTTCCATTTCTATAAATAGGCCCTCATTCGATTTCATTTTTCATCGTTTTTTCGAACGAGCCGAAAAGCACCGAACACAGTAAGTCTCTCTCCTCTCTTTTTCCTTTTAATTTTATATTCTGACGCCGCCGCCGCAGACGCTGCCGTCGCGGGAAAAAGTCAAACTCATCCATTTTAGTTGATTTTCATATACAACGTAGCCCTCGACAATACGAGTCTAGGGCAACTTCCTGAATTCAATTCCGATTCTCCGTTCGTCGGAAAATGGCGAAAAACCTTCTCCAAAACCCCAACCCTTGCTTCTTGCCACCTTTTCTCTCTCCCGTTTTTCTCTCTCTTGCTCTTCTTCTCGTGGTTGCAGGTACCGGAGGGGCTGCCAGGAAGGTGGCTACTCGAGCAGGCCGACGCCGGGAGACGCCGTCGGGGAATTTTCCCATCGCCGGGAACAAGCGCGACGTCGTATTTTCGATTCGTTTTCGATCTGAATCTCATTTTATTTTCATCGTACTTTATCATTGAGACGTTGCCAATAAAATATCGTTGATCGGGGGTCGTGGGTCCCGGTCAAAGTCAACCCTTTGACCAAATTACCAAAATACCCCTAAATCTTAAAACGCTCTGTTCGAGCTCGTTTCAACTCCGATGGAGCTCATTCTTGTTTTGTTGTAATCCAAAATTCATTCTCTTTCATCTCAACCTTATAAACAGATATTTTCCTTTTATTTCTTTAACCTCAATCGTTAGATCTTCCGTTCCGATCCGTCTCATCTTGATTTTCGATATCGTTTAAATCTTTGAATTTTATTTAATAATGATCTAAGAAAACATCGTAATTTATGTAGACTACCTGTTGGAGTGAAGCCTTGGGATACGTGATCTTTAAGAGGTGTTGCTCACGTGGTAACCACCGAACAAGGTGGGGGTAATTTCTTATTACGATATTTATACTTCTTTCAAAGTATTTAAATTACGAACTATTATACTATATAAAAATGAGTTGGGTATACGTGCTGAATGCATGAGATGTCATATGTGATAACGTTATGATATGATGAATGAGAATGTGATTGCTGAATGATTTAGGGTTAAGTGATGGATTTTGATTATTAATTGTTTTAGTTGATTGATGAAAATTATGATGACTGATGAATACTTGTATAGTTGAATTACGTAATTATGGATTGTGATCTTTATGGGATGTGAACGTTTTACTATGAATGCAAAAGTGAAGAATGATGTGAAGTTAATATTTGCATATGTGCAAATAAGATGTGTTATTATGGCAATTGAGAACTGCAACTAAGTGTTGTGTTAAATTAATGTGTTTTAATATGTATGTTTGATATGTGTATGTGTTATGTAATTATGTGTGCATGTGCATGCGTATGCAAGGCGGCTAGGGCTCGCATAAAGACGGCTGATCACAGTATTATGACGGCTAATGACCGTAAAAAGACGGTTAAGACCCGCAAATGTTTTCACGGCGGCTAAAAACCGTAAAATGCTTTCATGGCGGTTAAGCACCGTAAATTATGTGAAAAATGATGTTTGAATGTGAAAGATGGATTATATGTTCTCAGGGCGGCTAAGACCCGCATATGTATTGCAAGACGGTTAAAAATCGTAGATGTGATAATGAAAGTGATATGTTTGAATGTGAAGGATGATTGATTTTATATGGATGCTTACATTATAAAATGATTTAAGTCACGTGATTTGAAATGATCTATTTCCTACGGTTTTCATAAAAAGGCAAATGTTTTAAGAAAATCTGTTTTATGTGATAAAATTGTATTTTTGGCATGTGTGTAAAATCTTCCAAAATTATTTTATGTCATCCCGAGTTCCCCACCCCACTAAGTGTACTTTTGTCACTCACCCCTCTTTTAAAATGTTTTCAGTTTAAGGAGTTTAGGGCGTGCCACGCGTGCGGTGGATGCTGGTAGCCGATGAGCAAAGGTTATAGAACCTTTTATTTAAAATGATTAATTTCATGAATTTAGTAAATGTATATTTTATAATTATTCTTGATTTTATTTATATTTATTCTTGAAAAGAGGAAAAAAAAAATTTATCAGAGTAACGCCTCGATTAATGTTTATCTACAAAAAGAATCGGGACGTTACAATAACATAACATCGAAATTTTATATAAATTCATAATTTCCACTTCCACATAGGTTCATAATTATAAAACAATTAAACATCATAATATAACATACCTTAGCGAAAGCGGAGCAGTATATTAGAAGTGGATGCTAGTAGCTGATAAAATATTTTCTTTTCGACAAAAGTTATATTTTTACTTCCCTTTAAATTCAAGTTAAATCAAATATTTTTAGAAAATAAAACATTTTAACGAGTCTACAGAATCGTAAACCCATTTTGATACCACCTGTGACGCCCCAATAGTTTTTAAGGTAAATTTTAATTGAGACGTTACTTACTTATAAAACTCACTCTTTCATTAAAATAAAGATAAGTAAAATCAAGAATAAATCTGAAATATACATTTCTTAAATTCATGAAACTAATCGTTTTAAATAAATACTTCTGTAATCTTTGATCATCGGCTACCAGCATCCACTGCTCGCACTCCACGCCTTAAAATCCTTAAACTGAAAATATTTTAAAAAGAAGGGTGAGTGACAAAAGTACACTTAGTGGGGTGGGGAAACTCGGGATGACATAAAATAATTTTTTATAAGATTTTTATTCGGACATTCCTCAACTCATCATAATACAATTTT
Source organism: Scutellaria barbata (assembly GCA_028654395.1). Lineage (NCBI taxonomy): Eukaryota > Viridiplantae > Streptophyta > Magnoliopsida > Lamiales > Lamiaceae > Scutellaria > Scutellaria barbata. The sequence goes on from CM053654.1 coordinate 8,354,606, forward strand.
TATCAAAAAACCCAGTTGACATAAAACGTTCATCTTTTAATAAAAATAGTAGAAAAGACATCACTTCAAACCCGTGACTTAAATCATTTCACCATGTAAGCATCCATCTCAATCAATCACCATCCACATTCAAACATATCATATCACTTTCACTTTCCTATTACGGTTCTTAGCCGTCTTGCAAACATACAATCAATCATCATTCACATCCAAACATATCACTTTCATTTTCACATAATTTACGGTGCTTAGCCGTCATGAAAGCATTTTACGGTTCTTAGCCGTCATGAAAACATTTGCGGGTCTTAACCGTCTTTTTACGGTCGTTAGCCGTCGTAATACGGTGATCAGCCGTCTTTATGCGAGCCCTAGCCGCCTTACATATGCATGCACATGCACACATATTTACATCACACATACACATATCAAACATACACATAGAAGCACATTAATTTAACATAACACTTGTTGGTCCCAAGTGGTCCGAGGTTCAGAGGGGGGGGTGAATGAATCTTGGTCGATTTTTCAGAATCTTTAAAACAACCGTTCTGCACTGCAAGTTATGGAGCTTGCAGCGATAGATGGTTACTGCTTGCAGCGCTAGGATGCAGTGCTGCACGCTGTAACCTGGAGTTTTGTACGCAGCGGAAATATACTTTTAAACACAAGGCTGTTTTATACAAGAATGCTTCTTTTAAACGTTTTATAATGAGAGATAGATATATGCAGAAAATAAGCACAGATAAATAAAGCGATAAAAACACTTATGGCTTATAGTGGTTCGAAGGTGGTGTAATCCTTCTACGTCCACTCTACTGCTCCTCGAGCAGGAACTTTGTTAAGCAAGATTGATTTACAGAACTCTCCTAACAATCTATCAACTTACAAAGTTAACCACCTACTGAAGTCCAGCGTACACACAGCAACTGAAAACTTCAAAGGCTAACCCACACAGGGTTCTATACTCCCGCACAGAAAAGCTGCCTAACTCTAAACAACTAAAACAAACAGCAAGGATCTCTCCTATCAACTGCTTGACACCACTAAAACAACCTAAGCACACAGCAACAAGGTTAAAAGGATAAAAAGGTTTTCTTCAACTTGTGTTTCGAAGTGAGCTTCTGAATCCGTAAGGAATCTTTCAGCTTGAACTTGGTTTTCTTCAATAGGTTGAGTGACTGAAACTGTTGGCTTGAATGCTTTAAATTTGTAAGCTTGAAACTTTCGCGTATGGAAATTAGTTGACAGTATCAGTTTTCAGTAACCAGCTTTAGTTCTTCTCGACCTCTATTTATACTTGTAGGAGAAGATGTCCGTTGAAGGAGACATCCCTCTTTTGAATTTGAAATAGCCTGGCCAAAGTATGGTTCGCATTTAATGCAACTGACCTTTCTTTTCGGAGCATTTAATGCGGCAGATGCGGCTCGCAGCTTTCTGCGGCGCGTTAGTCCATGTGGCATCTTCTTACTGGCTCCGTGTCTGCTACTTTGACTTTTCCTTGAACGGCTCTTTTGTCCCTGCTTGGATCTCCGTTCCTCGTACTGCATTTATCCTTCCTGGGATTTGCAGGATACTTCGTCTTGTAGTTGACGCTGTATTTACTCGACAGTCCTGTACTTCTGCGCTGTATCCTTGGTCTTTGTGCAGCTGATGCATTCTTTCAGTGCTGCTATATTTTAGACCTGCTTGCAGTATCGTCTGGCAGTGCTGCTGTAATCATTGTTCTAGCAGTACTCCTGTATCTTTTTCATGCAGCGATGCTGCACGCCGTTCTTCCTTGTTTTGCTGTGTTGAAGTACAGCCCTATTTATGCTTTGCTGTTCCTTTCTTCTTCCAGCAATGCTGTATCCTGCCTGAATGCAGCGATATCTTCCTTTAAAGCTTAGATGCAGCTTTATCCTCTTTTAACCTCCATTTCAATCCTTGACCCAAGACTTAATTCTAGTCTATTTATTCACTTAAACAATGTGAAAATGGGGTACTCAAAACTTCCTATTACATGATTGGTTTGTCTCATCAAAATCTAAACAATGAAATCCAAACAATTTCCCCCTTTTTGATGATGACAAAACCTTTACACTATTTCGTTCATGAAGAAGTTTCATTTTACTTTAACTCATATGGTTTATCCAGATTACATGCTTGCACAGCTTTGAATAAATAAAATCTAATCCTGGATTCATCAGAGATGCATCATGCTATTCCTTTCAACATAAACAACAGGATATCATAAACAGCATGCATGAGTTCATAAGAATTGAACTTGTTCAGAGCAGAAAGAAAAATTTCTTCATAAAAGAGATAGAAATTTTTACAACATCAAAAATATAACAATAAGGATCATAAGAGGGTATGTGAATACAACTTAGTAAAACGAAGACCTTTTGCTTGCTGATTCGTCTGATCTTCTTTCAAGCCTTTCGAGACCTTCCCTTCCTCTTGATCATTTCCACCAATCCCTGATGGACTCTTGGTAGGACTCTTCCAGCTTATGTGTGATCACAGGAATCTGAATCCATCTCAGCCAGAAGTCCTCGCAGTATGGTACGATCAGCCCTTCCTTGACTCGATCAATGTACATCTGTTGAATGTCAAGGCTTCCTTCCCGAACGAGCTGTTCATACCTTCTCAATGCAGTCTTGCAGGTATGATACTTGCTGAATTTGCCTTGCCTGCATAGATCTCTGAAATGTCTGAGGTACTCTGATCGTTTGAAAATGGTGATCGCCTCAAATGTTGGATTCCGATCAAAAGGCAGTCTGACTTCTTTGAAGATGTCAAATCTCCAAGCCATGTTCTCTCCTTCAGGCCTTTGATCCATCAACACGGATACTTCAGCAGAGATGTTCTCAGTGTCAAGGCGAGGGATTTCTTGAGGTGGGAATTGGTAGTAGCTGTTTGGAAATATTTTTCTTGTACCAATTACACCGAGTCTTTGAATCCAGGCGTTAGGATCTGCAGCTTCTTCGTACTGGCGTCTTTGATTCTCAGACTCGTCCCCGCTCATCCTCTTCCTTTAGCCTTGCTGCTGGCTATCATCCCTTCTCTTATGATGATAGCTGGGTGGTGCTACATCCTTGCTTGCAGCTCTGCTGTGTGCAGAACCTGCAGCAGATCTTCTTCCTGCAGCTGCACCGGTTTCACCAGCTCCATCGTCATCTCTTCTCCATCTCTTCGGAGAAGGGATATCAGCAGCAGATGATCCAGACCTCCTTCTCCTCCTGCTGAGAGGTTGCTGGTCATCATCTTCTTCCTCTTCTTCAGGTTCCGCCGCCCCTTTGCTCCTGTATTTCTCTTCAAGTCCTTCCCTCTTTTTGGCATCATCAAAGGCCGGGGGCTGAGCAGAGGCTGCTGGGACCGCCCTTGATCGCGGGCGTCGGGTCGGTTGAGGGGCGGGCTCTGGAGCATCGACATGCTGAGGGAAAGCTCGGACCATGATGTCTCTGAGTTCTCCCACAATCAGCTCCAGGTTCCCCAGGCGGTCGTCCACACTTCTGGTTCTTTGGGATTGATCATAGACACGATCCAGAAGTGATTCGAGGACTTGGGAGTGATGGTTGAGTCTGGTTGAGGCATTTTCAGCATGCTGCTTACACTGTCTGTGCAGCGCTGCAGCCTTCAAGCTCTTGAACTCTTGCTGCAAAGTTAGGTTGCAGGAGTGCCAGAATATCCTCTGATTTGGCCCACTCCAGGACAGCTTGCTCGACTGTCAGGAAATCCTTCCACTTCAACAGGATTTCCCCCTTAGACAGCCGCATCTCTCTCCAAAGAGAGTACTCTGCCGGCATATTTCTAGCAGCCGGAAAGATAGGATCGAACACTGAAGCATCTGTTTGTAGACGAGCTTCTTCTTCAGTTTGCTCGACCCGGTGCTGATGTGGCTCCCGAAGCTGATGTGACTCATCCCCAAGGTCAACTACAACCATATTAGATGTAGAGAGCTGGGAATAAAGAGAGTCACCTTTCTCCCTGGACTGATGTGACACATCCCCAACAGCAGCAGCAGCTCTCTTGCTGCGTGGAGCCCTTCTCACCAAGGGTGCGTCATCATCTGGGGAAGAGGATTCAAGTTCAGGTACTGCCTTCCCTGAACTCCTCTTGATAATAGGAAGAGGACTCGAAGGTTCCTCTTCTTCAGCATCTTCCCCACTGCCAGCAGCTTCATCTTGCAGAGCAAGAGTTGCATTCTTTTTGTCTTTGGTTTTCTTCCTCGCAACTCCTGCTCCTACAGCCTTTGGCTGGGTCTTGCCCTTCTTCTTCTCCCCGAGATACTTTCCAGGATGAATGGGGACGGGTGCTGAAAGTTGAAGGCCAAGCTTGCAGAGCAGAGAGCAGATGGTGATACCGTAGCTCCGACGCTCCGTTATCTTCTCTGCTTCCTCCCACAGCCTCTTCATGATGAACCTCGCCCAGTTCACCTTCTCTCCGGCCATGATTGCAGACATGATCCGGAACCGGAGATCTGTGCACTTGTCATAACTCCCTGTCCTCCCTTCGATGGAGTATGCACAGATGTCGTGGAGAAGTTCAAACTCCGGTTTGAAGAGCTTCTTGGGGGCACTTCTTTTGATTTCAGCCCCTGCATCCCTTGCTCGAAAGAGATCCCACATCTCTTAAGCCGATGCCTCCCCATACGTCGCCAACTGGCTGGGGGTCAAGCCTGCAGCCGAAATGCTGAAGGTGGTGGAGATATCCCTAACGGTCAGCGACCGTTCCTCTCCATCTGCATCCATCCGGAACAGGATGCAGTTCCTTTCATTCACCTACCTAGCGTAGGCGTAAAACCTCTGTACTGACTCCGTGGAGAAGCCAGCATATACTGTGGTCAACAGGCCTAGGACTTGGGTCTGTTGTAGAGCATCAAAAATCCTTTTGATCAGGGCATTATCATACAGCCCTGATTCCAAGATGTTCTCCTTGTTGATCATTCTTTCATCAAGAACGATAGTCTTTCTGGCAGCCATTGAAATTTTTGTGAGATAGAGAGAGAAGAAACGAGGGTTTTGCACTTAGAGAATTTTCTGCGATCAAAGCATTTCTCTCTCTGAAGATGATGAAAAGTGAATTTCAAATGGCACGTTTTGGTCTTTATGGCGGTTCTCAAGAGACGTGCGAGATCGACGGTTGAGATAAATCAGGGAAATGATCTAGTGGCTCAGGAAAAAGCAGAGATGTCAAATCGACGTTAATAATTACTTGGCGCGTGGGCTCTGTCAGCGCCCTTTCCACTTCCTAACACCCGCAGTCATTCATTTAATGCTGAAAGACATGCCCTTTGCCGCCTAAATAAATGCCTTTTTAAGGTTGCAGCATCTCTAGTACGAGGTTGCAGAGCAATCAATACTCCTTTTGAAATTAATGCTGTAACCTGGTGCTGCTTGAGATCTTCGATAGCTGCTGTACTGTAAGAATGTAGGTTGCAGTGCTGTCTGAACCCAGTGCTGTATTGACGCGTAGCTTACAGTACCATCTTTACTGCTTCCTGCAAGCATGCAGAGGTTCCCCCTGCGATCCTGCATTTTCTTTTTCTTTACAACTTAAGGATTCCTAGCTCGTTACGAAGCATAGAAAACCTTGATTCACTCAAAGGTTTTGTAAGGATATCTGCAAGCTGTAGATCCGTGTGAACCTTTTCAAGCACAACATCTTTCTTCTCAACATGATCTCTTATAAAGTGATGACGAATGTCAATGTGCTTTGTTCTTGAGTGAAAGACAGGATTATGGGTAATTGCAATAGCGCTCTTATTGTCACAGAGAATAGGAGTCTCTTTTTCTTCTATCCCATAATCTCTAAGTTGCTGCTGTATCCAGAGAATCTGCGCACAGCAACTTCCTGCTGCAACATACTCTGCTTCTGCTGTAGAGGTTGCAATTGAGGTCTGCTTCCTGCAGAACCACGAGACAAGTCTATTTCCCAGAAATTGACACGTCCCACTTGTACTCTTTCTATCGATCTTGCAACCTGCATAATCTGAGTCGGAGTAACCTTTAAGCTTGAATCCTCCTTCTTTAGGATACCATAGGCCGACTTCCTGAGTTCCTTTCAGATACTTAATCACTCTTTTCACTGCTACAAGATGTGATTCCTTCGGTGCTGCTTGGAATCTAGCACAGACTCCTACTGCAAACATGATATCTGGCCTGCTTGCTGTGAGATACAGCAGCGATCCAATGAGGCGTTTGTACTTGGTAATGTCTACATCTTTACCATCTTCATCTTTGTCAAGACTTATGGATGTGGACATGGGAACGGACGTTGCAGCTCCATTCTCCATGCCAAATTTCTTGATAAGCTCCTTCGTATACTTGACTTGGTTGATGAAGATTCCTGTAGGTAGCTGTTTTACTTGCAGCCCGAGAAAGAAACTTAATTCTCCCATCATACTCATCTCGAACTTTGACTGCATCAGGTTGGAGAATTTCTCACATAGCTCTTTGTTTGTGGATCCGAAGATAATATCATCCACATAGATTTGTACAAGAAGTACACTTTCTCCATCCTGTATCCTAAACAGCGTCTTGTCGATAGTTCCCTTTTGAAAACCATTCTCCAGAAGATAGAGGGATAAGGTGTCATACCAAGCTCTTGGTGCTTGCTTCAGTCCATATAGGGCCTTTTGTAATCGAAACACCTTCTCTTCTGCTTGATCCTCGAAACCAGGAGGTTGCTCAACATATACTTCCTCTGTAAGGAGACCATTCAGGAATGCGCTTTTAACATCCATTTGATAGACGTTGAAATTCATATGTGCTGCGTTGGCTAAGAAAATTCTTATTACTTCTAGCCTTGCCACTAGTGCAAAAGTCTCATCAAAATCAATTCCTTCTTCCTGATAGTATCCTTTAGCAACTAATCTTGCTTTGTTTCTTACAACGACTCCTGATTCATCTAGCTTGTTCTTGAACACCCACTTTGTTCCAATTACACCTTGATGGGTTGGTCTAGCGACTGTTTGCCATACTTGATTTCTCTCAAAACCATTTAATTCTTCCTGCATGGCCTGTACCCAGTTGCTATCTTGCAGTGCCTCTTCAACATTCTTAGGCTCTGTTTGTGATATGAAGCATGCAAACATTGCTTCATGTGGGATGGATCTTCTTGTCCTTACACCGATGGATGGATCTCCTATAATGAGATCTCTTGGATGATTTCTAAGCCATGTCCTGTCTGGCTCAAAAACGTGCGTTGGTGTATTTTGCTCATCATGTTGCTGTATTGCAGGAGGTTCTGCTGCTGTAAGAATGTCTGTTGCATCCAAGGTTGCAGCTTCTTCTTCTTTTTCCTCTTCTGTAGGCAGAACTCCTTCTATGTAAGGTACATCATTCTCTTTTCTAGGAGAGGTTTCTTCAGGTGGTTTTTCCAACTTCTTTGTGTCACAATGTGGTTCATCAAACACCACATGTACAGATTCTTCTACCACCAGGGTTCTCTTATTAAACACTCTGAAAGCTCTACTTACAGCAGAGTATCCTAGAAATACTCCTTCGTTTGATTTAGCATCAAAAGTTTTCAGATGTTCCTTTCCATTGATGAGAACATAACACCTGCATCCAAAGATATGCAGATAGGAAATGTTTGGTGTATGACCGTTCCATATTTCATACGGTATCTTGTTAAGATCCTTGATGATTAAACATCTGTTCTGCGTATAGCATGCAGTGTTGGTTGCCTCAGCCCAAAATCTCTTGGGTATTTCTGCTTCTGCTATCATCGTCCTTGCTGCTTTCTTGAGGGTTCTATTCCTTCTTTCAGCAACCCCGTTTTGTTGAGGTGTTCTTGCAGCAGAGTATTCATGACGAATACCATTGTCAGAACAGAATTTCTCTATAAAATTATTCGTGAACTCGGTTTCTCTGTCTGACCTTATCTTTACTATGCTCAAGCTTTTTTCATTCTGAATTTTCTTCATGAGGCCAGGTAGCTTTTCTTGAGTTTCCGACTTCTTTGCTAGAAAGATCGTCCATGTGTATCTAGAGTAGTCATCCACTACTACTAGGGAGTACTTCTTCCCGCTCAAGCTTACTGGTTCTACTGGTCCAAAGAGGTCCATGTGTAGAAGATCTAGAATCCTGTGAGACGATTTCTGAATTTTATCCTTGAAAGAGCTCTTAACCTGCTTTCCTTTTTGACACGCTCCACAGACATTCTCTTTCTTGTAAGCTACATCTGGTAATCCTCTCACGAGGCCTTTTCTTGCTAGCTTGTTGATAGTCTTGAAGTTCAGGTGGCTTAATCGTTTGTGTCATAACCAGCTCAGCTCCGGTGGACTTTTCACTATGAAGCATGTTGATTGAGTGGAGGAATTCCAATCTGCTAGGTAGATATTTCCTCTTCTTGTTCCTGTAAGCTTTACTTCATTTGTGGTGTTGTCCTTGATTAAGCACTTGTTGAGGTTGAATTCCACAGTGTACCCTTTGTCACAGAATTGACTGATGCTTAGGAGATTGTATCTAAGCCCCTTTACGTAGGATACGTCTTTAATCTTTATGTTCCCCTTGACCAGGCATCCGCTTCCTTTTGTGCTTCCTTTGGAATCATCACCAAATATGACTTTAGGTCCTTTACATTCTTGGAAGTCTTTCAGCGTTTCTTTATTACCTGTCATGTGCCTTGAGCAGCCGCTGTCGATATACCATACATCACTGCTGCATCCTGGCACTGTAACCTGTAACAAACTTAAACAGATTTAGGTACCCATATCCATATGGGTCCTTTGGGGTTAGTTACTTTGGGAACCCAAACTTTCTTGACAGTAATTGCTTTACTGTAAGATTTGTTGGTTCTCATGCTGTATGCAGTTGTCTTGACAGACTGCTTGTAAAAAGTGTGTGCATAACCATCATGTGTATTACCAACACCTTTGTAGTGTGGTCTTCCACCATACTTCCCTGGAGCATATCCTCCTTGAGGTTTAGACATGTAGGTCTTAGTATTGGTGGGAAAGTTTCTTCTATGCTGCAACTTTGTTGGTTGCTGCATCCTTTTGCTGTATGCAGCAGATGACTTCTGCTGCAGCCAAGTCTTAGATGCAGGCTTATTCCCTGTAGTTGAGCATTGGGGTTTCTTCCCTTTATCCGTCATTGCTGTTTTGTTCACTATCTTTTCAGAGTCACAGAGTAGCTCTTTCTCCATAGGAGTTTTAGCTTGAACAAAATTCACAGCTTCGGATGTGCTTGCTGTATTCTGAGAGCCTTGATTGCTGTAACCTATGCCTGAAATCACAAAGGGATCTCTGACACTATTTATGCAATCTCTTGCGTCCTTTGAAGATTTGGTGAACGTTCTCATCTTGGACTGCAAGATTTCCTTCTCAGATCTTAGCTCAGTGATCAGCAGATTCAATCTAGAGATCTCTTGTTGCTGCTTACTACACTTTGAGTTATCAGACTCTCGTGCAGTGAGCATTCTGGCAATGTCGATGTTTTTGCTCTTGAGAATCTCATTATCGATTCTAAGGTTTTCATTCTCAACCTTAAGCTCCTCATGAATTGAGTTGATCTGCTCGAAATCACTCATGATCCTTTTCAAGGACTGAATCATGTTCAGCTCCTCATCAGCTTGTATGGACAACGGTTAGTAGATTACCTCATCTTCTTCGCTTTCCTCGCCATCTTTAGCCATCAAGCATATTAGTGCTTCTTCGTCAGAGGATGAGGTTTCATTGTCGCTGTCAGAGGATTCTGCAGCTTTCAGTACTTCCTTCGGAACTACTGCATCCTTGGCTTTCTCCAATTCTCCTATGAGAGCTCGAAGCTTGTGCCTTTCCTCACGTCTTTTATCTCTCCTATGTTCTCTTTCTCCTTCAGGATACTTGTGTACGTTGGGTAAGGACAGTTCCTTGCGTAGTGTCCAGGTTTCCTGCAATTATAACACAAGTCAACATTCCCTGTATTTGACTGTGGAGAAGAAGATACCTGAGGGGTTGGTTAACTTCTTCTAAAGTCATTCTTTTCGTTGAGGTTGGTGTTGCTGCTATTGTTGTTGCTTTTGATGAATCTCCTGAATTTCCTTAGGAGGAGCGCCATATCCTCTTCAGCAACTCCTGCTGTATCATCACTCTGCTTACTGCAACTGGCGGTTGCTGTATCCTTTGTTCCTCTGGCGGTTAGCGCTGTAACTTTGGAGACTGACTCCTCAGACTCTTTTCTCCTTCTGTTGATGTCATACTCGAATGCTTTCAAGTCAGAGAATAAGTTAAATGTGCTCATGGACTTCAGGTCCATAGACACTCTCATGGCAGTGGTCTTGCTATCCCACTCCGCTGGTAGGGCTTTTAACACCTTCATATTCTTTTCTTTCTGTGTGTAGTGTTTGCCCAGAGCTTCTAGTTCATTCACTATGGATGTGAATCTTAGATCTAGTTGCTCAAGAGTCTCTTCATTCTTCATCTCGAAGAGCTCGAATAATTGGGTAGCGTTGGAGATTTTGTTGTCCTTGGTGAGCTCAGTTCCTTCACAAATCTGCTCCAGCTTTTCCCATATTTCTTTGGATGTTGAGCAAGTTTTCACTTTGCTAAAAGTGCATTTATCCAAAGTAATAAATAGAGCGTTCTTTGCCACGTTATCCAGGTTGGCTCTCTTCCTGTCTTCGTTTCCCCACTCTTGTCGTGGTTTGGTCAGGAAGTTTGGTGGTGGCTGCTCTCCTTCTGCATGGTCTCTTCCATACATTGGATTTACCTTCATGGGGATTATCGGTCCTTCAGTTATGACGGTCCACATCTCATCATTCATGGTAGAAAGGTGTGCCTGCATTCTAATCTTACGGTCGTCATATTCCTCTATGAAAAACATAGGTAGCTTTTGATTGGAGGAATCCATGATATGCTTTAAAAATGATTTTTATGCAAAGAAAACAGCGAGACAAAGGTGGATCTAGGTAGGTGACCAGATAAGTTGGCTTTTAACCCAACTCGCTCTGATACCACTTGTTGGTCCCAAGTGGTCCGAGGTTCAGAGGGGGGGGGTGAATGAACCTTGGTCTATTTTTCAGAATCTTTAAAACAACTGTTCTGCACTGCAAGTTACTGGAGTTTGCAGCGATAGATGGTTACTGCTTGCAGCGCTAGGATGCAGTGTTGCACGCTGTAACCTGGAGTTTTGTACGCAGCGGAAATATACTTTTAAACACAAGGATGTTTTATACAAGAATGCTTCTTTTAAACGTTTTATGATGAGAGATAGATATATGCAGAAAATAAGCACAGATAAATAAAGCGATAAAAACACTTATGGCTTATAGTGGTTCGAAGGTGGTGTAATCCTTCTACGTCCACTCTACTGCTCCTCGAGCAGGAACTTTGTTAAGTAAGATTGATTTACAGGACTCTCCTAACAATCTATCAACTTACAAAGTTAACCACCTACTGAAGTCCAGCGTACACACAGCAACTGCAAACTTCAAAGGCTAACCCACACAGGGTTCTATACTCCCACACAGGAAAGCTACCTAACTCTAGACAACTAAAACAAACAGCAAGGATCTCTCCTATCAACTGCTTGACACCACTAAAACAACCTAAGCACACAGCAACAAAGTTAAAAGGATAAAAAGATTTTCTTCAACTTGTGCTTCGAAGTGAGCTTCTGAATCCGTAAGGAATCTTTCAGCTTGAACTTGCTTCACTTCGTAGGTTGAGTGACTGAAACTGTTGGCTTGAATGCTTTAAATTTGTAAGCTTGAAGCTTTCGCGTATGGAAATTAGTTGACAGTATCAGTTTTCAGTAACCAGCTTCAGTTCTTCTCGACCTCTATTTATACTTGTAGGAGAAGATGTCCGTTGAAGGAGACATCCCTCTTTTGAATTTGAAATAGCCTGGCCAAAGTATGGTTCGCATTTAATGCGACTGACCTTTCTTTTTGGAGCATTTAATGCGGCAGATGCGGCTCGCAGCTTTCTGCGGTGCGTCAGTCTATGTGGCATCTTCTTACTGGCTCCGTGTCTGCTACTTTGACTTTTCCTTGAACGGCTCTTTTGTCCCTACTTGGATCTCCGTTCCTCGTACTGCATTTATCCTTCCTGGGATTTGCAGGATACTTCGTCTTGTAGTTGACGCTGTATTTACTCGACAGTCCTGTACTTCTGCGTTGTATCATTGGTCTTTGTGCAGCTGATGCATTCTTTCAGTGCTGCTGTATTTTAGACCTGCTTGCAATATCGTCTGGCAGTGCTGCTGTAATCATTGTTCTAGCAGTACTCCTGTATCCTTTTCATGCAGCGATGCTGCACGCCGTTCTTCCTTATTTTGCTGTGTTGAAGTACAGCCCTATTTATGCTTTGCTGTTCCTTTCTTCTTCCAGCAATGCTGTATCCTGCCTGAATGCAGCGATATCTTCCTTTAAAGCTTAGATGCAGCTTTATCCTCTTTTAACCTCCATTTCAATCCTTGACTCAAGACTTAATTCTAGTCTATTTATTCACTTAAACAATGTGAAAATGGGGTACTCAAAACTTCCTATTACATGATTGGTTTGTCTCATCAAAATCTAAACAATGAAATCCCAACAACACTTAATTGCAGTTCTCAATTTCCATAAAAACACATCTTATTTGCACATATGCAAATATTAACTTCACATCATTCTTCACATTTGCATTCATAGTAAAACGTTCATATTCCGAGAACAATCTCAATCCATCAAGTGCTTCAAATTATTCATCAATCACATTCTCATGTAATAATAATATTAGCTCATATCACCTTATTAATTCAGTGCGTAATACAAACCGCATTTCACACATGTATAAGATTCACCTTCATCATATCATAACATTATCACACATCACATCTCATGCATTTAGCACGTATACCCAACTCATTTCATATCGTATAATATTTCGTATTTTAAATACTTTGAAAGAATTATAAATACCGTAATAAACAATTACCCCCACCTTAGGAAGCTGAAGCTTCTATTCATAAGTTGTCGAGCGTATTCCTCTTTCCTTGTTTCCTACATCGAACACTAAAAATATCTTAGTACTTTGTCTAACTAAAATTTCTTTAGTTAATGTAACGTCCCGTTTCTTTTTGGTAAATAAATCTTAACCGAGACGTTACTCACTCATAAAATTTTTTCACTCTTTCAAAAGAATAAAGATAAATAAAAATCAAGAATAATTTAAAATTCAAGATTTATTATAAAATATACGTTTCCATAATTCATAAAATATCACATTTACAAATAAAAACTTCTGTAACCTTTGATCATCGGCTACCAGCATCCACCGCTCGCGCGCCACACCTTAAAACTCCTTAAACTGAAATCATTTTAAAAAGGGGTGAGTGACAATAGTACATTCAGTGGGGTGGGGAACTCGGGATGACATGAAATAATTTTGGAAGATTTTACACACATGCCAAAACACGATTTTATCACATAAACAGATTTTCGTAAAATGTTTATCTTTTACTAAAAACCGTAGAAAATAGATCACTTCAAACATTTGGCTTAAAATCATTTTGAAAATGTAAGCATTCATCTCAAATCAATCATCCTTCACATTCAAACATCACTTTTCACATAATTTACGGTGCTTAGCCGCCATGAAAGCATTTTACGGTTCTTAGCCGCCATGAAAACATTTTACGGTTCTTAGCCGCCATAGATGTGGTTTTAAGCCACCATAGATACGGTTCTTAGCCGCCATAGATGTGGTTCTTAGCCACCATAGATGCAGTTCTTAGCTGCCATAGATACGGTTCTTAGCCACCATAGATGCAGTTCTTAGCTGCCATAGATACGGTTCTTAGCCGCCATAGATGTGGTTCTTAGCCACCATAGATACGGTTTTCACCGTCATTCATAATAATTCAAGTAATTAAAATATATTCATGCTTATTGCATCACATAAACATTTATTTTGCCATTCATCATATCATAACATTTCATGCGTTCAGCACATAAACCCAACTCATTTCATATAGTATAATAATTCGTAATTTAAATAATTTGAAAGAAGTATAATTACCGACTTAGCAATTTTTCCCCACCTCATGAGAATAACGCGTGTAATTATAAGCTCCAGAACAAGCATAGATAATTCTTCATTCCTCTTTTCCTACATCGATCATTAAAATTGCCTCAGTACATTGTCTAGTTATAAATTCTTTAATTAAGGTCATTAGTAATTAAAATATTTTAATTTAAGATCTTCTTTGATAAGTTGGAACAGGTTTGTGATGATGTTGTGATTTAAAGAATAAAATAAATGATTTTAAGGTGAATATAATATTTAAGTGAATTTGTAATAAAATGTGTTTATTAAAATATTAGAAAGCGTAATCAGACTTTTATTAGATCTTGAAAGACTTAGCTTAGTTCCAGGAGAATTAAATTATAAGATTATGATTTAGTTTAAATATTGAAGATTTGAAAATAATTTTAAAATAAGTAAATTATAAAGATTTAGCTTAAATTAAATCGTAAGGACCTTTAAAAATAATCTTAAAAAATCTAATTATATAATTTATGATTTAACCTAGATATTAAGAAATTTGAATATATTTATGATCATGACATATTTAAATTAACTATAAAGTTTAATTTATAAGAATGAATTCAATTAACTGAAATTATAAATTAATTTAGAATATATATTTAATTGCATAACATGTTTAGTTAATTATTATTTAAAAGGATTTAATTTGCTATTTACTTTGATGTTTTAATTTGATTCTTAACTTTGAAGTTTAAATTGTAAGGTTCATAATTTATTTAAGATCATTAGTTCATTTTTAACAATATGAGAAATTTATTTAAATATTTAATATTGATAATTAGGCCTTGGATTTATTTATTAAATTATGAAGCTCAAACCATAATGTCCATATTTATAATTTCCCAAAAGTTATGGGTTAAAGAGACGTGAATTTAGGATTTTAAAACCTAAATTTAATATAACTATTATATTGTACCTACTTTAATTATTATAATATCTCTAAAGTTAAATTATAACCTAATTCATTAGATTGAATTTAATTCATTTATTCATATATATATTTAGGACAAAAATGTCATTTAAATTAAGAGAGATGGTAATTAATATTTTTAATGTTATATTGCGACATAATTCACTTATTTGCGTCAAAAAGTAATACTAGTAACTTCTACGGTTCGTTTCGTAAAACTAATTAATTATGAGATAAATATACATAAAGAGGTCTAACTAAAATAAATTAATTAATATAATTTCTCTTTGTCATTTAATTAAAGTTCGGTTTTCATATATCAAGTTATGTTTAATTATAGAATAATATCTACACTTCCCATATATTCTAAGATTTAAAAATATCATTTTCTAAATTCAGGGATCCGATATCAGTATCTATAATTCATGATGCTTATATCATATTTTCATAAATTTATTGGGATTAATATACAATTTACATAATGGTTATGGATTAAATCATTAAGTTTCAATAATCATAGGGTTTGCTTAAATATCCCTAAATTATATCAAATTCTCAATTCCAAGGAAGTTAGGGTCTTTTATGTCATGCTATGTAAATTGAGGGATTTAATTGCTAATTACATAAAAGTTAGGGTTTGCAATTAAGTCCTTATATTTAATCAAATTCTCAAGTTAAAACCCCTTACCCCAACCACACCATTCCAGCCCCTGCTGCTCCTTCACCTGCCTGTCCTGTGCTGCCGCCGCCGGCAGCCATTCGCCGCTGCCGGCGACTCCCCATCGCCGACACACACCTGCGCCGGTCACCACCAGTTCCTGTTCCGGCATCGCTACTAACGGCGATGCCTCCCCACGCACACACAGCCACAGCCACGCTGCTGTCCAACCGCCGTCTATCACCGTTGCTGCCCAGCCCTTCTCCTCCGCTCAGCCGCCCCCTCTCCCGTCGCCTCTTGCTGCCGGCGCAGGCCCGGCTCCGATCCCATTCCCAACAACCACAACAGATACATACTTACATACCTATATATACATACTCACACCTATATATATATATATACCCATGCCTATAAATACATAAGCAAGCCCACATCAAATGAAACCTTGCTGCAGAGAGGGAGAAGCATAACATCAATAGCTATCTTGCAATAGAGATGGAGAAACATGGAGAGAGAGAGGGACGGTCTTGAGATGGAGAGAAGAGAGAGAAATATGAGAGAGAGAGAGAGAAAGAGTTGAGAGGGAGAGATGAATCCTTGACTTTTTGTTTTCAAAATTTTGCTTCTTCCAAGAATAAAGTAGGTGAGAAGATAAAGAAAGATTATATATTTATGATGAATTGATATAAATAGATGTGATAATGACATGTATATACTTATCTCTCCATATCTTAATACTACATTATTAATACTTATAACATATATTATTATGTTATTAAATATATAATTAAATAAATATTTTGGGTGTTACAGTTAAGGTCATTAGTAATTAAAATATGTCCTTTAAGATTTTCTTTGATAAGTTGGAATAGGTTCCTGACGATATTGTGGTTTAAAGAATAAATTAAATGATTTTAAGGTGAATGTAAGATTTAGGTGAATTTCTAATAAAATATGTTTATTAAAATATTAGAAAACTTAATTAGACTTTAATTAGATTTTGAAAGACTTATCTGAGTTTCAGGGAAATTAATTATAAAGTTATGATTTAGCTTAGATCTTGAAAACTTGTTAATAATTCTAGATAATTAAATTATAAAGCATTTAACTTAAAATAATTCTTGAAGACCTTTAAACTAATCTTAGAAAATCTAATTATCTAATTTATGGTTTTACTTAGATTGTAACACCCTAAAATTTTTAAATAAATTAATTTAAATTTAAATTATATAGTATTAATGCAATATTATAATATAAGGTGATAAATGAATAGTATTGGCTAGTTTTGGAAATTAATTGAGGATAAGAGTACAATAAAGAAATAAATAAATAAATAAATAAGATGTAAAATTCATTTGACATATATATACATAAGAATTTTCTTTAGTGATTAAATATGTAATATTCCAAAAATAAAAATTCAACTATACAAAATATCACGGGAATGTACTATAATTGAAATGAAATTTAAATAAAAATAATTATTACTATCATACTAATAATTTAAAATTTATTATGTATATTATTTATGTGTGTATATATATATATATATATATATATGTAAGAAAAATTTATAATATTATAATAGAAATTATATAGTATTATGATATAAATTATATAATTAATAATATGACATATATTATAAGATAATAAGTATAGATCCAAGAATCTTGATATTGTAACACCTAGAATTTTATATATATATAACCATATATATATATATATTTATTGCATAAATGTATATATAGTTATATGTGATAAACTTACAATATATGTTATATAATATTAGATTATATAATATTAAGATATATAATTTATAAGATATGATTATAACATAGGTATTATATAAGTATTATGTATATAACCTAAGCTACTTTACGTAAATGACATATATACATGATATAATTATATAAGCATAAATTATGGTACATGTAGTGCATAGTAGCATAGGTATATAGGTGTGATAAGTCAATATATTTCTAGAAGAAAACTTGATTGGATATCTAAGGCCATACTCCATCCCTCACTTCAAGTACGTAAAGCACAATCAAGCAAGCAATATTGTCTTCTCTTCTTCCTCCAACTTGCAGCTGCTTTGACCGTCTCTTTTCCACCGCTGATCATCAGTTCCGGCAAGATAAACGGTCACAAATGTAGCTCTTGCCAAGCTAGTCGCAGGGACGGGTTAGGAACTTGAAACAAGGAGCCGCTGCGTATTTTCTTTTCTTCCTCACCTCTACTGTTCTTGAAGCTGTTTCCACCGCTGGCTTGGGGCTGAGCTGGCGCCGGGGTTGCGCCGGTGCGTCGAAGTAAGAACAGCCGCTGGAAGCGGCAGTTTCGCCGGGCTGGAGCTGGTTCGGTCCGGTTGTGTGTGCCTGCGTGTGTGCGTATGATGGCTGCTGTGTGCGGATGGTGTTGAGGAGAGCTGTATGGCCGTGTCTGTGGAGGGGCTGGGGTATGCTCCGGTCGTGTTGATCGCCGGCGACTTCCAGTCGCCGGCCGCAGCGAATTGGTGGCGGAAGCTGAGCTGGGGAAAGGTGACGGGCTGCAGGGGTTTGGGGAAGGGAGTGTTTGGCTAGGGAAGTTCATTTGAAAATTCATAAAAATAAAAAGGCAAAAGAGTAATTGACCTTGCTGAATTTATTTTAAAGTTTAATTAGTTTGTGAATTGCATATAAAACATCAATTAAGTAAGGGCATGCATGAAGATCACCAAAATACGAATGATGATAATCGAACCCTTAAATTTATCTAAATTACATAGGTTTTTCTTATTATGGATGTTATTATGCATTTGTTTTCCTAGATTTCTAAATGTTATATTAATGACACATGTTTTCTTTTAATATTGAAATATATTAGGAAATATAAAAGTTATAATATACTTAATAGAATTTAATATATGAAATTCGGACATTGAATTCGGATAAAATTACGTATTCTTCTCTAAATATGATGATTTCATAAAATTGTCCTTCAAATTATGGAAATTATGATAAATAACACTTGGATTTTTATAATTTACTAATGTATATGGAAAATTATAGATGTTATCTTATAATTAATAGAATTTGATAATGAGATGAGTTTAATTAAATAATAAAGATGATTATGTAAATTAATTTATGTTACTTGTATCTAATTATATGATTAAATAAAGTATAAAGTTATAAATTTTATTAAATTAATTAAGAAACTATAATGTAAACTTGAGTTGGGAATTAATTATTATTGCATTATTATTATAAACTTTAACCAAAGATTTTATTTGGAATTATAATTTAAATCTATGTTTTGCAAGATTACTTTTGAGACTAAAAATTATAAACTTATAAATATTATGCTAATTAAATTAATTTTACGATTTAATTATTATTTCTAATTTAAGGATAAATAACCCTAAACTCATATCTATTTTAATCTTAATTATTAATTTTGAATCGAATTTTATAAGTTGTAAATTTTATGTATTTAATTACAAATAGGTTATATTTAGTTATAAAATTAGGGTTTAACTTAAAAGTATTAATCTATTGAAATCAATCATAATTCGAATAGAGTCTAAGTCGAACCTTTATGCTTGTAGGAGATACTCCGGAGTTTGTGCCGTAGATAATTGGGAAATCTAAAAGCTTATGATCAGTTGCTCTTCAGGTGGGGAAAAGTGCTAAGTCGGTATTTATATTACTTTCAAATTATTTAAATTACGGATTTTATTATGCTGTATGAAATGTGTTGGGTTTATGTGCTGAATATATGAAATGTTATTATATGATGAAGATGAATCTTATTTTATGTGAAATGTGACATATTGAAGTGCCTATGAATAAACGTGTTATGACGTATGATGACTTGAAAGTTGGTGTTTTGTTCAGTACATGTGCTTCTATGTGTATGTTTGATATGTGAATTTTATTATGTGATTGTGATGAAATTATGTGTGCATGTGCATGCGTATGCAAGGCGGCTAGGGCCGTATATGACGGCTGATCACCGTATTATGACGGGTAATACCCGTAAAGAATATGTTTTCATGGCGGTTGTGGACCGCAAAATGCTTTCATGACGGCTAAGTACCGTAATGACGGTTAATAACCGTAAAGAAATGTTTTCACGGCGGCTAAGAACCGCAAAATGCTTTCATGACGGCTAAGCACCGTAACTATATGAAAATTGATGATTGAATGTGAATGGTGGATTATATGTTTCCATAGCGGCTGAAAACCGCATATGTTGCAAGACGATTAAAAACCGTAAATGTGGGAATGAAAGTGACATGTTTGAAGATGAATGATGTTGATTGTGAAGAATGCTTATATTTGAATTAATTATAAGTCATGTGATGGATGCTTACATTATAAAGTGATCTATTTTCTACGATTTTTATTTAAAATACAAACGTTTTACGAAAATCTGTTATATGTGATAAAATGGTGTTTTGGTGTGTGTATAAAATCTTTGGAAATTATTTTATATCCTCCCGAGTTTCCCTAACCCACTGAGTGTATTTCAAACACTCACCCCTCTTTTAAAATGTTTTTCAGTTTAGGGATTTTTAAGGCGTGGAGTGCGAGTGGTGGATGCTGGTAGCCGATGAGCAACGGTTACAGAAGTTTTTATTTGTAAATGTGATATTTTATGAATTATGGAAACGTATATTTTATAATAAATCTTGAATTTTAAATTATTCTTGAACCTTTTTATTTTAAAATGATTAATTTCATGTATTAAAGAAATGTATGTTTTATAATTATTCAGGATTTTATTTATCTTTGTTCTTTTGAAGAGTGAAATTCTTTTGAAGAGGAAATATTTTTTTTAGTGAGTAACGTCTCGGTTAAGATTTATTTACAAAAGAATCAGGGCGTTACATAGATATTATGAAATTTGAATATATTTATGATTATGACATATTTAGATTAACTATAAAGTTTTAATTTATAAAAGTGAATTCAATTAACTGAAGTTATAAGTTAATTTAGGAAATATATTTAATTGCATAACATGTTTAGTTAATTATTATTTAAGAGGATTAAAATTGATATTTAATTTGATTCTTAACTTTGAGATTTAAATTGTAAGGTTCATAATTATTTCTTTACATTTTTATCATTTTTAATAATATTGAGGATTTAATTATATATTTAATATTTATAATTAAGTCCTTGATTCGCTTATTAAATTATAAGGGTCAAACTCAACATCCATAATTGTCACGCCCCATTTTTTTGAAATAAAATAAAATACAAAATTTTAACATTTCGGGCGTCCAGCAATTTAAAACAAACTATAGCTGAAGGATAAAATCCATACAAACCACATAATTTACATAAAAGTTTTAAACGATCAGAGACCGCATCAAAATATATATACAGGCCATCATACTTTTACACCCTTTCAAATAACTTGTTTAATTATTACAAAAATTGTATACTCGCATCTTTCTTCACATTCGGCTCCCAACATCCGAATCTATAAAAGAAAACATATAAAGGGGGTGCCCGTATAAAATACACTCAATGGGATCACACTGTATAGGGTCTCATTTCATAAAATATACTAAATAATCACATTCCATCACATGACATACAATTTATTCAAAGATAAACATTCATCGCAATCAAGCATCATTCATCTTTACACATATCACTTTCATTTCTACATATACGGTCTTTAACCGTCTTGCAACATATGCGGTTCTCAGCCGCTATAAAACATATTGCGGTCATTAGCCGCCATGAAAGCATTTTGCGGTTCTCAGCCGCTATGAAAACATTTTCTTTACGGTTATTAACCGTCATAATACGGTTATCAGCCGTCATATGCGAGCCCTAGCCGCCTTGCATACGCATGCACATGCGCACATAATTTCATCACATTTTCATACATCAAACATATACATAAAAGCACATCTTAATTGCACATTCAAAAATATCACATTCACCTCATCATATCATCACATTGCATATATTCAGCACATAAACCCAACATATTTCATATCAAATAAAAATTCGTAATTTAAATAATCTGAACGAAATATAAAATATCGACTTAGTACATTTTCCCCACTTGAAGAGCAGCTGAACAAAAGCTTTAGACTTCCAAACTATCTACGGCGTATTGCCTACAAACATAAGGTTTCGACTTAGCTTTTTCTCAAATTATGATTGATTTAAAAATAAATTAATATTTTTAAACTAAACCCAAATTTTTGGAATTAAATATAACTTATTTTGTAATTAAATGTAAAATTCATAATCTATATAGATCAACTTGAAATTAATAGTTCGGATTCAAATAGATATAAAATTAGGGTTATTTATCCTTAATTTAGAAATAATAATATAATTGTAAATTAATTCAATTAGCATAATATTTATAAGTTTATAATTTTTAGTCTCAAAAGCAATCTTGCAAAACATAGATTTAAATTATAATTTCCAATAAAATCTTTGGTTAAAAATTATAATAATAACGCAAAATTACTTAATTCCCAACTTAAGCTTACATTATAGTTTCTTAATTAATTTAATAAAATTTATAACTTTATACATTATTTAATCATATAATTAGATTCAAGTAACATAAATTAATTAACATAATCTTCTTTATTATTTAATTAAACTCGTCTCATTCATCAAATTCTATTAATTATAAGATAACATCTATAATTTCCATATACCCTAATAAATAATAAAAATCAAAGTGTTATTTATCATAATTCTCACAAATTTTAAATGACAATTTTTATGGTATCGCCATATTTTATAGAAGACCACTTCATTTTATCCGAATTAAATGTCCGAATTTCATATATTAAATTCTAGTAAGTATATTATAACCTTTATACTTCCTAATAGATTACAATATTAAATGAAAACATGTATCATTAATATAACATTTGGAAATCTAGGAAAACAAATGCATAATAACATCAATAATAAGGAAAACTATGTAACTTAGATAAATTTAAGGGTTCGATTATCATCATTCGTATTTTGGGTGGTCTTCATACATGTCCTTAATTAATTGAGGTTTTATATGAAATTCACAAACTAATTAAGCATTAAAAATAATTTTAGCAGTCAAAATGATGTTTTTGCCCCTCATACTCATCAAATTTGCAAATCACAAAATGACTGGAAGTCGCCGGCGACTCCCCACCACCCAAAACGACCTAGACACCAACCTATACCACCCAACTCCAGCCATTGTTGCAGCAGTTCGCAATGGCGGCGTCACCACCACCAGCGAGCTCAGCTCCGACCAACACACTCGGACCACCCCCCACTGACCCATGCACCCACCACGCACCAGAACCCGACTCACGACGACTCAGACTCACGCACGCATGGCCAGCCGAGAAAAACAGAGCTGGACCATTCCAACTCAGGCCGACGCAGCCGTCGCTCCCAGCGACAGTTTCCGACTGATGCACCGGCGCATACACCACGCCAGCACTGACTCGACCCAGCGGCGGACGTTGGCAGCAAGAACCAGCAGAACAGTAGCTAAGGTAGAGCACAACTGCAAGAAGAAACGGCCATGTTTCGTAACTTCGAACCTATCCTTACGACTAGCAAAACAAGAGCTATCCTTCTTGACGTATTACCTTGCCGGAAAACTGAGGATAGACGGTGGAAAGAGGCGGTCAATGTAGCTGTGGGAAGGAGAAAAACAAATGGAAGAAATGGAAGAAAAAAAGCTTGGTTACTTGCTTTGGTTGCAGTTTTCGTACAAGAAGGAATGAAGGAGCATGGCCTCACTTATCTTCCAATTAATGCTTCTAGAATGTTATTGACCTAAGCCAACCTACCTACATGCCTATGATACACTTGCAATCCTAAGCCATTTAATGTAAGTTATGTAAATATATCATATGCCTTTGTATCTCTCGCAAATGACCTAAGTTATATACATAAGCTAATATAATAAATTATGTTATAAGTATATCATGCATATGTATTATGCACATAAAATTTTTAGCTTAGGTTATTTATCTAATAACTTATATAATACTTAGGGTATAATTATATATCTTAATATTATATAATCTAATATCATATATATAACATATATTACAAGTTCATATCATATAATTATATATATACATTAAGGTAATATATATTATATAGTTATATTTAAAAAAAAATTCTTAGGTGCTACAATAATTATATTTAAGTCAACAATTCGTTGGAAATTAAGAGATATTATAATTAATATTTTTAGATGTTAATTAATCGCATAAGAATTTTTAAATTAAATCTAACTTACAAAGCATAAGATCTCTTCTTAGGATCAAATTTAGCTACCTATAAATTTAAGTAAATTTTAGGATGTGTTATGTAATTTTAGCAAGTGCTAGTGTTCAATTGTCATTATCCAGAGTTTTTGGGGTCTTAAAGCATATCTTAAGAAGTTAAGGGTAAATTTATAATTTTACAAGAGTTATGGGTTAACGAAACGAGAATTTAGGATTTTATATCCTAGATTTGAGGTAAATGATTTTATCGTACATACTATAATTATTATAATATTTTTTTAAGGTTAAATTGTAACCTAATTCATTTGTTTGGATCTAATTCGTCATTATATATATATATATATATATATATATATTAATTCTCGAAAGCAATACCTAATATGAAATGTATAATATCAGCATATTTTAAAGTGTTTTATTTAATTTTAGTAAGTTTGAGGTTTCGTTTGTCATTATACATTAAATCCTATGTCTTAAAGTCTATTAAATCAAATTATAGGTGTAATATGCAATATTTATAAAGTTTATGGGCAAACATTAATATACCCTAAATCCATTGTTTGCAATTTAGCCCACAATTATATCAAATTCTCAATTGATAACCCTTACCCCCAAACCAACCCCTGCTGCCACCCCTGCCTTCCCAGCCATCTCTGCCGCTGGCCGCCGCCGGCCCACAGCAGCCTTGCCGGTGCAACAACGCCGGCCACCCCCTTCAATCAACTCGCCGGAAAAATCTCCATCCTCAGCCCCTACTCACACCATAGCATATATACACACAACAGCCCAAAACGGCGCCGCTGCTTCTCTCGCTGTCGTCGTTGCCCCGATCGCCGGCGCAACAGCAGCGCCGTTGCCCTTGCGGCGGCCCGTCCAGCCCAACCGCCTCTATCGCTACCACCCTGCCCTTCTCCTCCGCTCAGCCGCCTCCTCCCCTGTCGCCGGTCCTATCACCAACTCACACAACCGTCGCCACACACACACACACCTCCATGGCCACAGCAACAGCAACCCAACATCCACAACAAAGAAGTAGAAACAAGAAGAGAAAGTAAAGCAGAAAAATTGGAAAAGAGAGAGAAAGGGATAGACGAGAGAGAGAGAGGGACATGAGAGAGAAAGAAAATCCTTACTTTTGTTTTTCAACTTTTCAATTATTAATCCTTACAAATATCTTCTCACTTTATGCATATGTACTATATATATAAAGTCAATTATATAAGTTATATATACATTATGTGTGTATGTATGCTTATATACTTATATATAATTTAATTTTATTTCTTTTATTTTTATTTGTATAATAATAATTATATTTATTATCACTTAAATCTCGTTTTAATTGTAGAAAATTCTTGTAATATTTTATGTAGTCGAATTTTGTTTCGAGATGTTACAATTAGATTGAACCAATAAACGATGATGGACATACATAAAAATATTATATTTTGATTCAAGAATTTGATGATTGATTTAAAATTTATAATTGTAAAACTCTGACGTCCCGATTCTTTTTGGTAAATAAATCTTAACCGAGACGTTACTCACTTATAAAAACATTACTCTTTAAATTTTCAATAAAAAATAAAATAAATAAACTTTAAAATTCAAGATTTATTATAAAATATACATTTCCATAATTCATAAAATATCACATTTACAAATAAAAAGCTTATGTAACCTTTGATCATCGGCTACCAGCATCCACCGCTCGTGCGTCACGCCCTAAACTTCTTAAATTGAAAACATTTTAAAAGAGGGATGAGTGACAAAAGTACACTCAGTGGGGTGGGGAACTCGGGATGACATAAAGTAATTTTTGGAAGATTTTACACACATACCAAAATACCAATTTTATCACATAAAACAGATTTTCTTAAAACATCTGTCTTTTAATAAAAACAGTAGAAAATAGATCATTTCGATCACGTGACTTAAATCATTTTAAAATGTAAGCATCCATCTCAAATCAATCATCCTTCACATTCAAACATATCACTTTCATTATCACATTTATGGTTTTTAGCTGTCTTGCAAACATATGCGGGTCTTAGCCGCCTTGGAAACATATAATCCATCATTCACATTCAAACATCACATTTCACATAATTTACGGTGCTTAGCCGCCATGAAAGCATTTTACGGTTCTTAGCCGCCATGAAAACATTTGCGGGTCTTAACCACCTTTTTACGGTCGTTGACCGTCGTAATACGGTGATCAACCGTCTTTATGCGAGCCCTAGCCGCCTTTCATATGCATGCACATGCACATATATCACTTCATTTTCACATTCAAACATCACTTTTCATATAATTTACGGTGCTTAGCCGCCATGAAAGCATTTTACGGTTCTTAGCCGCTGTGAAAACATTTTACGGTTCTTAGCCGTCATGATACGGTGATCAGCCGTCTTTATGCGAGTCCTAGCCGCCTTGCATACGCATGCACATGCGCACATATTTGCATCACACATACACATATCAAACATACACATAGAAACACATTTATTTAACAAAACACCTAGTTGCAGTTCTCAACTGCGCACATATGAAAATATTAACTTCACATCATTCTTCACCTTTGCATTCATAGTAAAACATTTGTAATCCATCACTTGCTTTAAATCATTCATCAATCACATTCTCATTTAATAATAATCTTAACTCAGAACACTTTATTCACATAGCATGTATATCGACCCAACGTCATTCAAGTATAATATTCACATTCATCGTATCATAACATTATCACACATAACATCTCATGCATTCAGCATGTATACTCAACTTATTTAATAATAATCTTAAAAGAAATTACCCCCACCTTGTTCGGTGGTTACCACGTGAGCATCACCTCTTAAAGATCACGTATCCCAAGGCTTCACTCCAACAGGTAGCCTACATAAATTACGATATTTTCTTAGATCATTATAATCTATAATTAAAGATTAAATCAACATTGGATCGGATACTATCGATCGAGATGAGACGGATCGGAACGGAAGGCCTAACGATTGAGGTTAAAAAAATAAAAGGAAAATATCAGTTTATAAGGCTGAGATGAAAGAGAATGAATTTTGGATCACAACAAAACAAGAATGAGCTCGATCGGAGTTGAAACGAGCTCGAACGGAGCGTTTTAAGATTTATGGGTATTTTGGTAATTTGGTCAAAGGGTTGACTTTGACCGGGACCCACGACCCCCGATCAATGATATTTTATTGGCAACGTCTCGACGATAATGTACGATGAAAAGAAAATGAGATTCGGATCGAAAACGAATCGAAAATACGGTGTCGCACGTGTTCCCGTCGACGGGAAAATTTCCTGACGGCGTCTCCCGTCGGCTGCCTAGTTTTCTAGGCAGCGGGGGCAGGTTGGTGCCCAGACCTCCCGTCGTCGGCCTGCTCAAGCAGCCACCTTCCCGGCACCACCGGCCGCGGCGGCGACACCCTATGCCCTCGACCCTTAGTCCTCTGGCTAGCCCGTACCGCCGGCTACCAGATCCGGCTATCCCTCACCGGATTCCGACACGAATAGTACCTGAAAAAAAGCCTCAAAAACCCTTCGTCACACACATTTCACAAACTCCTTGCAACAGCCCCCCCTTTCTAGGCCATTTTCCAGCACCGACGGCGCCACCCCTCCAATGGCTAGCCCACAACTCCGGCAGCCCCTCCGGCGCCTGCAACATCGAGAAAAAGAGCGAGAGAGAGAAAACGTGGCAAGAAGCAAGGTTTGGGGTTTTGGAGAAGGTTTTTCGCCGTTTTCCGGCGAACGGGAAATCAGAATTGAATTCCAGAAGTTGCCCTAGACTCGTATCGTCAAGGGCTACGTTATGTATGAAAATCAGCCAAAACGGACGAGTTTGACATTTTCCGACGACGGCAGCGGCGGTGTTTCACCATTTTCCGGCGAACGGAGAATCGGAATTGAATTCCAGAAGTTTCCCTAGACTCGTATCGTTGAGGGTTACATTATATACGAAAATCAGCTGAAACGAATGGGTTTGACTTTTTTCCGGCGAACTCCGGCGGCGGCGCCGGTGGTGGCGTGCCGGAGACAGAAAGCTAGACTGAAAATTAAAGAGAGAAGAGAGAAAGACTTACGTGTGTTCGGCACTTTTCGGCTCGTTCGAAAAAACGGTGAAAATGAAATCGAATGAGGGCCTATTTATAGAAATAGAAAGTTACTATTCATGATAAGATTTTGGTTACTATTCATGATAAGATTTCGTTTCTCGTTTTTCCGAAACTTCGTATTTTGCCCTTTTCTTCACCGTTTGAGCTACGGGTGTCCGATTGACCTCTAGTTCGTTTCTATTTTCTCGTTTTTCCGTTACGCATCTAATAGTATAAAAATATTCTATCTTTCGTGTCTATAAATTTTATCCATTTAAAACTAGACGTTAAACACGTATCTGAAATGCACGTAATTAAATTAAACAATAAAAAATTAATACACATAAGATGTTTTAATTAAGGGTTTACTTATTTAATTAATCAATTATGCTTCGTTTTTGTTCTGAACGTTACAAAATCGATCCACTAATGATGATTTACAATTGATATGAATTTGAAATTCATTACTTATCGTTTTAAATTTGAGCAATTTGGTGGATTTGAATGCTCTCTATTTTGATGGAATTTAAAATACATTCATTTAAATTCTTTTATTTCAAATCATTCCATCCAAATATATACAACCTTGATAATATTTGACTTTAATTTTGTTTAGCTAGTGATAATAATAGCAATTAAAATTATATACCATAAATCTCATTTTTTTTATCATAAACTTTAGTAATATTTTATATAAACACATTTTTTGTAGCTTTAATATAATGATTTAAGAGAATAAGACATTATTAATGATCAATCATAATATATAACTTTGGAATAAAGTAATTCACAATAATTCAATTAGCAAATCAGTCCAATTTCAACGTTACCAAATTGTGGACAAAACGAATAATGTTATTAAAGTTTGAATAAAATTCCTAAGTAAAGTTCAAATAAACTTCCAAATTACCATGTGCTACAACATTATTACCAGCGTATATTTATATTAAATTATATGAGAAAAGATAGAAGAAGATTTCAATTTTATGGTAATCATCAATGCTGCAAAAATTTGTCAAGAGCTCTATTGCACTGGGATGCAGCCATAAAAATAGGTAAGCAAATTTTTATAAAACTGGATTAAGAAAATATATAACAAAATTATAAAAAAATATATAAAAATTTGAAGGGCTACTGTAATAATGACAAAGTGGTTATATATTGATCAAATGACAACCCTATAAGCAAACTCTCTACTATTTATATTCATAATTATTGAAATTCTACTATTTATATTTCATAATTACTGAAATTCTACTATTTATATTTCATATTTATTGAAATTGGCAATTTCACATACGCATCAAATCTAACTTTTGAAATTAATTACAGCTTTTGTAGTAAAAAGCTTTTCAACTTCTATTCTTGCACTTTATACTGCTTTTGGTGCCGTATGTAAGATAGAAAAAATACGCATTAGCAAAAAATATTGTAAGGAAGATAGAAAAAAATAAGCATTAGCAAAAAATTAATGCATGCTTGATCTATATTGTAAGAAAATTTGTTTAAATTAACGGTTTAACCTCATTATTTTGTGAATTATTTGAAGAGAATTTGCATATATAATCAATTATGTTAAAGATTCATTTCTATGAGATTATTTCACAAATATAAAAAATTAAATATGGATTAATACTCCAACAATTTAAGTATGAATGTATGATTTTATTTATTTATTAATTTATTTATTTTGCAAACAATAGGGACAAATATGTATGCAAAAAATACCTAGTCCAATAGCCTCCGAGCTCTTCATTATTCGTAGGTGTTTGCACGAGCAAACAAACATTCTGGATATTTTTTAAATGGATATGTCACATAAATATTATTGATTGAAACTTATTTTGGAAGAATATACAATAAAACTAATTGTGATAATAAAATACTTACTCCCAAGGAACATCTCCAACAAGCATCCAATCTCCATCTTTGTCCTTATAAGAGGGTACATAATCGGACCCATTCAAAAGGTCTATCAATTTGCTCTCACACATAAAGTCATTAAGCCCTTGTGATCCACAATTACCTGTACACATTAATATTTAAAATAATTAACTATTTAAAGTCTTTTGTTAATTTTCTTACAATCCTTTTAACTCATACCAAATTAATTAGGTTTTCTAATATATAGTTGCAATTATTTAAGAATCAAATTTAGCTAGATAAGTTAAAATAAACAAACTCCATTTATGAAAAGTCATCAATCGATTTCTTGGGGATATAATAGATTTTACCACACACACAATATAATTGATCTTTTTTTCTGGTCACTTGAATAAGAAACCATATTTTTAGTATTTTCATTTAATAGATCAAAATACCATAAAAAAAAGTGGTTGAAAAATGTTTCTTTATATTCTTTAGATCAAATTAAAAGAATATTTTTCTCAAAAAAAAAAAAAAGAGAGTAAAAGTTGACTAAAAAAATATTATCTTAAATTAGAGGGTAAAAAAACATCATCCTTAATATCCAAAAAAATGTGAGTAAAAGAATTTTCTTGTAAAAGAAAAAAATAAAATATTTATGTAAAAAGTAGGTACCAATTGTAAAGGAGTTGAACATTTTTTCCTAGTGTATCAGAAGTTGTTAGTAGCTATTGGAGATTTTCAAGTCAACTCTACGAAGGTAGGTGGCCCATCTAGGCTCACTTTACTTAGAGCAACTCCAATGAAGCAATCAAATGGGCAACCAAATTCAATTTGATTGCCCAATATCAAAAACTTCACTTCAATGCAGTCATCAAACCAAACATTTTTTTTTGTTGCCCACCTCATAGGTAGCAAAAGAGATTGCTACCAATCAAGGAATCAAAATTTTTTTTTGACTGAAAAATCAACAAAAACTCAAAATAAATTGAATTCAACGATAATATTTCCAATGGTAATTTTTGTGAGAATGAAACTATATAAATTGATTGTCATACCTTAGATTTTCAAACCCTGAAATCTCTTCCCACAATTTTACAATTGCAGTCATCAAATACCTCCGACGACGATCTCCGGCGATTGCACTTGAAGGTAAAAATTTCTCCTAAATTGTGAAGATTTGAAGAGAGTAGAAATCTCAGGAATCCAAGGTATCTGCTGTTTTCTTCATTCTGAGAGAAAGATTTATTAGGTTTTGTATTTATTGGGTATATATAGAGATTGAATTGGGTTTAGATGTTAATTGAGCTTTTGAACTGTGCTTGGGTTTAGTATTTTATATAATTAGGTTTGCATTTAATTAACTAACTTTTTTGAGTGGGCTTTGTGTTAATGGTTTTTCATTTTATATAAATGACATGTGAGTTTTAATTAAGTAATTTTATACATAATATAATATTTATATCTATTCTTCTATATTAATTGGATTAATATTTGTATTTATTTACTTTAATTTTTTGTAGATGGATGATAATTACTATGACAGTTACATTAGTTTACTTAATGACGACTCACCGGCTAACGAAGAAAGGAATGACGTGAACCCGACTATACCTCTTGAAGACGTCATTGAGGTTGATGTTCCACGTAGAACACAAAGGTCGGCAAATTTTTCAGTCGAGGAAGATATTTGTATCGTCTCAGCATGGCTTAATACGAGTAAAGACCCCATTCATGGAAATGATCAAAAGTCACAAGGATTTTGGAAAAGGATTTATGATCAATGTGTAGAACACTACGGTCAAGGAGGACGTACGAAAGATAGCATGGAAAATCATTGGAGGGATATTAACACCCAATGTTCAAAATTCATTGGCATTCTTAGACAAATCGACAATAGACATCAATCCGATCAAACACAACAAGGAAGGGTAAACACATTCTTCCATTTTTTGTTACAATTTTATTATTCGTATGCATATTGTTTATTTAATTTTGAACCTTTTATTTGATAGTTGGAAGAAGCTAGAGTTTTGTATCATTCCACTGACAAGAAAAATAGAAAATTCAGATACGACCACTGTTTGGAAATTTTGAAGCATGAGAGAAAATGGATTGATAATTTTGAAACAACTACGGAACCAACTTCGGTAGAAGATCATAGTGAGTCTTCCGCTAATAAGGATCGGCCTTTGGGTAGGAAAGCGGCAAAAACACAACAAAAGAGGAAAAAAGAAAGTAATTCAGAAGGTGGAAGCTCATCTAAAGTAGATGGGTGTTGGGAAGAAAAGCTCACTTTGGAGCGTGATAGATATGCTCAACGAGAAAGACTTATATCTGAATTTAAAGTTGCTACGCATGGAGATGAAGAGCGTAGAGAAATGGAAATTATGTTGAAAGACACTACCGGAATGGAGGAAAGTCATATTGCTTATGGAATATGAAGAAAAATGAAGTATTGAAGAGGAATGGTCTAATATAAATAGTTTTATTTGTAAGGTTGTAATATTTTCCTAGATAAAGTAGTTTAATTATATGTCTATCTCATTTCTATTGTATTATGAAAATAATTTTCTATTTAAATGATGAATTTTATGTTTAAATCTTTTTAAACCAAAGTTAATAAAAAAAATTACGAATACATTATTTATAACAATTTAATACAAAGGAAACAACTTACTAGTAAGGAAACAACTTAACAGTAATGACTCAAACTAAATGTTGATAGTACATTCAAAGCAAAGTAAACGACGTTGCAATCATTGTCTAATTGTCTTGGCCAAGCAAATTCCATAAATGCTCAACAAGATCGTGTTGTAGTTGGGAATGTGTGGTACGATTGAAAATCTGGTGATGAGCTTGAATAAACTCTGTAAACTCATTTGTGTGTTCACGTGATAGTGTGACGTTTGGAGTTGCGTAATCAAACTCAATGTTACCTGGGCCCTTTTCATCCTCAATAATCATGTTATGCATGATAATGCATGTTTTCATTATATTTGCTAAAGTCTCCTCATCCCAAAACCTTCCTGGCCCACGCACTATATTATAACGTGTTTGTAATAATCCAAATGCCCGTTCTATATCTTTCCTCGCAGCTTCTTGGGCTTGTTTAAAATGTTTGGCCTTTAGGCCTATTGGAGCAGACGTTGTCTTCACAAAAGTATCCCACGCAGGATAAATGCCATCTGCTAGATAGTAACCCATAGAGTAGTTATTCCCGTTGACTGTAAAATTGACAGGAGGAGCACGACCATTGGCTAGTGCTAAGAATACGGGAGATCTATCAAGAACATTCACTACAAGAATTTCGGCTTTTAACAACGGTTAAAAACCGTTGTTAAAGACAATTTTTTACCGTTGTCGTATCCAGGGTTGCAAAAAAATTTCGCCTTTCGACAACGCACCAAAAAGCGTTGTCGTATCTAGATACGACAACGCTTTTTGGTGCGTTGCAAGAAAAGGGTTGTCTTTTCTTATTTTCTGGAACTATTTTACAACGCTTAAAAAGCGTTGTCTTTTACTATTTTACAACGCTTTTTGGTGCGTTGTAAAAAGCATTGTTGTATCTGAAAAATAATCGAAAAAGTGACACGTCATCAGCATATTTTGGACACATCATTGCCACATCATCTTCCACGTCATCAAATTTTGACACATCATGAGAAATAAATGTGCGTTGTCTAGGATTCAAACTCGTAACCTTTGTTAGACCTTAAACCACTAGGCTACTAGTGCTTTATGTATTTATATTATATATGTATTTGTTTTATTAACTAATTATATATATATATATATATATACATATAAAATTAATGACTAATTAATATATAATTGGAAGATTAATGAATAATTAATATGTTTAATAATATTTAATCTAATTTCATATTAAGACAATTATAAAGTATACTAGTGCATATTTTTAATATATGTTATAAACATACTAATTTTTTAAAATTATGAGTTTGTTCATATATATAAGATAATATTAATGCAAATAATATAAAATAACATCATAAAATAATTAAAATTTTCAACTTTAATTTAATTAAAATAATATATAAATTTTGTATTATTATATAAAAAAAATTGTATTGACCAATTAATATATGTATGTGTTTTTTATTTTGAAAAATAGTTTATGGTTCAATTAACATATTTAAATTTTTTTTTCATATTATTCTTTTAATTAATCATTTTTATATCTTTTTTTTTTATAAAATAATTTTTTCAAATAATTTATGTTTTTGGTATTAATTTTAAAACCAAACTAATTTTTATTTATTTTCTAAAATAATAATATATAATTTTTATATTATTATGTAATACAAATTTTTATATTTTTCAAATTAATATATGTATTGTTTTTTTTGTTGTAAAATAATTTTTGGTTCAAATTAAAACCAAACTCATTTTATCTTTATTTTCTAAAATAATAATATATAATTTTTATATTATTATGTAATACAAATTTTTATATTTTTCAAATTAATATATGTATTGTTTTTTTTTTTTTTTTGTAAAATAATTTTTGGTTCAAATTAAAACCAAACTCATTTTATCTTTATTTTCTAAAATAATAATATATAATTTTTATATTATTATGTAATACAAATTTTTATATTTTTCAAATAAATAAATGTATATTTTTTTATCCTTGTATAATTAAATTTTTTATATATTCTTAATTAATTGATATATATATATATATATATATCTTTTTTTTATGTTTTTTGTATTAATTTTAAAACACAATAATTTTATTTTTATTTTTTTTTACAAAAAACATTCATAATTTATGAATTATGAATGATAAAATACAATTTTTGAATCATGTTTTAAAATAATATTCAAATTTTGTATTATTATATAATAGGATGAGAGTAATACTTAATTAGGTGTAATTAATTTGTTAATTAATTCAAAATAGTATTTTATAAAAATACTATTTTCTAAAATAATGAATTTGTTCATATAAGATAATATTAATGCAAATAATGTAATATAAGATAACATTATAAATTAATTAAATGTATTAAATTTAAGTTAATTAAAAAATAATTATATTAAAAAATAATTATTGCATAATAGGTTGTAAAATAAAAAAAAAATGTTTTAAGAAAAGACAACGCTCAAAAGCGTTGCAAAAAAGGGTTGTCGTATAGCCAAAAAAACGCCATTTAACAACCCTACTTAAAAAGGGTTTCATAATGGGTTGTAAAAAAAAAAATTCTAAGAAAAGACAACGCTCAAAAGCGTTGCGAAAAAGGGTTGTCGTATAACGAAAAAAACGCCATTTAACAACCCTACTTAAAAAGCGTTGTCGTTTCATTTTTGACCGTTGTCGTATGGCGATTTTTTGGAAAAAGACAACGCTTTTCTGAAAAAGGGTTGTAAAAACCCAAAAAATAACACAAATTCATTAAAAGGGTTGTTAAAAGGGGGTTGTTAAAGGCAAAAATTCTTGTAGTGATTAATGTCATTAAGTGATCCTGGCATTCCTTTTTAGGAAGCCATATCCAAAGATCTTGTGAAGCAACAACCTCTAATATAATTATCGGTTCACGACAATGACCAGTATACATACCATGCCATGCTGTTGGACAATTTTTCCACCTCCAGTGCATGCAATCAATACTTCCAAGCATTCCTAGAAATCCATGTTGCTCGTTAACTTGGAGCAATCGAGACAAGTCATTTTGATTTGGGGCCCTTAAATATTATTCACCGAAAGCAACAACAATTGTTTTGACAAAATGACGTAAGCTTTCAATAGCAGTACTTTCACCTATGCGTGTGTGATCATCCAGAAAATTAGCAGGGACTCCATGAGCCATTATTTTATATACAGCAATTACTTTTTGTAGAGATGATAAGCTAGGGACCCCTAGCGCATAATTTCTTTGAACAAAGTAGGGATCGTATGCTTTGACACCGGAAACAATTCGACAGAAGAGGGGTCTGTGCATCCGAAATCTCCTCTGAAAATAACCATCATGATATACAGGATTATGAGAAAAGTAATCATGATAGAGTCGTAGATGACCTTCCACTCTATTACGATTAACGACCCTTCAACCAGCAACCGAACCATGATGAGGCCTGTGTTGTCTTTCTCTATCTGCTTCATCTTGTTTTGTTGCTCGTATGAGCATTTCAAGGTCATTGTTAGAATCAAAGTCGGTTAAGAAAGACTTTATAATGTTGGAACGAGAATGCATGATGAAATGAAAGAAAGATGATTTGATTTAGTATTGATGAAGTAGTGAAGAGTTCTTTCACAAACATATCTTTTATAGACATTCAAAGATAAAAACATATTTATTGACAAGAGGTCCCACGTGGAAAAAAAAGCATATTAGAAATCTTGATATCGTCTAATTAAATGACATGTGTCATTTAAAAATTTTATCCGGATATACATGGTAGATTAATGTGGTCCATGAGGACAAAAAATCATATTAGAAATCTTGATATCCTCTAATTAAATGACACGTGACATTTAAAAATCTTATCCGGATATGCTTGGAAAGTTGAAGTGGTAGTGACAATGGTCCATGAGGATAAAAAATGTTATAAAAAATCTCGATATTCTCTAATTTAATGACACGTGCCACTAATGATATTAACTAATTTTTTAAATATATATTAATCCAGTAATTTATTTATTTACTTATTATTATTTTAAATATAACGCAACTTTTATTAAACTTCAATTTAAATATAGGTATTATGTAAATTAAAATAAATTAATTTGATATATTTTAAATTCGATGCCTCGTTTTGATGGTTGGGATTAGAACAAATGGATTTTATAGAGACATCAAAATACTGTAGCAGACATCAAAAGAGTGTTTGATATCCCATTTTGATTGCCCGGGGTTGGAGTTGCTCTTAGAATCGCCTAATCGGCGATGCTATCCTTTTAGACGGCTAGGATGTTCTTTCTAAACGATCTAACAGGTGGCCAACCAACTACTTTAGCCTTGAAAATTTTAATCATCTTCATTCAATATATAATAATAATGAGACAAGGTCTAAAATACTACAAAACATATAAAACTAACCTTTTTCTATCACCAACTGTAACAAAATGTCCCAAACCATCACAAAAATAGTAAGAAGACCAATAAACCCCTAGACTCCACATGGTCAATCATTAAAAAATGTTATTTCTAATCTTTTTTTATTCGTTTCAATCTAAATTTTCCTAAGTTGTAATAATAATTCCAATACATATACTTATCGGATCCATTCCACAAAAATAGTATAAGAGCCTTAATATTTATTGAAGAAATAAATTTAATTATATATACAATATTGATTTTTTCATATGCCTAACGGAGGAGAAAATCGAGTAAAAATATATTCGAAAGTTTTTTCGACATAATACAAGTGCAGGACTATCATTGTATGATGTCTAGTGAAGATTGGAACAATATTATTCCAGACACATCTAAGATCTCACAAGATCCTAGAGAGATCCAGAAGACCATCCAGTACTACGGTGGTCAGACAGTGAAGATGTTCTGATCTATATTTGTGATCCAACGAGAAATTTTAGATTTGACAAAAGATATAACAGATCTAAAACGAAGGTTACTGAAGGGAACATGCTGGATAGAACGAACATTTCAAAGATGCATTCGGTGATGGATCAATAATTCCTAACAGAAAGGCTACAAAAATTCCAAAGTCTAAAAGCTACGTAGAACTAATGATCGAGATCATTAGAAAGTCTGAGATGGAAGCATCACATGTTGACATCTCGAAATTAACCGAATCATTTTCCAACCTTGAGATTATGAATTTGGTTAACCTCAAGATGAACTCTCTAGTTCCAAATCCAAAAAGAAGTACGAGTTCAAATACATCCATCCTTGAGCAATCATGGAAGAAGCATCATGAAGAGCACAACATAAATTCTGTTGGTGCTCATTAGAAGCGACAACTTAGATGGAGTAAGACACTTTGGACTAGAACCATGTTAGAAGCTACTCATCTATATGGGTTGGTCCTTACAACCAGCATCATCGACTTTAGAAACATGAAAATACTTATCGATGAATGATGGCCTCCTTAAAGGTGGCTTCATCAACGCTAGACATTGATAAAAAATAATTCATCAAACTAATTGAAAATAGTTTAGAAGGTTCAACAAAGAGAGCATGGGAAGTCATAATATTTATGATATTATCATAAACTATCAGGATTCATCTATGATAGTCTATCAGGATAGTCTATTATCCTGATAAACTATCCAATGAAATAGACCTTTAGCAATCGTTTGAATCTTTTGATAATATCATAAATATTATCTCCAGCAACGATTCTTTTCAATAGTAAACTATCAGGATAATCTATCAAGATTCTTTTCATAACTGATCGTCTCAAACAAGATGATGGAAATAATCATGCGGTAGAATTCAACTCTGAGTCCATACGATGGCTTTAGGATTGGAAGTGTTAGTCGAATCTGTAACCAGATTGGACTATGACAACACAAGTATAACATCATCTACTTGGTGAACTCAAGTGAGTTTTTTGATTCCTATGGCATTAATCGAAA
Source organism: Scutellaria barbata (assembly GCA_028654395.1). Classification (NCBI taxonomy): domain Eukaryota; kingdom Viridiplantae; phylum Streptophyta; class Magnoliopsida; order Lamiales; family Lamiaceae; genus Scutellaria; species Scutellaria barbata. Next base: position 8,392,995 of record CM053654.1, read on the forward strand.
ATGGAGTTGATATGCAGCTTATTCCAAAAGAAGAAATTCTTAAGGAACTAAGCCGAATCAAAGAATAAGTAGCATTAAATATGAAATGGATCCATATTAGAACCATCGAAGTAGTAATGAAAGCTACCTTCAAATAAGGTATTGATTTAGAAATTCATTTATCCGTAATAGATAAAAGAATCAATAACTTACGAGATGAATGTCTTGGTATGATGGTAGGTAATTTGTATGCTGACAAATTTATGTTTGACATACATCAAGATTGCATATAACCTAGCTGACCATATTTCAGTAGAGTTGTAATCCTTCACCAGGATTTTAAAAGAATTGATCTAATGAAAGAAGGTAATAGACCATATTTCACTACAACAAAAAAGCTGAAAGATAACAATTGTAAAGTGTTGTCATTGTAGATTTTAAATTGTAGTCTATGCCACTGTTGTCGAAAAGGGGCGCCCAAAGACAACACTTAATAAGTGTTGTCGTTTTCTCATAGACAACACTTTTAAAATGTTGTCCTTAATATACAAACTGTTATCTTTTATATAAAATATTTCACTCATAGACAACACTTTCGAATTGTTGTTGTTCCATTTATTGACAACATTTTTGAATTGTTGTCCTTAAATTACTATTGTCTTTTTACATGAAATTTACAATAATACACAACGCTTTGTCTAAAAAGACAATAGTTTATAAGTGTTGTCTTTATATTTATCCACAACATTTTGTAATTGTTGTCTTTGATTGTGTAAGACAATAATTTTTTTTCTTTAAAACTATTGTTGATCAGTGATATTAAAAAATTCTAGAATATATAAATTGAAAATATTTCATATTCAAAACATAAAATCTTCAAATATAAAGTATATGTACAAATATCTGCGAATATTACATCGTATAACAATTCTTGACAAAAATTAAGGCTATTGCTATTTCTCCAAAACATAAAAGTCTATGCTTGAAAAAGGTTATGAACATGTACTATTTCTCCAAAACATCAACACCAATGCTTGAAATGAAAAATTATGAGCATGTATTTACTAGATTTTTTGATGGCGTCTCTCCAAAAGATTCAAATAACCAAAAACCTGCACATCAAAAGAAAAGAACAACAATTCGTGTAAATGATATAATCCTAAAACATGAGACCAACAATTTGATCTTTACTTAACATAACTATGATATAATCTCCTAATCTAAGATTCTAATTACCTTAAACTCAAATCTACTTGCTTATATCTCATGCTTATAGTGCATTTCTCAATCCAATCAATTCAATGTAAGCAAGAACATTAATAGTTTTATAATTTATCATCTTGTTGCCTAAGAACAGTCTTCATTCACAATTCAATAAAGCAAAAAAGAAACTTTACTTCATTTCAATTTACATATTAATATAAACAACTTACCTATTGGCTAAATATGAAAGCTATAATGCGACCACAAAATTTCCTTTGTACAACCACAAAACTTCAATATAACCACAAACTTCCTAAATTTTTATCAAACAAACTACTAGATTCAGCATGCACAACAACACGAACTTCTCAATGTAAATTCCCTGTTCATGTCCAAAATTCAAGCAAATATTCAAATTTTATCATTACATTAACATATACGAGAAAGGTATTGGCCAATCACTTACTAAATTATGTTAGACATGTAGATGATCTTGAACACAATCTGCCCATTCCGATCGCACTTCATCGATTTCCTTTTGAGAGTACTCGTCTTGTGTAAACTGTAAACAATCATGAAACAAAATTAGTAAAACCCAGTTATTGTTAACTTAAAAATTAAAAATACATAATCTCAAAAGTCTTTTAATAATAAGAACTTCAAAACATATATTTTATTACAATGGATCGTAGAGTAACAATGTCTTTTGGTGCAGCTCCAATGATATCTCTCATGTATCTCATCACATAATATTCACATTGCTTATCATCTGGTTGGCGAGGACCCTATATATATATATGATAAGCATAACAAAATGAATGACAACTTAATGACACGCATAACAAAATGATGACAACTTAATGTAAAGAAACATACATGTATTATTTCCCAACTAGGTTGCTTTTTTTCCTTCCTTCCCATGTTCGCATTGAACAATTGTATTGCCCTTCATAATTGAAAAAAAGTTAAACAAATACTATGAAAGAACATAGATTAATGTTTAATAGAAAGAATGATAACTTACGTATTAACAACATATTTCCAGTCATCATTACGCATACGATGACTAAGAGGATCCATTAAAAAGACCACCTCCTTGTGAGGATTAATGACAGTGAGAATCCAGTGGTATCTAAGAAAAAACACATAACTAAGTATTAAAATACATCTAATTTTATAAAAATTAAATTGAGATTAATATTGTAGTTTATTACTTACCCAACATTACATGCAACCAAGACTAATTGATTAGGTGATGATCCAACTAGTTTACATAATTTTTTCATGTTTCAGACCTTACATTGCACAAATAATCTTATACATGTCAGATCATAAATAACAAGTCAAATAAATGAGAATCTCAACCAAAAAAATAATCAGATCATTTGATTTATTTAATAGGCCATATATGCATGAAACATAATCAGAATGATACTCAAGCTTCTAAAAAGTTGTTTGAAGACCATAACAACTCACATATATCTTGAGTATGATTTACTCACTTTGCTAGTAAAAAATGGAGACATTCAACAACATGCATGCAAGATCTACATTCATATGATACAAACTATAGACCGCAAAAGAATTCTATTTTTCCAGAGGTTAAGACAAATTAAGTAAAATTGAACTGGAATTAGAGTAACAGCACTGCAGAGCCATGTTTGAGAATAAAAATAATGTTAATATGCAGCAATTTGCAAAGCCATCTGTTTATTTAGCTTGTGTGCCACTCTTTATTTAGCAAAACAAATTGCTCCCACCACCATTCATTTGTTTTTATTAAATAAAATTATGACAAGATTTCGAAAGTCTTGGATATAAGTACAATGATACTGAGATGATGTAATAGGACACAATTAAGGATACCGCTGAAGTCAAAACCAACCTGGCACATGACGGCCAAAGCCCAAACCAGATCCACAGTTTAAGAAAACTACACCTTCGAGCATCAGGTTCTGAAAAGAGAAAAACAGAGTTATTAAACTGACCTGCTTCATATAAACCAATTGATTCAAACAGAATTGTCATGAACAAATTTTCAATGTGAAGTGTGAACGACACACACCCCAACTACTACTACCAAGTCTTTATCCACCGTGTTGAAATCAGCTATATGGACCATATTTCACCATCATAATTGGTTTTAAAACACATAATCTCATTTATGTTTAATATATCTTTATAATAGTTTCTTTAGGTCTTCACTTTCCCCTTCTAATTATATAAAGCATGTGGAGTCACATTATGGCAAGGAGAAACACAAATGAGGCTAAGGCAGTAGGAATTCGAGAATCTAGTAATGTGGTAACATTTACTTTCCAACACCTTTTGGTAAAATGTGACAAATATTATTTGTTGTTAGCAATAGTTGTTCTTATATATAAATAGCAATATAAACTGAAACTAAAGAAAGCCTAATGTAATGTAACATCCCGAAGTAAAATTTAACTATATAAATTATCGCGAGAGTTTTCTATAATTGAAATGAGATTTAAATAAAAATTAATTATTATTATTATACTAATAAAATATGAAAGAGAAATAAACAAATTAAAATTTACTTATATATATAAGTATATATATATGATACGCACACAATGTATATATATAATTAAAACTTATATAATTATCTTTATTATATATATATATATATATATACACATATGATAAAAAAAAAGGGAACAAGATATTGGATGCAAAATGGATAAGTCAAACAATTCATTTTCTCTCTCTTCTCTATCTCTCTCTGCTACTCTATCTTTCCCTCACTCCCTTTCTAAAACTGTAAGCTGCGATGTGGTCTTGGAGCCGGAGCGTGGTTCGCGCCGGCGAGGCTGATGGAGGGGGAAAGCCGGCGCCGAAGTCGCGCCGGCGTGCTGGATTGTGAGCCGCCGCGAGGAGCGGCGGCATGCTGAAATTTTGCACAGGTATATATTTGTATGTATATAGGCATGTGCGTGAGAGTGGCTGGGTTGTGTGTGTTTGGAGATGGAACCGGTGCCGGAGTTGCGTCGGCAGCAGAGGAGAAGGACGGCGGCTGGGCAGTGGCACTGCTGCAAGTATATATATATATATATATATATATATATGGCAAGGATGTGTGGGTGATGTTTGTTTGTGAGTCGGGGAAGTTGTAGTTGGTGTTGGGGGTCGCCGATGACAACACCGTCGCCGGCCATGGCAGAAGTGAAAGTTGAGGTGGAAGGGACGGCGGCAGGCATACGAGGAACAGGGGAGGTGCAGGGGGTTTTAGGTTGGGGTTATAATTGGAAAATTAGATATAGTTGAAGGGCTAATTTACAAACCCAAGTCTTTGGTCAAATTAATGTCTAACCCTTAACTTTTGTTAAATTACAGATTTATCCTTAATTTCATAAGATATGCATCAACACCCCTAAACTTTGATCATATGACAAATCGAAACCCCAAGAACTTGCCGAAATTACACATTACACCCTAAATTTTGATAATATTATGCATTGCACCTTATAGTTGTTGGATATTGTAAAATAACCCCTAGAATAAGTTGCAATTATAAAAATACCCTTAGAATTGTTGAAATTGTATTTTATTACCCATAATTGATTGAGATTATAAAACGGACCCTAGGTATTACAGATATTGTTTTCAAGATTTAATATATATATGAATAAATGAATTAAATTCAATCTAATGAATTAGGTTACTAATTAACCTTAGAAATATTATAATAATTAAAATATGTACAATCTAATAGTTATCTTAAATCTAGGTTTTAAAACCCTAAATTCACGTCTCGTTAACCCCATAACTCTTGGGAAATTATAATTATGGATCTAAATATAATTATGTACCTTATGTTGTGATCTTCATAATTTGATAAATAACCCAAAGGCCTAATTATAAATATAAATTACAATCTCTCTTAATTTCAATGACATTTTTGTCCTAAATATAATTATAGAAGTTATAACTTGACCCTTATAATTTAATAAACGAATCAATGACCTAAATATCAATATTAAACATTTAGTTAAATTCTCATATTGTTAAAATGACCAAATGACCTTAAATTAATTATGAACTTCACCGGATAATGCCCCGAACTCAAAAGCCAACATAAATATTGAATTTAATCCTCTTAGACAAAAAAAATAATTATACATATTATACAATTAAATCTATTCCCTAAATTGACTTCTAATTTCATCGGATGTAATTCAATTTAATTATTAATCTTTATAGTTAATCTAATTACGCTATAATTTCATAGATAGCCTTTTATAAATATATTCGGATTTCCTAATATCTAAGTTAAACCATAAATTACATAATTAGATGTTTTAAGATTATTTTAAGGGTCTTCCAAAATTATTTTAAACCAAAAGCTTTATTATCAAATCTTCAAGGATCTAACCTAAATAATAATTTTATAATTTATTTTCCTGAAAACTAAGATAAGTCTTCTAAGATTTAATTAAAGTCTAATTAAGTTTTCTAATATTTTAATAAACACATTTTCATTATAAGTTCATTTAAATCCTATATTACTTTAAAATTCATTTATTTTACTTTTAAACCACAACATCGTAAGAAACCGAGCTTTAATTAAATGACAAAGAGAAATTATATTAAATAAGTTATTTTATTTAGACCTCTTTATATGTCGATTAAGGTATAAAACCCTAAATCCTTATTGAAATAATTAAGGAAACTTAGTTTCAGGTCGGGTTTTGGGTTGAGTGTTATCACCCTAGCATATTACCTTAATACTTAATATTATTTCAGGTTAACCCTGTTAGATGGTCTGTTAACAGAAAATGTTCTAAATTAAGAATGTATTTTAATTAATAATAGTTCGATTAAATTCTAATGCGAGCAGTTACACCTTGTAGGAGATACGAAAGAAGGAAAGATTAAGCTTGGATAAGAGTAAACGTTTTACAAGCATCATCTTCGAAAGGTGGGGGTAAATTCTTAATACGGTATTTATATTCTTTCAAAGTATTTAAAATATGAAATCTTTTACTTGATTGACGTGAGGTTGATATATATGTGTTATGTGATTAAAGTGTTATGAGCTAAGATTCTTATTAAATGAGAATGTGATTGACGAATGATTTATAGCATGTGATGGATTGTGATTGTTTTTGGAATGTAAACGATTTACTATGAATGCAAAGGTGAAGAATGGTGTGAAGTTAAGATTTGAATATGTGCAAATAAGATGTGTTTTCATGGCAGTTGAGAACTGCAACTAACTGTTGTGTTAAATTAATGTGTTTTGATGTGTATGGTTGATATGTGTATGTGTGAAGTAATTATGTGTGCATGTGCATGCGTATGGAAGACGGCTAGGACTCGCATAAAGACGGTTGATCACCGTATTACGACGGCTAACGACTGTATTACGACGGCTAACGACCGTAAAAAGGCGGTTAAGACCCGCAAATGTTTTCATGGCGACTAAGAACCGTAAAATGCTTTTATGGCGGCTAAGCACCGTAAAATTATGTGAAAAGTGTTGTTTGAATGTGAATGATGGATTATATGTTTCCAGGGCGGCTAAGACCCGCATATGTGTAACACCCTAAAATTCTAAATAAATTTAAATTTAAATTATATAGTATTAATGCAATATTATAATATAAGGTGATAAATGAATAGTATCGGCTAGTTTTGGAAATTAATTGGGGATAAGAATACAATAAAGAAATAAATAAATAAATAAATAAGATGTAAAATTTATTTGACATATATATACATAAGAATTTTCTTTAGTGATTAAATATGTAATATCTCAAAATAAAATTCAACTATACAAAATATCACGGGAATGTTCTATAATTTAAATGAAATTTAAATAAAAATAATTATTATTATCATACTAATAATTTAAAATTTATTATGTATATATATACATATATATGTAAGAAAATTTATAATATTATAATAGAAATTAAATAGTATTATGATATAAATTATATAATTAATAATATGACATATATTATAAAGTAATAAGTATAGATCCAAAAATCTTGATATTGTAGCACCTAGAATTTTTTATATATATAACCATATATATTTATTTATTTATTGCATAAATGTATATATAGTTATATGTGATAAACATACAATATATGTTATATAGTATTAGATTATATAATATTAAGATATATAATTCATAAGATATGATTATAACATAGGTATTATATAAGTATTATGTATATAACCTAAGCTACTTTACGTAAAGGACATGTAATGACCAGGTTTTAGATGGATAAAATTCATATACATGGAAAATATAATATTTTTATACCATTAGATGCGTAACGGAAAAATGAGAAGATAGAAACGAATTAGAGGTCAATCGGACACCCGTAGCTCAAACGGCGAAGAAAAGGGCAAAATATGGAGTTTCGGAAAAACGAGGAAATGGAATCGGGATGAATAGTGAACGAAATCTTATCGTGAATAGTAACCTAACCTAGTGAACAGTAACCTACCCTAGATGAATAGTGATTTTCCATTTTCTATAAATAGACCCTCATTCGATTTCATTTTTCACGTTTCTTCGAACGAGCCGAAAAGCACCGAACACACACATAAGTCTCTCTCTTCTCTCTCTTTCTTTTTTTAAATTTTATATTCCGTTTCCGGCGAGTCGCCGCCGCCGCCGGAAAAACCGCCGCTGCCGTCGCCAGAAAAAGTCAAACTCGTCGGTTTTGGCTGATTTTCGTACACAACGTAGCCCTCGATATTACGAGTCTAGGACAACTTCCGGAATTCAATTCCGATTTCCCGTTCGCCGAAAAACGGTGAAAAACCATCTCCAAACCCTAAACCCTTGCTTCTTGTCACCTTTTCTCTCTCCCGTTTTTCTATCTCTCGCCCTTCTTCTCGTGGTTGCAGGCATCAGAGGGCCTCCCGGAGTGGTGTACTAGCCACTGGTAGGGTGGCGCCGCCTTGGGTGGCTGTGCCGGTGTCAGAAAATGGATTGGAAAAGTAGTTGTTGCATTGCGTTTTTGTAAAAATCTGTGCGATGAAGGGTTTTTGAGGCCGTTTTTCAGGCCCTATTCATGCCGGAATCCGGTGATTGATGGCCGGATCTGGTAGTCGGTGTTTCAGGCTATCTATAGGACCATGAATTGGCAGCATAGGGCGGCTACACCGCCGCCGGTGGCTCCGGGAAGATGGCTGGTCGAGCAGGGTCGCGACGGGAGACCGGGGCACGAGCCGGGGGAAGGCTGCCGAGAAAATTGGGCAGCTGCCGAGAGCCCGTGCTCCCGCTGCCGAGAAAACTCGGCAGCTGCCGAGAATGATTTTCCCTCTGTCGAGAAAACTCGACAGTGACGGGAGACGCCGTGCAGGTATGGTTTTGCCTCAGGTGAGGGCTTATTAGTTCATATATTGACTATCCCCGTCGCCGGGAACGCATGTGACATCGTATTTTCAATTCGTTTTCGATCCAAATCTCGTTTTCTTTTCATCGTACCTTATCACCGAGTCATCACCAACGAGACCAGGGGTCGTGGGTCCCGGTCAAAGTCAACCCTTTGACCAATTTACCGAAATACCCCTAAATCTTAAAACGCTCCGTTCAAGCTCGTGTCAACTCCAATTGAGCTCATTCTTTTTTTGTTATCACCCAAATTTCATTCTCTTTCACCTCAGCTATATAAACTGATATTTCCATCTTATTTCTTCAGCCTCAAGCGTTAGGCCCTCCGTTCCGATTTGTCTCCTCTCGATCGATAGTATCCAATCTGTTATCGTTTACATTTTTAATTATATTTATAATGATCTAAGAAAATATTATAAATTATGTAGGCTACCTGTTGGATTGAAGCCCTGGGATACGAGATAATTGGCTTGCTGATCACGTGGTAACCACCGAACAAGGTGGGGGTAAACTCTTATCTATGTTTTAAACTGTACGGTTTTATGGAAAACTATGTGACTAAGTGATCTAAATCCTGTTATTATGTGATGTCAATTTCAAGTGAAATGTTTTTACTACGTGAACAGGATTCGAGTAAATTATATGATTTTAAGAGCTATTGATTTCAAGTGACACAAATGCAAATGGTTTCAAATGATGATAAGACGGGATAATACCCGCTAAAAAGGGATTTCTTTAGAAACCACATATGTCAAGGGATTTTCTTTACCTATGTGTTATGTGAATTATGTGGCCAACGTGAACGTGACAATGTGCACTATGTGTTATGTGGAAACTGTTGTATGATAATTTAACTGCGCATGCGTGTGCCACGCCAAGTAGGGTACTCCTCGTCGGAGCCCAACAAGGGGGTATTCTACGGAATCCCAACATGAAGGGTGTAATAACCCAAAATGGGGTCGGCTTGGGGCCTCGATAGGTCTTCTTCGGAAACCTATTCAACGGATTGCATTGGGACTCTTCGGGAGTCTACAACGTGTATATATATATAGTATTCAAGAAATATTATGTGTACCCCTTTTAATGTACAAATCAACCCCACTAAGTGTCCTTTTGGCACTTACCCCCTTTCATGTGTTTTATTTTACAGAAAATTTCGGAGGCGAGAAGGAATGAACAGAGATGCCTGTTATATTATTTTTGTATGTATATAAGAATGTATTTGAAAGGTGAGATCCTGATGTATTCTTTCCGCTGAGAATATTATGTTAAATCGGTTGAAACCGATTATTGATATATAATATCTTCTGTTCATCTCCTATCTTATTTTCTTTTTCCTGCACGCCCATGTGGAAAACTCTGATAAATTCTCTATAAGAAATTGGGGCGTGACAGGACATATATACATGATATAATTATATAAGCATAAATTATGGTACATGTAGTGCATAGTAGCATAAGTATATAGGCGTGATAAGTCAATATATTTCTAGAAGAAAATTTGATTGGATATCTAAGGCCATACTCCATCCCTCACTCCAAGTACGTAAAGCACAATCAAGCAAGCAATATTTTCTTCTCTTCTCCCTCAACCTTGCAGCCTCTTTGACCGCCCTTTTTCCATCGTCGATCCTCAATTTCCGGCAAGGTAATGGGTAAAAAGGGATAGCTCTTGCCTTGCTCGTCGCAAGGATGGGTTGGGAACTGGAACCAAGGAGCTGCTATGTATTTCTTTTACTCTTTCCCTCTACTGTGTTGGAAGCTGCCCTGCCATAAATGAAGCTGCTGTTCGCCGTTGGGTCGTGTCGGAGCTGGCGCCGGAGTTGCGCTGGCGCATCAGGGGAGAACCGCCGCTGAAAGCGGCGGCTGTACATTGTTCTGTCGGGCTGTGTTTATGTTGTGTGTGCGTGGTTGTAGGTCTAAGTTTTGGTGCTGTAGGTGTGTTGGGTTTGGTGGGAGGTTGTTGAGAGTGGCCGGTGCCGGTGTAGCGCGGCAGGCGGTCGGAGGCGCCGCCGTGAGCAGCGGCGCCAGTGGGTGTGTTAGGGTGTGTTCGGGTGTGTCTTGAGGCAAGGGTGTATGTGTGTGTTATGGGAGGGTGTTGTGTGCTCCGGTGGTAGGGGTCGCCGGCGCCTTCCAGTCGCCGGCAACGGCGAACTGGCGGCAGTAGGAGTGGCTGGGGGGTAGTTGACGGGCCGCAAGGGGCTGGGGAAGGGGGGAGTTGGGCTGGGGTGAATTTTTGCAAATTAGATAGGATTCAAGGGCAATTTTGCAAAGGTAGAGCTATGCTGAAACTAAATTTGAATCCTTAGCTTTTAGGAAATTATAGATTTCCCCTCTAAGTACATAATGCATGCTTTAAGGCCCTAATTGTTATATAATGATAAATGAAAACTTGAAAATTATTGAAATTACATAGTTTTCCTTGATAATTGATAATATGATACATCTCTTCTTAGAATTATGGAATATATATAAGAATGATATTTTGGATTTAGAATATATTGGAATATTATGAATTTAATTTTAATTGTTGAAGTTATGAAAATGATGTCTTTGATTTTCAAGTATATGGAATTTATAGATATTATTGTATAAATAAATAGAATTTGATAAATGAGATGGTCTTAAGTAAATGATAAACAAAGATTATATAAATTAATTTAGGTTACTTGGATATAATTACATGATTAATTAGGGTTTAAAGTCATAGATTTTATTCAATTAATTAAGAAAATATAATTTAAGCTCGAGTTTGGAATTAAGTATTATTTCATTATTTTATTATAATTTTTTTTAACCAAAGATTTATTTGGAATTATAAGTTAAACCTAAGTTTCGCGAGATTGCTTTTGAGACTAAAAATTATAAACTTATAAATATTATGCTAATTAAATAAATTTTACGATTTAATTATTATTTCTAATTTAAGGATAAATAACCCTAAACTCATATCTACTTTAATTTTAATTATTAATTTCGAATCGAACTTTATAAATTGTAAATTATATGTATTTAATTACAAATAGGTTATATTTAGTTATAAAATTAGGGTTTAACTTAAAAGTATTAATCTATTGAAATCAATCATAATTCGAATAGAGTTTAAGTCGAACCCTTATGCTTGTAGGAGATACTCCGGAGTTTGTGCCGTAGATAATTTGGAAATCTAAAAGCTTATGATCAGCTGCTCTTCAGGTGGGGAAAAGTGATAAGTCGGTATTTATATTACTTTCAAATTATTTAAATTACGGATTTTATTATGCTATATGAAATGTGTTGGGTTTATGTGCTGAATATATGAAATGTTATTATATGATGAAGGTGAATCTTATTCTATGTGAAACGTGCCATATTGAAGTGCCTATGAATAAACGTGTTATGACGTATGATGACTTGAAAGTTGGTGTTTTGTTCAGTACATGTGCTTCTATGTGTATGTTTGATATGTGAAAATGTGATGAAATTATGTGCGCATGTGCATGCGTATGCAAGGCGGCTAGGGCTCGCATATGACGGCTGATCACCGTATTACGATGGCTAACGACCGTAAAAAGGCGGTTAAAACCCACAAATGTTTTCACGGCGGCTAAGAACCGCAAAATGCTTTCATGGCGACTAAGCACCGTAACTATGTGAAAAGTGATGTTTGAACGTGAATGATTGATTGTATGTTTACAAGACGGCTAAAAACCGTAAATGTGAAAATAAAGTGATATGTGCTTGTGCATGCGTATGCAAGGCGGCTAGGGCTCGCATACGACAGCTGATCACCGTATTATGACGGTTAATAACCGTAATGATGTTTCCAGGGTGGCTAAGACCCGCATATGTTTCCAGGACGGCTAAGACCCGTAAAAATGTTTTCATGGCGGCTAAGAACCATAAAATGCTTTCATGACGGCTAAGCACCGTAAACTATGTGAAAAGTGATGTTTGAACGTGGATGATTGATTGTATGTTTACAAGACGGCTAAAAACCGTAAATGTGATAATGAAAGTGATATGTTTGAATGTGAATGATGATTGATTTGAGATGGATGCTTACATTATAAAGTGATCTATCTTCTATGATTTTTATTAAAATACAAACGTTTTACGAAAATCTGTTATATGTGATAAAATGGTGTTTTGGTGTGCGTATAAAATCTTTGGAAATTATTTTATATCCTTCCGAGTTTCCCTAACCCACTGAGTGTATTTCAAACACTCACCCCTCTTTTAAAATGTTTTTCAGTTTAGGGATTTTTTTAAGGCATGGAGTGCGAGCGGTGGATGCTGGTAGCCGATGAGCAAAGGTTGCAGAACTTTTTGTTTAAAATACTTAATTTCATGGATTTAAGAAATGTATGTTTTATAATTATTCAGGATTTTAATTATCTTTGTTCTATTTAAAGAGTGAAATTCTTTTGAAGAGGAAAAAAATTTTTTTTTTTAGTGAGTAACGTCTCGGTTAAGATTTATTTACAAAAAGAATCAGGACGTCACAATATGTTTGCAAGACGATAAAAAAATCGTAAATGTGATAATGAAAGTGATATGTTTGAATGTGAAGGATGATTGATTTGAGATGGATGCTTACATTATAAAATGATTTAAGTCACATGATTGAAATGATCTATTTTCTAGGGTTTTTATATTAAAAGATAAATGTTTTAAGAAAATCTGTTTTATGTGATAAAATGGTGTTTTGGCATGTCGTGTAAAAATCTTTTATAAATTATTTTATGTCATCCCGAGTTTCCCCACCCCACTGAGTGTACTTTTGTCACTGAGATGGATGCTTACATTACAAAATGATCTATTTTCTACAGTTTTTATATTAAAAAATAAATGTTTTAAGAAAATCTGTTCTATGTGATAAAATGGTGTTTTGGCATGTCGTGTAAAAATCTTTTATAAATTATTTTATGTCATCCCGAGTTTCCCCACCCCACTGAGTGTACTTTTGTCACTCACCCCTCTTTTTAAAATGTTTTCAGTTTAGGGATTTTATGGCGTGGGGTGCGAGCGGTGGATGCTGGTAGCCGAGTATCAAAGGTTACAGGAAACTTTTTATTTTAAATGATTAATTTCATGAATTTAAGAAAATGTATATCTTATAATTATTCTTGATTTTTATTTATCTTTATTCTATTGAAAAAGAGAATTTTTTTTAGTAAGTAACGTCTCGGTTAAGGTTTATTTACAAAAAGAATCGGGATGTTACATGTAACACCAAGGATTTTTTTTTCTAACTATATATGATATAAATATATATCATAGGTTATATTACATTAGGGTGCACATTAGTTGTAACGTCCTGATTCTTTTTGGTAAATAAATCTTAACCGAGACGTTACTCACTTATAAAAATTCACTCTTTCAAAAGAATAAAGATAAATAAAAATCAAGAATAATTTAAAATTCAAGATTTATTATAAAATATACGTTTCCATAATTTATAAAATATCACATTTACAAATAAAAACTTCTGTAACCTTTGATCTTCGGCTACCAGCATCCACCGCTCGCGCGCCACGCCTTAAACTCCTTAAACTGAAAACATTTTAAAAAGGGGGTGAGTGACAATAGTACACTCAGTGGGGTGGGGAACTCGGGATGACATGAAATAATTTTGGAAGATTTTACACACATGCCAAAACACGATTTTATCACATAAAATAGATTTTCGTAAAATGATTATCTTTTACTAAAAACTGTAGAAAATAGATCACTTCAAACACTTGGCTTAAATCATTTTAAAAATGTAAGCATCCATCTCAAATCAATCATCCTTCACATTCAAACATCACTTTTCACATAATTTATGGTGCTTAGCCGCCATGAAAGTATTTTACGGTTCTTAGCCGTCATGAAAACATTTTACGGTTCTTAGCCGCCATAGATGTGATTCTTAGCCACCATAGATACGGTTCTTAGCCGCCATAGATGTGGTTCTTAGTCACCATAGATACGGTTGTTAGCCGCCATAAATGTGGTTCTTAGCCACCATAGATACGGTTTTTAGCCGCCATAGATGCAGTTCTTAGCTGCCATAGATACGGTTCTTAGCCGCCATAGATGTGGTTCTTAGCCACCATAGATACGGTTCTTAGCTGCCATAGATGTGGTTCTTAGCCACCATAGATACGGTTCTTAGCCGCCGTACATGCACATGCACACATATTCACATCACACATACACATATCCAACATACACATGGAAGCACATTATTTGAACATAACATTTAGTTGCAATTCGGAATCATATCTTATTGCTCATATACATACATTAACTTCACATCATTCTTCACCTTTGCATTCATAGTAAACATTCACAATCCATCATATGCTTTGAAACATTCATTAATCATATCCATCATATCACTTTCATTTTCACATATAACATCTCATGCAGTCAGCACGTATACCCAACTCATTTCATATAGTATAATAATTCGTAATTTAAATAATTTGAAAGAAGTATAAATACCGATTTAGCAATTCTTCCCCACATTTAATAATAATCTTAAAAGATTGCATAAACTTTATAATATCTTAATTTAAAGAATTTACCCCCACCTTGTTCAGTGGTTACCACGTGAGCAGCAAGTGTCAAAGATCATGTATCCCAAGGCTTCAAATCAACAGGTAGCCTACATAATTTATAGTGTTTCTTAGATCTTTATTAAATAAAATTAACGATTTAAACGATATAGAATCGGATACTATCTATCGAGATGAGACGGATCGGAACGGAAGACTTAACGATTGAGGTTGAATAAACAAGATGGAAAGATCAGTTTGTACAGTTGAGGTGAAAGAGAATGAATTTTGGATCACAACAAAACAAGAATGAGCTTAATCGGAGTTGAAACGAGCTCGAACGGAGCGTTTTAAGATTTAGGGGTATTTTGGTAATTTGGTCAAAGGGTTGACTTTGACCGGGACCCACGACCCCCTATTATTGATATTTCATTGGCGACGACTCGATGATAAGGTACGATGAAAAGAAAACGAGATTCGGATCAAAAACGAATCGAAAATACGGCGTCGCATGCGTTCCCCGCGACAGGAAAATTTCCTGACGGCGTCTCCCGTCGGCTGCCTAGTTTTCTAGGCAGCGGGACAGGTTGCTCCCGTCGTCGGCCTGCTCGAGCAGCCACCTTCCCGGCGCCACCGGCTGCGGCAGCACCACCCTATACCATCAACCCTTAGTCCTCCGACTAGCCCGCACCGCCGGCTACCAGATCCGGCCACCCATCGCCGGATTCCGGCATGAATAGTGCCTGAAAAACAGCCTAAAAATCCCTTCATCACACACATCTCACAAACTTCTTGCAACAGCCCCCTTTCTAATCCATTTTCCGGCACTGGCGCCGCCACCCCTCCATTGGCTAGCCCACAACTCCGGCAGCCCCTCCGGCGCCTGCAATGGCGAGAAAAAGAGCGAGAGAGAGAAAAACGGGAGAGAGAAAAGGGGACAAGAAACAAGGGTTGGGGTTTTGGAGATGGTTTTTCACCGTTTTCTGGCGAACGGAGAATCGGAATTGAATTCTGGAAGTTGCTCTAGACTCACATCATCGAGGGCTACGTTATATATGAAAATCAGCAGAAACGGACGGGTTTGACTTTTTCTGGCGACGACAGCGGCGGTTTTTCACCATTTTCCGGCGAACGGAGAATCGAAATTGAATTCCGGAAGTTGTCCTAGATTCGTCTCGTAGAGGGCTACATTGTGTATGAAAATCAGTCAAAACAGATGAGTTTGACTTTTTCGGCGAACTCCGGCAGCGGCGGCTCCGGCGACGACGGAATATAAAATTAAAAGGAAAGAGAGAGGAGAGAAAGACTTACGTGTATTCGACGCTTTTCGGCTCATTCGAAGAAATGATGGAAATGAATTCGAATGAGGGCCTATTTATAGAAAATTTTGAAAGTTACTATTCATGATAAGATTTCGTTTCTCGTTTTTCCGAAACTTCATATTTTGCCCCTTTTTTCGCCGTTTGAGCTACGGGTGTCCGATTGACCTCTAGTTCGTTTCTATCTTCTTATTTTTCCGTTACGCATCTAATGATTTTAAAATATTTTATGTTCCATGTTTATAAATTTTATCCCTCTAAAACCGATCGTTAAACAATATCTAAAACGCACGTAATTAAATTAAACACTCTAAAATTAAAACACATAAGATATTTTAATTAAGATTTTACTTATTTACTTAATCAATTATGCTTCATTTTTATCTTGGGCGTTACATTAGTATAATTGGATAAGTAAGGGGTAATTCAAAAATCTTCTAGAAGCTATCAATCATAGAAAGTTGGAAATGATAAGATATGTATGTTGACTCTATCACCATTTTTCCTACTCCATCATTCTTGAACAAAATTAAGGTCAAGCTATTCTCTCTCATTTCCTCTTATTCACCGATCTCCACCGACCAACCCCTTCATTATCGGACAACTGAAATTCACCGAGGTAACCGGATCATGTTGTAGACCTCGTCGAGCTCATCGTAAAGATGGGTTTGGAACTTCTAACCACAGCCGTTTTCTCTCACGGCTGCTCTCTCTCTCTCTCTGATTTCTTTTCCTCTTCTTTGCTGTCTTTGAAACTGTATATGCCGTCCCTGTAGCTGCCGGTTCGCCGTCGAGTCGTGGTGTGGCCGACGTGAAGCTTGCGTCGGTGAGTCAGATGGAGGACCGCCGCTGGAAACGGCAGCTGTGCGGGGCTGAGCTATGTTCCGTCCTGCTGTGTTTCAGCCGTGTGTGAGTCGGTGTTTGTTGTTTGGTTGGTATGTGGGTGTTCGTCTGTGTTGGGTTTTGGTCGGAATGGGTATGTTTGTACGTGTCTTGAGCAGGACGTGTCTTGAGCATGAGCAAGACATGTCTTGAGCATGAGCAGGATGTGTTGTTGTCGTGTAGGGTGTTGTTAGGGTGTGTGTTGGGTGCTGAGGAGAAGTCGCCGGCTGCGGCAAACTGGTGGCAGGAGGGGCGGCTGGGGAAAGGGGGAGTTTAGGCTGGGGTTTATTTTGTGAATTTGATACAATTAAGGGGTTAACTTACAAATATCCATTTTTGCTGAAAATTGAATTGAAGCCTAAGTATTTTATGAAATTACAAATTTCCCCATAAGTATTTTTAAAGCATGTTTAAAAACCACTGAATTATAGATAATAACAAACGAACCCTTAAATTTATTGAAATTACATAGCTTTCTCTATTATTGATGATATTATGCATTTTCTCTCTAGAGTTATTGAATTCATGATAATGAAATTTATGGACTTATAATATATTGGAATTATAGATGTATTATATAATAAATAGAGTTTGGTAAATGAAATCGAGCTTTATAAAAATGGCAAAGAAAGATTGTATTAACTAATATTATGTTAATTAGACCTCTTTATATTACCAATTAGGATATAAAACCCTAGAATTCTTATCGAAGTAATTAAGGACGCTTAGTGTTAGAAAGGGTTTTGGACTCGAATAATATTACGATAATTCGATTAAATTCTAAGTCGAACCCTTATGATTGTAGGCGAGACGCAGGAGTTTGCACCCTAGATAGCTTTGAGAGCTTCAAGCCTTTTGATTGTCTACTTTAAAGGTGTGGGTAATTTCTTTAAATTATGTTATTATACAGTTTATGCTATTAATATATGCAAGCTTATAAGATTATTATTAAATGTGAATGTGATTGATAAATGATTAAAGTTAAGTGATAGATTGTGATTTTTAATTGATTGAGTTATTTTATGAAAATTCTGATGATTTATATTAAGTGATGAATTTTGATAATTAATTGATTGAGTTATTTGACGGAAATCTTGAAAATTGAAGAATGATTGTTTATGGATTGAATTGATTGGATTGATTGAATTGTTTGATGGAGATATAAAAATTATCGGGTTTATGTTCCGAGGTAAAGGGGTAACGGATAAATGAATGATTGGGATAATGTTTACATTATTGAATGATTTAATCCACGTGATGGATTATGATTGTTAATTGATTGAATTGTTTAATTGAAATTCTAGTGATTGATAAAATGTTGGGGGTTTATATTATTGAAGGATTCAAGTTATGTGATTTGATGATAGATTGAGATGATTGTTTATTTTATTGGATGATTTAAATAATGTGATGGGTTGTAAGTATTGATTGATTGAAGTGTTTGATTGAGGTAGTTGTGATTGATGAAAATGATTGGGTTTGAGCCCCGAGATTGAACGGGTTTGAGCCCCTATATAATGAACGGGTTTGAGCTCCTATACAATGAAAGGGTTTGACCCCTATATAATGAAAAGGGTTTGAGCCCCTATATAATGAACGAGTTTGAGCTCCTATACAATGAAAGGGTTTGAGCCCCTATACAATGAAAAGGGTTTGAGCCCCTATATAATGAACGGGTTTGAGCCCCTATACAATGAAAGGGTTTGAGCCCCGATATAATGAAAAAGGTTTGAGCCCTTATATAATGAACGAGTTTGAGCCCCTATACAATGAACGGGTTTGAGCCCCTATACAATGAAAGGGTTTGAGCCCCGATATAATGAAAAGGGATTGAGCCCTTATATAATGAACGGGTTTGAGCCCCTATACAATGAAAGGGTTTGAGTCCCTATATAATGAAAAGGGTTTGAGCCCCTATACAATGAACGGATTTGAGCCCGAGAATGATCGGGTTTGAAACCCGAGATGAATGATAAGTTGGGTTATATCCCATAATTATGAGATAAATGTATGTTAAATGTTTGACTGTTGTGTTTTATGTTTTCATGTTTATATTGTTATATAAGGTCTCCTATATATGAAGTTACCTCCACTGAGTGTAATCCGTACACTTACCCCTTGTTATATTCTCTTTTTATAGATCCAAGTTTTTGGCAAGAGAAGTGGAAGGAAGTTGGTCTATCTTTTGTTTGTAAATGACATGTTCGTCATGTTTTAAAACTTTAAATTTGAAGTTGTAAAGTTTAAAGCCGTGAGGCTATATTCTGATGTTATCTTCCGTTGTTTCTGATAAATTTTAAGTATTTTATGTAAAGGCTTATAAAGAATTTCTATAATGATTAGTTAAATGTTTTTTTTAAAGAAAATTTGATCTTATGTTGAATTGCTGGACGCCCAATTAAATTGAAAATTTAATTTTTTTTAAATCAAAATTGGGGCGTGATACCTAAGATAGCGTGTGGAAAACTTGAGCCAATGGCCTCCAAGCAACAAAAACAAACAATAAAACAAAGAATATCTGCTGAAATTATACAGTCTCTTACTTTGAATCCTTCTGAATTCTAGAAACTTCTGAATCTTATTTCGAATCCTTCAGAAAATCTTAGTTCCTTAAGCTTTAAAACCTCAACACCATTGTACTCACTATAAGACTCAAACAATTCACATTCTCAATCCTTAGAGATCATTCTCAAACATTAATTCTAACCCTAAAAGCATATCTAAGCCAAAATTACTATATTTTCCACAAGCATTCATGCCTTTCTCGTCAATCCTCATATAATACTGAAAGTCTGAAATTGAAGCAAGTTCACGCAACTCACCAGAATCAACATCATTACCGAGCAAAAGCTATATAACCATCCTCTTTTTGCACTTACGTCTTCGTCAATGACCTCGACCAGTGAGAGCGAGTGAGATCAGATTTGTGAGTGGATAATTGATGGTGGAAGCTCTGTTCTCGAGTCCTCTATTTGCACAGTCGCTAATTACCTGTCCAACGACGGTGTATATACTCTGAATTCGAGAGTTGTGATATGTTTTGGAATTCTTAATTAGGCTTTTTTTTATTTTAAGTTTTTTATTTTCTTTTCAAATCTTAAATGGATACTTATCATAAGAGTGTCCTAATATAAATGTCCTCATAGGTTAATTTTGTTGTAGTGGGCGTGGGTTCAACAAGAGTTTACCGATAATCATGAAATTCAAATAATAATTGTAATTCACAAAATAAATTTCCCCAAAACAATAAACTTGAGAAATTGGGACAAATTGAGAAGCATACTTGAGAAGAATGAGGGGAACTTGAGATTGAGAGGGAAAAGTAAGGAATTAGGAAGAAATTTGAAGATTGATTACCGTTGTTCGACTCAAGTTTGAAGAAACTGATAAAATCACCAATCTTCTTCCACAGTAAATCGTCAATCTTCTTCTACGGTAAATCACCGATTCAAACTTTTTACTGTGATACCTTCTTCGCACGCAAGTCGTGAGAGGGTAAAATACTGATTCTAATTTCTTACTGTAATAACTTCTTCCTGATAAAGTCCTGACAACTTTTTGTTCTGTTGTATTTCTCTTCACAATCTATTTCTCTTCATCGTGTATTAATCTTTTCTTCTACTGTCTTTTTTTATTCCTTTTGTTTTTTTACTTTAAGTCAAACTCTAATCCTAATTAACATGAAATAAAATTAAAAAAATTAATAATAATGATAATACACATTATTTCTATTTTTTTCCTTTTGTTTGTACTTTACGTCAAACTCTAGTCTTAATTAACATGAAATAAAATTAAAAAAAATTAATTATAATAATAATAATACGCATTACTGATTAATTATGAAGTTCGGGTTCTTTTTTTAAGGAACTGCCTAAGTATATTGATTCCCAATTTGTTACTTAATTTTCTAACTTTTTTTCATTTAATTAATTTCTTATCTAATTGATTATAGTATTAATCTACCCAAAAATTAATAAATCATCAATAACTGTTGAATTAAATTATCCATCAATAATTAGTAATCAACTTATCAACATTCACAATGCTCAATATGAGTCAATAATAATTTACCATCAATATCGATGATTAAAAAATAATCAATAAATAAATAAAAATTTCTCAACAGTATAAGCTTAAGATTCAACCTAAGTATTTGATAAATCAAAGCTAAAAAAATAATGGAATTGTAATCATAATAATAAAATAAAAATAGCAATAATAATAATTATATACTTCAAATACAATAATAATACTATTATAATTATTAATTATTAATAATTGTTTGAAAGAGGTCACACATCAGTTTCATCATAAATTTACCACTTTCCAAAACAAATGTCTTTATGGTTAAAAGATAACACATTCCAAATGTTGTCATTTTAAAAGAGTGTATATAAAGTCAAAACTTAAAGAAATGTTGTTATTATCTCAAAAAGGCAGCTCAAAGACAACACTTCCCCTAAAGTGTTGTAGTTTGGTAATAAAAATTCGCTCAAACACAACACTACAATAAAAGTGTTGTCTAACTGTAGTTATTTGTTGATAAAAACACGCCCAAAGACAACATGTAACGCCCAGGACAAAAACGAATCATAATTGGTTAATTAAATAAGTAAACCTTAATTGAAATATCTTATGTGTATTAACTCTTGAGTGTTTAATTTAATTACGTGCGTTTCAGAGATGTGTTTAACGATCAGTTTTAAATGGATAAAATTTATACACATGGAAAATAGAATATTTTTATAACATTAGATGCGTAATGGAAAAACGAAAAAATACGGAGTTTCGGAAAAAACGAGAAATGGAATCTCGATGAATAGTGATCGAAATCTTATCGGGAATAGTGACTTACCCTAGATAAACAGTAACCTAGTGAATAGTGATTTTCCATTTTCTATAAATAGGCCATCATTCGATTTCATTTTTCACGTTTCTTTGAACGAGCCGAAAAGCGCCGAACACACGTAAGTCTTTCTCTCCTCTCTCTTTCTTTTTTTAAATTTTATATTCCGTTTCCGGTGAGCCGCCGCTGCCGGAGAGCCGCCGCCGCCGCCACCGCCGCCGCTGCCGGAAAATTTCAAAGTTGTCGGATTCGGCTGATTTTCATACACAACGTAGCCCTCGACGATACGAGTCTAGGGCAACTTTCGGAATTCAATTCCGATTCTCCGTTCGCCGGAAAATGGCGAAAAACCACCGCTGCCGTCGCCGGAAAAAGTCAAACTTGTCCGTTTTTGCTGATTTTCCTATACAACGTAGTCCTCGACGAGACGAATCTAGGACAACTTCTAGAATTCAATTCCGATTCTCCATTCGTTGGAAAATGGCGAAAAACCGCCGCTGCCGTCGCCGGAAAAGGTCAAACCCGTCCGTTTCGGCTGATTTTCATATATAACGTAGTCCTCGACGATACGAGTCTAGGGCAACTTCCGGAATTCAATTACGATTCTCCGTTCGCCGGAAAACGGCGAAAAACCATCTCCGAAACCCCAACCCTTGTTTCTCGCCACATTTTCTCTCTCCCGTTTTTCTCTCTCTTGCTCTTTTTCTCGAGGTTGCAGGCTCTGGAAGGGCTGCCGGAGTGGTGGGCTAGCCACTGGAGGGGTGGCGCCGCCATGGGTGGTGGCGCCAGTGCCGGAAAATGGATTGGAAAAGTAGTAGTTGCATTGTGTTTGTGTAAATTGTGTTTGACGAAGGGTTTTCGTGGCTGTTTTTATGGTACTATTCACGCCGGAATCCGGTGAGGGATGGCCGGATCTGGTAGCCGGTGATTCAGGCTAGCCATAGGACTACGTTTCGGTGGCATAGGACGGCGACACCGCTGCCGGTGGCGCTGGGAAGGTGGCTGCTCGAGCAGGCCGACGACGGGAGCAATCTGCCCCGCTGCATAGAAAACTAGGCAGCCGACGGGAGACACCGTCGGGAAATTTTCCCGTCGACGGGAACACGCGCGACGTCGTTTTTCGATGCGATTTTCGATCCGAATCTCGTTTTATTTTCATCGTACCTTATCACTAAGTCATCACCAACGAGACCGGGGGTCGTGGGTCCCGGTCAAAGTCAACCCTTTGACCAAATTACCGAAATACCCCTAAATCTTAAAACACTCCGTTCAAGCTCGTTTCAACTCCGATTGAGCTCATTCTTTTTTTTGTTGTGATCCAAATTTCATTCTCTTTCACCTCAGCTGAATAAACTGATATTTTCCTCTTGTTTCTTCAACCTCAATCATCAGGCCTCCTTTCCAATCCATCCCAACTCGATCGATAGTATCCGATCCGATATCGTTTAAATCATTAATTATATTTAATAAATATCTAAGAAAATAATGTAAATTATGTAGGCTACCTATTAGATTGAAGCCTTGGGATATGTGATCTTGGACACTTGCAACTCACGTGGTAACCACCGAACAAGGTGGGGGTAATTTCTAACTCTTTATCTGTTTACAGTTTTCCCTATTTCAAGCATGATTGAGGAATACTAAATGCTGTGATTATACTTGCTGTGACATACATAAACTATGAGGGGTGGCCCGCTGAGGCGCTCCTTCATGCATTCGTCCCTAACCCCCATTCTTCTATGAAAGGTTTGGTGGTCTTTGAAATGCACCAGCGGTATTGAGACCGTTTTCTAGGGTAAGACGGGCGATGCCCGCACCTATTTGTCCCTTACCATTTCTAATATCTGTTGTGCATATTTCGTGCTGTGTTCTGTGAAGATTATATGTATTTCTGGTTTAAATATGTGTTGAAGGTAAAGATGCGGATTTTATTTTCCACGAGTGTATTCAACGCACTCACCCCTTATTCTGTAATTCACGTTACAGGAGGTGATAGGCATGATGAACCCTAGAAGGAGAGAGGAGGTGCTATTCTTTTGGATCTGTAAATTATTTTAATATGATGTTTCTCAAACTTTTCCCTTTATAAAACAATGTTGTAAGGAATCCACGTTTGGTGGTTTGATGATGTGTATTCGGGATGTGAGATCCTGATGATGATGTATGTATGGGATGTGAGTTTCTGATGTCTTTTCCGCTGTGAATATTATGTTTAAATCGGTTTAACCGATGGTTGATATGTAATATGTTATGTTCGTCTCCTACCTCTTTTCTTCTTCCTGCACGCCCGTGTGGAAAACTCTGATAAATGTTTATGTAAGAAAATGGGGCGTGACACAACACTTCACGAAAGATGTTGTCAAAGTGTTGTATTTGACCCAAAAATATACGTCTTTCTCAACACTTTAAGCAATAAGTGTTGTAAATTTCAAAACAACAACATTTTGTGCTTAAGAATGTTGTTGTTATAGTGTTGTCTTTGAGCATTTTTGTTGTAGTGTTTTATCACGTATAAAATTACATATGCACTTTTCAATACACATCATTCTAATTTGTTTCTTAGGAAAAAGTATATAGAGATTCCTCGTATTTCAAGGAATTTATCAAAGTAATGACACCAGACCCAATCCAAATCCCTAAGATAGGTAGTGTTAATATACTAATTAAAGATCATCGTGTTCTGAATATATCAATGAGGTTTGAATCTAAAATTAGTAATAGAATGTCCTTTTCTGAAGATAGAATTCTAACCTAAAAGGAAAAGAACCAGTCGAGGATTTCAACCCACAAAAAATTAGGGTCAGTAATGTTAAAATACATTACCCTAAGGGTTGGAAAGAAATATGTGTTATATTTAATATATCTAAAACCATTAATCTTTTTCCTTATGATGAGATATATCATTTACAGCAACCGGGTATAGGTAGATATGAAGGTATGTTAGAAATAGCAGGCTATGAAGTATCTGTCACAGGTATTGCAGGAAGAATAAAGGTTCTATGACCTTAGGTCTGAGTTTACTCGAAAAACACAAACCTTAGGGAAGAAAAGAAAAAATGGATGGAGTACAACCTCGATGGACACTTGATAAGGGTGGAATGACAAGTCCATTTTCCATATACATATCTGTTGGATTATGTATTATCAATATAAGACGGAATATTTAACTGTTTATATTGATTCTGGTTCAGGTATTTGCACAACAAAATCAGGAGTTTTCCCAGTGAAACTGTGGAAACCTTACCTCTTATTATAGGAAGAGATTATTCCAAAAAAATCTTGATATTCAATAAGGGCATTCGAGAGTTACGAATGAAGATAACAGGCATATTTGGTACACCTTAGTACAAGATGATGATATTTTGTTGGGTAATAAATTTTATCCAAACTTTTACAAAATATAAGCAAGATAATCATAAGAATTTGTTAACCTTTACTACTAATTGTGGTAGTTTGATATAGGTTTTATGGCGAGAAAGAGTTTTTAGTAGGATAATACCCATTACTTTTCGCAGCAAACCTAGTGATGATGTTAATTAACTCATCCTAAAATACAGGATAAGAGGAAATTTGGTAAAACTCTTTTGTCTTTCAGGCTACAAGGTATCGATATAGGAAGGACCACCACTTGTTGACATCGAAGAGGAAAGTTTACTTACCCTTAAGAATATCAAAAGGCTAATCCAGAGGAACTTCAATGACGATCTTTTAGCCTAGTGGAATAAAAACAAGATCAAAGCAACGCTAAAGGTATAGGAGTAATACCGGTACGAGTTGGTTCGATATAAGCCTATCCAAATGAACATGATAGATAAGAAAGATATGCAAAAACTCATTAAAGAGCTTATCGATCTTAAATTGATTGAAGCTGGAATCTCTTCTTATAATAGCCTAGGGTTTTTGGTAAGAAATTACGGTGAAATAAAAAGAGGTAAAGCACGGTTAGTAATTAATTATCAAGGTATTAATAAAATACTTGAATTTGATGGTTATTACATTTCGAGTAGAAAACATTTAATTGACTACATTAAAGGGTCAAAAGTGTTTTCTAAATCTAATTGTAAGTCTGGATTTTATCAGATTTAGATGGAAAAAGAGTCTAAAACATATACAACTTTTTCCACATTACAATGTCAGTATATCTGGAATGTACTTTCAATGGGACTTGCAAATGCATCCTAGATATACCAAAGAAAAATGGATAATCTGTTTAAAAATTATTTCAAGTTTATATTTATTTACATAAACGACATATTGATAGCATCAAAAAATATGAGAGAATATATTAAGCATCTTGAAATATTTTCTGAGGTTTGTCATAAAGAGGGATTAGTGCTATTTAAAAATAAAGCAATAATCGATGTCAATAGGATCAAGTTTATGGATGTTCTAAGATATAAGATGTAACGCCGAGGATAAAAATGAAGCATAATTGATTAAGTAAATAAGTAAAATCTTAATTAAAATATCTTATGTGTTTTAATTCTTGAGTGTTTAATTTAATTACGTGCGTTTCAGATATTGTTTAACGATCGATTTTAGAGGGATAAAATTTATAAACATGGAACATAAAATATTTTTATACCATTAGATACGTAACGGAAAAATGAGAAGATAGAAACGAACTAGAGGTCAATCGAACACCCGTAGCTCAAACGGTGAAGAAAAGAGCAAAATACAAAGTTTCGGAAAAACGAGAAACGAAATCTTATCATGAATAGTGACCTACTCTATCATGAATAGTAACTTTCAAAATTTTCTATAAATAGGCCCTCATTCGATTTCATTTTTACCATTTCTTCGAACGAGTCGAAAAGCGTCGAATACACGTAAGTCTCTCTCTTTCCTTTTAATTTTATATTCTGTTGTCGCCGCTGCCGCCACCGCCGCCGCCGGAGCCGTCGTTGCCGCTGCCGGAGTTCGTCGGAAAAAAGTCAAACTCGTCCGTTTCGGCTCATTTTCGTACACAATGTAGCCCTCGACGATACGAGTCTAGGGCAACTTCCGGAATTCAATTCCGATTCTCCGTTTGCCTGAAAATGGTGAAAAACCGCCGCTGCTGTCGCCGGAAAAAGTCAAACCAGTTCGTTTCGGCTGATTTTCGTATATAACGTAGCCCTCGACGATACGAGTTTAGGGCAACTTCCGGAATTCAATTCCGATTCTCCGTTCACCAGAAAACGGCGAAAAACCTTCTCCAAAACTCCAACCCTTGCTTGTGGCCACCTTTTCTCTCTCCCATTTCTCTCTCTATCACTCTCTTTTCTCGCCGTTGCAGGCGCCGGAAGGGCTACCGGAGTTGTGGGCTAGCCACTGGAGGTGTAGTGTCGCCATGGGTGGCAATGCCGGTGCCGGAAAATGGCCTAGAAAGGGGGGCTGTTGCAAGGAGTTTGTGAAATGTGTGCGACGAAGGGTTTTTGAGGCTGTTTTTCAGGTACTATTCATGCCGGAATCCGGCGAGGGATGGCCGGATCTAAGAAATACTGTGAATAAATCGTTAATTTTATTTAATAAAGATCTAAGAAATACTGTGAATTATGTAGGATACCCGTTGATTTGAAGCCTTGGGATACGTGATCTTTAAGAAGTGCTGCTCACGTGGTAACCACCGAATAAGGTGGGGGTAATTTCTTTAAATTAAGATATTATAAAGTTTATGCAATCTTTTAAGATTATTATTAAATGTGGGGAAAATTGTTATGCCAGTATTGATACCTTTTTCAAATTATTTAATTTATGAAGTATTTAAATTACGAACTATTATACTATATGAAATGTGTTGGGTATACGTGTTGAATGCATGAGATGTTATATGTGAAAATGAAAGTGATATGATGGATATGATTAATGAATGTTTCAAAGCACATGATGGATTGTGAATGTTTACTATGAATGTAAAAGTGAAGAATGATGTGAAGTTAATATATGTATATGAGCAATAAGATATGATTCCGAATTGCAACTAAGTGTTATGTTAAAATAATGTGCTTCCATGTGTATGTTGGATATGTGTATGTGTGATATGAATATGTGTGCATGTGCATGTACGGCGGCTAAGAACCGCATCTATGGTGGCTAAGAACCACATCTATGGCGGCTAAGAACCGTATCTATGGCAGCTAAGAACTGCATCTATGGTGGCTAAGAACCACATCTATGGCGGCTAAGAACCGTATCTATGGTGGCTAAGAACCACATCTATGGCGGCTAAGAACCGTATCTACGACAGCTAAGAACTGTATCTATGGTGGCTAAGAACCACATCTATGGCGGCTAAGAACCGTATCTATGGTGGCTAAGAACCACATCTATGGCGGCTAAGAACCGTATCTACGACAGCTAAGAACTGTATCTATGGTGGCTAAGAACCACATCTATGGCGGCTAAGAACCGTATCTATGGTGGCTAAGAACCACATCTATGGCGGCTAAGAACCGTAAAATGTTTTCATGGCGGCTAAGAACCGTAAAATGCTTTCATGGCGGCTAAGCACCGTAAATTATGTGAAAATTGATGTTTGAATGTGAAGGATGATTGATTTGAGATAAATGCTTACATTTTCAAAATGATTTTTAAGCCAAGGTTTGAAGTGATCTATTTTCTACGGTTTTTAGTAAAAGATAAACATTTTACGAAAATATGTTTTATGTGATAAAATCGTGTTTTGGCATGTGTGTAAAATCTTCCAAAATTATTTCATGTCATCCCGAGTTCCCCACCCCTAATTTCTTACAAAAATATTTATCAGAGTTTTCCACACGGGCGTGCAGGAAGAAGAAAAGAGGTAGGAGACAAACAAAAGATATTACATAATAACCATCGGCTTCAACCGAATTAACATAATATTCACAGCGGAAAAACAACATCAGGATCTCCCATCCCAAACACACCTCATCATCAGGATCTCACATCCCGAATACACATCATCTAACCACTAAACATGGATTCCTTACAACATTATTTTATAAAGACAAAAGTTTGATAAACATCATATTACAATAATTTACAGATCAAGAAAAATATAACACCTCCTCTCTTCTTCTAGGGTTCATCATGCTCATCACCTCCTGTAACGTGAATTACAGAATAAGGGGTGAGTGCGTTGAATACACTCGTGGGGATAAAATCCGTGTCTAAATCTTAACACATATATTTGAATCAGAATTACGTATAATCATCACTAATCACAGCACAAAATATGCACAACAAACATTAGAAATGGTAAGGGACGAATAGGTGCGGGCATCGCCCGTCTTATCCCATAAAACGGTCTCAAATACCGCTGGTGCATTTCAAGGATCACCAAATCTTTCATAGAAGAATGGGGGTTAGGGACGAATGCATGAAGGGGCGCCTCAGTGGGCCCACCCCTCACAGTTTATGTATGTCACAGCAAGTATAATCACAGCATTTAGTATTCCTCAATCATGCTTGAAATAGGGAAAACTGCAAACAGATAAAGAGTTAGAAATTACCCCACCTTGTTCGGTGGTTACCACGTGAGTTGCAAGTATCGAAGATCACGTATTCCAAGGCTTCAATCCAACAGGTAGCCTACATAATTTACGGTGTTTTTAGATATTTATGAAATATAATTAAGGATTTAAACGATATCGGATCGGATACTATCGATCGAGATGAGACGAATCGGAACGGTAGGCCTAACGATTGAGGTTGAAGAAAAGAAGAGAGAAATATCAGCTTATGAGGCTGAGATGAAAGACAATGAATTTTGGATCACAACAAAAAAAAAATGAGCTCAATCGGAGTTGAAACGAGTTCGAACGGAGCATTTTAAGATTAAAGGGTATTTTGGTAATTTGGTCAAAGGGTTGACTTGGACCGGGACCCACGACCCCTGGTCAGCGATATCTCATTGGCGATGACTCGATGTTAAAGAACGACGAAAAGAAAACGAGAATCTGATCGAAAATATGACGTCACGCACGTTCCCCGCGACGGGAGAAGAAATAGGGCAATTATCTCCCAAGACCTGTCTTGGAATTTCCAAAACACATCCTGCGGGCACAACAGAGACTACAATTCTGTCCAGTTCAATTTAGCGTGCAGGACGTGTCTTAAAATTTACAGGATGCGTCATGTGAGGGAAAAACAGGGCAACGCTCACGGCGCGATCTTGCTTCAGCAGCCACCTTCCCAGAGCCACCGGCTGCGGTGGCGCCGCCCTATGCCAACACCACCTTGTCCTCCGGCGAGCCTGCACCGCCGGCTACCACCTCCGGCCATCCCTCGCCAGATTCCGTCATGAATAGTGCCATAAAAACAGCCTCAAAAACCCTTCATCGCACACAAAATACATAACCAAACCCCGCCTTTCCAGCTCCGGCCGGCGACTTCCAGTCGCCGGCGACCCTTCTCCTGACCACTTGGGATACTGGCTGGCGACTTCCAGTCACCAGCAACCACCAATACAACCCCCAACAAAATGCATACAACACACATTACACACACATACAAAACCCCATGTGCAACAGCCCCTTTCCCAACCCATTTTCCGGCACCGGCACCGCCACCCAAGGCGGCGCCACCCCTCCAATAGCTAGCCCACAACCTCGGCATCCCCTCCGGTGCCTGCAACCACGAGAAGAAGAGCAAGAGAGAGAAAAATTGGAGAGAGAAAAGGTGGCTGAAAATAAAGGTTAGGGTTTTGGAGATGGTTTTTCGCCGTTTTCCGGCGAACGAGAAATCATAATTGAATTCCGAAAGTTGTACTAGATTCATCTCGTCGAGGGCTACGTTGTATACGAAAATCAGTCGAAACGGCCGGTTTTGATATTTTCCGGCGAAGGCAGCGGCGGTTTTTTGCCATTTTTCGACGAACGGAGAATCGGAATTGAATTCCGGAAGTTGCCCTAGACTCGTATCGTCGAGGGCTACGTTGTGTACGAAAATCAGCCGAAACCGACAACTTTGAAATTTTCCGGCGAGCTCCGACGGCGGCGTGGCAGCGGCGCGCCGGACACAGAAAGCAAGACTGAAAAATAAAGAGAGAGAAGAGAAAGACTTACGTGTGTTCGGCGCTTTTCGGCTCGTTCGAAGAAACGGTGAAAATAAAATCGAACTAGGGCCTATTTATAGAAAGTGGAAATCACTATTCACTAGGGGTTACTGTTCACTTGGTTACTGTTCATGATAAGCTTCGGTTACTATTCACGATAAGATTTCGGTTATGTTCATCACGATTCCATTTCTCGTTTTTCCGAAACTCTATATTTTGCCCTTTTATTCGCCGTTTGAGCTACATATGTCCGATTGACCTCTAGTTCATTTCTATCTTCTCGTTTTTCCGTTACGCATCTAATGGTATTAAAATATTCTATTTTCCATGTGTATAATTTTTATCCATCTAAAACCTATCGTTAAACACATATTTGAAACGCACGTAATTAAATTAAACACTCAAGAATTAATACACATAAGATATTTCAGTTAAGGTTTACTTATTTAATTAACCAATTATGATTCGTTTTTGTCCTGGGCGCTACATGGCGCGCGAGCAGTGGATGCTGGTAGCCGATGATCAAAGGTTACAGAAGTTTTTATTTGTAAATGTGATATTTTATAAATTATGGAAACGTATATTTTATAATAAATCTTGAATTTTAAATTATTCTTGATTTTTATTTATCTTTATTCTTTTGAAAGAGTGAAAATTTTTATGAGTGAGTAACGTTTCGGTTAAGATTTATTTACCAAAAAGAATCGGGGCGTTACATAAGAAGCAATTTCAAAGTTTATTAGGTGTTTTTAAAAATCGATATTTGTCATTGAATTTCATTTATGAAACTTCTTCTCCTACATTTTCGTGATAATTTGTATATTTTGGGCATCTTCAGAAGTTTTGGATTTTTCAATCTTATGATGTGAGGGATGTCACCAATGTTCAACTCGACCGGCTCAGAGTAAACAATAATGTAGAATCAGGCCGGCCCTTCTTTCAAACTTTGAAAGAAAACGATGAAGAAATGAAATCGAAATTCACAAACCCTTCTTTTCTTTTCTTTTCTTTTCCTTCTCCCTCTGTTCTTTCTTTTCCTCTCTGTTTTTCTTTTGCTGCATTTTCTGTCTGTTTATTTTATTATTCATTCATTTATTAACTTCACCGAATCCACCGCCTCACCCCTTTTGACAAATTAAGTTTGCTTTTCCTTTTTATATTATAATATTAAACTTCTACATATATATACATATGCTACTTACATATATATTATTAATTAACTTAGGTGACTGACTTATATATATAATATTAACTTAATACTTTTTTATATGCATACCTACAGCTACTTACAATTATACATATATAATAATATATATAGTACACGTATATATATAAATATATATAATTTTAATTTAGATTTATTTTCTTTGCAAAATTTAACATAATTTATATCATCATTAATCAAATAATTTATATTATGCACTCGAAGATTACTCGAGTCTCAATCAATTATAATAGGGGTTTCTCAACACTTAATTACCTAAGAGCATATAAATAATATGAAATGCATATGATGCATGAAATGAATGCCCATTGACATGTATGTTTTGATCGAGGATGTCACAGTTATGCTAATGGTAAATAAAACTCTCATGTGTACACATGTACACATATTGCAAGAGAATCGTGTACACATAAGATACAAGATGTCACGCCCAAATTTCGAAATAATATAAAATATAAATTTTTAACATTTTGGGCGTCCAGCAATTTAAAACCAACTAAAACCGAAGGATAAAATATCCATATAAGCTACATAATTCACATAAAATGTTTAAGTTATCAGAGGCAACAACAAAACATTAATATACGGACCATCAAGCTTAACTTTACAACCCTTCAAAATAACTTGTTTAATTACAGCAAAGTATATGTATCTTTCTTCACATTCTGCTCCCAACATCCCAATCTATAAAAGAAAACATATAAAGGGGGTGAGCGTATAAAAATACACTCAGTGGGATCACACTGTATAGGGGATTTATTTCATAATCACATCAAATAATCACATTCCATCACGTGAATTATAATCAATTTAAATATAAGCATTCTTCACAATTCAATCATCATTCACAGTCAACATGTCACTTTCATTATCACATTTACGGTGTTTAGCCGTCTTGCAAACATGCAATCAATCATCATTCCTATTCAAACATCGATTTGCACATAATTTACGGTGCTTAGCCTCCATGAAAGCATTTTACGGTTCTTAGCCGCCATGAAAATATTTTTACGGGTCTTAGCCGCCATGAAAACATTTTACGGTTCTTAACTGCCGTTAAAATATTTTGCGGTTCTTAGCCGTCGTGATACGGTGATCAGCCGTCATTATACGGGTCTTAGCCATCTTTATGCGAGCCCTAGCCGCCTTGCATACGCATGCACATGCACACATATTTACATCACACATACACATATCAAACATACACATAGAAGCACATTTATTTAACAAAACACTTAATTTTCCATTCATCATACTTCATAACACGTTTATTCATATGCATTTCAACATATCACATTTCACATAATATAATACTTCATATTTGCAAATAAGTTAAAAAAAATGTAAATACCGTAACACGCAATTTTTTCCCACCTTTAGAGCAGCTGATCAAAAAGCTTTAGATTCCAAAGATATCTAGGGCCCAAACTCCTGCATATCGCCTACAAATATAAGGGTTCGACTTAGAATCTAATTGAATTATCATCGATTTAATAAAATAATATTTTTAAGGTAAACCCTATTTTATAATTAAATATATATATATAATTCATAATATATGTAAAGTTCGATTTGAAATTTATATTTCGGTTTAAAATAGATATGAATCTAGGGTTATTAAACCTTAGATTAGAAATAATAATTAAATTGTAAAATAATTTAATTAGCATAATATTTCTAAGGTCTATAATTTTAGTCTCAAAAGCAATCTTGCTAAACATATGGTCTAACTTATTATTCCAAATAAAACTTTGGTTAAATTATAATAAATAATGTGATAATACTCAAGTCCAAAATCCGTCCTAAAACTAGGTTTCCTTAATTATTTCAGTACTGATCTAGGGTTTTATACCCTAATTAATTATATAAAGAGGTCTAAAATAACCTAAATTAATTAACATAATTTATCTTTGTCTTTTAATTAAAGTTCGGTTTCCATATATCAAATTCTAATAATCATTGAATAATATCTATAAGTCCAATATATATATATATATATATATATATATATTCTAAAGTTTAAAAACGTCTGTAACACCCCGATTCGTTTTCTTCTAGATAAAACCCTAACCGAGACGTTACTTATTTATAAAAACATCACTCTTTGAAAATAATAACGATAAATAAAATCCAAAATTTATTATAAAATATACATTTCCATAATTCATAAAATATTACACTTTAAAAAAATAAAATCATTTACAACTTTTATTTCTGGCTACCAACATCCACTCCTCGCACTCCACGCCTTAAATTCTTTTAACTGAAAACATTTTAAAAAGAGGGGTGAGTGACAAAAGTACACTCAGTGGGGAAACTCGAGATAATATAAAATGATTTTTAAGAAATTTTACACGCACATGCTGAACCACCATTTTATCATATAAAAACAGATTTTCGTAAAACATTTGTCTTTCAATAACAACCGTAGAAAATAGATTACTTCAATACCGCAAGTATTCATCTCTAACAATCATCATTCACATTCATACATATCACTTGATTTACGGGTCTTAGCCGCCATAAAAAATGCAGATTTTACCTGCCATAAAAATGTTGATCTTAACCACCATGAAAATCACCTATCATTTATAATAATAAACACATGAAAACATAAGTCATCCGATTTAACCTTTACCGCTAACTTTTACCATTAACCTTTATCGCTAACCTTTACCGTTAACCTTTACCGTTAACCTTTACAGTGGGAAATCAATCCCGATTTAACCTTTACCACTAACCTTTACCATTAACCTTTACCACTAACCTTTACCGTTAACCTTTACCGGTCATAAAATATCTCAATCAAACAATCCAATTAATCCAATCAATTCAATCAATAAACAATCTCATTTCATCGCTTGATGTAATTCATTCAATAATGCATGTATTCGTCTCAATCATTCACCATTTATCAAGATTTCCATCAAATAACTCCACTTCACATATATGGTGTATAGTAAACCATAATAAAATACGAAATATAAATCACAGCCATCAATCATTTAGCATATTTGTATCACATGAATGCGGGGTTCTACCCGACTTATCCTTTACCATCGGGAATCAAACCCAATCTTTTACCATCGGGAATCAAACCCGATCCTTTACCATAGGGAATCAAATCTCATCCTTTACCATCAGGAATCAAACCCGATCCTTTACCATTGGGAATCAAACCCAATCCTTTACCATCGGGAATCAAACCCGATCCTTTACCGTTGTTGTTGGGATTTCAATGTTTAGATTTTGATGAGACAAACCAAATATGTAATAGGAAGTTTTGAGTACCCCATTTTCACAATGTTTAAGTGAATAAATAGACTAGAATTGAGTCTTGTGTCAAGTATTGAAAATGGAGGTTAAAAGAGGATAAAGCTGCATTTAAGCTTTAAGGAAAGATATCGCTGCAAGAAGACAGGATACAGTATAGCTGTAGGAAGGAAGGATATAGCATAGCTGGAAGAAGGAAGGAACAGCGAAGTATAAATCAGGCTGAACTTCGATACAGCAAAGCAAGAAAGAACGGTGTGCAGCAACGCTGCAAGAAAATGATACAGGAGTACTGCTAGAAAGAAGTTACAGCAGCACTGCCAGAAGATACTGCAACCAGGTCTAAAATACAGCAGCACTGAAAGAAAGTATCAGCTGCACAAGGACTTAGGATACAGCGCAGACTTACAAGTCAGTTAAGTAATACAGCGCCAACTACAAGACAAAGTATCCTGTAAATCCTAGGAAGGATAAATGCAGTACGAGGAACGGAGATTCAAGCAAGAATAAAAGAGCCGT
This sequence comes from Scutellaria barbata, assembly GCA_028654395.1. Taxonomy (NCBI): domain Eukaryota; kingdom Viridiplantae; phylum Streptophyta; class Magnoliopsida; order Lamiales; family Lamiaceae; genus Scutellaria; species Scutellaria barbata. The sequence goes on from CM053654.1 coordinate 8,429,165, forward strand.
TCAAGAAATAGTCAAAGTAGCAGACACGGAGCCAATAAGAAGATGCCACATGGACTGACGCGCTGCAGAAAGCTGTGAGCCGCAACTGCCACATTAAATGCTCCGAAAGGAAAAGTCAAGTCGCATTAAATGCGAACCATACTTTGGCCAGACTACTTCAAATTCAAAAGAGGGATGTCTCCTTCAATGGACATCTTCTCCTACAAGTATAAATAGAGGTCGAGGAGAACTGAAGCTGGTTACTGTCACTGTTACTAAGAACTAAAATCCATACGCGAAAGTTTCAAGCTTACAAATCTCAAGCATTCAAGCCAACAGTTTCAGTCACTCAACCTATCGAAGTGAAGCAAGTTCAAGCTGAAAGTTTCCCTACGGATTCAGAAGCTCACTTCGAAGCACAAGTTGAAGAAAACCTTTTTATCCTTTTAACCTTGTTGTTGTGTGCTTAGGTTGTTTTAGTGGTGTCAAGCAGTTGATAGGAGAAATCCTTGCTGTTTGTTTAGTTGTCTAAGTGTTAGGCAGCTTCCCTGTGTGGGAGTGTAGAACTCTGTGTGGGTTAGCCTTTGAAGTTTGCAGTTGCTGTGTGTACGCTGGACTTCAGTAGGTGGTTTATTTTGTAAAATTGATAGATTGTTAGGAGAGTTCTGTAAATCAATCTTGCTTAACAAAGTTCCTGCTCGAGGAGCAGTAGAGTGGACGTAGAAGGATTACACCACCTTCAAACCACTATAAGCTATAAGTGTTTTAATTGCTTTATTTATCTGTGCGTTTATCTTCTCTATTATTATCTATCTCTCATCTTAAAACATTTTGAAAGAAGCATTCTTGAGAAAAACAGCCTTGTGTTTCAAAGTTAATTTCCGCTGCGTATAAAACTCCAGGTTACAGCGTGCAGCACTGCATCTTAGCGCTGCAAGCAGTAACCATCTATCGCTGTAAGCTCAAGTAACTTGCAGTACAGAACGGTTGTTCTAAAAGCTTTTGAAAATCGGTCAAGGTTCATTCACCCCCCCCCTTCTGAACCTCGGACACCACTTGGGACCAACAAGTGGTATCAGAGCGAGTTGGGTTAAAAGCCAACTTATCTGGTCACCTACCCAGATCCACCTTTGTCTCGCTATTTTCTTTGCATTAAAATCATTTTTAAAGCATATCATGGATTCCTCCAATCACAAGCTACCTATGTTTTCCATAGAAGAATATGACGACTGGAAGATAAGAATGTAGGCACATCTTTCTGCCATGAACGATGAGATGTGGACGGTCATAACTGAAGGACCGATAATCCCCATGAAGGTGAATCCAATGTATGGAAGAGACCATGCAGAAGGAGAGCAGCCACCACCAAACTTCCTGACCAAACCACGTCAAGAGTGGGGAAACGAAGACAGGAAGAGAGCCAACCTGGATAATGTGGCAAAGAACGCTCTATTTATTACTTTGGATAAAGGCACTTTTAGCAAAGTTAAAACTTGCTCAACATCCAAAGAAATATGGGAAAAGCTGGAGCAAATTTGTGAAGGAACTGAGCTCACAAAAGATAACAAAATCTCCAACGCTACCCAACTATTCGAGCTCTTCGAAATGAAGAATGAAGAGACTCTTGAGCAACTAGATTTGAGATTCACATCCATAGTGAATGAACTAGAAGCTCTGGGCAAACACTACACACAGAAAGAAAAGAACATGAAGGTGTTGAGAGCCCTACCAGCGGAGTGGGATAGCAAGACCACTGCCATGAGAGTGTCTATGGACCTGAAGGCCATGAGCACATTTGACCTATTCTCCGACTTGAAAGCATTCGAGTATGACATCAATAGAAGGAGAAAGGAGTCAGAGGAGTCAATCTCCAAAGTTACAGCGCTAACCGCCAGAGGAACCAAGGATACAGCAACCGCCAGTTGCAGTAAACAGAGTGAGGATACAGTAGAAGTTGCTGAAGAGGATATGGCGCTCCTCCTAAAGAAATTCAGGAGATTCATTAAGAGCAACAACAATAGCAGCAACATCAATCTCAACAAAAAGAATGACTTCAGAAGAAGTCATCCAATCCCTCAGGTATCTTCTTCTCTACAGTCAAATATAGGGAATATTGACTTGTGCTATAATTGCAGGAAGCCTGGACACTACGCAAGGAACTGTCCTTATCCAACCGTGCACAAGTATCCTGAAGGAGAAAGAGAACAGAGGAGAGATAAAAGAAGAGAGGAAAGACACAAGCTTCGAGCTCTCATAGGAGAGATGGAGAAAGCCAAGGATGCAGTAGTTCCAAAAGAAGTACTGAAAGCTGCAGAATCCTCTGACAGCGATGCTGAAACCTCATCCTCTGACGAAGAAGCACTCATATGCCTGATGGCTAGAGATGGCGAGGACAGCGAAGAAGATAAGGTAATCTACAAACCGTTGTCCATACAAGCTCCCAGACCTGATTAGAATCCATAGATTCTATCTCAGAGAGCATTGCCTTTTGCCAAGATATCGCATCTTTATCTTGGAGTGCTTCGTCATAAGTCCAGGGATCTATTTCATGTTGTCCAGGGACCAAGTCTGAAGACTCTCCCAAAAACATGAATCTATCAGGTTGTCTAACAACCCTCCCACTACGACGAGGCACTATCGATATTTGTGTATCATTAGTGACACGCGGTGCAGTCACTTGTGGTATCTCATCTTGTACCGTCGGTACATCCGAATTATCCCCTCTCATTTCCTCAAGAACAATTTTACTCATGGGCTTGTGGTTTATTACATAGTCCTCTTCTAAAAATCGGGCATTCGTGCTAACAATGACCTTCTGATCTTTAGGTCTATAAAATAAACCACCTTTCGTTCCTCTAGGATAGCCCACAAACAAGTGTACTTCCGTGCGAGATTCCAACTTATCAGCATCTCCCTTCAACACATGTGCTAGACTACCCCGAATCCGAATGTGTTTCAGACTAGGCTTACGCCCAGTCCACAATTCTGTGGGAGTAGAGGGTACTGACTTAGAAGGTACCAAGTTTAGAATATACGTCGCTGTTTCCAGAGCATACCCCCAAAACGAATTTGGTAATTCTGAATAACTCATCATCGATCTAACCATTTCCATAAGAGTCCTATTCCTTCGTTCCGCCACACCATTCTGTTGGGGTGTACCCGGTGCAGACAATTGGGATTGTATCCCAACCTCTGATAAGTAACTCCTAAACTCTCCTAAGAGGTACTCACCACCACGATCAGATCGTAGTGTCTTGATACATTTACCATGACGTTTCTCCACATCAGCCTTGTATTCTTTGAACTTGTCAAAGCACTCAGACTTGCGGCGCATCAAGTAAATATATCCATATCTCGAATAATCGTCTATAAAAGAGATAAAATATTCGAAACCACCTCTTGCTTGAATAGTCATAGGGCCACACAAATCAGAATGAATCAATTCCAACACTTCTTTGGCTCTATACCCCTTTGCCTTAAAAGGCCTTTCGGTCATTTTTCCTTCAAAGCAGGACTCGCAGGTTGGATAGTTTTCCACTTCCAAGGAACCCAAAGGTCCATCGGCTATCAACCTTTGAATCCTCCTCAAGTTAATATGACACAACCTTAGATGCCAAAGATATGTTTGATTCATTTTCGAAGGTTCTTTTCTCTTATTAGATTTAGAAGATGTGCTATTAATTTCCATTTGTTGCATCGTAGGAGTTATAGGATTAAGAATATATAAATTGTCAACCAACGTACCAGAACAGATAATAACTCTATTCTTCTTAACGACAACATTGTTATCAAAAGAAACAGAATATCCATCCTTAAAAAATTTAGAAACTGAAACCAAATTCTTTCTAAAATAAGGTACGTAAAGACAATTTCTCAAAATCAAAGTCTTATTCCTATGAAAAGATAAATAAACATCTCCCACTGCAACGGCCGCCACTTTCGCAGCAGTGCCCATGTATATGGTAATCTCCCCATCACTCAGTTGTCTGGTTTCCTGGAACCCTTGCAATGAATTGCAGACATGATCAGTGGCTCCCGTATCTACACACCAGGTACCGGTAGATAACACCGCTAAACATGTTTCAACAACTAATGCCCGACTCTGGTGTCCGAAGAGTTCCTTGAGATTATGCATCATATCATAGGCAGTGGGCATGACCTGATGCTGATGTTGCAGTACTTTTGACAAAGAAGCCAAAATGTGACACCGCACCATCTCATCTGTCTTGATCCACTTCCTATATGCTAATCTCTCCTCTTCACTAGAGTTTTCATTGGGCATTTCAGGACAGTTCTGAGTGAGTACAAACTTGTACTCTTCAGCATTCAGGATAATATTCAGGTTTCGTTTCCAATCAATATAATTAGGACCAGTAAGTTTGTTTTCTTTAAGTATAACAGTAAGAGAATTGAAAACCATAATGAAAATCCTGAGAATCACATAAATTAACACATAGGTCAAATAATTTGAATTGACAAATCATATTGTTCCCTCAAACAACATAATCTAAATTCACCAACACCTCAATACACCGTGAACTTTGTATGCCATGATAGTGTGGACGTATACTAATTCAAACATTTGTTAGAGGAGGTTTTACCCATTAATTTTATTATCTTGTCAACTTAACTTTATGACAAATAAAATTAATAGTTGGTTATCGCTTTGGCCATATAAATAACAGTAGTGACTCCGATGGGGAGGATACTTATCAAATGCATCTAAGTGTACACCATTACTTGATACTAAGTCCATTATCTAGGATTATGCCTCTTCAGATGGAGAAGATGGCACGCTCCTAAACAACTTTCTATAATCATCCATAAAGGAAGTTTGATCTAGTGATCCGCAAATGAACTCATCCGATATGGAGGAAGGCACTTAAAACCAACGCGCAAGTTCAGGTGCATCACTTACAAACCAGTAATGGAGGCCATGGGATTTATTAAAACAATTAATCCCTCTCCCACTTAGTTATTTAACATGAGGGATTTTAACATGCATATCATATAAAACACATACAAGCATGCTTGATAAAACACATATAAGGCAATAAATATGAAAAACAAAATTTCCAACTATTATGGCCTCGATTTATCGCTGTGTTCTTCAATGTTTGCCGTCAAACGGGGATCGACCTGAAAAAATTGCTGGAAAATCGTCGCCTAGCACGGTCTGACCGTGCCCCTCAGCACGGCCGTGCTCGATCTGAAACACGTCGCACGGTTGACCGTGCTCCATAGCACGGTCGTGCCCTGTCCATCAGTGGCGATCCTCAGCTGGCACGGTCTGACCGTGCCCTCCAGCACGGTCGTGCCCGATCTTCAAAGACGCCGCACGGTCGACCGTGCCCCATAGCACGGTCGTGCCCTGTCCATCAGTGGCGATCCTCAGCTGGCACAGTCTGACCGTGCTGCACAGCACGGTCGTGCCCGGTCATGCGATCCTAACCTTGTATCTATTACATCCATCGATCCTATACCCCACGAAGGAGTTTACATATAATCTAGATCGAACAGAAAATAAAACCTAACACGACAGACCGCCGTGATTTTACTATTACAATCATACATTCAAAAAACAACCTCGACATGTCCGAGGGTTTAATTCATACATAAACATACATTCAGACCATAATAGTTGGATTTAAGGTTCCTGCAGAAAAACATAATTTCTTGCACATCCTACTATTATCCGATCTAAAATACACATGTCTCAAGATATGATTCATAATAGAATTAACCGATTCAATCGAATAGAGTCAGAAAACCACGGCTCTGATACCAATTGTAGGAACCGCCGGATCGCCGACCCTTATTCGATTATCCGAATCGGGGTCCATGCAAATATGATTAACGCGCAGCGGAAAACGAATCATACCTTTTACACCGAAGTTAGTTTCTAAGATCAGAACTATAGATCGAGGAATCGATGAAGCCTGGACCTCACGATCTTCTGCTGTATTCCTCGCCTTATCTCGAACGTTGTGTGGGCAACGAGCTATCGAGATCTTCAGCCGTCTTCTACTAATACGTATCTCAGATTTTTATGTCTGTGTATGTGTATTTCTGTGTATCGAAAACGGCTGACTTGAGGCTTATTTATAGGCTACAACAGGGACCTTGAGGAGGATTAGGAATCGGTCTCCTGATAGGCTTAGGAGTCCTTAATTCGATCTGAATATACTTCTTAAGTCTATCAAATAATATCTTAATCCACTAAAAAGATATTATTGAACTACCGTCCCTTATCCATATTAGATATGGCTCCTATTTATTATGTGCGCGTTTATCTCCCCGTGTTTAAGATATCGAATGTCCATTAATTAAAAGAATTACTGACAATTAAATTAATTAATATTTAATTCCAAGAGTAGTACCACTCAACTTTATTATCATGCCGGAATAAATCCACCTGCAGGGTTTACATGATAATCCTTATGAGTTCCTCAAGGGGACATCATCATCCTAAATAATTAGGACACAGTTTCATTATATAATCAACAGCACACCATATAAACAACACTGTATCCCAATTTACCGAGCTTATTGATTTAATAAATAAATCTCACCCATTGGTAAATTAAAGAAACATATATCGAGTATACATGCCCGTTATCATACAATGATTAAAAGGACGCACATCCATAATAACAGAGGTCTTGTTTTATTTATGTAGTCAGTACAAATAAAACAACCTCAATTGGTCCTGCTCAATACATACAAAATGTACTAGTGTAATTTTATAATCAAGACAGATTAATGCCAAATTACACTACAACCATTCCGATAATTTGTCCAAAATTATCTCGGCTGTGAGCTACCATTTATAATCTATAAGGAATTGATAACATGATCTTCTGTGTGGCACCACACACCATGTTATCTACAATATAAATTAATTGGACAACTGCAATAACATATATAACAAATATATAATATGCAAACATTTGACCATAAAAGATTCTCATATCATAAATAGATGTTTACACAAAAGCTAGGCTTATAGTATATATCCTAACACACTTAACCTTAATCCTTCATCAATCACATTCACATTCACATTCAAATAATAATCTTAAAAGATTGCATATATTAATAGCATAAACTTTATAATAATATAATTTAAAGAATTTACCCCCACCTTTAGAGCAGCTGATCAAAAAGCTTCTAGATCCCAAATATACTTAGGGTGCAAACTCCTGCGTATCGCCTACAATCATAAGGGTTCGACTTAGAATCTAATCGAACTTTCATTGATTTAATAAAATAATCTATTTAAGTTAAACCCTAATTCAATATGAATTATATAATTCATAATATAGAAAGTTCAATTTGAACTTAATATTACGGGGTTTATCAGGTGTGAATCTAGGGTTTTAAACTCTAGACTTGAAATAATAATTAAATTGTAAATACAGTAATTTCTATAATATTTCAAGGGTCTAGATTTTAGTCTCCAAAAGCAATCTTATTAACTATAGGGTCTATCTTATAATTACAATTAAAATCTTTATCAATTAATTAAAGTTCGGTTTTTTCATATGTCAAATTCTATTAATTATATGATAACATCTATAATTCCAATATATATTCTAATGTCCACAAATATCATTATCATAAATTCCATAATTCTAAGGAGAAATGCATTATATTATCAAATATTAGGGAAAGCTATGAAATTTCAATAATTTCAAGGGTTCGTTTGTTATCATCCGTAATTTATTGGTCTTAAATCATGTTTTACATACTTAAGGGGTAAATCTGCAAACCTATATATACTAAGGATTAACTTCCAATTTCAGCAAAACTTATATTTGCAATTTAGTCCTTTTATTACCTCAAATTTTCAAAACAAGCCCCCCTCTTTAATTAACCTTTCCCAGCCCTTCATCTGCCCGTCGCCGCCTCCAACCACCACGGCCGCCGTGCGTTCGCCACTGCCGGCGACTTCCAGTCACAGGCAACCCCACTAAGACCAATACCCGACACCGACCGGCGCTCCCCAACGCACACACACACACAACTACACATAGCTCAGCCGCCACTGCTCACGGGACGGCTTGAACAAGCACCACCATCGGCACCGCCGTAAGTGGTGCCCAGCAGACCTATTGACGCACCCAACGCCGACCTTCCATTCCAACAGCAAGACACCTACACCCTCCAGCTTCGCACACATATACCGACATCTGCCGCCACACCCGGCGGCGGCTTTAACATATCCTTCGCCGGCGCAACCTTGCGCCAGCAACCCATATAAATTGATCCTTGCAGCAGAGGGTGAGAGCAGGGAGAAAGCTTGCAGCAGCAGAGAGAGAATAGAGGAAGAAAGAGAAAAAATAAAAAAAAAGGAGAGAGAGAAAGAGAAAGAGCCGAGAGAGGGAGAGAGAGGGTGATAGAAGAGAGAGAGAATCATTTTCTCATTTTCAAACTTGGTCATTTATTGATGTATTCTAGAAGATTGACTATTCTTTGCCTATTTAATTAAGCTAATATTTGCATTAAGGTAATATAATCTATTTTATATAACTATATCATATATTTATAAAAACAAAATTCTAGGTGTTACAACGTCATTTTCATAAATTTAATAACCATAATGAGAAATTCATAATATCATCAAATCTTAGGGAAAACTATGTAATTTCATCCAATTCAAGTATCTGATATCAATATTCATGATTTATGATGCTTAAAGCATAATTTAATAAACTTAAAGTTATAACATATAACATTTATAACTATTGGGGTCAATTTTTGATTTCCAACAATTTTAGGGCTCAAAATATCCTTAAACATAATTTAGGGGCCTAAAACATGCTTCAAAATATCCAGTCGCCGGCAACCACACCAAGACCGACACTCTACACCCGACTGGTGCTCCTTGGCGTGCGCACACACACAATCTGCATAGCTCAGCCATCGCTACTCACGGCAGCGGCTCGAACAAGCACCACAATCGGCATCGTCGTAAGCGGCGCCCAGCATACCACCCATCACAGCAGCAACACTCACACACAGACTCACAAACACACACACATCGACTGTACTCACGCACACACCGCCGTTTACAGCGGCGGCTCACAGCCCCTGACTCACCGGTGCGAGCATCGTGCCGGCTATACCATGACTCGACGGCGAAATGACAGCAGAACAAAGGCACCGGAGACAGCTACAGAGAGAGAGAGAGGAAAAATAGAGAGAGAGCAGCCATTTTCCCACGCCCGTGCGTGGAGGAGACAACCGTATTTCAAAGTTCCGAACCTGTCCTTGCGACAAGCTCGGCGAGTGCTACAATATGGTCCGATTACCTCACTTGAAAGGTGATGATCGGAGGTGATATTGGTGGTCAACGATGCTGTGAAGAGGATGATAAAAAGGAAGAAAGAATGGCTTGCTTTACTTATTCTTATCCAACAATTTACTCTTCTAGAAGGAATTTGACTTATCTCTTGCTTATTTACTTATGCTACTATGTACATTCATGTAATATAGTTTATGTTATATAGTTATATCCTATATTATTAAGTTATGGAAAAAAAATTATAGGTGTTACACAAGATGAACAAAGAAATAAACTCGAGTCGAGTCATATATGGTCGGGTCGAGTCGAGTCAGAATATACATTAAATGATCATCATGTACACGTGAGTACGAAGATTGAAAATCATGTACACGTAGTAATTCATTATGCACATTATGTTTTTCCAGGATAACAACTCGACTCAAGTTTATGGACTTAAGTCGAGTTGATTTTTTTAATAGGTTTACTTTACTGTTGTCACGCCCCAATTTTCTTTCATAAAATTTATTAGAGTTTTCCACATGGGCGTGCAGGAAGAAAAGAGATAAGAGACGAACATAAGATATTATACATCAACCATCGGTTTCAACCGATTCAACATAATACTCACAACGGAAAAGACATCAGAAACTCACATCCCATACATACATCATCATCAGGATCTCACATCCCGAATACACATCATCTAACCACCAAACTTGGATTCCTTACAACATTGTTTTATAAAGACAAAAGTTTGAGAAACATCATATCAAAATAATTACAGATCCAAATATATCACCTCCTCTTTCCTTCTAGGGTTCATCATGTTCATCACCTCCTGTAACGTGAATTACAGAATAAGGGGTGAGTGCGTTGAATACACTCGTGGGGAATAAAATCCGCGTCTAAATCTTTAACAGATAATTAAATTAGAAATACACATAATCATTATGAATCACAGCACGAAATATGCACAGCAGACATTAGAAATGGTAAGGGACGAATAGGTGCGGGATTCCCCCGTCTTATCCTATAAAACGGTCTCAATACTGCTGGTGCATTTCAAGGACCACCAAACCTTTCATAGAAGAATGGGGGTTAGGGACGAATGCATGAAGGAGCGCCTCAGCGGGCCCACCCCTCACAGTAATAAGTATGTCACAGCAAGTATAATCACAACATTTAGTATTCCTCAATAATGCTTAGAATAGGGAAAACTGTAAACAGATAAAGAGTTAGAAATTACCCCCACCTTGTTCGGTGGTTACCACGTGAGTTGCAAGTATCCAAGATCACGTATCTCAATGCTTCAATCCAACCGGTAGCCTACATAGTTTACGATGTTTTTAGATATTTATGAAATATAATTAAGGATTTAAACGATATCGAATTGGATGCCATCGATCCAAACGAGACGGATCGGAACAGAGGGCCTAACGATTGGAGCTGAAGAAACAAGAGGGAAATATCAGTTTATATATCTGAGGTGAAAGAGAATGAAATTTGGATCACAACGAAACAAGAATGAGCTCAATCGGAGTTGAAATGAGTTCGAACGGAGCGTTTTAAGATTGAAGGGTATTTTGGTAATTTGGTCAAAGGGTTGACTTTGACCGGGACCCACGACCCCCGGTCTCGTTGGTGATGACTTGGTGATAAGGTACGATGAAAAGAAAACGAGATTTGGATCGAAAACGAATCGAAAATACGATGTCACGTGCGTTCCCGGCGATGGGGAAAAATCCCGCACGGCGTCTCCCGTCGCTGTCGAGTTTTCTCGACAGCGGGAAAATCATTCTCGGCAGCTGCCGAGTTTTCTCGGCAGCGGGAGCACGGGCTCTCGGCAGCTGCCCAATTTTCTCGGCAGCCTTCCCCCGGCTCGTGCCCCGGTCTCCCGTCGCGACCCTGCTCGAACAGCCATCTTCCCGGAGCCACCGACGGCGGTGTAGTCGCCCTATGCCGCCGAAACTTGGTCCTATGGATAGCCTAAAACACCGGCTATCCGATCCGGCCATCCCTCGCCAGATTCCGGCATGAATAGTGCCTGAACAACGGCCTCAAAAACCCTTCGTCGCACAGATTTTTACACAAAATCAATGTAACAACTACTTTTCCAATCCATTTTCCATCACCCGCGCCACCACCCATGGCGGCGCCACCCTACCAGTGGCTAGTCCACCACTCCGGGAGGCCCTCCGATGCCTGCAACCACGAGAAGAAGGGCGAGAGAGACAAAAACGGGAGAGAGAAAAGGTGACAAGAAGCAAGGGTTTAGGGTTTGGAGATGGTTTTTCGCCGTTTTCCGGCGAACGGGATATCGGAATTGAATTCCGGAAGTTGTCCTAGACTCGTATCGTCTAGGGCTACGTTATATACGAAAATCAGCCAAAACGAACGGGTTTGACTTTTTCCGGCGACGGCAGCGGCGGTTTTTCGCCATTTTCCGGCGAACGGAGAATCGGAATTGAATTCCGGAAGTTGCCCTAGACTGGTATCGTCGAGGGCTACGTTGTGTGTGAAAATCCGACAACTTTGAAATTTTCCGGCAGCTCCGGCGGTGGCGGCGGCGGCGGTGGCTCCGGCGGTGGCAGCGGCGGCGGCTCGCCGGAAACGGAATATAAAATTTAAAAAAAAGAAAGAGAGAGGAGAGAAAGACTTACGTGTGTTCGGCGCTTTTCGACTCGTTCGAAGAAACGTGAAAAATGAAATCGAATGAGGGCCTATTTATAGGAAATCTGGAAAATTTACTGTTCACGATAAGGTCGGTTACTGTTCATCCAGATCCCGTTCCGTGTTTTTCCGAAACTTCGTATTTTGCCCTTTTCTTCATTGTTTGAGCTACGGGTGTCTGATTGACCTCTAGTTCGTTTCTATCTTCTCGTTTTTCCGTTACGCATCTAATGATATAAAAATGTTCTATTTTCCATGTTTATGAATTTTATCCATTTAAAACCTATCGTTAAACACATATCTGAAACGCACGTAATTAAATTAAACACTCAAGAATTAATACACATAAGATATTTCAATTTAAGGTTTACTTATTTAATTAACCAATTATCCTTTGTTTTATCCTGGGCGTTACAACTGTACATGTATGTGACTTGCATTTTTTGAATCAAAATCAAAATTTTATAAATCAGTTCGAAAAATTACCCCATAGTACGGGTATGCCCAATAGCGTCTTCCAGGGTTATCAGGAGTCCACGAGTTTTTCAATGGAAGCTCTATCCTACACCCACTATACACCAATTCAGTTTGATGATTTCTGAAAACAGAGGAGCTGGAGCTTGGAGATCGACAGTAATTCCTTCTCATGGTTGTGATATTGAAGTAGGAAATGGAAATTTCTCGAAAACAACTGAAACTCGAGAATCTTGCAGAAGATTTTGAAGCTGGATTGAGCGATTAGGGTTAGTCAATTTGGGGCCAAGACTGTAAATCCAATTTAGGGGAAAAATACCTCGATTTTGCCTCCAAATAAATTAGGTTAGTTAAGTTCCATCCATTTTGGACGGAACACTAACGGAAAGTACCAAATTGAAATATTTTGAAATATTAGGTACCAAAGTTGAAACTCACGGAAACGGGGTACCAAAGGTTAGATGTATATAATAAAAAATTATATATATTTATAATTATTTGAATATATTCGCGAATACTCGAATCGAATATGGTCTTATATTTGTATTGGTATTCAGATAATATTCGAATATGAAAAGATATTCTTATTCGTATTTTTTGAATTCTAATACCATATTCATATTGGTATTCGGATAATATGCGAATCTGAAAAGATATTTTTTGAATTTGAATCACTATATTCGAATTCGAATATCGAATCGAATAAGAAAAGTTTGATTTTTTTTTATCTTTTTTCGAATCGGGAAATCAACGGTTAAACTATTGTAACATCCCGAAATAAAATTCGACTAGATAAAATATCACGAGAATTTTGTACAATTGAAATAAGATTTATGTAATAAAAATAATTATACTACTAACAAATGAAAGAGAAAATAATAATAATAATAATAATAATATAAAATTTATTTATATATATAAGTGTATATATATACGTACAGAATATATATATATATAAGTATAAACTATATATTTGACTTTGTTACATATATATACATATATGCATAAATTAAAAAGAAAATAAATCAAAGTGAAGGAAACGAAAATTGGGGATAAGAAGCAATAATTTGAAAGAAAAAGGATAAGCTCTTTCTCTTTCGGCTCTCTCTCTCTTCTCCCTCTCTACATTTTTTTCTCTCTTTTCTCTCCCCCCAACTCTGCAACTTTCTCCCTCACCAACTTATCTCTTATTTCTCCCTTCTATCACCCCTAATCTCTCTTTCCTCCCTTTATGTCATGCTCTCTCTCTTTCCTGCTATGTGTATTTGTTGTTAAAGTCACCAACGAGAGGTGGCGACAATTGTGGAGGTATGGTTGTTGTGAGTGGGTGCTATGAAGTGCAGGGGGAACTGAGGTTGGCAGTAGGTGGCGTCGAGGCTGTTCTGTGGGTGGGGCCGGCGTGGGAGGCATCGGCGGCTGGGCTGGGTGGCACCGACGGAGGAGCAGCGGCGCTGCTAGTATGTGTATGTGTGTATTTGGTGTGTGTGGTGCCTATCGGGTATGAGACGTGTGTGTGATGGGCTGTGATGAAGTGGTGTCGCCGGCAACGCAAGTCGCCGGCCGTGGCAGCGGCCGTGGCTGGACAGCGGCTGCAGAAAGGGTGGTTGGAAAAATAAGGAAAGCAGGGACTGTTTTGGGGGTAAGGTTGAGCTTGGTAAATTAGATATAATTGAAGGACTTAATTGCAAACCCTAACTTTAGGATAAATAGCAAATCAACCCCTAAATTTTATGAAACATACTATAAAATCCCAATAGAAATAAATATTACATTTTATTTCCTTAAACTTATAAAAATATGTTTTAAGCCCCCTAAATTAATGAATAATGATAACAAACCCCAATAATGTTGGAATTACATTATGTAACCTACAATCGATAATATTATGTTTTGCCTATTAGAATTGTTTTATATTGCTAAAACAATCTCTTGAATATTGCTAAAATTACATAACACATCCTAAAATATTACTTAAATTTATAAACGAGCTCTTATGTTTTGTAAGGTATCTAGAAAGGAATCGAGATAAATCGGCAACAGGAGGTTTTCAAGTTAGTTCTAATTCTATAAATTAGATTTACTTTAAGGACCTTTAGGTAATTAATTAACATTTAAAAATATTAATTACAATATCTCTTAATTCCAATGATATATACACCTAATTATAATTATGGACATTATAATTTGATCTTCATAATTTAATAAACGAACTAATGACCTAATTATAAATATTAAACATTCAAATAAATCCATTATATTGTTAAAAATTATCTAATGATCTTAAATTAATTATGAACTTTACAAGTTAATTTCCCAAAGTCAAGTGCCAACATAAATATCAAATTAAATATCAATATTAATCCTCTTAAATAATAATTAATTAAATACGTTATGCAATTAAATATACTTCCTAAATTAACTTATAATTTCAGTTAATTGAATTCATTTTATAAATCAAAATTTATAGTTAATCTATATACGCAATAATCATAAATATAGTCAAATTTCCTAATATCTAAGTTAAATCGTAAATTATATAATTAGATTTTCTAAGATTTATTTTAAAGATCATTAAAAATTATTTTAAGCCAAAAGCTTTATAATTTACTTGTCTACAATTATTAACAAATCTTCTGGATCTAACCTAACTCATAATTCTATAATTAATTTTCCTGAAAATAAGATAAGTCTTTCAAGATCTAAATAAAGTCTAATTAAGCTTTCTAATATTTTAATAAAAACATTTTATTACAAATTCACCTAAACCTTATATTCACCTTAAAAGCATTTATTTTATTCTTGAAACCACAACATCGTCACAAACCTGTTCCAACTTATCAAAGAAAATCTTAAATAACATATTTTAATTACTAATGACCTTAACTAAAGAAATTATAGTTAGAGCAAGTACTAAAATATTTTAATGTTCGATGTAGGAAACAAGGAAAGAGGAATATGCTCGATAACTTATGAATATAAGCTTCAGTTTCCTAAGGTGGGGGTAAATTCTTAATACGGTATTTATATTCTTTCAAAGTATTTAAAATATGAAATCTTTTACTTGATTGATGTGAGGTCGATATACGTGTTATGTGAATAAAGTGCTATGAGATGAATGATTTAAAGTACATGATGGATTGTGATTGTTCTCGGAATGAGAACATTTTATTGTGAATGCAAAGGTGAAGAATGATGTGAAATTAAGATTTGCATATGTGCAAATAAGGTGTGTTTTTATGGCAGTTGAGAACTGCAATTAAGTGTTATATTAAATTAATGTGCTTCTCTGTGTATGTTTGATATGTGTACGTGTGATGTGAATATGTGTGCGTGTGCATGCGTATGCAAGGCGGCTAGGGCTCGCATCAAGACGGCTAAGACCGTAAAATGACGATTGATCACCGTATCACGGCGGCTAAGACCCACAAATGTTTTCACGGTGGCTAAGACCCGTAAAATGCTTTCATGGCGGCTAAGCACCGTAAATTATAACGATTAAGATCCGTAAATGTTTTCACGGCGGTTAAGAACCGTCAAATGCTTTCATAGCGGCTAAGTACCGTAAATTATGTGGAAAGTGATGTTTGAATGTAAATGATGATTGATTGAGATGACTGTTTGAATGTACTTAATATGTGTTTTATTATGAATTATGTGATAAATGAAATGTGATTTTCATGGTGGTTAAGATCCACAATATTATGGCGGCTGAGAACCGTAAATAAAGTGAATTGATATGAGTGGATATGAAAGTGATATGATTGAATATGAAAGTGATATGTTTACATGAAATTGAGATGAATGCTTGCATTTAAATTAATTTAAGTCACGTGTTTGAAGTGATCGATAAACATTTTATGTCAAACGGGTTTTTCTGATAAAATGGTGTTATGATGAGTTGAGAAATGCCCGAATGAAATCTTTTAATTTTATAACGTTTTAAAATAGGGCATAAAATATCTTTTATTTAAATGGTTTCAAGTGTTGTAAATTATTTTATGTCATCCCGAGTTCCCCACCCCACTGAGTTAACTTTTGTCACTCACCCCTCTTTCTAAAATATTTTCAGTTTAAAGATTTTATATTGTGGAAGTGCAAGCGGTGGATGCTGGTAGCCGATTATCAAAAGTTACAGAGGTTTTTATTTAAAATGATTAATTTCATGTATTTTAAGAAATGTATATTTTATAATTATTCTTGATTTTATTATTATAAGTGAGTAACGTCTCGACTAAGGTTTGTGTTGGTCCCAAGTGGTGTCCGAGTTTCAGAGGGGGGGTGAATGAACCTTGGTCGATTTTGCAATCTTTAAACAAACCGTTCTGCTCTGCAAGTTACTTGAACTTGCAGCGTCAGATAGTTACTGCTTACAGCACAGGGATACAGTGCTGCACGCTGTAACTTGGAGTTTTGTGCGCAGTGAAATTTACTTTTATAACACAAGGCTGATTTTCTCAAATATGCTTCTATTAGAAAATGTTTTATGCATATGATACGAACAAGAAATAGAAGATTAAAGCACAGATAGAAAGCAATAAACACTTATGGTTTATAGTGGTTCGAAGGTGGTGTAATCCTTCTACGTCCACTCTACTGCTCCTCGAGCAGGAACTTTGTTAAGCAAGATTGAATTACAGGACACTCCTAACAATCTATCAACTTTACAAAGTAACCACCTACTGAAGTCCAGCGTACACACAGCAACTGAAAACTTCAAAGGCTCACCCACACAGGGTTTCACACTCCCACACAGGGAAGTTGCCTAACTCTAAACAACTATACATACAGCAAGGATCTCTCCTATCAACTGTTCGACACCACTAAAACAATCTAAGCACACAGCAACAAGGTTAAAAAGATAAAAAAGTTTTTCAACTTGTGCTTCGAAGTGAGCTTCTGAATCCTTGAGGAAACTTTCAGCTTGAACTTGCTTCACTTCGGGAGGTTGAGTGACTGAAACTGATCGTAGACTTGAAAACTTGAATCTTGTAAGCTTTGTGAATTTTTTGGTTAATCAGTAGTTTCAGTAAACAGCTTCAGTGTTTCTCTTCCTCTATTTATACTTGTAGGAGAAGATGTCCGTTGAAGGAGACATCTCTCTTTTGAATTTGAAGTAGTCTGACCAAAGGCATGGTTCGTATTTAATGCGACTTGACTTTTTCTTTCAGAGCATTTAATGCGGCAGTTGCGGCTCGTAGCTTTCTGCAGCGCGTCAGTCCACGTGGCATCTTCGTATTGGCTCCGTGTCTACAACTTTGATCTTCTCTGGAACGGCTCTATTTATTATTGCATGAGTCTTAGTTCCTCGTACTGCATTTATCCTTCCTAGGATTGTAGGATACTTATTGTTGTAAGTTGCGCTTATTAATTTGACTGAACTGTAGGCTTAACGCTGTATCCTAGGTCTTCGTGCAGCTGATACTTTCTTGCAGTGCTGCGGTAACTTAGACCTGGTTGCAGTATCTTCTGGTAGTCCTGCTGTATCATTTTCTTGCAGCAGTACTCCTGTATCTTTTTCTTGCAGCGATGTTGCACGCCGTTCTTTCCTTCTTTGTTGTAGAGATGCTCTGTCCTATTACAGCATTACTGTATCTTCCTTCTTGCAGCTGTGCTGTATTCTGCCTTTATGCAGCAATACTGTATCCTGCCTTCTTGCAGCGATATTTCTTCCTAAGGGTATAGATGCAGTTTTATCCTTATTCAACCTCCATTTTCAGCACTTAACACTAGACTCAATTCTAGTCTATGTATTCACTTAAACATCATGAAAAATGGAGTACTCAAAACTTCCTACTACATATGTGATTTGTCTCATCAAAATCTAAATATTGAAATCCTAACAGTTTGTATCTTACAAAGAATCGGGACGTTACACAAACGATCATCTGAATATTGAGAAAGAAGCATATCTTTGTTGTTTTCCATAACTGTAGTCTCGGAATGCCCCAAAGACGGAGTGATGTTGTTTCGTTGTGTGGATGAACAAAAACGTTGCTTCTTCTTTTTGAACACTCCCCATAAATAATACTTGTCGTTGTACCCTACCATCAACCAGTGAAATATTCCGTCATATTCAATTTGATGTTTGGATAATAATACCCGAAATAATCCAAATCTTTATAAAATTTTGCTACTTTGGCAGTTCTTCTTAGATGATTATATAGGGGTTAATTGCCATAAAAATCACAACCTTTAGTCAACTTCTCATTTTGACCAAGATTTTCACTATTTGCAAAACTATCACAATCTTATATATATAGGTGCAATTTCGACAACCAGTCAGAGTTTTCCCTTACTGACGTGTCGTGTTGAAATTGAACTTATGTATATAAGGTTGTGTTATTTTTGCAAATATCCAAAAGTTCGGTTAAAATGACAATTTGACAAAATGTATTGATATTACGACAATTAACCCATTAGATAATTAGAACCCTCAAAATCAAGCAGATGTCTGATCAATAAGGCATTGTCTATTTTATAAAGTTTTCCTTTTAATTTCAGCAGTACTTAACGGTCAGATAGTATAGAGGTGTACAATAGATATGTACATCTAATAATTAAATTTACAACATTCCAATCTATATCTTTTTCATACCTTATTAAGTTTCTTGAGACAAAATATATAGTAATTTCATTACATTTCAAGTGATTGTCACATGCATGCTGTCATATGCAATGCTTGTTGGTTATTTTAAACACACAATGATTTCTCCAAATATAACAGTAAAACAAAGGAAAAGTTATACCTCCAAATGGCAGGATTAACTTGCTCTGCAGAGGGGCAATCTGCAAGTTCTAGGGAAGACTGCTTGCATAATTTGTCTGATGTAGAGAAATGATCATTATCAACTAAAGATGACAATTGAAGGTCAATAATGGATTTACCCTCACTTTCGAAGTTGGCACTGTCCCTACGAAGCAAAATTATGTCCCGTCCAGCCTCTTCAATTTTCTGAGTCTCATCAAATGACTTTATGTTGTTTTCCTGCTTACAAGGAAGAGTACTTTCTGTACTAAATGTAGGTTCATCTATTTTAATTGATTCATTGTGTTCTTGAGAATAGCTATCGATTTCAGGAATCAACTTATCCTTTTCCACATTATCTTGATCTCCTTGTCTCTCACTCACCAACTTTGTCTCCAAATCCAAATTTGACATATTACCATCAATAGTTAATGGACCTGTTTCACTGATTCCATTACTAATCTGGACCCACCTCTTCTTTTGGTTCAACTTCTCTTTCAAATAATATCTAGTTTCTAAGACCTTTTGTCTTTTGGAACTAATCCGATCGCTTTTTCTTAATGTCTCAGCATTGTTAACCTTGAGTTCACAATCCCAACACCACCAGTTGATATTTACATCATGAGGGTCAAAGTTGTCCATGCAATATCTGGAAGAGAATGAACGTGAGCATCTTATTTCAATCATTATTAGTGACTGGAAGATAGATCCTAAATCATTTCTATGAGCTGCATCCGTCTCTTATCATCACAAAGTGCTAACAAAGCTAGGAAAATAATAATGAAAACCTTAACAGAAAAAGCTTTCACGGTTCCACACTTAGATTTATGCATTTAACGAAAAATATAATTTTCTAAATATTCCTCAAAGGTAAACAGCAAATAAGTGCATGAAGAACATGAAAGCTTCTTGAAAGTGGATTTCAAGTTGGATAGCTAGATCCTTGTGTTGCATATGAATGATAAAATAAAGTTTAATTTTTGTGGTACAGTAATATAAAAAAAAAGTTTGACATATAAACTTTTCAGACCAAGTTCTAAAGCTTCCTTCATACATAAAATAGATCAAATATATCAGTAAATTAAGAGAAGAAATATCTAGCTATATTAAAAAGTAACAGGGTCTGCTGTGATAAGCTTAGAATGGATTAATGTAAAACCAGAAAATAACAAAATTATTAAGTCTAACAGTCGGAATATTATATAAAAGAGCTGAGTTTTGATACTCACTAAACAAACAAGCTTTCACATCAAACTCTATAGCTTTGGTCATAAATAAAATGTCAAATATATCATTACATTAAAGAAGTTTTAGGCTAAATACACCAAACAGGATTATGTGTAAGAGGCAAGCATGGAGGGAGATCTACAGGTTGATCCGTCAGATCAAATGCTTCAATACGAGCTTATATTGAATATATGTAAAACCAATAAATGAAAGAGCAAGTGAGAGCGAACAAATCATTAAAAGCATATTAGCACATGGCATTGGTGGATAACTTGCAAGCTGTAATATTGATTATAATATGCACAAAATGAGAATTCATGATTCACATACTGAGCAAAGAATGAACATGGCTTTAAGATAATACTAATAATTCTAAAACAGAAAAATTAACTTGTTGGTAAAATATACCGATGAACAGCAGAATCCGGACAGTTCATGCAGTAGACTAGGAGATCGACTTCCCTTCTGTCACCACAAGTCAAACAAACCAAGGCCTGAAATAATTAAAGAAAACATGAGTTATTTGGAATTTTTTTACAGGATTACAAGGCTAACCACAGTCGTGTGTTAAAAGCTATGTTCTGCAGTACTATAACATATAGTCTTATGAGATATGGCACACTCAAGAGAGTGAATCCATGCAAGCCTCAACATGTGCAGGAAAATGAAAACAATTTAGACACCTAAATGCGACCATAATCGTATCTAGAACCAGCAAACGTTCAACTAAAGAGCCTTAACATCATGATACAACAATATATCAATGTAATACATCCACCAACATCTCATTCAATCTGTTCTAAGCAAGAAAGAGGGTAAGAACTTAAAGTCAGCAACAATCTGTAAAATGAAAACCCATTGTGTGTCAAATGCCCAACCATTCAACTCAAGACAAGCTAATGATAGAGGCACATTCAATATGTTTTCAGAAGCAAGAGAAATAATGTGAATTTTCTGTTACCCAAGTATAGAACTAAATTCTTTTTTTCTAGTTTACAGTGAAATCAAGATGAAAAAATAAAAATGAGGGGTTTCCAACTCCATTAGTATTACAAGATGAATATGAAACTCCCAAATCACAGTTCCATAAAATAATAGCATTCTTCATCTGCCCCATTTGAATTTAATAAATTATTTTTGATTGACGCTTTATCCAGCCAATCGAAACCACACAAAAGATCACCCCCATCACGTAAAACATTAAAAATGAAAAATATAATATAAACAGAATGGCATTATAGAATAATGTAATTAATCATATATAAAAACAACTTAACAAGAAAATCCGATACTTTAGGAGTTAATGGTTGTGTGCCCTCTATAGTATCAGTGAGTGGTATATATTTCGAAAAAACTAGCAAAATACACACACTCTCTCTCTCACTGACACACAGGAGAGAGAGAGACAGAGAGAGAGAGTACCATTTGAAGTGGAGAGCCAGGCAGAGAGTCCATAGGTTTTTCACGTAAGGAGGGATGGGGATGAGATTGAAGATGCAAACACCATGCGGTTGAAGAAGAAACGACTCTAGAAAGCATAACGCAGAAATAATGGGGGCGGCTTTCATAATTTTCTTTTTCTCTTGGTACTCAATCTTATATTATAGAAATGAGATCTTCTATTACACTTAATATTATATTTTTTATTTTAAATCAATTATCATGTGTCATGTGTATCGATGATATTACTAATTAATACGTTATGTGTATTATATACTATGTAACACTAGATGTTACATCAAATATAATAGAAGATCTAGACTCTATATTATAGGGTTTGCTTCTGATTTTTGTTGGTCATATTGGAGCTTAAAACTAACTGTGGGTTCAAATTTTAAAGAGAACAAAATTGTTTTATCAATAACTTACATAATAGTAATTTTGAGAGATCATAATTATTATTCCCAAATTAGTTAGATATGTGTTTGTAACTAGTTTCTTGAAAAAGCAAAAAATTTAGGCAAAAAAGTTATATACTCGGGCTATGTCCCAAAAAATATATATTAGTTTGGTATCAATTGTATATATATAAAGTATTAGTTGTATACTCATAAGATATTAATTGTTACTTATATAATTGAAATATATGTTTATATTTTACTTGTTCAGTAAAAAGTATTAGTTGTATATTGATAAGATATTAATTGTTTACTAATAAGATATTACTTGTATAATTAAAATATATGTATTAGCGAAAAATATTAGTGAAAAATATTAGTGAAAAATATTAATTGTATATATTTTAGTGAAAGATATTTATTGTATATTTATAAGGTATTAGTTGCTTACTCTTAAAATATTACTTGTATAAAATATATATTTTAGTGAAACATATTAATTGTATATTCATTAGGTATTAATTGTTTATTTACAAGGTATTTACTTGTATAACTAAAATATATGTTTTAGTGAAAGATATTACTTAATGTATTACTTCTACATATAAATATATTTATCATATTATTTAAAGGTATAAAAGTTGGGGTAGGGGACATATTGTACCCTAGGGACACACCAACCCTTCTAAAAAATCTAAGGTACCGCAAAATTCCAGTCAATTTGATTTGTTAATTGTTATTACATATTGGGAGCATTAAGGCTTCATCTTTAGTTTCAGTTGTGAATAGTCATCGTAATCTACACTTTATAAATGTGTATATCACTTAAACTACTAGTTAGGTATGAACATTCAGATATCTAGCTTTGAACATTTGTTACATTGAATTTGAAATATATAACGTAGAAAGGCTAATGACATGTGTCACTCAATGAATGAAAATTTTCTCATCCAAACCCTATAATATATTTTAATTTATTATTATTATTACTAATTATATATTTGGAAAGTATAATGTAATTACTCTTGCATTCCATTTAAGAGATAAATAATTGGTAGGAATAATATTTGTTGAGATATCAATGACTAGATTTTGATGAGACTAACCAACTTTTTAATAGGAAGTTAGAGTACGTCATTTTTTTCTAAGTTTAAGTGTTTATATAGACTAGCGATTGAGTTTGTAAGTTAAGATTTTGAAAGATGGAGGATCTCAAGAGAAGACTTGTTGTAACAAGCGAAACAGGTATAAAGAAACTGCAAGAAAAGTGAAGAGCAATGTACCAGTAAGAAGAAAAAGAAGCTGCAACCAAGCGATGGTTACAGCTATGCTGCAAGAATAAGTTACAGCAATGCAGTAAAATCAAGTTACTGCAAACAGTTCTAGGATACAGCGTAGAGTAGTGTTTTCATAATCGGACCAGACCGGCTGGTTCAACCGGTTCAACAGGGAACCGGCACAAAAATCGGTCCAAATACACCCAAGTAACCATTTTTTCGGTTAAACCGAAAAGAACCGATCAAAAACTAGTTGAACCGGTTATAATCGGGAATCAAAAAATCGAAAAATCAATTTTTTTATCACATCCACTTCTTGTTTTGGGCTATGAAATAATGATCTTTCATCTTTGGGCTTTCAAATTGGGCTTCAAAAGTTAAAAAATAAACTAAAAGAAGTAAAGAAAACGGCGATCCTTTGTGTGTTGGATCGAATGAATAATATAGAGAGATATAACACGTAGCGGAATAAAAACAGAGAGGAGGAGTAGTGGAGAGGAGAGAAGAGACACTTCTGCCAATATAATTTTTTCACTCAATCAACACTTTTGTAAACTCACCCTAAACTCTCTAGAATACATATGATTAACTTGCTTCTTTTTACTTGCTTACAAATGATGATGGGTATTTATAGCCCACAACTACATGCATAAATATAAGTAAATGCAAGGTACATAACTCCACAAATTCATAACTATAGAAATTAATTTTCATAGGACTTTTTCGAAGAAGGGGATGAGGAACGAATTGTGGCAAAAATGGTTGAAGAAGATGATGTGATATGATCATCAAGATTCAAAATATTTTACTTTGTCATTTTATATATCTTAAATTTTAGTATTTAATATTTTAATTTTTTGTTTGAGACTTCATTATGGATTATGGGGTATGTAGTTTGACATTTTATAACTTTATTGTATTTATTTTAATATGAATCATATAAGTGCATAACTTTTTTAATGTAACATAAATAATATTGAAATAAAATAGACAAAGATCATTTTACTGGTTGAACCCCAGTTCAACCGATCCGATCGGTTGAACCGTCAATCGGTGGCCAGGTCGGTTTGGTCACCGGTTCAGTTATGAAAACATTGGCGTAGAGTTAAGACTTGCTGCATACTACAACAAGGCTTTAATACAGTAGCAGAAACAACACAACCTACAATCTGAGGAAGAATATATGGAGTACGAGGAACGCCAACTGAAGCAAATCAGAATAAGAGCCGGTTGAAACAAGATCAAAGTTACAGGAGCAAAAGTAATGTAAAGAAGGCACGTGGCCTGACAGGTTGCAGAAAGCTGCGAGCCGCAACCACCGCATTAAATGAGCTGAGAAGATAAGTCAAGGAGCATTAAATGCAATCCATGCCTTTGATCAGAACCCTAATTTCAAATGAGAGATATCTACTTCCATGGATATCTTTCTACAAATACAAATAGAGGTCGAGCAGCACTGAGACTGGTTACTGAAACATTTGCAATCAAAGCTTAAAGCATTCTCTAAGCTATTCTCTCAAGCATTCAAGCAGTTTTAGTCACTTGACCTAGTTAAGTGTGTTAGGATGTATGCTATAAGCCTAGCTTTTGTATAAACATCTATTTATGATATGAGAATCTCTTATGGTCAAATGTTTGCATTTTATATTTGTTATATATGTTATTGCAATTGTCCAATTAATTTATATTGTAGATAGCATGGTGTGTGGTGCCACACAAAAGATCATGTTATCAGTTCCTTATAGATTATAAATGGTAGCTCACAACCGAGATAATTTTGGACAAATTATCGGAATGGTTGTAGTGTAATTTGGTATTAATTGGTCTTGATTATAAAATTACACTAGTACATTTTCTATGTATTGAGCAGAACCAATTGAGGTTGTTTTATTTATACTGACTACGTAAATAAAACAAGACCTCTGCTATTATGGATGTGCGTCCTCTTAATCATTATATGATAATGGGCATGTATACTCGATATATGTTTCTTCAATTTACCAATGGGTGAGATTTATTTATTAAATTAATAAGCTCGGTAAATTGGGATACAATGTTGTTTATATGGTGTGCTGTTGATTATATAATGAAACTGTGTCCTAATTATTTAGGATGATAATGTCTCCTTGAGGAGCTCATAAGAATTATCATATAAACCCTGCATGTGGATTTATTCTGGCATGATAATAAAGTTGAGTGGTACTACTCTTGAAATTAAATGTTAATTAATTGAATTGTCAGTAATTCATTTAATTAACGGACATTCGATATCTTAAACACGGGGAGATAAACGTGCACATAATAAATAGGAGCCCATATTTAATATGGATAAGGGACGGTAGTTCAATAATATCTTTTTAGTAGATTGAGATATTATTGATAGGCTTAAGAAGTATATTCAGATTGAATTTAGGACTCTTAAGTCTATCAGGAGACCGATTCCTAATCTTCCTCAAGGTCCCTGTTGTAGCCTATAAATAAGTCATAAGTCAACCGTTTCTAGACACACGAAAAATCTGAGATACGATTTATTAGAAGATGGCTGAAAGTCTCGATAGCTCATTGCCCACACAACGTTCAAGAAAAAGGCAAGGAATACAATAGAAGATCGTGAGGTCCAGGCTCCATCGATTCTTCGATCTACAGTTCTGACCTTAGAACTAATATCGGTGGAAAAGGTATGATTCATTTATCCGCTGCGCGTTAATCATATTTCCATGGACCCCGAATCAGATAATCGTATAGAGTCGGCGATCCGGTGGTTCCTACAAAGTGATCAAGTTCAACTTCAAAGATCCGAAGATGATAAAGAAGATCACTTCACCGCACCAGTTAAAGAAATAACAAAACATATACTCTTACCTATTTGCTGTGTGCTAGGTTGTTTTAGGTATCATCAGTTGAAAGGATTCATCCTTACTGATTGTTGTTAGTTGTCTAAGAGAAAGACAATTACCCTGTGTGGGAGTTTAGAAACCCTAAGTGGGTTTGCCTTTAGAACTTGCAGCATCTGTGTGTAAGCTGAGTTCTAGTAGGTGATAACTTGTTTGGTTGATAGATTGTTAGGTTGTATCTTGTAAATCAATCTTGCTTAATGAAATTCCTGCTCGAGGAAGCAATAGAGTGGACGTAGAAGGATTACACTACCTTCGAACCACTATAAGTCCTTAAGTGCTTTAATCGCTTTAACATTTTATGTGCTGCATCTTTGCATAGTTTAACCATAAGCATAAAAGAATCTTCATAAGAAAGCATATTTGAGAAAAGAAGCTTTCTGTCAAAGTATAATTTTCCGCTGCAAGAACTCTAGGATACAACATACTGTACTATTCCATAGTGCTCTAAGTTGTGTCAATCTGTGCTGTAAGTTCAAGTAACTTACAGTGTAGTAAGTTCAAAATGATTTTCTAAAATCAATGAAGGTTCAGTCACCCCCCTCTGAACCTCCGAGATCACTTGGGACCAACATGATGTCTGGCCTGCTTGCTGTAAGATACAGCAAGGATCCTATGAGATGTTTGTACTTCGTATTATCCACATCTTTTGCATCTTTATCTTTATCAAGGCTTATAGATGTAGCCATGGGAACTGATGTAGCTGATCCATTTTTCATGTCAAACTTCTTTATAAGTTTATTTGTGTACTTGACTTGACTGATGAAGGTTTCTATAGGCAGCTGCTTTACTTGCAGCCCTAGGAAGAAACTTAATTCTCCCATCATGCTCATCTCGAACTTTGATTGCATCAGGTTGGAAAACTTTTCACAGAGAACTTTGTTAGTGGATCCGAAAATGATGTCATCTATATAAATTTGTACAAGGAGAATGCTGTCTAAATCTTTTATCCTAAACAGGGTCTTGTCAACTATACCTTTCTTGAATCCGTTTTCCAACAAATAGAGAGATAAGATGTCATACCAAGCTCTTGGTGCTTGTTTAAGTCCATACAGAGCTTTATGCAGTCTAAAAACTTTTTCTTCTACTTGGTCTTCAAAGCCTGGAGGTTGCTCTACATATACTTCTTCTGTAGTCTAAGAAGATCATTAAGAAATGTACTCTTCACATCCATCTGATATACATTGAAATTCATGTGAGCTGCATATGCCAGAAAAATCCTTATGGCTTCCAACCTTGCTACAGGGGCAAAGGTCTCATCAAAATCAATTCATTCTTCCTGGTAGTATCCTTTAGCAACTCTTTGTTTCTTACAACACGCCCTAATTCATCCAGCTTGTTTTCTAACACCCACTTTATTCCAATGACTCCTTGATGAGTTGGTCTTGCAACTGTATTCCAAACTTAATTTCTTTCAAATCTATTTAGCTCTTCTTACATGGCTTGAACCCAGTTGCTATCTTGAAGAGCTTCTTCAATGTTCTTTGGCTCTGTCTGAGAGATAAAACATGCAAATATTGCTTCATGATGAATAGACCTTCTTGTTGGATCTCCAATGATGAGATCTCTAGGGTGATTTCTTAGCTATGTCCTGTCAGGTTCATAGGTATGCACAGGTCTAGGTTGCTCCTCGGTATGCTGTAAGATTATAGGTTCTGCTGATTATCTGCTGCATCCAGAGATGCAACATCTTCTTCTTTATCTTTTGTTGAAGGTAGAACTCCTTCTGTATAGGGAACATCATTTTCCTTCAAGGGGGTTGTTCCTTTAGCAGGTTCTTCCAGCTTGCTTGTGTCACAATGTGGTTCATCAAATACCACATGAATTAACTCTTCAACCACCAAGGTTCTTTGTTGAAGATTCTGAAAGCCTTACTTACAGTAGAGTATCTAAGAAATACTCATTCATCTGATTTTGCATCAAAGGTCTTTAAATGCTCATTTCTATTGTTGAGAATGTAACACCTGCATCCAAAGATATGCAAATGGGAAATGTTTGGTGTGTATCCATTCCATACTTCATATGGGGTCTTGTCTAGATCTTTGTTAATCAGACATCTGTACTGAGTATAGCATACAGTATTGGTAGCTTCAGCCCAAAATCTCTTGGGTATCTCTGTCTCTGCTATCATTACTCTTGCTGCTTCCTTGAGGGTCCTATTCCTTCTTCCAGCAACACCATTCTGTTGAGGTGTTCTTGCAGCAGAGTATTCATGACGAATACCGTTATCAGAACAGTATTTTTCTATGAACTTGTTGGTGAACTCAGTTTCTCTGTCAGATCTAATCTTTACAATGCTCAAACTTTTCTCATTTTGAATCTTCTTCATGAGGTCAGACAGCTTGTTCTGAGTTTTTGATTTCTTAGCAAGAAAGATGGTCCATGTATATCTGGAATAGTCATCTACTACTATAAGTGAGTACTTCTTCCCACTTATGCTCATTAGTTCTACTGGTCCAAAGAGGTCCATGCGTAGAAGATCTAGGATCCTATGAGATGAGTTCTGCAACTTGTCTTTGAATGAACTATTTACTTACTTTCCTTTTTGACAAGCTCCACAGATATTTTCTTTCTTGTATGCCACATCTGGCAGTCCTCTTACAAGTCATTTTCTTGCTAACTTGTTTATAATCTTGAAGTTCAAATGACTAAGCCTCTTATGCCACAACCAGCTTAGCTCTGATGGACTCTTTATAATAAAGTATATAGGTTGAATAGAAGAGCTCCAATCTGCAAGATATATATTTCCTCTTCTTGTTCCTGTAAGCTTGACTTCATTTAATGTGCTTTTCTTGATTAGACACTTATTGAGGTTGAACTCCACAGTGTATCTTTTGTCAAAAAATTGACTGATGCTAGCAAGTTATATCTGAGACCTTTCACATAGGATACATCCTTGATCTTTATATTTCCTTTGATCAGATTTTCACTGCCTTTTGTGCTTCCTTTGGAATCATTTCCAAAGATAACCTTCGTGCTAGAACCGTCGGATCGCCGATTCTATACGATTATCTCATTCGGGGTCCATGGAAATATGATTAACACACAACGGATAAACGAATCATACATTTTCCACCGATATTAGTTCTAAGGTCAGAACTGTAGATCGAAGAATCGATGGAGCCTGGACCTCACGATCTTCCGCTGTATTCCTTGTCTTTTTCTCGAACGTTGTGTGGGCAATGAGCTATGGAGACTTTCAGCCGTCTTCTACTAAAACGTATCTCAGATTTTATGTCTAGAAACGGCTGACTTGAGGCTTATTTATAGGCTACAACAGGGACCTTGAGGAAGATTAAGAATCGGTCTCCTGATAGGCTTAGGAGTCCTAAATTCAATCGGAACATACTTCTTAAGCCTATCAATAATATCTCAATCCATTAAAAAAATATTATTGAACTACCGTCCTTTATCCATATTAAATATGGGCTCTTATTTATTATGTGCGCATTTATCTCCCCTCATTTAAGATATCGAATGTCCGTTAATTAAATGAATTACTGACAATTCAATTAATTAACATTTAATTCCAAGAGTAGTACCACTCAACTTTATTATCATGCCGGAATAAATCCACTTGCAGGGTTTACATGATAATCCTTATGAGCTCCTCAAGGAGACATTATCATCCTAAATAATTAGGACACAGTTTCATTATATAATCAACAGCACACCATATAATTAACATTGTATCCCAATTTACCGAGCTTATTAATTTAATAAATAAATCTCACTCATTGGTAAATTAAAGAAAACATATATCGAGTATACATGCCCGTTATCATATAATGATTAAGAGGATGCACATCCATAATAACAGAGGTCTTGTTTTATTTACATAGTCAGTATAAATAAAACAACTTCAATTGGTCCTGCTCAATACATACAAAATGTACTAGTGTAATTTTATAATTAAGATAAATTAATACCAAATTACACTACAACCATTCCGATAATTTGTCCAAAATTATCTCGGTTGTGAGCTACCATTTATAATCTATAAGTAACTGATAACATAATCTTCTGTGTGGCACCACACACCATGTTATCTACAATATAAATTAATTGGATAATTTCAATAACATATATAACAAATATATAAAATGAAAACATTTGACCATAAAAGATTCTCATATCATAAATAGATGTTTACATAAAAGCTAGGCTTATAGTATACATCCTAACAATCTCCTACTTATACTAAAAGATTATGCTGTCATATACACTGCTATACATCTGATTCCCATCCCATCAACATGCTCATCGAAGGCTTTCGCCGAAAGGGCCTTTGTGAAAGGATCTACTAGGTTATCGGCTGATGCAATCTTGGCGACAACAACTTCCCCTCGTTTTACGATATCTCGTATCAGGTGGTACTTGCGCTCAATGTGTTTACTTGCCTTATAGGCTCGTGGTTCCTTCGAGTTTGCTACTGCACCACTATTATCACAATAAATTGTGATAGCTTTAGGCAAACAAGGAATCACTTCTAAGTCCATCAAGAAGTTTCTGAGTCATATAGCTTCTTTGGCTGCCTCAGAGGCTGCCACATACTCAGCTTCCATGGTGGAGTCAGAAACACATTTCTGCTTCACACTTCTCCACACTATAGCTCCACCTCCCAAGGTAAACACATACCCCGAGGTTGATTTACTGTTGTCCCTATCTGACTGGAAATCAGAATCCGTGTAACCCACAGGAAATAAATCATTTGCCTAGTAAACTAGCATATAATCTCTAGTCCTTTTCAGGTACTTTAAAATATGCTTTACGGCAGTCCAATGACCTTGTCTTGGGTTACTTTGATATTTACTGACCATGCCTACGGCAAAGCAGATATCCGGTCTCGTACATAGCATCGCATACATCAAGCTTCCTACAGCCGAAGCATAAGGAACTGCTTTCATTTCCTCTATCTCCTTTGGTGTCTTAGGACACATTTTCTTAGATAAAGGCACTCCATGTCTAAAAGGTAGAAAACCTTTCTTGGAGTTTTGCATGCTAAAACGAGCTAGGATAGTGTCAATGTATGAAGCTTGAGATAAGCACAACATCCTTTTCTTGCGATCCCTTATTACATTGATCCTAAGAATATGTCCAGCTTCTCCCAAATCCTTCATAGCAAACTGCTTGGACAGCCATACCCTTACGTCTAAAAACACCTTGACATTGTTTCCAATTAACAAGATATCATCTACGTATAGTACAAGAAATACCACCACGTTTCCGTCACTCTTCTTATATACGCAAGATTCATTCGGACATGGAATAAATCCATAAGACTGGATTACTTCATCAAAACGAATGTTCCAAGATCTCAAAGCTTCTTTCAGTCCATAAATAGATCGATTGAGCTTACACACAAGATGATCTTTGCCCTTTGCAATGAATCCCTCAGGTTGCTTCATATAGATGTTTTCTTCAAGACTTCCATTAAGGAAAGCTGTCTTGACATCCATCTGCCAAACCTCGTAATCCATATGAGCAGCAATAGACAAAAAAATTCTGATAGACTTAAGCATGGCTACCGGTGAAAAGGTTTCCTCATAATCGATCCCTTCTTTTTGAGTATACTCTTTCGCAACAAGCCTTAATTTAAAGGTTTCTACCTTTCCATCTGATCCTCGTTTTCTTTTGTAGACCCATTTACATCCAATGGCTTTTACACCATTTGGTGGTTCTACATGCTCTCAGACTTGATTAGAATCCATAGATTCTATCTTAGAGAGCATTACCTTTTGCCAAGATATCGCATCTTTATCTTGGAGTGCTTCGTCATAAGTCCAGGGATCTATTTCATGTTGACCAGGGACCAAGTCTGAAGACTCTCCCAAAAACATGAATCTATCAGGTTGTCTAACAACCCTCCTACTACGACGAAGCACTATCGGTATTTGTGTATCATTAGTAACACGCGGTGCAGTCACTTGTGGTATCTCATCTTGTCCCATTGATACATAAGAATTATCCCCTCTCATTTCCTCAAGAACAATTTTACTCATGGACTTGTGGTTCATTACATAGTCTTCTTCTAAAAATCGGGCAGTTGTGCTAACAATGACTTTCTGATCTTTAGGACTATAAAATAAACCACCTTTCGTTCCTCTAGGATAGCCCACAAACAAGTGTACTTCCGTACGAGATTCCAACTTATCAGCATCTCCCTTCAGCACATGTGCTGGACTACCCCAAATCCGAATGTGTTTCAGACTAGGCTTGCGCCCAACCCACAATTCTGTGGGAGTAAAGGGTACTGACTTAGAAGGTACCAAGTTTAGAATGTACGTTGCTGTTTCCAGAGCATACCCCCAAAATGAATTTGGTAATTCTGAATAACTCATCATTGATCTAACCATTTCCATAAGAGTCATATTCCTTCGTTCTGCCACACCATTCTGTTGGGGTATACCCGATTAAGACAATTGGAATTGTATCCCAACCTCTGATAAGTAACTCCTAAGATCTCCTAAGAGGTACTCACCACCACGATCAGATCGTAGTGTTTTGATACATTTACCATGACGTTTCTCCACATCAGCCTTGCACACTTTGAACTTGTCAAAGCACTCAGACTTGCGGCGCATCAAGTAAATGTATCCATATCTCGAATAATCGTCTATAAAAGAGACAAAATATTGGAAACCACCTCTTGCCTGAATAGTTATAGGGCCACAAAAATCAGAATGAATCAATTCTAACACTTCTTTGGCTCTATACCCCTTGGCCTTAAAAGGCCTTTTGGTCATTTTTCCTTCCAAGCAGGATTCGCAGGTTGGATAGTTTTCCACTTCCAAGGAACCCAAAGGTCCATCGGCTATCAACCTTTGAATCCTCCTTAAGTTAATATGACCCAACCTTAGATGCCAAAGATATGTTTGATTCATTTTGGAAGGTTCTTTTCTCTTATTAGTTTTAGAAGATGTGTTATTAAGTTCCATTTGTTGCATCGTAGGAGTTATTGGATTAAGAGTATATAAATTGTCAACCAACATACCAGAACAGATAATAACTCTATTCTTCTTGACTACAACTTTGTCATCAAAAGAAACACAATATCCATCCATAAAAAGTTTAGAAACTGAAATTAAATTCTTTCTAAAACAAAGTACGTAAAGACAATTTCTCAAAACCAAAGTCTTATTCTTATGAAAAGATAAATGAACGTCTCCCACTACAATGGCCTCTACTTTCGCAGCGGTGCCCATGTATATAGTAATCTCTCCATCACTTAGTCATCTGGTTTCCTAGAACCCCTGCAATGAATTGCAGACATGATCAGTGGCTCCCGTATCTACACACCAGGTACCGGTAGATAACACCGCTAAACATGTTTCAACAACTATTGAAAAAGATATACCTGAATTGTTCTCTTTTTTACGGGGACAATCAACTTTCCAATGTCCAGCCTGCTTGCAATGGAAGCACTTGTCTTTCGGCTTTTTCACACCACCTTGTGGCTTAGCCACTTGAGGTGCAGCCGTCTTCTTTGCTGAAAAATTATGTTTCTTCTTCTTCTTTCCGCCTTGCGGTTTAGAAGCAGAAACATTTTCTACAACATAAGCCTGAGAATTTTGATGAAACAGTCCCTCTGCTGATTGGAGTTCTATCAGAAGTTCCGCCAATGAATACAACCTCTTATTCATGTTGTAGTTCAGACGGAACTGCTCAAAATTCTTAGACAGCATTTGGAGAACGATATCGACCTGGGTTTCCCCATCGATTTCAGCTCCAAGGACCTCCATCTCATTTAGATGAGCTATCATCTTGAGGACATGATCACTCACAGGTGTCCCCTTAGCCATGGTGGTAGTCATCAAGTTTCTCATAGCCTCTTGTCTGGCAGCCCGACTCTGGTGTCCAAAGAGTTTTTTGAGATTATGCATCATATCATAGGCAGTAGGTATGACCTGATACTGATGTTGCAGCACATTTGACATGGAAGCCAAAATGTAACACCGCGCCATCTCTTCTGTCTTGACCCACTTCCTATAAAGCATTTTCTCCTCTTCAATAGAGTTTTCATCAGGCATGTCAGGACAGTGCTCAGTGAGTACAAAATTGTCCTCTTCAGCAGTCAGGACATTGTCCAGGTTTCGTTTCCAATCAATATAATTAGGACCAGTAAGTTTGTTTTCTTTAAGTATAATAGCAAGAGGATTGAAAGCCATAATGAAAATCCTGAGAATCACATGAATAAACACATAGGTCAAATCATTTGAATTGACAAATCATATTGTTCCCTCAAACAACATAATTTAAATTCACCAACACCTCAATACACCGTGAACTTCGTATGCCACGATAGTGTGGACGTATACTTATTCAAACATTTATTAGAGGAGGTTTTACCCATTAATTTTATTATCTTGTCAACTTAACTTTATGACAAATAAAATTAATAGTTGGTATTGCTTTGGCCATACAAATAATAGCAGTGACTCCGATGGGGAGGATACTTATCAAATGCATCTAAGTGTATACCATTACTTGATACTAAGTCCATTATCTAGGATTATATCCCTTCAGATGGAGAAGATGACATACTCCTAGACAACTTTCTATAATCATCCATAAAGGAAGTTTGATTTAGTGATCCGTAAATGAACTCATCCGATTTGGAGGAAGGCACTTAAAACCAACACGCAAGTTCAAATGCATCACTTACAAACCAGTAATGGAGGCCATGAGATTTATTAAAATAATTAATCCCTCTCCCACTTAGTAATTTAACATGAGGGATTTTAACATGCATATCATATGAAACACATAAAAGCATGCTTGATAAAACAACACATATAAGGTAATAAATATGAAAACATAATTTCCAACTATTATGGCCTCGTTATATCGCCGTATTCTTGAATATTTGCCGAACAGGGATCAAAGTAGGATGGAAGTCATCGATCAGCACGGTCAGACTGTGCCATTCGGCACAGTCGTGCTCGACTTGTAAACACGCCGCACGGTAGACCGTGTCGTACAGCACGATCGTGCCTTGTTATCCAGCTTCAGTCTTCAGCCGGGTACGGTCTGACCGTGCTCCACAAACGACCTTCGTGTTGGAATCACCGGATCGCCGACTCTATACGATTATCTGATTCGGGGTCCATGGAAATATGATTAACGTGCAGCGGATAAACGAATCATATATTTTCCACCGATATTAGCTCTAAGGTCAGAACTGTAGATCGAAGAATCGATGGAGCCTGGACCTCATGATTTTCTATTGTATTCCTTGCCTTTTTCTCGAACGTTGTGTGGACAACGAGCTATCGAGACTTTTAGCCGTCTTCTACTAAAACGTATCTCAGATTTTGTGTGTCTTGAAACGGCTGACTTGAGGCTTATTTATAGGCTACAACAGGGACCTTGAGGAAGATTAGGAATCGGTCTCTTGATAGGCTTAGGAGTCCTAAATTCAATCTAAATATACTTCTTAAACCTATCAATAATATGTCAATCCACTAAAAAGATATTATTGAACTACCGTCCCTTATCCATATTAAATATGAGCTCCTATTTATTATGTGCACATTTATCTCCCCGTGTTTAAGATATCGAATGTCCGTTAATTAAATGAATTATTGGCAATTCAATTAATTAACATTTAATTCCAAGAGTAGTACCACTCAACTTTATTATCATGCCGGAATAAATCCACCTACAGGGTTTACATGATAATCCTTATGAGCTCCTCAAGGAGACATTATCATCCTAAATAATTAGGACAAGGTTTCATTATATAATCAACAGCACACCATATAAACAACATTGTATCCCAATTTACCGAGTTTATTGATTTAATAAATAAATCTCACTCATTGGTAAATTAAAGAAAACATATATCGAGTATAGATGCTCGTTATCATATAATGATTAAGAGGACGCACATCCATAATAACAGAGGTCTTGTTTTATTTACGTAGTCAGTATAAATAAAACAACCTCAATTGGTCCTGCTCAATACATACAAAATGTACTAGTGTAATTTTATAATCAAGATAAATTAATATCAAATTACACTACAACCATTCCGATAATTTGTCCAAAATTATCTCGGTTGTGAGCTACCATTTATAATTTATAAAGAACTGATAACATAATCTTCTGTGTGGCAGCACACACCATGTTATCTACAATATAAATTAATTGGATAATTTCAATAACATATATAACAAATATATAAAATGAAAACATTTGACCATAAAAGATTCTCATATCATAAATAGATATTTACATAAAAGTTAGGCTTATAGTATACATCCTGACACTTCGGTCCTTT
Organism: Scutellaria barbata; assembly: GCA_028654395.1. Taxonomy (NCBI): domain Eukaryota; kingdom Viridiplantae; phylum Streptophyta; class Magnoliopsida; order Lamiales; family Lamiaceae; genus Scutellaria; species Scutellaria barbata. The sequence goes on from CM053654.1 coordinate 8,465,840, forward strand.
GCATGATTGAAAATCTATCAAGGCTTCTTTATTGCCAATCATGTGTCTTGAGCAGCCACTATCTATGTACCATACTTCACTGCTACAACCTGGCACTGAAACTTGCAACAATTTCAAATAGATTTAGGTACCCATCTCTGCACGGGTTCTTTGGGGTTAGTTTCTTTTGGAACCTAAATTTTCTTAACAGTCAAGGCTTTGTTGTAAGTTTCATTAGTTCTCTTTCTGTAGGCAGTCTTGTTCGTAAACTGCTTGTTTAAAGTGTGTGCAGAAACTATATGTGTTACCAACACTTTTGTAGTGTGGTCTTCCACCATACTTCCCTGGAGTATGTCCTTTCTGAGGTTTAGACATGAAGGTCTTATTATTGGTGGGATAATTTTTTTTATGCTGCAACTTTGTGGGTCACTGTATCTTTTTGCTGCATACAGCAGATGGCTTCTGCTGCAACCAGCTCTTATATACAGGCTTACTTCCTGCAGTTGAGCATAGGGGCTTCTTTCCCCTGTCCATCAACATTGGTTTGTTCAAGATCTTCTCAGAGTTATAGGATAACTCATTCTCCATTGAAGTTTCAGCTTGAATAAACACCACAACCTTAGATGTACTTGCTGTATCCTGAGAAGTGTGAGTGCTGTATCCTAAGCCAATTTTCTCAAAAAGGACTCCTGGCCTGATTCAGACACTCTCTTGCTTCTTTAGCCGACTTGTTAAATATTCTAATCGTAGACTACAAGTTCTCCTTCTCATTCTCTAGCTTGGTGACCAACAGATTGAGCCTTGAGACCTCCTTTTGAATCTTGCTGCATTTTGAACTATCAAATTCACATGCTGTTAGCATTTTTGTAAGATCAATGTTTTTGTTTCTAAGGATCTCGTTTTCAACTCTTAGTTCTTATTCTCAACCTTTAGCTCCTCATGAGTTGAGTTTATCTACTCAAAGTCACTCATGATCCTCTTGAGGGAGTGGATCATGTTCAGCTCCTCTTTATCAGGTATGGACAATGATTGGTAATTTACCTCATCTTCTTTGTTGTCCTCACAGTCTTTTACCATCAGGTAAATCAGTGCTTCTTCGTCTAAGGATGAGGTTTCACTGTCGCTGTCAGAAGATTCAGTAGATTTCAGCATCTCCTTTTGAGAATGTTGTATCCTTAGCTTTCTCAATTTCTCCAATGAGAGCTCTAAGCTTGTGTCTATCATCTCTCCTATTTTCTCTCCTTTGCTCTCTTTCTCCTTTTGGATACTTGTGCACTGTAGGGTGTGGACAACTTCTTGTATAGTGTCCCGGTTTCCTGTAATTATAACACAAGTTAAAATTGTTTGAATTTGATTGAGGAGAGGGAGATACCTGAGGAGGTGGATGACTCTTTCTGAAGTCACTCCTCTTGTTGTTATTGCTGTTGCTATTGCTCTTCATGAATCTTCTAAACTTCCTTAGAATAAGAGCCATATCCTCTTCAGCATCCTCAGCTGTAAGTTCTGACTGCTTGTTGTAACTTATTGTTGCTACATCCTTTGTGCTTTTTACAGTCAGTGCAGTGACCTTTAAACTTGATTCTTCTGCCTCCTTCTTCCTTTTGTTGATATCATATTCGAAGGCCTTGAGGTCAGAGAAGAGGTCTAATGTGCTCATAGATTTCAGATCCATAGACACTCTCATAGCATTGGTCTTGCTGTCCCACTCCGTTGGAAGGGCTTTTAGTACTTTCATATTTTTCTTCTTTTGAGTATAGTGCTTGCCCAAAGCTTCAAGTTCATTCACTATCGAAGTGAATCTCAGGTCTAGCTGCTCTAGAGTCTTTTCATTCTTCATTCCGAAGAGCTCAAATAATTGGGTGGCGTTGGAGATCTTATTCTCCTTCGTGAGTTCTGTGCCTTCACATATTTGCTCAAATTTCTCCTATATCTCCTTGGATGTTCTGTATGTCTTGACCTTGCTGAAGGTGCATTTATCCAAGGTGATGAATAGAGCATTTTTGGCCACATTGTCCAGGTTGGCTCTCTTCCTATCTTTGTTGTTCCACTCTTGTCTGGGCTTGATCAGGAAATTAGGTGGTGGAGGTGCTCCTTTCTCCATATCTCTTCCCAACATGGTTTGGCCACATTGTCCAGGTTGGCTCTCTTCCTATCTTCATTGTTCCACTCTTGTCTGGGCTTGATCAGGAAATTAGGTGGTGGAGGTGCTCCTTTCTCCATATCTCTTCTCAACATGGGATTCACCTTTGTGGGAATAATCTGTCCTTCTATGATAACTCTTAATATCTCATCATTCATCGGTGAAAGGTATGTCTGTATTCTTATCTTCCAGTCATCATACTCATCTATGGAAAACATAGGTAATTTATGGTTCGAGGAGTCCATGATATGTTAAAATATGAGATTTTACAAAGATGTAGAGAAAACAATGGGTATTGGGTTGGATCTGGTAGGTGACCAGATAAGTTGGCTTTTAACCCAACTTACTCTGATACCACTTGTTGGTCCCAGGTGGTGTCCGAGGTTCAGAGGGGGATGTATGAACCTTGGTCAATTTTCAAAATCTTTTTCAAACTTACTGTTCTGCAAGTTACTTGAACTTACAGCACCAGTAGTTACTGCTTATAGCACTAGCATGCAGTGCTGCATGCTATAACTAAGAGTTTTACGTAGTGAAAATTATCATTTTACCCAAGGCTTATGACAAGATATGTATATAACAAAATATAGTATAGATATAAAAAATAATAAAAACACTTATGACTTAAAGTGGTTCGAAGGTGGTGTAATCCTTCTACATCCACTCTACTGCTACCTCGAGTAGGAACTTCGTTAAGCAAGATTGATTTACAGGACTCTCCTCACAATCTATCAATCTAACGAGCTAACACCTACTAAAACCTAGCGTACATACAACAACTGCAAGTTCTAAAGGTAAACCCACACATGATTTCACACTCCCACACAAGAAAGTTGTCTATCACATAGACAACTATAAAAATAGCAAGAATAAATCCTATCAACTGTTCGACACCTAAAATAACCTACCACACAGCAACAAGGTTAAAGTATATATGGTTGATCTTCAACTGGTATGGTGAAATGAGCTTCTGAATCCTTCTTTGGATCTATCAGCTTGAACTTGTTTACTTCACTTTTTGGTCGAGTGACTGATACTGAATGAATTTAAGATAATGGAGCTTTGAATGTTTGAGCTTGTTTGAGAGTAGAATGTTTCAGTTTGTCAGTACTCAGCTTCAGTGTTGCTCGACCTCTACTTATACTTGTAAAAAGATATCCGTTGAAGGAGATATCTCTCATTTGAAATAAAGCTTCTGATCAAAGGCATGGCTAGCATTTAATGCACCTTGACTTATCTCCTCAGAGCATTCAATACGGTGGTTGTGGCTCATAACTTTCTGCAGCCTGTCAGGCCATGTGTCGACTTGGCATTGGCTCCATGTCTGCAACTTTGATCTTGTTTCGAACGACTTTATATATACTTGCTTCATTTTTCATTACTCATATTGCATTTATCCTTCCTTAGATTGTAGGATGTTGGATTTATTCTACATAGACGAGGTTTGTTGAGTATGCATCAAGTCATGTCTTCAGCTCTGTATCCTTGCTCTTTTTGCAGCAACTCTTTTCATATAGATCTGCTGTATCTTTTACTTGCAGCATTCTTGTAAGCACTTCTTGCAGCGTAGTATCTTTTCTTCTTACAGCTGTGTTGCAGTGACTTCTTTCTGCAACCTGTATCTTCTACTTGCAATGGCCCTGCTTGTCATTCTTTCTTACATGCTGCATTGCTGCATCCATTTCTTACAGTATCTTCATACATTCATTTTCTTGATGCAACACGATCTTGTTGAGCTCCTCCATCTTTCTGAACCTATAACTATAGACTCAATCCTAGTCTATGATTTCACTTAAACAATGTGAGAAATAGGGTACTCTAACTTCCTATTATGTATATGGTTTGTCTCATCAAAATCTATACACTGAAATCTCAACACAATCCCTCATGAAGCTATATTTGCTTGCTTCATCTCCCAAACTAAACCTAAAAGCATTGAAGATGCTCTTCAAGACAGTAATTGGGTTCAAGCCATGTAAGAAAAGCTAAATGGATTTGAAAGAAATTAAGTATGACATACAGTTCCTAGACCAACTCATTAATGAGTAATTGGAATCAAATGGGTGTTTAAGAACAAGCTGGATGAGTCTGGTCTAGTGGTGAGAAACAAAGTAAGGCTTGTAACCAAAGGATATTGCCAGGAAGAAGGAATTGATTTTGATGAGACCTTTGCTCCAGTAGCAAGACTGGAAGCAATAAGGATCTTTCTGGCCTATGCAACTCACAAGAACTTTAATGTATATCAAATGGATATAAAGAGTGATTTTCTCAATAGTCTTCTGTTAGAGGAAGTTTATGTGGAACAACCTCCAGGTTTTGAAGACCAAGCAGAAGTGAAAATATTTAGACTATACAAAGCCTTGTATAGTTTTAAGCAAGCTCCAAGAGCTTGGTATGACACTTTATCTCTCTATTTGTTGGAGAATGGTTTCAAGAAAGGAACAGTGGATAAGACTTTATTCAGAATTCAAAATGGAGAAAGTATTCTCCTTGTGTAGATTTATATGGATTATATCATCTTTGGATCCACCAACAAAGATCTTTGTGAAAAGATTTCAAATCTGATGCAGTTAAAGTTTGAGATGAGCATGATGGGAGAATTGAGCTTCTTTCTTGGACTGCAAGTAAAACAACTAAGTACAGAAACCTTCATCAGTCAAGTTAAGTACACAAAAGAGCTTATAAAGAAGTTTGGGATGGAAAATGGATCTGCTACATCTATTCCTATGGCAACATCAATAAGCCTTGACAAAGATGAGGATGGAAAAGATGTGGAAAATACTAAGTACAGATGGCTAATAGGATCTCTGCTGTATTTAACAACAACAAGACCAAACATCATGTTTGCAGTAGAAGTTTGTGCAAGATTTCAATCTGCACCAAAGGAATCACATCTTATAATAGTAAAAAGAATCATCAAATACTTAAAAGGAACTCAAGAAGTAGGCCTCTGGTATTCTAAGAAAGGGGGATTCAATCTAAAAGGCTACTCTGACTCAAACTATGCTGGCTACAAAATAGACAGAAAAAATATAAATGAAACATGTTAATTTTTTGGAAATAGACTTGTATCATGGTTCTGCAGAAAATAAATATCTATAGCAACATCTACAGCTGAAGCAGAATATATTGCAGCAGGAAGTTGTTGTACTCAAATCCTCTGGATACAGCAGCAACTAAGAGACTATGAGATTGACGAAAAACAGACCCCCATTCTCTATGATAATACAAGTGCCATTGCTATAAACAATAATCCTGTTTTTCACTCAAGAACAAAGCACATTGACATCAGACATCACTTCATAAGAGATCATATGGAAAAGAAAGATGTAGTGCTAGAGAAAGATTGTTAGGATGTATACTATAAGCTTAGCTTTTGTATAAACATCTATTTATGATATGAGAATCTTTTATAGTCAAGTGTTTGCATTTTATATTTGTTATATATGTTATTGCAATTGTCCAATTAATTTATATTGTAGATAACATGGTGTGTGGTGCCACACAGAAGATCATGTTATCAGTTTCTTATAAATTATACATGGTAGCTCACAACCGAGATAATTTTGGATAAATTATCGGAATGGTTGTAGTGTAATTTGGTATTAATCTATCTTGATTATAAAATTACACTAGTACATTTTGTATGTATTGAGCAGGACCAATTGAGGTTGTTTTATTTATACTGACTAAATAAATACAACAAAACCTCTATTATTATGGATGTGCGTCCACTTAATCATTATATGATAACGGGCATGTATACTAGATATATGTTTCTTTAATTTACCAATGGGTGAGATTTATTTATTAAATCAATAAGCTCGGTAAATTGGGATACAATGTTGTTTATATGGTGTGCTGTTGATTATATAATGAAACTGTGTCCTAATTATTTAGGATGATGATGTCTCCTTGAGGAGCTCATAAGGATTATCATGTAAACCCTGCAGGTGGATTTATTTCGGCATGATAATAAAGTTGAGTAGTACTACTCTTGGAATTAAATGTTGATTAATTGAATTGTCAGTAATTCATTTAATTAACGGACATTCGATATCTTAAACACGGGGAGATAAACGCGCACACAATAAATAGGAGCCCATATTTAATATGGATTTGAGACGGTAGTTTAATAATATCTCTTTAGTAGATCGAGATATTATTTGATAGGCTTAAGAAGTATATTCAGATCGAATTAAGGACTCCTAAGCCTATCAGGAGACCGATTCCTGATCTTCCTCAAGGTCCCTGTTGTAGCCTATAAATAAGCCTCAAGTCAGTCGTTTCTAAACACACGAAATTTGAGATACGATTTAGTAGAAGGCGGCTGAAAGTTTTGATAGCTCGTTGCCCACACAACGTTCTAGAAAAAGGCGAGGAATACAGCAGAAGATCGTGAGGTTTAGGCTTCATCGATTTCTCGATCTACAATTCTGACCTTAGAACTAATATCGGTGCAAAAGGTATGATTCGTTTATCCACTGCACGTTAATCATATTTACATGAACCCCTATTCGGATAATTGTATAGGATCGGCGATCTCTCGGTTCCTACAATTGGTATCAGAGCCATGGTTTTCTGACTCTATGCGATTGAATCGGTTAATTCTATTATGAATCGTATCTTGAAGCATGCGTATTTTAGATCGGAAAATAATAGGATATTTGAGATTATGATTTTCTGCAGGAACCCTAAATCCAACTATTATGGTCTGAATGTATGTTTATGTATGAATTAAACCCTCAAACATGTCGAGGTTGTTTTTTGAATGTATGATTGTAATAGTAAAATCACGGCGGTTTGTCGTGTTAGGTTTTAATTTTCTGTTCGATCTAGATTATATGTAAACTCCTTCGTGGAGTATAAGATCGATGGATGTAATTAGATACAGAGTTAGGGTTAGGGTTGCGATGCAGATTCGGTGGATCATGGAGATTCTGGAGGCCAGAAGTCACGACTGAAAGAGAAGAAAGAGGTCGATCCCCGTTCGGCAAATATTAGAGAACACGATGATATAATGAGGCCATAATAGTTGGAATTTATGTTTTCCATATTTATTATCTTTATATATGTTGTTTTACCAAGCATGTGTTATGTGTTTCATCTGATATGCACATTAAAATCCCTCATGTTAAATAACTAAGTAGGAGAGGGATTAATTTTAAATAAATCCCGTGACCTCCATTACTGGTTTGTAAGTGATGCATTTAAACTTGCGTATTGTCTTTAAGTGCCTTCCTCCATATCTGATGAGTTTATTTGCGGATCACTAGATCAATCTTCATTTATGGATGATTATAGAAAGTTGTCTAGGAGTATGTCATCTTCTTCATCTAAAGGGACATAATCCTAGATAATGGACTTAGTATCAAGTAATGATATATACTTAGATGCATTTGATAGGTATCCTCCCCATCGGAGTCACTGTTGTTATTTGTATGGCCAAAACGATACCAACTATTAATTTTATTTGTCATAAAGTTAAGTTGACAAGATAATAAAATTAATAGGTAAAACCTCCTCTAACAAATGTTTGAATTAGTATACGTCCACACTATCGTGGCATACGAAGTTCACGGTGTATTGAGGTGTTGGTGAATTTAAATTATGTTGTTTGAGGGAACAATATGATTTGACAATTCAAATGATTTGACCTATGTGTTTATTTATGTGATTCTCAGGATTTTCATTATGGCTTTCAATCCTCTTGCTGTTATACTTAAAGAAAACAAACTTACTGGACCTAATTATATTGATTGGACACGAAACCTGGATATTGTCCTAACTGCTGAAGAGTATAAGTTTGTACTCTATGAGGACTGTCCTGAAATGCCCAATGAAAACTGTTGGTCCAAAGTAGTGTCCGAGGTTCAGAGGGGGGGTGAATGAACCTTGGTCGATTTTCAAAATCTTTTAAAACAACCGTTCTGCACTGCAAGTTACTTGAGCTTACAACGATAGATGGTTACTGCTTGCAACGCTACTATGCAGTGTTGCACGCTGTAACCTGGAGTTTTGTACGCAGCGGAAATTAACTTTAAAACACAAGGCTGTTTTTCTCAAGGATGCTTCTTTCAAAACGTTTTATGGTGAGAGACAGATAATAATGCAGAAGATAAGCGCACAGATAAATAAAACAATTAAACACTTATGGCTTATAGTGGTTCAAAGGTGGTGTAATCCTTCTACGTCCACTTTACTGCTCCTCGAGCAGGAACTTTGTTAAGCAAGATTGATTTACAGGACTCTCCTAACAATCTATCAACTTTACAAAGATACCACCTACTGAAGTCCAGCGTACACACAGCAACTGCAAACTTCAAAGGCTAACCCACACAGGATTCTACACTCCCACACAGGGAAGCTGTCTAACTCTAGACAACTAAACAAACAGCAAGGATCTCTCCTATCAACTGCTTGACACCACTAAAACAACCTAAGCACACAGCAACAAGGTTACAAGAATAAAAGGTTATTCTTCAACTTGTGCTTCGAAGTGAGCTTCTGAATCCGTAAGGAATCCTTTAGCTTGAACTTGCTTCACTTCAGTAGGTTGAGTGACTGATACTGATTGTAGGCTTGAATGCTTGAATTTTGTAAGCTTTGAATTTTTCGCAGATGATTTTCAGATCTTAGTAATAGTAACCAGCTTCAGTGCTCCTCAACCTCTATTTATACTTATAGGAGAAGATGTCCGTTGAAGGAGACATCCCTCTTTTGAATTTGAAGTAGCCTGGCCAAAGCATCGCATTTAATGTGACTTGACTTTACTTTCGGAGCATTTAATGCGGCAGTTGCGGCTCGCAGCTTTCTGCAGCGCGTCAGTCCATGTGGCATCTTCTTATTGGCTCCGTGTCTGCTACTTTGACTTTTTCTTGAACGGCTCTTTTATTCTTGCTTGAATCTCCGTTCCTCGTACTGCATTTATCCTTCCTAGGATTTTCAGGATACTTCGTTTTGTAGTTGGCGCTATATTACTTAACTGACTTGTAAGTCTGCGCTGTATCCTAGGTCCTTGTGCAGCTGATGCTTTCTTTCAGTGCTGCTGTAACTTAGACCTGGTTGCAGTATCTTCTGGCAGTGCTGCTGTAACTTCTTTCTAGCAGTACTCCTGTATCCTTTTCTTGCAGCGTTGCGGTACGCCGTCCTTTCTTACTTTGCTGTAGAAGATTTAACTCATTGAAGTGTTGCTGTATCTTCTTTCAACTAGCTATGTTGTATCCTATCTTCTCACAGCGATGTTGTATTCCTTCTTGCAGTGATAACTTCGTTTAAGGCTTAGATACAGCTTTATCCTTTTTCATCCTCCATTTTGACACTTAACACAAGACTCAATTCTAGTCTATTCATTCACTTAAACAATGTGAAAAATGGGGTACTTAAAACTTCCTATTACATATTTGGTTTGTCTCATCAAAATCTAAACATCGAAATCCCAACAAAAACTCTAGTGAAGAGGAGAGATTAGCATATAGGAAGTGGATTAAGGCAGATGAGATGGTGCGTTGTTACATTTTGGCTTCTATGTCAAATGTGCTGCAACATCAGCATCAGGCCTTCCCTACTGCTTATAATATGATGCACAATCTCAAGGAACTCTTCGGACACCAGGGTCGGCCTGCCAGGCAGAAATCTATGAGAAACTTGATGACGACCACCATGACTGAGGAGACACCTGTGAGTGATCATGTCCTCAAAATGATGGCTTATTTGAATGAGTTGGAGGTCCTTGGAGCTGAAATCGATGGGGAAACCCAAGTCGATATCGTTCTCCAAACTTTGCCCAAGAGTTTTGAGCAGTTTTGCCTGAACTACAACATGAATAAAAGGTTGTATTCGTTGGCGGAACTTCTGACAGAACTCCAATCGATAGAGGGACTTTTTCGTCAAAATACTCAAGCTTACATTGCTGAAAATATTTCTACTTCTAAGCCGAAAGGCAGAAAGAAAAAGAAGAAACAAAATCCTCTAGTAAAGAAACCAGCTGGGCCACAAGGTGGCGTGAAAAAGCCGAAGGGTAAGTGCATCAATTGCAAGCAGCCTGGACATTGGAAAATAGATTATCCTCGTAAAAAAGAGAACAATTCAGGTATATCTTTTTCATTAGTTGTTGAAACATGTTTAGCGGTGTTATCTACCGGATCTACCGGTACCTGGTGTGTAGATACGGGAGCCACTGATCATGTCTGCAATTCATTGCAGGGGTTCCAGAAAACCAGACGACTCAGTGATGGAGAAATTACCATATACATGGGCACCGCTGTGAAAGTAGCAGCCGTTGCAGTGGGAGACGTTCATTTATCTTTTCATAAGAATAAGATTTTGGTTTTGAGAAATTGTCTTTACTTACCTTATTTTAGAAAAAATATAATTTCAGTTTCTAAACATTTTATGGATGGATATTCTGTTTCTTTTGATAACAAAGTTGTAGTCAAGAAGAATAAGTTATTATCTGTTTTGGTATGTTGGTTGACAATTTATATACTCTTACTCCAATAACTCCTACGATGCAACAAATGGAAATTAATAACACATCTTCTAAAACTAATAAAAGAAAAGAACCTTCCAAAATGAATCAAACATATCTTTGGCATCTAAGGTTGGGTCATATTAACTTAAGGATGATTCAAAGGTTGATATCCGATGAACCTTTGGGTTCCTTGGAAGTGGAAAATTATCCAACCTACGAATCCTGCTTGAAAGGAAAAATGACCAAAAGGCCTTTTAAGGCCAAGTGGTATAGAGCCAAAGAAGTGTTAGAATTGATTCATTCTGATTTGTGTGGCCCTATGACTATTCAAGCAAGAGGTGGTTTCAAATATTTTGTCTCTTTTATAGACGATTATTCGAGATACGGATATATTTACTTGATGCGCCGCAAGTCTGAGTGCTTTGGCAAGTTCAAAGAGTACAAGGCTGATGTGGAGTAACGTCATGGTAAATGTATCAAAACATTATGATCTGATCGTGGTGGTGAGTACCTCTTAGGAGAGTTTAGGAGTTACTTATCAGAGGTTGGGATACAATCCCAATTGTCTGCACCGGGTACATCCCAACAGAATGGTGTGGCAGAACAAAGGAATAGGACTCTTATGGAAATAGTTAGATCAATGATGAGTTATTCGGAATTACCAAGTTCGTTTTGGGGGTATGCTCTGGAAACAGCAACGTACATTCTAAACTTGGTACCTTCTAAATCAGTACCCTCTACTCCTACAGAATTGTGGATTGGGTGCAAGCCTAGTCTGAAACACGTTCAAATTTGGGGTAGTCCAGCACATGTGCTGAAGGGAGATGCTGATAAATTGGTATCTCGTACGGAAGTACACTTGTTTGTGGGCTATCCTAAAGGAACGAAAGGTGGTTTATTTTATAGTCCTATAGAACCACCAAATGGTGTAAAAGCCATTGGATGTAAATGGGTCTACAAAAGGAAAAGAGGATCAGACGGAAAGGTAGAAACCTTTAAAGCAAGTGTAACACCCCAAAATAATAAAATTCAACTACATAAAATATAATGAGAATTTTCTATAATTGAAATGAGATTTATATAATAATAGTTATAATTATTATTATACTAATAAAAATGAAAGAGAAATAAAAGAAATAAAATTTAATTATATATAAGTATATATGCATATGCACACTATATCCTTCCCTACTAAAAAAAATTTCGTCCTCTAAATTTGAAAAATTACAAGAACACGTTAAATTCGGATACTTTGCCAATATTTCTTCTTCTTCTTCCCAAGTCGCTTCATTGATATCGTGATGGCTCTACTGAACTTTTACTAAAAGCACTTCTCGATTTATGTGCGTCATTCTTGCGCAGGGGCCATGCAAATTTTTCTCTGTATCGTTCCAATTTTAACGGATGTCCCATTATTATCCCAAATAGCCAAATGAGTTTCTTCATATGATAAATCTTTCTTAAGCCCGATTTGTTGTTGATTGCTAACTTGATTCAAATCTAAAATATATTTCCTTAGCATAGACATTTGAAGGACGTTATGTATGCCAACGTAGCCTGGTGATAAAACTAACTTATACATTACTTCTCCGGCTTGTTTCAGAATCTCGAACGGTTCAATATATTTTTGTGTTAACTTGTCCATTTTCCTAAAGCGATAAACTTTCTTAATAGGTGATTCTTTCGAAAAGATCTCGGCTTTTACTTTAAAAATGAAATTCTCTGCGTCATTTATCCGCGTAGGGCCTTTGCCCACTTTCAGCCGTTTGATTTTTCTCTTAAACCCTTTTTTATTATTTTCGTGGTCTGCTCTACAAATTTGATTCTCAAAACTCATTACTTCCCTATATCATAATTTTCTTATTGTATCAGCACGTATTCCAAATCTTGCTTGGATGCATCACTATAAATGATGAATTCTTTCGTCCCGTCTAGTTCCATTAAAATTAGTGCAACCGTTAAGCTTCTTCTCTTCAATTCTTGGAAATTTTCTCGCATTGTTTCGCCCATTGGAATTTCACTTCTTTACGTTCAATCGCGTCATAGGGATAGACATCTTTGAAAATCCTTCAATAAATTTTCTATAAAATCCAGCTAACTCTAGATATTCACCCGTTCAATCTTATTATTATTCTCATATATTTATATTGTTATAGAAGATGTCAAGGTATGGTTTAAATCTTAATGCTTATATGATCTTAGCATCATAGGGAAAACTTCAAATTGGAGCATGGGTTAAGAAGAAGATTTAAGAAATGAGAGAACTTACGATGAGAAATTTGATAAAGAAAAATTAAGGATATCGTGTTTTGATTCAGCTCTTACTCATATGAATTTAGCTTTATTGGGAAAATTTCAAGTTGGAGAATAGGCTAATACTAAGTTTAGGGAAGAAGAGAACTTAGCGAGAAAATTCTGATATAAAAAGATTAGAGATAGTGTTTTCGATTTGATTTTTATTTTATTTTATTTATTTATTATTTTTTTTTTTATTAATTTTTTTTTTTGAACATTTGTGATCATTGATTTTCCTCCAAGGTGGGTCATCTTACCCGTGGTTAATCAGCCGTAATACCAAAATGTGTTATTATCACTAACGGAAGTCTAAAGATTTTATCATGAATATTTTTTTTTTTCAAATCGTTTTATTCTTGAGATTTAAAGAATGTGAAGTTCATTCTAAGCATCTATGTTATTCTAGCTATGGTCACATTTTATGAAAGCTATATTTTGCATTAATTTCTATATGATATTAAAACCCTTTTAAAATCATTTCATTCAACCTATAACATGATTCTATAAATCTCATAAATATCTCAATAAATTTCTCTATCTTTAATTGTCATCATAACCTTATTTGTCACATTGTAATATAACCTGTAATCAAATTGCACAATTTACGAAATCACATCATAAGTTAAAATCATCGTAAAACATAATACAAATTATCCACACATGGTCCCCATAGACCTCAAGCATTAGTCGTGGCTTTACGTATCACACCTGTGTACTAGGGGAAACACACCCACTAGCTCATCCTGTCGTAGACAAGAGCTTATGGTAGTCTCAACCCTATATAACCCAACGACTATGGCAAAACATACACACTAACTCACACAACATTTAGTGGCTAGTGGCAGTGTTTACCAATATAACAATCTTCACAAATAGCATAGCTTAAAATAATATAACCTATCAAATAACACCGCACCAACTCCTGCTACGGCCATTTACGAACACAAGCTCATGCTGCTGCAGTCAGCGGCTCAGTGGCGGCGTCCAGCAACAGTATGTCGATAACAGTGATATCACACAACTACAGGATCATTAACCATTATAACAATTTTAACAAGAAAATATTTATCAGCATAATTTCTAGCCTTAAAGCTCATACTTGTATATAAAAATATGATTACAATTTAATAAAATCTTGTAGCCATGAATGATATAAGATTTTTATACGGTCACATAACATATCATTATAACATACATAAAAAATTTATATAAATTCATAATTTCCACTTCCACATAGGTTTACAGTCATAAAATAATTAAACATCATAATAAAACATACCTTAGCGGAGGCGAAGTAGTAGATTAAATGTGGATGCTAGTAGCTGATAAATTGTTCTTTCAAAGAAAAATTATACTTTTATTTCTAATTGAATTCACAATTTGATAAGAGACTTTTTAGAAAACAAAAAATATTTTAGCAAGTCTACAGAATCGTAGACCCGCTCTGATACCACCTGTAACGCACCAATTCTTTTGTAAATAGATCTTAATTGAAACGTTACTCATTTATAAAATTCACACTTTCAATAAAAATAAAATAAATAAAATCAAGAATAATTCTGAAATCTAAAATTCTTAAATTCATGAAATTGATCATTTTAAAATAAAAAGGTTTTGTAACCTTTGCTCATCGGTTACCAGCATCCACCGCTCGTCTTCCACGTCATAAAATCCTTAAACTGAAAACATTTTAGAAATAGGGGTGAGTGACAAAAGTTTACTCAGTGGGGTGGGGAATTCGGGATGACATAAAATAATTTCTAAAGATTTTACACACATGTCAAACCACCATTCATCACATAAAAAAATAGATTTTCATAAAATGTTTGTCTTTTAATAAAAACAGCATAAAATAGATCACTTCAATTCACGTGGCATAAACCATTTTAAAATGTAAGCATCCCAATCAATCATCATTCACATTCAAACATATCACTTTCATAATCATTCATATCAATTGCATAGCCACCATAGATACGGTTCTTAGCCGCCATAGATGTGGTTTTTAGCCACCATAGATACTGTTCTTAGCCGCCATAGATGTGGTTCTTAGCCGCCATAGATGTGGTTCTTAGCCACCATAGATACGGTTCTTAGCCGCCATAGATGTGGTTCTTAGCCACCATAGATACGGTTCTTAGCCGCCATAGATGTGGTTCTTAGCCACCATAGATGTGGTTCTTAGCCACCATAGATAATTCATATAATTTCACATACATTCATGCTTATAACATCACAAAACATTTATTGTTGTCATTCATCATCTTTCAGCACGTATTCATCATCTATATAATAAAACATGTCACAATTCCTATAAAATAGGATTCATCTTCATCATATAATCACATTGCATGCGTTCAGCACATAAACCCAACACATTTCATATAGCATAATAAAGTTTGTAATTTAAATATTTCGAAAGAAATATAATTACCGACTTAGCAATTTTCCCAACCTTAGAAAACTGAAGCTTCTATTCATAAATTATCGAGCATAATCATCTTTCCTCGTCTCCTACATCGAACATTAAAAATATCTTAGTACTTTGTCTAGTTGTAAATTCGTAAGTTAAGGTCACTAATAATTAAATGTTTTCTTTAGTGTTTTCTTTAATCAGTTGTAACAGGTTTCTGACGATGTTGTGGTTTAAAGAATAAAATAAATGATTTTAAAGTAAATATAGAATTTAAATGGAATTATAATGAAAATGTATTTATTAAAATATTAGAAAACTTAATTAGACTTTATTTAAATCTTGAAAGACTTAGCTTAGTTCCAGGAGAATTAAATTATAAGATATGATTTGGTTTTAATATTGAAGACTTGAAAATAATTCTAAAATAAGTAAATTATAAAGATTTAGCTTAAATTAATTCTTAAGGACCTTTAAAATAATCTTAGAAAATCTAATTATATAATTTACGTTTAACTTAGATATTAATAAAATTGAATATATTTATGATTATGACGTATTTAAGTTAACTAAATAATTTAATTTATAAGAATGAATTCAATTAATTGATATTATAGGTTAATTTAGGAATTATATTTAATTGCATAACATGTTTAGTTAATTTCTATTTAAGAGTATTAAAGTTGATATTAAATTTGATATTCATGTTGGCACTTGACTTTGGGAAATTTACTTGTAAAATTCATAATTAATTTAAGATCATTAGATCATTTTTAACATTATAAAGAATTTATTTAAGTGTTTAATATTTATAATTAGGTCCTTAGTTCGTTTATTAAATTATGAAGATAAAATTATAATGTCTATAATTATATTTAGGACAACTATGTCATTAAATTAAGAGAGATGATAATTAATATTTTAATATGGCCTTTGTTTTGTTTATTAAATTATGAAGGTCAAGCCATAACGTCTATAATTATATTTAAGTCAACAATTCATTGAAAATTAAGAGATATTATAATTAATATTTATAATATGGCATTTGGTTTGTTCATTATAATTATTTATTAATTTGGGGTTTTAAAACATACTTCCATAATCTTAAGGCTATAAAATTTCATATTTATAACTATTGGAGATTATAATTATTATGATTCATAAATTTTAGGTCTTAAATTATATATCATAAATTTATAGGATTAATTTGTAATATACATAATGATTAGGGTAAAAATTGAATTGTTAAGAATTAATAAAGTTTTTTCAATTTAATCCACCATTTATATCAAAATTACCAACTAAACCCTTACCCCAACCACACCATTCCAGCCCCCTACTGCTCCGTCCTCCTCTGCCCTGCACCGCCGTTGTCGGCGGCCCTTCGTCCAGCTCAGCTGCCGGCGCACTCCGGCGCCGGCTTCCTCCATCAATCATACCCGTCTCCTCAAAGCCCCAAAGTCCCCTTTTCCAGCCTCCACAGCCATTGCTCTCGCCTCTGCTCCCAAACCAAATCCTTTCCAGCCACTCCTCTCCATTTCCAGCTTTTAGTTTTGCCATGGCCGGCGACACCACGTCGCCGGCAACACCCAATACACAGAACACGCATCCTAGCACGCACCCGACTGTACACACGCACATCTCCAAAAACAGCAGCGCCGCTACCGCCTGTCGACCCACAGCTGCCGTCGCCCCCTCCCCTCCACTCCCTTGTTCAGCCGCCATCTCACATCCATACACAAACATATACATACACAAATCCACCTACACCCACACCCATATATATAAAATACAGCAACAATATTTCATAAAATAGGGAGAAAGAAAATAGAGATGTGCAGAGAAAGGGAAAGAGCTGAGATGAGGGAGAGAGAACCGAAAAGAGAGAGAGAGGGGAAAACTTCTTTTGACTTTTTCTTTGCATCCCTATTCCTAATTTTTCAACTTCTCAATTATCTTGGATGTTAATTCAAGAATGGAAGATGAGGAAAAATCATTACGGGCAATTATGAACAAGAGAGATTGAGAGAGGGATAGGAGAGAGAGAGAGAATAAGATATTTTTCTTTCCAATTCCTATTCCCACTTTGACTTATTTTACCTATTAATTTATGTATATATATATCCACTAAGGTAAACTATATAATGTATACCTTTATATATTAGGTGCGTACATATATATATATACACTTATATAATTAAATTTTGTATTATTACTATTTTTATTTTCATTTTTTTCTTTATTTTATATGACTATTAGTACAAATATCTTCTAATTTTATGCATATATCTATATAATAATTCAAACATATATTATACTTATATATATGTTGGTGCATATGCATATATACTTATATATAATTAAATTTTATTTCTTTTATTTCTCTTTGAAAGTGTGAATTTTATAAATGAGTAACGTCTCGATTAAGATCTATTTACAAAAGAATAGGGGCGTTACAGCAAGGCTTGTTGCGAAAGGGTATACTCAAAAAGAAGGGATCGATTATGAGGAAACTTTTTCACCGGTAGCCATGCTTAAGTCTATTTGGATTCTTTTGTCTATTGTTGCTCATATGGATTATGAGGTTTGGCAGATGGATGTCAAGACAGCTTTCCTTAATGGAAGTCTTAAAGAAAACATCTATATGAAGCAACCTGAGGGATTCATTGCAAAGGGCAAAGAGCATCTTGTGTGTAAGATCAATCGGTCTATTTATGGACTGAAACAAGCTTCGAGATCTTGGAACATCCATCTTGTGTATTTCTTGTACTAGACGTAGATGATATCTTGTTAATTGGAAACAATGTCAAGATGCTGTCAGACGTAAGGGTATGGCTGTCCAAGCAGTTTGCTATGAAGGACTTGGGAGAAGCTGGACATATTCTTGGGATCAAAGTAATAAGGGATCGCAAGAAAAAGATGTTGTGCTTATCATAAGCTTCATACATTGACACTATCCTAACTCGTTTTTAGCATGCAAAACTCCAAGAAAGGTTTTTTACCTTTTAGACATGGAGTGCCTTTATCTAAGAAAATGTGTCGTAAGACACCAAAGGAGATAGAGGAAATGAAAGCAATTCCTTATGCTTCGGCTGTAGGAAGCTTGATGTATGCGATGCTATGTACTAGATCGGATATCTGTTTTGCCGTGGGCATGGTCAGTAGATATCAAAGTAACCCAGGATAAGGTCATTGGACTGCCGTAAAGCATATTTTAAAGTACCTGAAAAGGACTAGAGATTATATGCTAGTTTACTAGGCAAATGATTTATTTCCTGTGGGTTACACGGATTCTGATTTCCAGTCAGATAGGGACAACAGTAAATCAACCTCGGGGTATGTGTTTACCTTGGGAGGTGGAGCTATAGTGTGGAGAAGTGTGAAACAGAAATGTGTTTCTGACTCCACCATGGAAGCTGAGTATGTGGCGGCATCTGAGGCAGCCAAAGAAGCTATATGGCTTAGAAACTTCTTGATGGACTTAGAAGTGATTCCTGGTTTGCCCAAAGCTATCACAATTTATTGTGATAATAGTGGTGCAGTAGCAAACTCGAAGGAACCACGAGCCCATAAGGCAAGTAAACACATTGAGCGCAAGTACCACCTGATACGAGATATCGTAAAGCGAGAGAAAGTTGTTGTCGCCAAGATTGCATCAGTCGATAACCTAGCAGATCCTTTCACAAAGGCCCTTCCGGCGAAAGCCTTCGATGAGCATGTTGATGGGATGGGAATCAGATGTATGGCAGCGTATATGACAACATAGTCTTTCAGTATAAGTGGGAGATTGTTAGGATGTATACTATAAGCCTAGCTTTTATGTAAACATCTATTTATGATTTGTGAATCTTTTATGGTCAAATGTTTGCATTTTATATTTGTTATATATGTTATTGCAATTGTCCAATTAATTTATATTGTAGATAACATGCTGTGTGGTGCCACATAGAAGATTATGTTATCAGTTCCTTATAAATTATAAATGGTAGCTCACAACCGAGATAATTTTGGATAAATTATCGGAATGGTTGTAGTGTAATTTGGTATTAATCTATCTTGATTATAAAATTACACTAGTACATTTTGTATGTATTGAGCATGACCAATTGAGGTTGTTTTATTTATACTGACTACATAAATAGAACAAGACCTCTGTTATTATGGATGTGCATCCTCTTAATCATTATATGATAACGGGCATGTATACTCGATCTATGTTTTCTTTAATTACCAATGGGTGAGATTTATTTATTAAATCAATAAGCTCGGTAAATTGGGATACAATGTTGTTTATATGGTGTGCTGTTAATTATATAATGAAATTGTATCCTAATTATTTAGGATGATGATGTCTCCTTGAGGAGCTCATAAGGATTATCATGTAAACCCTGCAGGTGGATTTATTCCGACATGATAATAAAGTTGAGTGGTACTATTCTTGGAATTAAATGTTGATTAATTGAATTGTCAGTAATTCATTTAATTAACGGACATTCGATATCTTAAACAGGGGGAGATAAACGCGTACATAATAAATTGGAGCCCATATTTAGTATGGATTTGAGACGGTAGTTCAATAATATCTCTTTAGTGGATCGAGATATTATTTGATAGGCTTAAGAAGTATATTCAGATCGAATTAAGGACTCCTAAGCCTATTAGGAGACCGATTCCTAATCTTTCTCAAGGTCCCTGTTGTAGCCTATAAATAAGCCTCAAGTCAGCCGTTTCTAAACACATGAAATCTAAGATACGATTTTGTAGAAGGCGGCTGAAAGTCTCGATAGCTCGTTGCCCACACAACGTTCAAGAAAAAGGCGAGGAATACAGCAGAAGATCGTGAGGTTCAGGCTCCATCGATTCCTCGATCTACAGTTCTGACCTTAGAACTAATATCGGTGCAAAAGGTATGATTCGTTTATCCGCTGTGCGTTAATCATATTTGCATGAACCCCGATTCGGATAATTGTATAGGGTCTGCGATCTCTCGGTTCCAACACCAACAACTTTTATGTGGTTTTGAAAAATATTATAAATCTGACATGCACTGCAAAAGGTTACATGTACCGAATTAAAAAGTTATGTAGATAGAACTAAAATGTTAAATTAAGTTCGCTAAACTAAAATGTTATGTCAATATAACTGCAGAATTAGAGTTTGAGTTGGGTGTGTGTGGATACGTCAAAATACATCCTTGAGTTAAGTCGACTTAGTTGCACGGATCCTAAATCCATGCAGCTGATGCATAGAAATAAGGATAAATTTCTTAACAAGACTCAATTTATATATTAGTTCTCAATTTTAGACCCAAATTTTAAAGTTTTTCAATAAGGGACTCAATTTAACATTTTTTCTCTATTTAATGATTGAAATTTAGATTGAGTTTTCAATTCAAAATAAAATTTCATTTTCTTTTTTCTATTTATATTTATAAATTTATTTATATTTCAATATATATTCATTTTTTTGATAAATTAAGATAAATTAATGCGTTTTAGAATAATTTTCATCCGACTTATCTTAATTTATAAGAAAAAATATATATAATTAATTCAATTCATAAAATATAATTTATATTAACTGATTAATATTAAAATTGATTTTATATACTTTTATTCATAAAATTAAGAAAATAAAGGATACTAATTTTTGAATTGCATTTATTATATATATATATATATATATATATATATATATATATATATATCTAAATTGAGTAGTGTTTGTGTGTACCAGGTGCATGGGTCATGATCCATGCAACTGGGCATACGGGTCGGGTCGGGTTAAGTTTACCCCGGATCCGCGCCTTTTTTTTATAATTTATGTCATAACCTTTATGTTGTAATAATATAACTTTTATGTTGTAATAGTGCAACCTTTATGTACAGATTTCATAACCATTTCACTCATGACTTATACTTTTTTCACTATAAAAATTCATATAATATAGCCCAAACCTTTATGTTGTAATAATATAACCTTTATGTTGTAATAGTATAACCTTTATGTACAGATTTCATAACATTTTCAATAAATAATTTATAGTTTTTTCACTATAAAAGTTCAATATAGCCGAAACATTTATGTTGTAATGATATAACCTTTATATTGTAATACTATAACCTTTATGTACAAATTTCATAACCTTTTCAGTAAATAACTTATACTTTTTTCAATACTCAGCACTGCAAAAAAGTTATGTGCATATAACTAAAAGGTTATAAGGATAGAACTAAGAGGTTAAGTTCGCTAAATTAAAAGGTTATGTCAATATACAACAGAACTAGAATTTGAGTTAGGGTTTGTGCACGTGGGGGCGCGTGGGGAGCGTAAAAGGCACTTTCGGGTCGGAATAACCCGGTTGCATAGATTTAGGATCCATGCACCTGGTGTATAGAAACAATTGTGATATAAATTAATACAAATTGGATGAAGATCGTTCCAAAATTGTACAAATATATTTTAATTTATCTAAACTATATATACATATTAAAATATAAATATACTACAAAGAAAAAATAAAGAAAAAAATAAAATTTTATTTAGAATTGGGAACTCAGTCTAATTTCAAACCTTAAATTGAGTGTTTTTGAAAGTTATCCTAAAAATAATTATGATATCCAAATTATTTTTTAAAAGAATTGTCAATCCTCATTTTATCGTAGGATTGAATTGAGAATCCAAAATTCAAGTACGCGCCACGCGGTTTCCTTTTCTTCTTCTCTCTCTCATTCCTTACCAAATATTCAACTCTCTCTTTCTCAACCTTTCAAGTAATGGCGGAGGCAGGATTGACGATCTTAGACGGAGCACAGCTGAGAGAGACGGACGTTTCGTTGCCGCCGGAGACTGTGATGACCGGCGCGGAGGTGCTGGAGCTGGCTGAAACAAGAGCCTCGCTCTCCCTACTTGGTTATGTATTGTCGGAAACTCTCAAGTCATCCGCTCTCCGACGCATCGGCGTTTCTGATACCACCGGATTCCTTTCGAAGAAGCTCGATTTCTCCGACGCCTCTTCAACTCTTCGAAATTACGTTTCTGCCATTGCCGATGAACTCAGAGGTGAGGTTTCTTTTTTTGTTGACTTCATCTCTTGAATCATTCCTGCGTAGCAGCGTAGATGTATATCGTTTAAATTGTTGGCCAGTAATAGAGGAAATTGTTGACAAATAATTGAGTGGGAAGTGAATCTATGTTGTTGCTTGATTTGTCTGGCGTTGACACATATTCACATAAGTTGTTGCTGTATTTTTGTTTTGACTCTGAACAACGGACATCTAGGGTTGATTGCATTTTCCCCCAACCATTTAAAATATACGGAAGTATCATCAACCCTTGTTAAATTTGTTCAGGCGTTCCTCATTCCAACATCAAAATCAATGATTCAATCTGATGAAACCTTAAATGCAATTGGGTGCAAATTGTTTGGGACACATCTTCACCGATTTATTATAACACCTTACAGATTGAACATATTGTGCTTTCTGTTGAATCCATTTCAGATAAACACAATTCTGGTCCCCCTTGAATACTTTAATACTATAGGAATTCACGAAACCACATTGTGGTTTAACTTAGCGACTAATGTTTAAAAATGCTGGGA
Organism: Scutellaria barbata; assembly: GCA_028654395.1. Lineage (NCBI taxonomy): Eukaryota > Viridiplantae > Streptophyta > Magnoliopsida > Lamiales > Lamiaceae > Scutellaria > Scutellaria barbata. The sequence goes on from CM053654.1 coordinate 8,488,743, forward strand.
ATGGCTCATTCTCCTTTGGTAAACAATGATGTGTGATTGATTGTAAATTTCTCTAAGAAATTAGATGCCTCATTTTTAGAAGATAGGGAACTTCGCCTAAACCTTTATCTCTGGTCTCTGAATTTACAAATTAAATCCCAACCTCAGCAAATTATGTATGAGTTCATGATTTCAGGGTCCTAATAAGTTTCTTGTGATTTAAGTTTCCTTCCATGGTACTAGATGCATGCACATTTTTGGAACGTTGGGTTTCAGTTAAAGTTTTTCTTTTCCTATCGTTATGTATAATGTTTAATTTAGGTGGTAAGGAAGTGGATTACTAGACTAAGTATCAAATTATAGCAAAATAAGGACTTTGGTACTTAATAACAAGGAAGTTTCAATGGCCTAATCTATTCTCCCTTTTGTCTTTGCTGATCACTAGTCTCTACGACTTACAACCACAATATTAGTATAGTAGTATTTCATTTTAAATTTGCAATATAGAAAGAACTTCACTCTTGGCATTCCTAAACAGGGCACTCATTGCTCTCAGAATTTTGGAGATAACCAACTTAATGTGCCAATCTTATAAAGATGTCGGCATATGCTTCTAGGAATTCAAAGCTGGTGAGTTCCTTGGGCTTAAAGGTCTCCACCCTGAACTGTCCTTCCACATTCAGTTGAGTTGTAATTGAAGTTCTGTCAAATCATGTTCTGCTGTATAATAAAACACAATTAAACAACATAGAATTTACCTTGAAGGTGCTCTGAGCATGCTTGATCCCATAAGCACGGATAAGAAGTGGCACACACTGTCTCTTTGAGAAAGCTTTGAGCTTATTATATACAAATGAATTAGTCCAGAAAAACCAACTGTTTCTAGGTTGGAACCTGATAGGTATATAGGCCTCTTTGTAATGGAATCTCAGGACTTAAGTTCAGTAACTCACTGTCAAAATGTCATCAAATCTGCTGGATCACCTCGTGTGATGAAGACTATCAAGCAGCTGTATCACACTTTGAACTCTTGATAAAAACTTGCAAAAATTTGCTAGCAAATTGATTGGGCATCTAAGATAAGTGTTATTTTTATTGGGTTGGATGCCAAAGTCCAGATAACTTGTTGAAAATTTGTTATATAAAATCTTGAAGAATAGCATTCACAATCAACTTGTTTTGGGGGTTACTATTGGTGTTGAAGTATTTTAAGTTGTTTTTGTTGGTTAGTTATTTCTTCCCTCATATTTAATTTTTCAAAAAAAAGCTACTAGATTTTATAAGCTTCATGTTGTTTCTGTTTCTATCTCAGATGACCCCATCGCTGTTGCACTATTGGATGGAAAAACTCCTCATCTGTTTTTGGAAGATGAAGATGATTTTGCTATGCTAGCTGAGAATCTTTTCACTGACTTAGACATAGAAGACAGGGGGAAAATTAGTAAGGATGAGATACATAATGCTCTCATTCATATGGGTATCGAATCAGGGATTCCTCCTATCTCAGGTAGAATTCATCTTCTGCATATTATGTATATATGCACACAAGGTTTATGGCTTTGCTTGAAAAATACATGCTAGTATCATTATCTATTTTATTTTAGGCTATCCATTGAGCAAAGTCTTATTGTGTCCTTCGTAACAGGCTTTCTGGAATAGCAAATTCATCCATTTCTTCTTTCTACCTATTTCTCTCGTCTCACTCAGAGTAGTTAAATTTAGCTGCAATTCTGAGGATCTTGTTTCTGTTGAACAGAGTTTCCTCAGTTAAGTGATATCTTAAAAAAGCATGAGGCATATGGAAAAGAAGAACTGGGGCAGGCACAATTCGCTCAGTTACTGCAACCTGTGTTACAAGAAGTGGCCGATTATCTTGCCAAGATGCCTGTTGTTATTGCTGTACAGCACATCAAAATCGCAAATGGCTTTAAGCTTAGAAAGGTAGCTTACCCTTTTTTGATTCACTTCAATACAAGGGCAATAACATATAATACTTTTTAGAATATTCATACATAATCTTGACTACCATGCCGTTCAATGATGCAGCTTGTGGGCAATGAGAGGCTACTGGATGAGTTTGTTCAGAAGATAATGCAGGAAAAGTATGAAAGCAACAGCGAAGAGTCAAGCGCTGTGAAAATCAGGTGTTACCTTGAGAAGCATGTGAATGATTTGGGTCTACCACCTTCAGATCTGGATGAAATGGTGGCACTCTTTGATGAAATTTTTATCCAAAAAGATGCCGTTGGATCAGAAAAAGTTGGATTCATGATACTGTTGAAGAAGATCCTTGAGAAATTAGCTGAGAAGCTTGAAGTAAATCCAATTCTTTATGATCTTCAATCCTCACGTCTGAAAGAGGATTAACTATACTGGTATTACTCATGATTTACTCAAGCTCTCTATTGTTATTGCTCAGTTTTCTTCCTCCCATGATACATGATACAGCATAGTACATTGTCACCACGTTGATGAGTTATATCCCCTTCTATAGTTCTATCCATGTTACACATAGATTTATGCATGTCAGTTATTACGTATTAATGTCTTCTATATAATTTATTGCGAGTTTCCTATGCATAAATCCTTGTGTATCTTTACTGAAGTTGCATTGCTGCTTGGCTTTGATTGACCGACCTTCCACAGAAGTCTATGATAAAGTCTCATGAGAAGGACCATTTCATTCATTATGCAAAATTCCCTCGTGGTGGGAATTGCTCTTGACATGGAACATTTTATTATACTTAAAATCATTAAAACATCTTATTAGATGCTTAAAATCCTTATAAGCTCCTCAAAATGATTATTTTTAATCATTTTAGATGTTAAAAAATGTTAGTAGCTTATGAATTTTTTTTTTTTTTTTTAATTAAGGGGATCTCAACTTATTCTAAAGTAAGATTTTATTTTTTGAAAGAACCTTCTCATTATTACTTACATCTTAGCTTCCGCCAACTAATTCATCCTAACACTTCACAACTTATTTTCAAACTAAAATTAAGAGAGTGTTTTATTTATTCAAACATTCAACAACTTATTTTTAAACTGATGTTATATTAAACTTATTTTTATAAATAGAAATAATTTCAAAATCTTCATTTATAACTTCATCTCTTTTTTTGTTTCGAAAGAAGAACAAATAGTCAAATGATCTTGCTATCAATTAGCGGTTTAAGTAGGTGTATGTAATTGGCTGTCCAATTGGTTTCACTGAAAATTAATTATTATTTGTTTCATTATGTTAAATGATATCATAGTAATTACTTACCATTTTTTAAAAGAAACAAATATATAATTAATAGAAATAGTTCAATACTATTCAAGTTTAATTAACCAGTTGCAATTTTAAGTTTTCCAAAAACTTTATTACTTCATTTTGGACAGAATGATTTGAAATCCAATATTTGTAATGAATGAATTTCATATCCATACAAAATTTAAATTAACAAGTAATTTAAGAAATTGTAATTTCACACGTAATCATTACAATTGATTTTTCTTTTTTATTTTCATTGTTTTCCTCAATATTGGGATAGAATGTTGCTTCTTCTAAAAAATGAAAAATGTTGCTGATGTAGAAGACTTGCAAATTGTTATTCTTTAGTAAATGTCATTCAGTTGTTCTATTTATTCATGTGTGAATGTACGAGTTGATGGACAGTACGTAGAATTCATGACTTATAAACTGAACTTTTTGATGGCTGAATTTATTTCGTTTTTGATGGCCACTTAATCTAATAACCATAACAATAATTTATGTATAATCTATATTATATATAATGAAAGAAAGTATAAATATTATTAATTTGTTATTTTTCCGCCTAAATTATTTTGAAATAAAAAAATAATAAGTAATATTTATTTATGTACCTTACAACTAAATTTCACACATATCTTACATAATAAGTTTTTATAGAATCTATAAAGGATGTTTAACAACTACCAGAACAACAATAATCATAATAGATAGTTTTTTTAATAATGACAAAAATTTATTGATTGAAAAAACTATACAAATCAACAAATAAAATTTATATACTAACAATGATGGGTAATTTAGAAAACATAGTCGAAATAAAAATAAAGATATGATTAATCTATAAATTACTTGAAAATTTTTAAATTTGTTTTGATAAGTTTGATAATTTTTTTAAACATATAAATGTATATTTTAAAGTTAAATTCTATTTCAAAAATCTAAAATTAATGTTAAATAATTTAAATCTATAAAGGTTTATGATCATGTAATAGATAGTAAGATCATATATATCTCAAAAGTTAAATCTATTAAAACATGTATGGTACAAATACTTATTGAATATCTTATTCATTTTATTATTAGTCATTTTTGTTATATTTATGCATTAATTATAGTCGTAATTTCATTTAAATTTTGTTTTAATGCATGTTATATCCAATGCATATCTATTTTAAAATTCATAATATATTATTTACATTGCATATAGAATTATATAAAATTTAAAATGTTAAGTTTCAAAATTATTTGCATTTGAAAAATTCTAATTTTATCAAATACAATGATTTAAAATAACATAATTTTAAAGTTGAAATATCAATATTTTTATTAATATAGATATTAAAAATAATATATAATTTACATTTAAATGATATATCATTATATTATGTCATCAACATTAAAAATTACTAGATTTTTTATAACAAACCGTGCTGTAATGCCCAAGATAAAAACGAAGCATAATTGATTAAGTAAATAAGTAAAATTTTAATTAAAATATCTTATGTGTTTTAATTCTTGAATGTTTAATTTAATTACGTGCGTTTCAGATATTGTTTAACGATCGGTTTTAGAGGGATAAAATTTATAAACATGGAACATAAAATATTTTAAAACCATTAGATGCGTAACAGAAAAATGAGAAGATAGAAACGAACTGAGGTCAATCGGACACCCGTAGCTCAAACGGCGAAAAAGGGGGCAAAATACGAAGTTTCGGAAAAACGAGAAACGAAATCTTATCATGAATAGTAACTTTCAAAATTTTCTATAAATAGACCCTCATTCGATTTCATTTTCACCATTTCTTCGAACGAGCCGAAAAGCATCGAATACACATAAGTCTTTCTCTCCTCTCTCTTTCCTATTAATTTTATATTCCGTCGTCGCCGCCGCCGGAGCCGCCGCTGCCGAAGTTCGCCGGAAAAAGTCAAACTCGTCCGTTTTGGCTGATTTTTGTACGCAACGTAGCCCTCGATGAGACGAATCTAGGACAACTTCCGGAATTCAATTTCGATTCTCCGTTCGCTGGAAAATGGCAAAAAACCGCCGCTGCCATCGCCGGAAAAAGTCAAACCCGTCCGTTTCGGCTAATTTTCGTATATAACGTAGCCCTCAACGATACGAGTCTAGGGCAACTTCCGGAATTCAATTCCAATTCTCCGTTTGCCGAAAAACGGCGAAAAACCATCTCCAAAATCCCAACCCTTGTTTCTTGCCACCTTTTCTCTCTCCCGTTTTTCTCTCTCTCGCTCTTTTTCTCGCCGTTGCAGTCGTCGGAGGGGCTGCTGGAGTTGTGGGCTAGCCAATGGAGGGGTGGCGCCGCCATGGGTGGCGGGACCGGTGCTGGAAAATGGCCTAGAAAGAGGGCTGTTGCAAGAAGTTTGTGAGATGTGTGTGACGAAGGGTTTTTGAGGCTGTTTTTCAGGCACTATTCATGTCGAAATCCGGCGAGGGATGACCGGATCTGGTAGCCGGCGGTGCGGGCTAGCCGGAGGACTAAGGGTTGATGGTATAAGATGGCGCCGGGAAGGTGGCTGCTCGAGCAGGCCGACGATGGGAGCAACCTGCCCCGCTGCCTAGAAAACTAGGCAGCCGACGGGAGACGCCGTCGGGAAATTTTCCCGTTGCATGCGACGCCGTATTTTCGATTCGAATCTCGTTTTTTTTTCATCGTACCTTATCATCGAGTCGTCGCCAACGAGATATTGATAGCCGGGGGTCGTGGGTCCCGGTCAAAGTCAACCCTTTGACCAAATTACCGAAATACCCCTAAATCTTAAAACGCTCCGTTCGAGCTCGTTTCAACTCCAATTAAGCTCATTCTTGTTTTGTTGTGATCCAAAATTCATTCTCTTTCATCTCAACTATAAAAACTGATCTTTCCATCTTGTTTCTTCAACCTCAATCATTAAGCCTTCCGTTCCGATCCGTCTCATCTCGATAGATAGTATCCGATTCTATATCGTTTAAATCGTTAATTTTATTTAATAAAGATCTAAGAAACAATGTAAATTATGTAGGCTACCTGTTGATTTGAAGTCTTGGGATACGGGATCTTTGACACTTGCTGCTCACGTGGTAACCACCGAACAAGATGGGGGTAATTTCTTTAAATTAAGATATTATAAAGTTTATGCAATCTTTTAAGATTATTATTAAATGTGGGGAAAATTGTTATGTCGGTATTGATACCTCTTTCAAAATATTTAATTTACGAAGTATTTAAATTACGAACTATTATACTATATGAAATGTGTTGGGTATACGTGCTGAATGCATGAGATGTTATATGTGAAAATGAAAGTGATATGATGGATATGATTAATGAATGTTTCAAAGCACATGATGGATTGTGAATGTTTACTATGAATGCAAAGGTGAAGAATGATGTGAAGTTAATGTATGTATATGAGCAATAAGATATGATTCCGAATTGCAACTAAGTGTTATGTTAAAATAATGTGCTTCCATGTGTATGTTGGATATGTGTATGTGTGATGTGAATATGTGTGCATGTGCATGTACGGCGGCTAAGAACTGTATCTATGGTGGCTAAGAACCACATCTATGGTGGCTAAGAACCACATTTATGGTGGCTAAGAACCACATCTATGGCGGCTAAGAACCGTATCTATGGCGGCTAAGAACTGCATTTATGGCGGCTAAGAACCGTATCTATGGTGGCTAAGAACCACATCCATGACGGCTAAGAACCGTATCTATGGCGGCTAAGAACCACATCTATGGCGGCTAAGAACCACATCTATGGCGGCTAAGAACAGTATCTATGGTGGCTAAAAACCACATCTATGGCGGCTAAGAACCGTATCTATGGTGGCTATGCAATTGATATGAATGATTAAGCGATCAATAGCTCTCTTTTTGATTTGGCCTGGTATTCGGGGGTAGGTTGCGAACTTTATTGATGAATCAAGATGGGTTCCTGGCTCAGCTTCAAGAGTCCGATTCTGACTGGATAACTGGTTGGGTTACTCATTGACGGATCGATTGGATGTCCATGTGGAGTTGCATGGCCAATTCCAACATGCCATTCATGATTACTTTTTTAATGGTTTATGGCATTTTACTTCTGACTTTATGTTGGATTTTTCGGATGTTTTGCAGGATATTTTGGCTTTCTCGATGACAACAAAAGCAAAAGACATGCGTATATGGCCGGTAACAGGGACGTGAGCTCTTCCTTGGCTTATCGGGTTTTTCTTGAGAGTTTCCCATTGGTTAAGTGGGGCAGGTGGATTTGGTGTCCTTATATTTTGTCCCGACATTCTATTATGGTTTGGTTGATTGTTCATGAGTGTCTCTTGATTGGGGACTTATTGCTTAGACGGGGTGCACCTAGCCCTTCTATTTGCAGTCTTTGTCGGGCAGATGAGGAATCATTAGATCATCTTTTCAGCTCCTACTATATTTTAAGATGTGTAAGGAGTTGGGTCACGAGTTTATTTGGGATTAGTCTGGATCTGGAATCTAGAGCCGTCTGGATTCTTCTTCGAGCTATGGCTCTCTGTTTCAGCAACCAACTTGGGGTGCTTTGGAAGACAGCAGTGGTCTCAGTCTTTTGGTGTATTTGGAATGCTCGGAAATGGTATATTTTCGATGATCATGCTTCCTCCATTGAGAGTATGCAATCTTTGCTCTTATCCTTCATTCGAGAATCGACTGGTTTAATCAAAGGTGCAATGTTCAACTCTCAAGATGAGCTCCTGGTTTTAGCAAGAATTGGTGTGAGAGGAAAGATGGGAAAGGCTCCAAAAATCACTCAAGTTCATTGGTTTTGACCGCCGGTTGGGTGGATTAAAGTTAACACGGATGGTAGTGTTGATGGCTTCCCAGGTGCTATTCAGATAACTGGTGTGTTTCATAACTTTTGGGGGAGAGCTTGCGGTACCTTCTCCTTCGAAGATGGTGTAGGCTTTGTTTTTAATGCGGAACTCTTGGCTGTTATGTTCGCTATTGAGGTAGCTACAAAAAAGCACTAGTCCAACCATTTGGCTTGAATTAGACTCGATTTATGTTTAGGCTCTTCGCCTTTATAAATCATATCGGGTTGCTTGGTACTTTCGAAATAGGTGGGCGGCGATGTTAACCTTGATGGATGGTTTTGAGTTCAGAGTTTCTCACATTTTTCGTGAAGAGAATCAGGCGGCGGATAGACAAATAAAATGTTCTTCTGATTTTCATTGGTGGGATTCTGCTCCTGATTTTTTGGATCGTTATTTGTCCAGAGATGTTTTTAGACTTACCTCATTATAGGTTTCACTAGTGCATGGCACTCCTTTTCCTCGGTATAGTTTTTTCCCATTAGGTTTTTCTATACAGAGGTTTTAACGAGGCCTGCTCATTTCTTTCCTCCTGTATATCTATTTTCTTTTCCTTTTTTATGTATATTTTTGGCTTATTTAAAAAAAAACTATTTACAGAAGATGAAAGCATAACTGACATACTAACAAACTACATCTAATCTAGAAAATTGTTAAAGTACTTATAACCAAAAAAGTAAAAAAAAAAGTAAACACATTTTACTTAAAACATTAAATAAGAAAAGTGCAATAGCAACTTTAGTGATTTTTGAAAACTGCAGCATGTATGATTTTATGAGGAACTTTCTTCACCCCTTCAAGTTAGGCATATTGAAAATCACTGAGTTCTAAATTGGATGTACTAGTATGACTTGGAAAGCCTATCAAATTCTTCATAAAAAGATACTACCTCCATCCCGGCTCAACTTGCCTACATTGACCGGGCACGGAGGTTAAGAAAACACAGTTGACTCAATTAAATATGCTTACTTTTTTACTTTTTTGCTTGTTTTTTGCTTTTTTCAATTAAATATGCTTACTTTTTACTTTTTTCACTTTAATAAAGTTCAAAAATAAGGATATTTTGGTAAAACTTTTTTTGCCATTTTTGGGCTGGCAAGTTCGGCTGGGACAAACATAAATGGCAAGTAGGCAAGTTGAGTTGGCACCGAGGGAGTATGTGAGTTGTAACCGAGACAAAATGTGAGAAGAAAGAATAAAACCAGATTTGTGAAGATTCTAAACCATGTGACAGTCTATCTTAAGATGCTTTGTCTGTTCATGGATGACAAGATTCTTGTTGATATGGAGAGCTATTTGGTTGTCACACTAGGATACTAGAAATCAGAAGCAACAAAAATGAATCCATTAAATTTCACAAGGGTTGGTGGCTAAGGTATGATATTCAGCCGTGGTGGATGAGGGAGAAACAGTCCATTAATTCTTTATTTTCCAGGAAATGAGGAGTCACCAACAAATATGTAATAACCTTTACAAGAGCATTGAGTATCTTGGCAAGTAGCCCATATAGAGAAGATGGAAAAGCTTACTTATATTACACTTTGATAATTACATTATATAGATACAAGAGAAACTAACTGCTACTTATCATTGAGAGATACAAGAGATATACATATTTTGACTAACAAACTAATCTAAAAATATAAACAAACTTTATCATATCTAATAGATAAGTTGAGACTACGTCTCAAGCTTATCATAATCATTTATGTGCCCCCACAACATGGATGATTTAAGTGAGAGACCGATCTTGGGCATGAGTATTTCAAGTATAGGTCGAGTCAGAGATTTGGTGACAGAACCAGTAAGCTGGTATTTAGTTGGGATATAAATAACTCGTAAATTTCCAATTCGAACCTACTCACGAATGAAATGGAATTCGAGCGCTAAATGCTTCATGCAAGAATGAAAAACAATATTAGCACTTAGATGATTATCACAATAAACAACTGGAATATGATAAATCTTGACACCCATCTTCTTTAGGAGATTATGTAACCAAATGAGATAAGTTGTAATAGAAGCAACTGTCTTTTATTCAGCTTAAGTAAATGCTTGAGCCACAAAGTGTTGTTTCTTAGAGGTCCAAATTGTAGGAACCGCCGGATCGCCGATGCTATACGATTATCTGATTCAGGGTCCATGCAAATATGATTAACGTGCAGTGAATAAACGAATCATACCTTTTTCACTGATATTAATTAGTTGTAAGGTCAGAACTGTAGATCGAAGAATCGATGGAGCCTGGACCTCACGATCTTTTGCTGTATTTCTCGTCTTTTTCTCGAACGTTGTGTGGGCAACGATCTATCGAGACTTTCAGCCGCCTTCTACTAAATCGTATCTCAGATTTCGTATTTAGAAACGGCTGACTTGAGGCTTATTTATAGGCTACAAAAGAGACCTTGAGGAAGATTAGGAATCGGTCTCCTGATAGGCTTAGGAGTCCTAAATTCAATCTGAATATACTTCTTAAGCCTATCAATAATATCTCAATCCACTAAAAAGATATTATTGAACTACCGTCCCTTATCCATATTAAATATGAGCTCCTATTTATTATGTGCACATTTATCTCCCTGTGTTTAAGATATCGAATGTCCGTTAATGGAATAAATTACTGACAATCCAATTAATCACATTTAATTTCAAGAGTAATACCACTCAACTTTATTATCATGCCGGAATAAATCCACCTGCAGGGTATACATGATAATCCTTATGAGCTCCTCAAGGAGACATCATCATCCTAATTAATTAGGACACGGTTTCATTATATAATCAACAGCACACCATATAAACAACATTGTATCCTAATTTACCGAGCTTATTGATTTAATAAATAAATCTCACCCATTGGTAAATTAAAGAAACATATATCGAGTATACATGCCCGTTATCATATAATGATTAAGAGGACGCACATCCATAATAACAGAGGTCTTGTTCTATTTATGTAGTCAGTATAAATAAAACAACCTCAATTGGTCCTGCTCAATACATACAAAATGTACTAGTGTAATTTTATAATCAAGATAGATTAATACCAAATTACACTACAACCATTCCGATAATTTATCCAACATTATCTTGGTTGTGAGCTACCATTTATAATCTATAAGGAACTGATAACATGATCTTCTGTGTGGCACCACACACCATGTTATCTACAATATAAATTAATTGGACAATTGCAATAACATATATAACAAATATAAAATGCAAACATTTGACTATAAAAGATTCTCATATCATAAATAGATATTTATACAAAATCTAGGCTTATAGTATACATCCTAACAATCTCCCACTTATACTAAAAGACTATGCTGTCATATACGCTGCCATACATCTGATTCCTATCCCATCAACATGCTCATCGAAGGCTTTCACCGGAAGGGCCTTTGTGAAAGGATCTGCTAGGTTATCGGCTGATGCAATCTTGGCGACAACAACTTCCCATCGCTTTACGATATCTTGTATCAGGTGGTACTTGCGCTCAATGTGTTTACTTGCCTTATGGCCTCGTAGTTCCTTTGAGTTTGCTACTGCACCACTATTATCACAATAGATTGTGATAACTTTGAGCAAACCAGGAATCACTTCTAAGTCCATCAAGAAGTTTTTGAGCCACACAACTTCTTTAGCTGCCTCAGAGGTTGCCACATACTCAGCTTCCATGGTGGAGTCAGAAACGCATTTCTGCTTCACACTTCTCCACACTATGGCTCCACCTCCCAAGGTAAACACATACCCCGAGGTTGATTTACTGTTTTCCCTATCTGACTGGAAATCAGAATCCGTATAACCCACAGGAAATAAATCATTTGCCTGGTAAACTAGCATATAATCTCTAGTCCTTTTCAGGTACTTTAAAATATGTTTTACGGCAGTCCAATGACCTTATCCTGGGTTACTTTGATATCTACTGACCATGCCCACGACAAAACAGATATCTGGTCTCGTACATAGCATCGCATACATCAAGCTTCCTACAGCCGAAGCATAAGAAACTGCTTTCATTTCCTCTATCTCCTTTGGTGTCTTAGGACATATTTCCTTAGATAAAGACACTCCATGTCTAAAAGGTAGAAAACCTTTCTTGGAGTTTTGCATGTTAAAACGAGCTAGGATAGTGTCAATGTATGAAGCTTGAGATAAGCACAACATCCTTTTCTTGCGATCCCTTATTACTTTGATCCCAAGAATATGTCCAGCTTCTCCCAAGTCCTTCATAGAAAACTGCTTGGACAGCCATACCCTTACGTCTAATAACACCTTGACATTGTTTCCAATTAACAAGATATCATCTACGTATAGTATAAGAAATACCATCATATTTCCGTCACTCTTCTTATATACATAAGATTCATCCGAACATTATATAAATCCATAAGACTGGATTACTTCATCAAAATGGATGTTTCAAGATCTCGAAGCTTGTTTCAGTCCATAAATAGACCGATTGAGCTTACACACAAGATGCTCTTTGCCCTTTCTAATGAATCCCTCTGGTTGCTTCATATAGATGTTTTCTTCAAGACTTCCATTAAGGAAAGTTGTTTTGACATCCATCTGCCAAACCTCATAATCCATATGAGCAGCAATAGATAAAAAAATCCGGATAGACTTAAGCATGGCTACCGGTGAAAAGGTTTCCTCATAATCGATCCCTTCTTTTTGAGTATACCCTTTCGCAACAAGTCTTGCTTTAAAGGTCTCTACCTTTCCATCTGATCCTCTTTTTCTTTTATAGACCCATTTACATCCAATGGCTTTTACACCATTTGGTGGTTCTACAAACTCCCAGACTTGATTAGAATCCATAGACTCTATCTCAGAGAGCATTGCCTTTTGCCAAGATATCGTATCTTTATCTTGAAGTGCTTCGTCATAAGTCTAGGGATCTATTTCATGTTGACCAGGGACCAAGTCCCAAAAACATGAATCTATCTGGTTGTCTAACAACCCTCCCACTACGACAAGGCACTTCCGGTAATTGTGTATCATTTGTGACACGCGGTGCAGTCACTTGTGGTATCTCATCTTGTACTACTGGTACAGAAGAATTATTCCCTCTCATTTCCTCAAGAACAATTTTACTCATGGGTTTGTGGTTCATTACATAGTCCTCTTCCAAAAATCGGGTATTCGTACAACAGGGAACTTGAGGAAGATTAGGAATCGGTGTCCTGATAGGTTTATGAGTCCTAAATTCAATCTGAATATACTTCGTAAGTCTATCAATAATATCTCGATCCACTAAAAAGATATTATTGAACTACCGTCCCTTATCCATATTAAATATAGGCTCCTATTTATTATGTGCACGTTTATCTCCCCGTGTTTAAGATATTGAATGTCTGTTAATTAAATGAATTACTGACAATTCAATTAATCAACATTTAATTCCAAAAGTAGTACCACTCAACTTTATTATCATGCCAGAATAAATCCACCTGCAGGGTTTACATGATAATCCTTATGAGCTACTTAAGGAGACATCACCATCCTAATTAATTAGGACACGGTTTTATTATATAATCAACAGCACACCATATAAACAACATTGTATCCCAATTTACCAAGCTTATTGATTTAATAAATAAATCTCACCCATTGATAAATTAAAGAAACATATATCGAGTATACATGCCCGTTATCATATAATGATTAAGAGGACGCACATCCATAATAACAGAGGTCTTGTTCTATTTATATAGTCAGTATAAATAAAACAACCTCAATTGGTCCTGCTCAATACATGCAAAATATACTAGTGTAATTTTATAATCAAGATAGATTAATACCAAATTACACTACAACCATTTCGATAATTTGTCCAAAATTATCTCGGTTGTGAGCTACCATTTATAATCTATAAGGAACTGATAACATGATCTTTTGTGTGGCACCACACACCATGTTATCTACAATATATATTAATTGGACAATTGCAATAACATATATAACAAATATAAAATGCAAACATTTGTCCATAAAAGATTCTCATATCATAAATAGATATTTATACAAAAGCTAGGCTTATAGTGTACATCCTAACACAAGTAACCCCTATTGCGGCTAAGAAACACAATTTGACTCATTGTGGAAGTGAAATATTCCTTCTTTCTTGTCTAATCTACATCTAAAAAGGCATGAAGATTGAGTAGTTCATCATGATAAATGGTAATAGCTTTATCTAAAGAACCTACAAAATAGTGTACCGGATACTTCAAGGCCGCCCAATGAGTAGTGCAGGGCTTATACATAAATTGTAATAATTTATTAACAACAAATACCACATCGAGATGTGTAAGATTGAAATATTGCAAACTTCCAATGATTGCTCGATAATCTATGGGATTGTTAAATAGTTCACTTGAGTGGGGTATGAGGAAAGAGTTAATCACCTTAAGAGTTTGGACTGGTTTTCCGTTTGCCATCTTTGAGCATTTAAGAAGATCAATAATATATTTCTTTTGACTTAGAAAGAGGCCTTGCAAAAATAGGATCACCTCAACACCTAAAAAATATGACAGTATGCCAAGAACTTTGAGTGCCAACCTTTGAGCTAGTTATTTGATGTAATGATCCAGCAATTGAGAGTCTGAACTAGTGAGGACTATATTATCCACATAGACAATAAGACACATAGGAGTAGAATGGTAATGATGAATGAACAGTTAGCAAATGAACGGTTAAAACCAAAGCCTAATAGAAAAGTTGTGAGCTCGAGTGTACACACTCCAGGTGCTTGCTTGAGGCCATAATTTCTTTCGGGAGCTTGCATACAAAATTTGGAAATTTTGTGTCAGGAAAACCTAGAGATTGCGCTATAAATATCTGTTCAATAAGTACCATAAAATCCAATATTGTTAATATCAAGTTGTCTAATACGCCATTTATTTATCATAGCAAGATTAAGAAATGTTCTTATTGTGGTAGGTTTTACCACGACCTGAAAGTGTCTGCGTAATCAACCCTGACACGTTGTTAAAAACCTTTTTAACCAAGCATGCTCAATAACGCTTAATAGTACCATCCATTTTTATACAAAAAACCCACTTGCACTTAACAAGATTTTGTTCTGAATCTTGAGGAACCAAATCCAGGATGTCGAGTTTGTGAAGGGCACGAATCTTATCCTTCATAGCCTGGAGCCATAGAGGGTCTTGAAAGGCTTGAGTAATAGTGGCTCGGTCGGCTTGAGTTGAGTGGTGGTGGGATTTGCATAGTTGAGATTGGGTTTGCGGATGTTGTTTTTAGAATTATTGATGATGGAGTGAAATGGTGGCTGTGTGGACTGATGTGAACTAGAGGGTGTTTAAGAAGGTAGGTTGGGGATGAGAAGAGTGTTAGAGAGCTATTGGAGTTTAGTGTTCGAGGGTGTGGTGCTGGTAGAGACTTATGGCAAGAGTGATGGTTGTATAATATAAGACTGTTGTACCCAATAGTTCAGAAGATAAAGTAGAAGAAGATGTAAGAATGGAAAGAGAGATTGGACACCATTATCAGAGTTTGGATAGGAAGTGATGAATTTGATAGAGGTATGTTTAGTGAATGTGAATTGAGTTTCCACAAACGAACGTGACGTGAACTATAGATTTTATGAGTGGGTGGGCAAGATAATAATATGCACTTTGAGTTGCATAATAGCCTACAAAGATATATGGAAGTGAGCAAGAGTCAAGTTTATATTGAGTATAAGAATGGGCCTAAGGATAGCAAAGACAACCAAAACTTTGAAGCTTGATGTAATTTGGGTTTGGAAAATAGGTAGTGGAATAGTGATTTGTAGTGGAGAGTTTTATTAGCAGACGATTGATGAAGTAGTTGACAGTAGAAAATGCTAAGGACTAAACTCAAAAGAGAGTTGACATGAGATAATAAAGAACTTACAGCTTGAATTTCTAATTCGACAATTCTTACTAATTCTTGCAAATCTTTCAATCTTTATCTTTACTCAATTTTTTTTTGTCTCTGTTGTCTTTGCTAATCAAGGAAATTGGATATTCCTTCCAGTTTATCTTCTTTAAGAGACTCAATAAAGTCATCTTGCAGTCCACTTCTTCCATTTGAGCTACAATATGCTTATACGATATTTGATGGTCTTCCATCGGTTGTAATTGGATACCATACCTTTGAAAATTTACGCGGAACTCTTATTGAGATGTCTGTCTAAGATTTAATTGTGAGTGGGTCATTCTTCTTCTTCGATCTTTTCTCCACCTTTCTTCCAGGCTTTCAAAGTGTTTCTTGGTGACTTTTTTACCCTGTTTCTTTTCACCCAAATTTTTTTCAATAATGATAGATGTTGGGTTATCAAAGCGTACATTTATCTTAGTCAGACTTGTACTTGATGGCTATACAAGAACTTATTCTGATGGTATTCTTCTCAGCCTCTTCCCATATCCTATTCTAGATATATCTGCTCTAGTTTACATTTTCTCATTTCAAGATTTCCATCATGATCCTAAATCGCTAATTAGTACATTTGTCATAACTGCTAGTCTTTCCTTCAAATAATGAAGGCACAAATTGTAGGAACCGCCGGATCGCCGACCTTATACGATTATCCGAATCGGGGTCCATGCAAATATGATTAACGCGCAGCGGAAAATGAATCATACCTTTTGCACCGAAATTAGTTCTAAGATCAGAACCGTAGATGGAGGAATCGATGAAGCCTGGACCTCACGATCTTCTGCTGTATTCCTCGCCTTATTCGAACGTTGTGTGGGCAACGAGCTATCGAGACTTTCAGCCGTCTTCTACTAATACGTATCTCAGATTTTTATGTCTGTGTATCTGTATTTCTGTGTGTGTATCGAAAACGGCTGACTTGAGGCTTATTTATAGGCTACAACAGGGACCTTGAGGAGGATTAGAAATCGGTCTCCTCATAGGCTTAGGGTCTTTAATTCGATCTGAATATACTTCTTAAGCCTATCAAATAATATCTTAATCCACTAAAAAGATATTATTGAACTACCGTTTCTTATCCATATTAGATATGGCTCCTATTTATTATGTGTGCGTTTATCTCCCCATGTTTAAGATATCGAATGTCCATTAATTAAATGAATTACTGACAATTCAATTAATTAATATTAATCCAAGAGTAGTACCACTCAACTTTATTATCATGCCGGAATAAATCCACCTGCAGGGTTTACATGATAATCCTTATGAGTTCCTCAAGGGGACATCATCATCCTAAATAATTAGGACACGGTTTCATTATATAATCAACAGCACACCATATAAACAACACTGCATCCCAATTTACCGAGCTTATTGATTTAATAAATAAATCTCACCCATTGGTAAATTAAAGAAACATATATCGAGTATATATGTCCGTTATCATACAATGATTAAGAGGACGCACATCCATAATAACAGAGGTCTTGTTTTATTTATGTAGTCAGTACAAATAAAACAACCTCAATTGGTCTTGCTCAATACATACAAAATGTACTAGTGTAATTTTATAATCAAGACAGATTAATACCAAATTACACTACAACCATTCCAATAATTTGTCCAAAATTATCTCCGCTGTGAGCTACCATTTATAATCTATAAGGAACTGATAACATGATCTTCTGTGTGGCACCACACACCATGTTATCTACAATATAAATTAATTTGGACAATTGCAATGACATATATAACAAATATATAAAATGCAAACATTGGACCATAAAAGATTCTCATATCATAAATAGATGTTTACACAAAAGCTAGGCTTATAGTATACATCCTAACACAAATATCATGCAACAAGATGTATCTTGGGTGTGCTTCTCCTTTTACCCTATGTACTTCATCTACATTTCTTTGGAAAATTGACTTGAGAAGATTTGTGCGAATCAGTTCAGAGGTTGGCGTTCGAAAGGTGGTGGCCAAGGTTTTTAGGAAATCAATGTTTAGATTTTGATGAGACAAAACAACATATATAGTAGGAAATTATAATACCTCATTTTTCACAGTGTTTAAGTCAAAATTAGACTAGAATTTGAGTCTAATTAGTATAAGTTTGAAGAATGGAAAGCAAGTAAAGAAGCCATGCTATAAGAAATAGAAGACTAAATACTCTGAAAAAGAGTTTTATTCAACACAGCTGCAAGAAAGGTGAAATACAACACAGCTGCAAGAAGAGTCATAATACAATAACACTATAAGAATAAGTTACAACTTGAAGTAACTTAGGTTGCAAGAAGAACAAAAGCTACAGGTTGCATGTTTAAAGACACGTTAATTTAAGCAAGCAAATATAACCTAGGATACAATACGAGAAGATCGAGCCTAATCTGAGGATCAGTCATTTCAACGAGTCAAAATAGAGCCAGTAGAGATAATTTGTATATTGCAGAGTTAAGAGTCAATATATAGCTGACGTATAGCCCGACAGGCTGTAATAAAGCTGCAACCTAGTACAGCTACATTAATGCTCCGCAATACAAGACAATAGAACATTTAATGCAAGTCTAGGGGTCATTTAATATAAGCCATACATACTTGAAGGTGATTCAAATTCAAGGGAGAGTGTGCCTCCTTCAATGGGCATATTCATACATCTATAAATGGAGGAAGAGTTGACTAGAATTACTAATGAAACTTATATATTCTAACTCAAGCAAGAATCATTCAAACTCTTAAGCATTTCAAAGTGATAAGTTGGGTTTTGTGTGTTATTTATATGTTTAATGTGACAATATTTGCATTTAATAGATCACTATTTTCTCACAATTACCTAATTATTGCTAGGTTCGATATTTGGCTTTAATTTTGTGTTTTTCATGAATTTCAGGTCATATTTTATATAATCATGGGAGAGATGAGTCAATTGGGTAACAAGAAGTACAAGTTGTGCAAACCACGAAAAAAAAAATTTGCAAGTCAACAACAATTTAATTCCATCATTAATGATAGCCCCATAATTTTAGCAGTGACATGAGTTATGCCCAATAAGAAGGGCAGACACGACAGAAGCTGGAAAAGATGGGAGAATAATATTTTTATCATCATTCATTTTCTTGTATTTTTGGATAATCATGTTTAGAGGCTAAGCTTATTTCTAGTCCAAGGAGATGCCGGAACCTTGAATGATTTGATCGTTAATTGAGTAGTAACGTATTTCTTTTCCATCTTGATTTCTTTATTATTTGAATTTATGTTATGCATGTTTAATCAAATGAATTTATCTGGTTTAGCCACCTAGGTTGATTTATTGATTATTCTAGCTAGATTGCTTGATATAATCCGTAATTATTATATTATGGTGATCGTTGTAGCTTGGGATAACATAGTCTAGATTGTATGATTCGAACATTTCGATTATATAGTCTAGTTTGCCCTATTACTTTAATTCGTTAATATACCTTGTGAATTGAATCTTGAATACATGTTTTGGGATTGTTCATAGGGTAGATTAACTGGGGGTCGTACTTTCTAATTAATTAAACTTAAGGAATAATTCGAACTAGTTTGGTTGTATCACTGGTTTAGGGGCGAGATTCGGGATAGGATATAGTTAAACGGGACCACTGATTAATTTGGAAGAATTATTCTAGGGGAGACTATCCAATGGCTAGATTGCTTTATTCATTGTTTGATCATCATATTTATATTCTTATTGCAATTTTATTTTGTTGCAAGATTGCTCAACAAACCAATCCCCCAATTTTATTGCTTTCTTACACGACTTTATTCAATTAAATTAAGTTATTCTCTGTGGGTTTGACCCCTTACTTACCTTGTTACATTAGTGAGTTGGTTTGGGAAATATTATTTTTGGGTGCCGGCGACAGTACACCATATTTTGGTGCAGTTGCTGGAGAATAGTTGTTAATTTTATTGGATTTTTCATGTTACAGTTTCTGCCCAAAATCAATTCTGTATGCATTTACACCTACACTGGCCCTTATAATGTCTGGTTGGTTTCTGCTTGCAGTGGATAATCATTTGTTCAAACAGAGGTGCACAGCTTATATTCAATTTGGTAGTAGAAATGGCAGCAAAGAGACTTAGAAAGGAAACTTGTGCTCGTTGGCAAATTGATTTACGTTGACAAGAGAAACGAGTAGGGAGATCGATAGTGAAATTGAAAGTGAGATAAGACAAAGAGTGAACTACAAAGCAAATAGTGAAAATATGGGAGAAAATCAAGAGAGGGCAATGACATGTGGCCAACCCAACCACAAATCGTTAACCTCTTTGCATTACCATACCTGTTCTTAATACTAATGTAAATTTTGAACTTAAATCCGGTCTCATTCACTTACTATCTTCTTTTCATGATCTTGCAGGAGAGAATCCACATTCTTTCCTCAAAGAGTTCCATGTCGTTTGTTCGAGTATGAAACCAACAGGGGTTACAGAAGAGTATGTGAAGTTGAGTGCATTTTCTTTTACACTTAAGAACACTGCGAAAGATTGGTTGTATTACTTGCCATCGAGAATGATTAACACATGGAATGAGATGGAGTGCTTGTTTCTCCAACACTACTTCCTAGCCACTCAAGTGGCAGTCCTAAGAAAGGATATTTCAGGTGCTAAGCAAGGATCAAGAAAGGCACTTGTACGAATATTGAGAGTGTTTTAAACGTCTTATAGCTTCATGTCCACAATATTAGATTAGTGATCAGCTACTTATCCAATATTTCTATAAGGAACTCAACCTCATGGACCGGAACATGATTGATACAGCCAGTGGAGGAGCTTTGATGGGAAAGACACCAACAGCTGCACGAGAACTGATTTCCAATATTACAACAAATACTCAATAGTTTGGTGTACGTAATGTTATGTTGAGACCAGTAGCAAAAAATGATGCCTTAGAAAAATTACAAGCATGATGGAGATGATGATGAAGGTTAAGACTCCAGAAGCTCATCTATGCAAACTCTACGATACTACAGAGCATACCACTGATGATTGCTGGGTCCTGATTGATGATATAGAACTGCATGAAAATGCAATTGGTTTTGGAATTTCTTAAGGTCAAAAGTATGATCCATATTCTTATACTTATAATCCAGGGTGGAGGGATCATCCCAACCTTCGGTATGGGAACCAACAAAACAATCAACAGGGAGAAAATCAAAGACCTCAATATCAAGATCGAAAATTCTAAATTTTCAGAGGGAATGATCGATGTACTGAGAACTTTAGCCAACACATGGGTGAGAAAGATTTCGGGCTATCTTTGGAAGATATGATGAAAGCATTGACATCCAATACCATGAAATTCTAGGAAGACACTCAAGTAGCAATAAAAACTCTAGAGTCTAGGTAAAAGAGTCCGGAGTCACAAATAAGCCTTATATATGAGTGTTACATATTAATAAAGTGTTACATAAATATTATAAAAATAAAAGTGTTACAAAAATATGTTACATAAAATATGTCATGTAGAATGTGTTACAAATGTATGTTACATAAGGTCACTTATGTTGTAGTATATGGTGGAGATGAAGTCTTTGAGATCATCTCTTGTGAATTATAAGAAGTAAGAATAAAACAATATATATGGTGGATCGAGATCATGATGTTATGGAAATGTCATGAGTTGATATGTGTAAGAAGAAGATGAAGAAGAGATGGAGATGAAGATGATATATTAATAACTTGTCCATTTTTTGTATGTTGTCTTGGGTTGTGATCGCCTTAATTTCTTGTTGTTGCTTTGATAAATGTTTCATCTAATTTATATGTTTTTTTTCTTTCTAAAGTTTGTTTCTTTTTATCTATTCATATTCGGTCTTTTGTGAATAATAAAGATAAATATATTTGTGACATAAGGAAGATATTTTGGTCTCATATGATACTAAAATAAAACATATATATGTAATTTCTAAAACTTAATCAATCTCTACTCAATTACTCATCAACAACAACCACCACACTACTAAAAAAATTTGTGACTGAAATTTTATTTAATACTAAAAATTATTTAAAACTTATTTTTTAATTTTTTGACATAAAAAATAAAAAACTAAAACGATGTTCTCTTTTTTGTTTTCCTAATTAAAGTACTCATCACTTGATTTCATTTATTAATCTAATTCATTATGTCATCAAAAAATTGATCTCAACATGATTGTATATGCAATTTCTACGTATATATGTAAGAAAATATATATATCAACTTTTCAGATACAATAAAAATGTGAGCATAATAATTAAAGACAAACAAATTATTTGATATCAAGAAGACTCAGAATAATCGATATGACATAAAAATAGTAAAAAATGGATGAATTAGGGTTTAAATTAAATCAATTAAAGTATATAAGTAGTAAGGAAATATGATTAAAAACTTGCAATCTACTAAAGTAGAAAACTGAAAAAAGAAAGAGAATAGCACTGAAATTATTGCCCTAAGAGTGATCAGTGCAAGGTGGTAGAACCACCGGTAGGTTTTTGATTTGGAAGTCCAGTGGGACGTTATGGTCTTCACCATCATTCATAGTGTGGGTAGTCAGTGTGTTATGCTATATCACGACAACCCCCCTTCTTCTAGCGCTAAAATATTGATGTCAGAATTTGTTTAAATATAGATTCCTAACCGAACATTCAAATTAGCCGATCTGACTCGAAAGAAATGAGCTGAATAATACAATCAAGTAAAAATAGCAAGACTGTGTCTGGTACCTACTCGGGCATAAGCTAATTCTAGTCGGTCAGTCTTGACCAGTTAGAACATATTTACTATAAGGAGTTAGGAGAAAATAGCTCTCTTAGGTGCTTGAATACAATGAATTTCTAACCCAAATCGCGGTCCTTTTGAATGATAATTGAGGCTCTATTTATGGACTAAGCCTAAGATAGATTATTTGGGGAATAAGAACTAAATCCCTTGATTCTAGGGTTTAGATAAGAAAAATACGGATTTGATCCTATCTAAATTGGATAAGACTTGATCTTGGATTTGTTTCCTTCTTTAAAGATCTTCTTTTGAAGTAGATTCTAAGTCGTTTGAGCTCTTCTCAAATGAGATTGGTTTTGTATTCTCTGGTCATTTGAGTTTCCTATGGCTTTAGCTCTTCCTTATATGGCTTACGTGGACCGTCGATTCTTTGATCAGCTGAGTATTTTTAGGTCTTTTAAGTTATTATATCTTTGGTCGGGCCAATTATCTCTATCAGCTCAGCCATCACTGGTTGGCCGAGTCTCAAATTGTTACTTCAAAGATTCATCTCTGGTCGGTCGAGTTCCAAATTGGTCCTTCGAAGAATCATCTTTAGTCGGTCTCCTTAGCAAGCTAAGAGTTTGATTGAGCCGAGCTTGGATCGGGATTGATTCTATCTTTGATGACCTCAAGTCTTCTATTCTTCTCATACCCTTAAGACTATTCTAATGTTTACTCTCTGGTAGGTTTATGATTCTAGCTTGGTATATTTACCTCTAGCTAGCCTTTCGTCGGCTTAAGTATCGAATATGTTCTCCACATCTTCACCCTAACCGACTCAGTCCTAATTCTTCTAGCCACAGCTTATCCGAGGTCTTCCAACCTCATCAGTTAACCTTGGCCCATCTAAGTTGTTCAAATCTTAACTCACATCAATCCATCAGAGCTCTTCCACCTTGGCTCACCTCAACCCACCTAGGCTAGGTAATTGGCCGAACTTAGCTCTTTTGGTCGACTTTTTGCTCAAAATTGTGGTCGGTTTGATTTCTGATCGGTCACTTCTAATCCTTCACATGTCCAGTTTTATTCAGTTCAAATTAGGGGTACAACAATTAGTTATATAATTATTTGCTACCTTGTGTATAAAGAGTCATAACTAATGTGCTCATCTAAGTTAAATATTAACCTATTTCAATTCTATAATTCTTGGTATCATTAATTAAAGAAAAATGATCACTTTTCTATATCATATCATCCATTTGAAGAAAAAAAATACAAAGCAGTGCTCATGGTGAATTTGTAGGATTGTGTGTTAGGAAATCAATATTTAGATTTTGATGAGACAAACCAACCTTGTAATAGGAAATTAGAGTACCCCATTTTTTACAACGTTTAAGGGAAGTATAGACTAGTTGAGTCTGTAAATTTATAAAATGAAGAATGGAGGATTTTGAAGAAGGCTTGTATGCAGCAAACAAGGCAAAAATGAATACTCTGCAAGAAAAGCTTAAAGCAAAGCAGTTGCAAGAAAAACATACAGAGTAGCTGTAACTAAGAAAAAGTTACAGCAGTGCTGCAAGATTATGTTACAGCAAACAAGGATACAAGATACAGAACCTTATCGGAACTTACTGTATACTTCAAGAAAACATTGAATGTAGTAACAGAATCAATCCAAGCTGCAATACGAGAAAGAATAAATACAGTATGAGGAACGGTATCCTCAATGAATCAAAATGGAGCTGGTAGAGACAAATTGAAGGTATAGGCTCAGACCCAATTCGAAGAAGATACGTGGCTTGACAGAACACAGAAAGCTACAAGCCGCAACTACCGCAATTTAATGACCTATAATGCTAAGTCAAGATGTATTTAATGTAAGTCATACCCTCGATCAGGACGTCAATTTCAAAAAGAAGAATGCCTTCTTCAACGGGCATTTCTCTATAACTATAAATAGAAAAAGAATAACACTGAAGCAAGTTACTGAAACATTTGCTCTTAAAGCCTAAGCAAGAATCAAAAGCAATACTCTCAAGCATACAAAACCTTTTCAATCACTCGACCTCGTGAAGTAATCAAGCTTAAGTTTAGAAGCTCAAAGATTCAGAAGATTATTTCACTGCACCAGTTGAAGAAAGAAAACATATATTTTTACCTATTTGCTGTGTGCTAGGTTATTTTAAGATGTCGTCAGTTGATCGGATTATATCTTTGCTGATTGTTATAGTTGTCGAGGAGTAAGATAACTACCCTGTGTGGGTATTTAGATATTCTTTGTGGGTTTGCCTTTAGAACTTGCAGCAGCTGTGTGTAAGCTGAGTTCTAGTAGGTAATAACTTGTTGAGTCGATAGATTGTTGGGCTGTATCTTGTAAATCAATATTACTTAACGAAGTTCCTACTCAGGAAAACAATAGAGTGGACGTAGAAGGATTACACCACCTTCGAACCACTATAAGACCATAAGTGTTTTATCGTTTTATATTTGTTGTGTGCTGCATCTTTAATTAAGTTATCATCCAGCATAAAAGGTTTTATGAGAAAACATTTCTAAGAAAGCAAACCATCTGTCAAAGTAATTTTCGATGTAATTGTTAGGATGTATACTATAAGCCTAGCTTTTGTATGAACATCTATTTATGATATGAGAATCTTTTGTGGTCAGATGTTTGCATTTTATATATTTGTTATATATGTTATTGCAATTGTCCAATTAATTTATATTGTAGATAACATGGTGTGTGGTGCCAAACAGAAGATCATGTTATCAGTTCCTTATAGATTATAAATGGTAGCTCACAGCCGAGATAATTTTGGACAAATTATCGGAATGGTTGTAGTTTAATTTAGTATTAATCTGTCTTGATTATAAAATTACACTAGTACATTTTGTATGTATTGAGCAGGACCAATTGAGGTTGTTTTATTTGTACTGGCTACATAAATAAAACAAGACCTCTATTATTATGGATGTGCGTCCTCTTAATCATTGTATGATAACGAGCATGTATACTCGATATATATTTCTTTAATTTACCAATGGGTGAGATTTATTTATTAAATCAATAAGCTCGGTAAATTGGGATACAATGTTGTTTATATGATGTGCTGTTGTTTATACAATGAAACTGTGTCCTAATTATTTAGGATGATGATGTCCCCTTGAGGAACTCATAAGGATTATCATGTAAACCCTGCAGGTGGATTTATTCCGGCATGATAATAAAGTTGAGTGATACTACTCTTGGATTAAATATTAATTAATTGAATTGTCAGTAATTCATTTAATTAATGGACATTCGATATCTTAAACACGGGGAGATAAACGCACACATTGTTATGATGTATACTATAAGCCTAGCTTTTGTATGAACATCTATTTATGATATGAGAATCTTTTGTGGTCAGATGTTTACATTTTATATATTTGTTATATATGTGATTGTAATTGTCCAATTAATTTATATTGTAGATAACATGGTGTGTGGTGCCACACAGAAGATCATGTTATCAGTTCCTTATAAATTATAAATGGTAGCTCACAGCCGAGATAATTTTGGACAAATTATCGGAATGGTTGTAGTGTAATTTGGTGTTAATCTGTCTTGATTATAAAATTACACTAGTACATTTTGTATGTATTGAGCAGGACCAATTGAGGTTGTTTTATTTGTACTGACTACATAAATAAAAAAAGACCTCTGTTATTATGGATGTGCGTCCTCTTAATCATTGTATGATAATGGGCATGTATACTCGATATATGTTTCTTTAATTTACCAATGGGTGAGATTTATTTATTAAATCAATAAGCTCGGTAAATTGGGATACAGTGTTGTTTATATGGTGTGCTGTTGATTATATAATGAAACTGTGTCCTAATTATTTAGGATGATGATGTCCCCTTGAGGAACTCATAAGGATTATCATGTAAACCCTGCAGGTGGATTTATTCCGGCATGATAATAAAGTTGAGTGGTACTACTCTTGGATTAAATATTAATTAATTGAATTGTCAGTAATTCATTTAATTAATGGACATTCGATATCTTAAACACGGGGAGATAAACGCGCACATAATAAATATGAGCCATATCTAATATGGATAAGGGACGGTAGTTCAATAATATCTTTTTAGTGGATTAAGATATTATTGATAGGCTTAAGAAGTATATTCAGATCGAATTAAGGACTCATAAGCCTATCAGGAGACCGATTCTAATCCTCCTCAAGGTCCCTGTTGTAGCCTATAAATAAGCCTCAAGTCAACCGTTTCTAGTGTGATAGACACAGAAAAATCTGATATACGATTTAGAGAAGAACGGTTGAGAGTCTCGATAGCTCGTTGCCCACACAACGTTCGAGATAAGGCGAGGAATACAGCAGAAGATCGTGAGGTTCAGGCTTCATCGATTCCTCGATCTATAGTTCTGACCTTAGAACTAATTTTGGTGCAAAAGGTATGATTCGTTTTCCGCTGCGCGTTAATCATATTTACATGAATCCCGATTCGGATAATCGAATAGGGTCGGCGATCCAGCGGTTCCTTCACACATAATAAATAGGAGCCATATCTAATATGGATAAGGGACGGTAGTTCAATAATATCTTTTTAGTGGATTAAGATATTATTGATAGGCTTAAGAAGTATATTCAGATCGAATTTAGGACTCCTAAGCCTATCAGGAGACCGATTCCTAATCCTCCTCAAGGTCCTTGTTGTAGCCTATAAATAAGCCTCAAGTCAGCCGTTTTCGATACACAGAAATACAGAAACACAGACATAAAAATCTGAGATACGTATTAGTAGAAGACGGCTGAAAGTCTCGATAGCTCGTTGCCCACACAACATTTGAGATAAAGGCGAGGAATACAGCAGAAGATCGTGAGGTCCAGGCTTCATCGATTCCTCCATCTACAGTTCTGACCTTAGAACTAATTTTGGTGCAAAAGGTATGATTCGTTTTCCGCTGCGCGTTAATCATATTTGCATGGACCCCGATTCAGATAATCGTATAGGGTCGGCGATCCGGCGGTTCCTACAATTGGTATCAGAGCCGTGGTTTTCTGACTCTATTCGATTGAATCGGTTAATTCTATTATGAATCGTATCTTGAACCATGCGTGTTTTAGATCGGATAATAGTAGGATGTACGAGAAATTATGTTTTTCTGCAGGAACCTTAAATCCAACTATTATGGTCTGAATGTATGTTTATGTATGAATTAAACCCTCGGACATGTCGAGGTTGTTTTTTTGAATGTATGATTGTAATAGTAAAATCACGGCGGTTTGTCGTGTTAGGTTTTAATTTTCTGTTCGATCTAGATTATATGTAAACTCTTTCGTGGGGTATAGGATCGATAGATGTAATAGATACAAGATTAGGATCGTACAACCGGGCACGACCGTGCCGATGGAAAATTGGAGCTGGACGACAGGGCACGACCGTGCTATGGAGCACAGTCAACCGTGCGGCGTGTTTGAAGATCGGGCACGACCGTGCTGGAGGGCACGGTCAGACCGTGCCAGCTGAGGATCGCGACTGGATAATAGGGCACGATCGTGCTGTACGGCACGGTCAACCGTGCGGCGTGTTTCAGATAGAGCACGACCGTACTGAGGGGCACGGTCAGACCGTGCTAGGTCGATCCCCGTTTGACGGCAAACATTCAAGAACACAGCGATAAATCGAGGCCATAATAGTTGAAAATTATGTTTTTCATATTTATTGCTTTATATGTGTTTTATCAAGCATGCTTGTATGTGTTTTATTTGATATGCATGTTAAAATCCCTCATGTTAAATAACTAAGTGGGACAGGGATTAATTATTTTAATAAATCCCATGGCCTCTATTACTGGTTTGTAAGTGATGCACCTAAACTTGCGTGTTAGTTTTAAGTGCCTTCCTCCATATCGGATGAGTTCATTTGCGGATCACTTGATCAAACTTCCTTTATGGATGATTATAGAAAGTTTTTTAGGAGCGTGTCACCTTCTCCATCTGAAGGGGCATAATCCTAAATAATGGACTTAGTATCAAGTAATGGTGTACAGTTAGATGCATTTGATAAGTATCCTCCCCATCGGAGTCACTACTGTTATTTGTATGGCCAAAGCGATAACCAACTATCAATTTTATTTGTCATAAAGTTAAGTTGACAAGATAATAAAATTAATGGGTAAAACCTCCTCTAACAAATGTTTGAATTAGTATACATCCACACTATCGTGGCATACAAAGTTCATGGTGTATTGAGGTGTTGGTGAATTAAGATTGTGTTGTTTGAGGGAACAATATGATTTGTCAATTCAAATGATTTGACCTATGTGTTTATTTATGTGATTCTCAGGTTTTCATTATGGCTTTCAATCCTCTTGCTGTTATACTTAAAGAAAACAAACTTATTGGTCCTAATTATATTGATTGGAAACGAAACCTGGATATTGTCCTGACTGCTGAAGAGTACAAGTTTGTACTCACTGAGCACTGTCCTGACATGCCTGATGAAAACTCTACTGAAGAGGAGAAAATTCTTTATAGGAAGTGGGTCAAGGCAGATGAGACGACGCGGTGTTACATTTTGGCTTCCATGTCAAATGTACTGCAACATCAGCATCAAGCCATGCCTACTGCCTATGATATGATGCATAATCTCAAAGAACTCTTCGGACATCAGAGTCGGGCTGCCAGACAGGAGGCAATGAGAAACTTGATGACTACCACCATGGCTGAGGGGACACCTGTGAGTGATCATGTCCTCAAGATGATAGCTCATCTAAATGAGATGGAGGTCCTTGGAGCTGAAATCGATGGGGAAACCCAGGTCGATATCATTCTCCAAACGCTGCCTAAGAGTTTTGAGCAGTTCCGTTTGAACTACAACATGAACAAGAGGTTGTATTCATTGGCGGAACTTCTGACAGAACTCCAATCAGCAGAGGGACTATTTCGTGAAAATTCTCAGGCTTACGTTGCTGAAAATGTTTCTGCTTCTAAACCGCAAGGCGGAAAGAAGAAGAAGAAACAGAATTGTTCAGCAAAGAAGACGGCCGGACCTCAAGTGGCTAAACCACAAGGTGGTGTGAAAAAGCCAAAAGGCAAGTGCTTCCATTGCAAGCAGGCTGGACATTGGAAAGTCGATTGTCCCTGTAAAAAGGAGAACAATTCAGGTACATCTTTTTCATTAGTTGTTGAAACATGTTTAGCGGTGTTATCTACCGGTACCTGGTGTGTAGATACGGGAGCCACTGATCATGTCTGCAATTCATTGCAGGGGTTCCAGGAAACCAAACGACTAAGTGATGGGGAGATTACCATATACATGGGCACCGCTGCGAAAGTAGCGGCCGTTGCAGTGGGAGATGTTTATTTATCTTTTCATAGGAATAAGACTTTGATTTTGAGAAATTGTCTTTATGCACCTTATTTTAGAAAGAATTTGATTTCAGTTTCTAAACTTTTTAAGGATGGATATTCTGTTTCTTTTGATAACAATGTTGTCGTTAAGAAGAATAGAGTTATTATCTGTTCTGATACGTTGGTTGACAATTTATATATTCTTAATCATATAACTCCTACGATGCAAGAAATGGAAATTAATAGCACATCTTCTAAATCTAATAAGAGAAAAGAACCTTCGAAAATGAATCAAATATATCTTTGGCATCTAAGGTTGGGTCATATTAACTTGAGGAGGATTCAAAGGTTGATAGCCGATGGACCTTTGGGTTCCTTGGAAGTGGAAAACTATCCAACCTGCGAATCCTGCTTGGAAGGAAAAATGACCAAAAGGCCATTTAAGGCAAAGGGGTATAGAGCCAAAGAAGTGTTGGAATTGATTCATTCTGATTTGTGTGGCCCTATGACTATTCAGGCAAGAGGTGGTTTCGAATATTTTGTCTCTTTTATAGATGATTATTCGAGATATGGATACATTTACTTGATGAGCCGCAAGTCTGAGTGCTTTGACAAGTTCAAAGAATACAAGGCTGATGTGGAGAAACATCATGGTAAAAATATCAAGACACTACGATCTGATCGTGGTGGTGAGTACCTCTTAGGAGAGTTTAGGAGTTACTTATCAGAGGCTGGGATTCAATCCCAATTGTCTGCACCGGGTACACCCCAACAGAATGGTGTGGCAGAACGAAGGAATATGACTCTTATGGAAATGGTTAGATCGATGATGAGTTATTCAAAATTACCAAATTCGTTTTGGGGGTATGCTCTGGAAACAGCAACGTACATTCTAAACTTGGTACCTTCTAAGTCAGTACCCTCTAGTCCCACAGAGTTGTGGACTGGGCGCAAGCCTAGTCTGAAACACATTCGGATTTGGGGTAGTCCAGCACATGTGCTGAAGGGAGATGCTGATAAGTTGGAATCTCGTATGGAAGTACACTTGTTTGTGGGCTATCCTAGAGGAACGAAAGGTGGTTTATTTTATAGTCCTAAAGATCAGAAGGTCATTGTTAGTACGAATGCCTGATTTTTAGAAGAGGACTATGTAATGAACCACAAGCCTATGAGTAAAATTGTTCTTGAGGAAATGAGAGGGGATAATTCTAATGTATCGACGGTACAAGATGAGATACCACAAGTGACTGCACCGCGTGTCACTAATGATACACAAATACCGATAGTGCCTCGTCGTAGTGGGAGGGTTGTTAGACAACCTGAAAGATTCATGTTTTTGGGAGAGTCTTCAGACTTGGTCCCTGGACAACATGAAATAGATCCCTGGACTTATGACGAAGCGCTCCATGATAAAGATGCGATATCTTGGCAAAAGGCAATGCTCTCTGAGATAGAATCTATGAATTCTAATCAAGTTTGGGAGCTTGTAGAACCACCAAATGATGTAAGAGCCATCGGATGTAAATGGGTCTACAAAAGGAAAAAAGGATCAGATGGAAAGGTAGAGACCTTTAAAGCAAGGCTTGTTGAGAAAGGGTACACTCAAAAAGAAGGAATCGATTATGAGAAAACCTTTTCACCGGTAGCCATGCTGAAGTCTATCCGCATTCTTTTGTCTATTGCTGCTCATATGGATTATGAGGTTTGGCAGATGGATGTCAAGACAGCTTTCCTTAATGGAAGTCTTGAAGAAAACATCTATATGAAGCAACCAGAGGGATTCATTGAGAAGGGCAAAGAGCATCTTGTGTGTAAGCTTAATCGGTCCATTTATGGACTGAAACAAGCTTCGAGATCTTGGAACATCCGTTTTGATGAAGTAATCCAGTCTTATGGATTTATTCAATGTCCGGATGAATCTTGTGTATATAAGAAGAGTGACGGAAACGTGGTGGTATTTCTTGTACTATACGTAGATGACATCTTGTTAATTGGAAACAATGTCAAGGTGTTGTCAGACGTAAGGGTATGGCTGTCCAAGCAGTTTGCTATGAAGGACTTAGGAGAAGCTGGACATATTCTTGGGATCAAAGTTATAAGGGATCGCAAGAAAAAGGATGTTATGCTTATCTCAAGCTTCATACATTGACACTATCCTAGATCGTTTTAGCATGCAAAATTCCAAGAAAGGTTTTCTACCTTTTAGACATGGAGTGCCTTTATCTAAGGAAATGTGTCCTAAAACACCAAAGGAGATAGAGGAAATGAAAGCAGTTCCTTATGCTTCGGCTGTAGGAAGCTTCGGCTGTAGGAAGCTTGATGTATGCGATGCTGTGTACGAGATCGAATATCTGCTTTGCCGTGGGCATGGTTAGTAGATATCATAGTAACCCAGGACAAGGTCATTGGACTGCCGTAAAGCATATTTTAAAGTACCTGAAAAGGACTAGAGATTATATGCTAGTTTACCAGGCAAATGATTTATTACCTGTGGGTTACACGGATTCGGATTTCCAGTCAGACAGGGACAACAGTAAATCAACCTCGGGGTATGTGTTTACCTTGGGAGGTGGAGCCATAGTATGGAGAAGTGTGAAACAGAAATGCGTTTCGGACTCCACCATGGAAGCTGAATATGTGGCGGCCTCTGAGGCAGCCAAAGAAGCTGTATGGCTCAGAAACTTCTTAATGGACTTAGAAGTGATTCCTGGTTTGCCCAAAGCTATCACAATCTATTGTGATAACAGTGGTGCAGTAGCAAACTCGAAGGAACCACGAGCCCATAAGACAAGTAAAAACATTGAGCGCAAGTACCACCTGATACGAGATATCGTAAAGCGAGGGGAAGTTGTTGTCGCCAAGATTTCATCAGCCGATAACCTAGCAGATCCTTTCACAAAGGCCCTTCCGGTGAAAGCCTTCGATGAGCATGTTGATGGGATGGAAATCAGATGCATGGTAGCGTATATAACAGCATAGTCTTTTAGTATAAGTGGGAGATTGTTAGGATGTATACTATAAGTCTAGCTTTTGTATGAATATCTATTTATGATATGAGAATCTTTTGTGTTCAGATGTTTGCATTTTATATATTTGTTATATATGTTATTGCAATTGTCCAATTAATTTATATTGTAGATAACATGGTGTGTGGTGCCACATAGAAGATCATGTTATCAGTTCCTTATAGATTATAAATGGTAGCTCACAGCCGAGATAATTTTGGATAAATTATCGGAATGGTTGTAGTGTAATTTAGTATTAATCTGTCTTGATTATAAAATTACACTAGTACATTTTGTATGTATTGAGCAGGACCAATTGAGGTTGTTTTATTTGTACTGACTACATAAATAAAACAAGACCTCTGTTATTATGGATGTGCGTCCTCTTAATCATTGTATGATAACGGGCATGTATACTCGATATATGTTTCTTTAATTTACCAATGGGTGAGATTTATTTATTAAATCAATAAGCTCGGTAAATTGGGATACAGTGTTGTTTATATGGTGTGCTGTTGATTATATAATGAAACCGTGTCCTAATTATTTAGGATGATGATGTCCCCTTGAGGAACTTATAAGGATTATCATGTAAACCCTGCAGGTGGATTTATTCCGGCATGATAATAAAGTTGAGTGGTACTACTCTTGGATTAAATATTAATTAATTGAATTGTCAGTAATTCATTTAATTAATGGACATTCGATATCTTAAACACGGGGAGATAAACGCACACATAATAAATATGAGTCATATCTAATATGGATAAGGGACGGTAGTTCAATAATATCTTTTTAGTGGATTAAGATATTATTGATAGGCTTAAGAAGTATATTCAGATCGAATTAAGGACTCATAAGCCTATCAGGAGACCGATTCCTAATCCTCCTCAAGGTCCCTGTTGTAGCCTATAAATAAGCCTCAAGTCAACCGTTTCTAGTGTGATAGACACAGAAAAATCTGATATACGATTTAGAGAAGAACGGTTGAGAGTCTCG
Organism: Scutellaria barbata; assembly: GCA_028654395.1. Taxonomy (NCBI): domain Eukaryota; kingdom Viridiplantae; phylum Streptophyta; class Magnoliopsida; order Lamiales; family Lamiaceae; genus Scutellaria; species Scutellaria barbata. The sequence continues at coordinate 8,522,831 of CM053654.1, forward strand.
ATGGGAATACTTAATCTTTGTCAAGGCTAATAGAAATAGCCATGGGAATACTTAATGCAGAGCCATTATCCATTCCAAACTTCTTGATAAGCTCTCTTGTATACTTAACTTAATTGATGAAGATTCCAGAGTCAAGTTGTTTGACTTGTAATCCAAGGAAGAAACTTAATTCTCTTATCATACTCATTTCAAACTTTTTCTGCATTAAGCTTGAAAACTTTTCACATAAAACTTTGTTTGTGGATCCAAAGATGATATCATCTACATAAATTTGTACTAGCATAATACTTTCTCCATCTTAAATCTTGAACAGTGTTTTGTCAATTGTTCCTTTCTGAAAGTCATTCTCCAACAAGTAGAGAGATAAGGTATCATACTAGGCTCTGGTGCCTACTTTAGGCTATATAGAGCTTTGTATAAAAGAAAATTTTTGTTTTTTGGTTGATCTTCAAATCCTGGTGGTTGCTCCACATATACTTCTTCAGAGAGAAATCCATTAAAAAATGCACTTTTCACATCTATCTGATAAACGTTGAAGTTTTTGTGTGATGCATATGCTAGAAAAATCCTTGTGGCTTCTAATCTTGCTACTAGTGCAAAAGTCTCATCAAATTCAATTCATTCTTCTTGACAGTATCCTTTTGCAACTAGCCTTGCTTTCTTTCTTACAACAAGTCCTGATTCATCTAACTTGTTTTTTAACACCCACTTAGTTCCTATAACACCTTGATAAGTAAGGGAACTATCTTCCAAACTTGGTTTCTTTCAAAACCATTGAGTTCTTCCTGCATGGCTTGAATCCATTTGTTGTCTTGGAGTGCTTCTTCAATGCTTCTTGGTTCTGATTAAGATATAAAGCATGCAAACATGACTTCATGAGGTATTGATCTTCTTGTTCTCACTCCAACATTGGGATCTCCAATTATGAGATTTCTTAGATGATTCCTGAGCTATGTTCTGTCTTGTTCAAATGCTTGTGTAGGTCTTAGATGAATTTCATCTTGTTGTAGGTTGCCAGACTGCACTGCTGTAACTTGATCTGTTGTATCAAGTGAAATGGATTATTCCTCTTTGTCTTCAGTAGAGATTGATATTCTTTCAATGTAGGGTATAGATTTATCTTTCATCTTAAGATATGACATTTCTTATTGGTCCCAAGTGATCTCGAAGGTTCAGAGGGGGAGTGAATGAACCTCTGTCAATTTTAGAAAATCTTTTAAACTAGCTACACTGTAAACATTAGAGTTTTTATATTGGTGGGGTAGAGGTTTTTATGTTGTAATTTTGTATGTTGCTGTATATTTCTATAGCTTACAGCAGATTGATTCTGTTGCAGCCAACTCTAATATACAAACTTACTTTCTGTAGTTATACATATGGGTTTCTTGCCCTTATCTACTGTTGTTGGTTTGTTCAAGTTATTTTCTAAGTTATTAATATACTCTTTAGCTATTGGTGTTTCAACTTGAACAAACTTAACAGTTTTAGATGTACTTGTTGTGTTGTAAGAGGTTTGACTGTTATATCCTAAGCCAGATTTCTAGAGATGATTTCTAGCTATCAACAGACAATCTCTTGCATCTTTAGCAAACTTACTAAATATTCGTATAGTTGATTGCAGATTCTCCTTCTCACTTTCTAGCTTGGTAACTAGCATGTGAGTCTAATAACTCAAGTTGCAGCAAACTCCAAAAAGAAGTATCCATGCTCGATCTCGCCCAGTGTCCCCCTCCTTCCCCCGCCGCCTTCCGACCCACGGGAGTATACAATGACAACTTCCGAAGATTCACATAGTACTTTTGATCAAAAAATCAATCAGATTGATTTCGTAGGAAGAGGTATGCCCAGCGCGCCGAGGATCCGTTGAGAGTTTGTCTCTTTCTTCCTCTAACCAAAGTGTTTAGCTTCGAAACCAAAGAAAGCGGGATCAAAAATGAAAGAGAGAGATGAAGCTTGTTGGGAGGAAGCGGACAGGCGCCCAGCCATGAGGTAGGAGTCGAATAATGATGGATTCTATTTAAATAGATAAAAGAAAGAGCACAGCTGCCCCCACCAGGCAGGCGACCACGGGTCATAACGCACTTTGGTCTATCTTTGGGCCGGTGAGTGTCGTTGAGAAAAGGCATGCCATCCGTCCTTTTCTATCCGAGAGGAACCACCTGCTTATCCTGCATGTGCTTTCGGGGCCCCCACTCATTCAATCACTTGCTTGTGATTGCAGTCATTCCCCGAAAAGGCATTTCTGCCATATCAATGTTCTTACTCCTAAGTATCCTATTTTCAGCTTTAAGCTCCTCATAAGCTGAGTTTATCTACTCAAAATCACTCATGATCTACCTGAGAGCTTGGATCATGTTCAGCTTTTCATCTTCAGGTGTGGATTAAAGTTGGTAGATTACCTCATCATCTCCATTTTCTTCACAATCTTCGGCCGTCAAGCATATCAGTGCTTCTTCGTCTAAGGTTGAAGTGTCACTGTCACTGTCAAAGCCTTTGTCTAAGCTTTGATTTCTTCAGACTCTTTCTTTCTTCTGTTGATATCAAATTCGAAGCCTTTGAGGTCTAAGAAGAAGTCAAAGATGATCATGGACTTCAGATCCATTGATACTCTCATTGTTGTAGTTTCACTATCCCATTCAGCTAGTAGAGCTCTTAGCACTTTCATATTTTTCTTCTTCTGAATATAGTGCTTGCCAAGAGTCTCTAGTTCGTTTACAATTGACGTGAATCTTAAATCCAACTGCTCTAGAGATTCTTCAGGCTTCATCTCAAAGAGCTCAAAAAGTTGGGTAGCATTAGAGATCTTGTTGTCTTTAGTCACCTCTGTCCCTTCACAGATTTGTTCCAGCTTTTCCAAATTTCTTTGAATGTCCTGTAGGTTTTAACTTTACTGAAGGTTCCTTTGTCAAGAGTAATGAATAGAGCGTTCTTGGCTACGTTGTCCAAGTTAGCTCTTTTCCTGTCTTCATTGTTCCATTCCTGTTTTGGCTTGATCAGGAAGTTGGGTGGTGGAGGTGCTCAACCTTCATCGGTATGACTGGACCTTCTGTGATTACTGTCCATATTTCATCATTCATTGCAGAGAGGTGTGCCTACATTCTAATTTTCCAATCATTATATTCTTCTATGGAAAATATTAAAAGTTTTTAATGAGATGCATCCATGATATGCTGTAAAAAGAAGTTTTAAGAAAAACAAGGAACAAACAACAAACACAAGGTGGATCTGGGTAGGTGACCAGATAAGTTGGTTCTTAACCCAACTTGCTCTAATACCACTTGTTGGTCCCAAGTGGTCTCGAAGGTTCAGAGGGGAGGGAGGGTGAATGAACCTCTGTTGATTTTATAAAATCATTTCGAACAGGCTACACTGTAAGTTACTTGAACTTACAGTACAGTTGGTAGATCAACTTATAGCACTATGAATTAATACTGGCTGCTGTATCCAAGAGTTTTTGCAGTGGAAATAAACTTTTGATAAATGGTTTGTTGTAAAACGTTTTATTAAATATACTTTATTGTAGAACCTTTTTACGCATAATGATGACAAAAGAGATGCAACACGTATGCAAAAATAAAGAGGTAAAAACACTTATGATCTTATAGTGGTTCGAAGGTGGTGTAATTCTTCTACGTCCATTCTACTGCTTCTCTGAGCAGGAATTTTGTTAAGTAAGTTTGAATTACAGGTTACAGCCTAACAAACTATCAACTCAATGAGCTAACACCTACTGAAACTTAGCTTACACACAGCTGTTGTAAGTTCCAAAGGCAAACCCACTAAAGATTTCTAACACCCACACAGGGTAATTGTCTTCAACTAGACAACTATAACAATCAGCAATGATATAATCCTATTAACTGACGACACCAAATAAAATAACTTAGCACACAACAAATATGTAAAAGTATATTGTGTTTTCTTCAACTGGTACGGTGAAGTAGTCTTTTGTAACTTTGAACTTCTGAGCTTAGCTTGACTACTTCACGAGGTCGAGTGACTGAAACTATATTTATATGTTTGAGAGTTTTAGATCAATTCTTGCTTTATCTCTTGAGAGTGAAAATTTCAGTAGTCATTTCAATCTTCTCTTCCTCTATTTATAGATGTAGAGAAATGTTCGTTGAAGAAGACATTCTCCTTTTGAATTTAATATCTTTTTCATGGTATGACTTGCATTAAATTTATCTTGACTTTGCATTGCGGATCATTAAATGCGGTAGTTACGGCTTACAGTCTTTCTATAGTTTGTCAAGCCACGAGTCTCTCTTGGATTGGGTCTGAGTCTACAACTTCAGTTTATCTCTACTGGCTTTATTTTGATCCATTGAGAACTCTAATGCTCGTAGGCATCTTGATTTTCCTCGTATTTCAGCTTGAGATGACTCTGTTGCTGCATTTAATGTTTCTCTGAAACTTGTAGTAAGTTAAATGTTCTTCTGCATCCTACGACATTTCTTGCTGTATCTTTAACTTACAATTGTGTTGTATTCTGCACTAAGTTGCACATGTGATGTATGTCTCTTTCTTACAGTTATTCTTATTTAAGTTGATCTTGTAGAGTATATTTTCCTTTGTTTTGCAGCTTACTTGCTTTCTTCAAAGTCCTCCATTCTTCAGCCTTCAAAAAGCCCCTTTCTTTTCTTTTTGTTTATTACGAAGCGAGAGGTTTGTCTCAAAGAAATGAGAGTCACCGGCAAAGTCTTAACTAAACCTATCGCAATAGTGTGGGGCAGCATAGGTCCCCGTGGCCAACTCGAAGGGCTGAAGTTCTTACGCTATTAGATGGTAGAGAAATTGTTCCACGTTTCAACAATCAAACTGAGACACGACCCGGACTCTCACGGGGGGCAGCAACTCATAGGTCCTACTTAAGCTCCAAGTCTTTTCCCCGCGGCGAACTGAACTAGACTAGGCTTCAACGCCAGAACTTCTTTAGAGTTTTTCGCTAGTGGACAAGCTTTCTTTCCTTAAAAACCCGATTATTGTGCCTATCCTATGAGCAGCTGCGGAAGCTGCTATTGGGTTAGAAATTCTAATTTGAACTACCATCCGAAGTGCGGTCAGTTGCAGATTACTCGGCCTTTGCGGATGATCTTATGCGTATGGCTTTCTTTCTGTTCGAAGAGGGTAAAGAATTTCAAATCCACTTCTAAGCAGGCGAAGGATCTTTAGACACGTAGCCAGTCTAAATCTAGTTTATGTTTCACTAAAACAATGTGAAAAATGGGGTATTCTAACTTCCGATTACAAAACTATTTTGTCTCATTAAAATCTAAACGATTTCCTAACAAAGGTGGTGATAATGGTTGATCTAATACATTGTATATAAAAAAAATATTTTGGTGGTTAAATGTCGAAATAAGTTCATCATTTCCACAAATATGTGCTAATATTAATCCAGTGTTTCAGCGGATAAGTATTAAAATTGTTACAGCATTTTGGTTCATAAGTGCTGAAATAGTACAGTAACTTTGGCAAATAAGTGCTGAAATACTACACAAACTTTGGCTGATAAGTGTCAAAATTTTACGAAAATTTCAAGCTCTAACCACTGAAATTGAGCAGTATTTTCTATGGACCATAGTCGAAATACTGGCCGAAACTTTCTTTTTTTAGTTTGAGATTGAATTACTTTTGTACTAATTCGACAAAAAAATGAAATAATGAATCATACATCAAAAACACAAAATCATTCATAAACCCTAAACATGAGCAATAAAAACTAATACCATCTAGATCTGGTAGCGATCCATATTTTCCAACACCTAAAGGATGATTCACTGGTGAGGAGTCTTCAACAATCAATTGTGTCTTCTCTAATTTTTTATACCGTCTTCTCTATTCATTCTTTGCCATTCTCTCTCTCTCTATTCTTTTTTATTTCTTTTTAGTTGATATTAACGAGATTTGATGATAAGGATAGAATTGTCCAAATATGGGGTGCATAAAGATAATGATGTTAATTTTTGCATTTTTGTCGAGGTGTGTAAAATAATTAAGGTGTGCAAGGAAATTTGTGGGTGCATTTAGAATCACCCCTTAATTATTATTGTAACATCTGTCATCAATGTAAGAATTTGAATTTCTAAAATATAAAAAGGGATAATCACAAAAACCACATTTTGATTTAACTTAATTTAAACCTTACATTAGATTTAGAATTTACAGACACCACTATCGCTCCATCAGGTCATCACTCATCAATTCATCCTTGACATTAATTTTCAATTTCAAATAACACTCATCAATTCATCCTTGACATTAATTTTCAATTTCAAATAACACGTGTTACGTAGTAGGGGTGTCAATTTCATCCAAATGAAAACATGATACCAACTTAAAGTTACAAATGAATTTGGGTTGAAAGTTAGTAGGTTTTGATTTAAATCGATTCAGAACCGAAAAAGCACATTACCAACTTAAATATTCAGCTATTGCTGTTGATTAAAAGAGAGAAGAAATAAACCCAATGAAATTTAATACTTTCCATAAAAAGCATCTTAAAACTTCAAGAGTCAAATTCAAGAGAAAATAAATTTCTTTTTTCAGCTAAAATTAACATTTGAGATCCAGCACATGAGACATTAATTAGGAAGCAGATGAATCATACCGCCCCTTAATGTTACACTCCCTTCAAAATTTCATACACGGCTCGGAATCTCAGGTCAACCAAAGCTTAGGGCCCGTTGATTCACGACCCGCAGCGGAGCCCTGGCTAGCTAACTTATGAATATGCAATGCGAATTCCTCAGCCTGTTAAGGGTAAACGTAGCAGATGTAATTACCGATACATGTATCCACAACAATTTTGATATTTAGAATTATCCAACCAGACAATTAACAGCAAATGATAATGAAGAAAGTGAAAGAACATGCCAGTGGGGAAGAGAACCTGACCTCATCAATCCACATCAATGAACTCAACTGATTGTTCAAAATTCGAACGACAACATCCAGGGGAGTCATTCCATCAGCTGCCTCAAGTGCTCCACCCTAATTTAAAGTAATTTATTATCAGCTTCTTAATCTCAATAGATAGATAGAAGGAAATTAAAATAAATAAAACGAGGCACATACTTGATTGGCATTAAGTGTGTTAATGATTGATTTTATATGTTTCGTCATCTGCTCAAGTTCCTGCTCTACCAGTTCAGACTGTTCGTACCTGAAAAAAGGAAGTAAAGAAATACTTCAAGAAAATGTTCACACCTCCACCCGAAGCCCGAAAATAGCTACCAGCTATAAGAATACATGGGAATAACACATCTAGTAAATCATAAGTGTGATAGCATGAAAAGAATCATAGATGGTTCTATCTGCTAGCCCCAAGACATTTCTGTAGCCAACTAGTCTATGTTGATGCAAATATTTAATAGAGATCAAATCCAAACATAACCCTTTTCCTTATATTTTTTCCCCAACTACCCTACAAAAGTCCCCATATACCCACTTTCAAAACAAAATATCCCTATCTACCCCTTTTTTATGATAAAATACCATTTTACCCTTACTAACATTTCAAAACTTCCAAAAAACCATGCTTGCCATTATCCAATTTTTCCTTTTTCCAATCCTTATACTTATTAGATCCGGATTAGCCCTCTGATCAATATCAGGCCCAACATGCTTCCGTAAATAGAATAAAACTGAGTTTAAATCATACCTCGTCTTTGTCTCTTAAGTTCCCTTGGACCTCGGTTCAGGTTTTATGGATCAAAGATCCAACCACTCGCCCGCAGTCTATGGTTCTGAAACCGATTTTCTTAGGAACCCTAATCACACTCCTTTTCAACGGCCACCTGCCTTTTAAGGAGGTCACGGGGAGACGCACTACTGGATAATTTTTCACTCAGAATTATAAAATTTTTGGACAGAATGTCGGAAAGCAAAAAGCCTTGTTTATTGAAGAAAATAAACTAAACTATTTTACAATATAAATTTTCTCCGCCATTGGAAGAGAAACTTGAATTAGCCTATCATGGCTAAGACTCGTGAAGGGGAAACCCCCATGAACAGGAAAGCTTGAAAGCTAAACTATTACAGACTAGAGAGAAGATTTCTCGAAAAACTTAGAATGAAAGAGAAGGTGTTGATTTTCGATGATCTTCCTTTGAGGCTGAATGCCTCCTTTTATAGGCCTTAATGTACTTCTGTTGAGGTTGCATTATTGTCTTTGCCAGCTTGCAATCCATTAGATGAGTGGGTAATGGACCAGCTTCCTTTATTTCTCACCTACCGTTTGGTAAGTGCATCTACCACCTTCGTTGTCTTCTTGCGTCGGCAACGAATCTCTTGATGAGTGGAGGGGTCCTCCACTTTTGTCTTTTTTAGTCCAGATGCTGATTCTTCAAAGATGGCGGGACCAACCACTATCTTATGTCTTATAAGCATCCTATGCTGATTATACCGTATCCTATTACATTGTTTAGAATACCATACAGCTTGTTTACAATCGAGTCTAATTAGACCCGTTTCCTCTTATTACATTTTTGGTTTTTATTTTCTAAAAACCCTTCCCTTTTCCCTTTTTCTTTGGGTAGTCGGGTTTGTCCTTTTTTATTTTGAAACCCTGTCCAAACAGTGGTTTCTCTTGTGTTTGACAGTAAGAGTATATCCGCTCTCCCCATCTCCCGATATGTATCATATTACATATCTTCTTCCTTGTTTGTTCCGTGGCTGGAACCTTGTTTTCCCAGATTAATTTCCTCTTATTTTCAAAGAGGTTTTCAGCAAATCCGGTAGTTGTTCCTGTCATGGAATTTAACAGGAATGATCCATTCACAGAATTATGAAATATTTTGAATGGATACTTCACTTTGTCCATCTCGGTGAGACAGACCCAAAGACCCCAAGCTCGCCTTGTAGATATATCATTTTCAGTCAAGGCGACAACCAAAGGGCTGTTTTTTGGGGGTGTTTTGGCTCGGTTTATCGCCCCCATCTCAGGTCTTTGTAGTTTTATGAATTGAAAAACTAGATGAGACCCTTTTCCTGTAATTTCTGGAGCGGCAGAGATAATTTTTAGCTCCAGTATATCTCCTCGACCCAAGTATGGGTTGTTCTGCCATGAATCGTGCACAGCAGTGGATATCCAGTCCGGTAATTTGGAAATCTCCGGAAAGCTGTGTGCGGTAGTAAAGACTGAAGCAATTGCTCCAAAATCGAACCATTCCCGCACATCATGAGGGTTTACCCCTGGGAGCATCCAAAGTCTTGGATACTTGCCAGACCAATCAGCAGTAATTATATTTGGATTGATCCCATTTCTTGTCATTAATTTCTCCCATATTTTTTGGTAAACCTGCAGAGGAGAAATAGCTTGATTAGTGTTAACCTGTCTAGGGCCAGTCTGGGGCCTTAGGTTAACCTCTCCCTCTTTTACCCCAGAGGTGCTGGGTTGACTCGGGTTGTCTGGAATTACTTCCTGACCTTCCGAATTAATAATTTTATCGGAATCCGATAAAACACTTGGTTCGGCCTTCTCAGCCTTTTCACCGATATCCGATGAAAAACTTTTATCAGCAGGATGTCCTGCTTCGGGTATAAAAGTACCCTGTTTGTTCATCGATGATGAACCTCTCTCGTATATTTCTTTCTGCATCACCGATGGTGAACATGCCTTGTTTACAGGATCTACTAATGCATTCCACAAATCATTATTTGAAGTTATGGCTGCACGTAGAGTCTTTTGGACTTTGTCCAAATCAGCTTTTTGGACATAAGATGCCGCTTCGGCTCTTACCCTTAGTTCCTCAAAGGCCTTGTAATGCATCTCAAGGTTTTTCCTAAGGTGCCTTGCTCGTATTGTGATGGAATCTGCTTCAAGGATATCCATCTCTTGTTAAGAAATCTGCAAGAATATTCTCATTAGATTTCACAATGACAATATCAAAAAGATAATATTGGCATTCTGCTTGCCACCTGATAATACGTGCTTTTTCGATCTTGGATTCAAGTTTGTTTTTCAAAAAAGCTTTAACGTTAGTATTATCAACTTTTAATATAAATTCTTTAGCTAATAAAAATAAAGGCCATTTTTTAAAGGCCTTCCAAACAGCAAAGAATTCTTTCTCGTTAATATGCCAAACTCTGGCCTGTTGTTCTGTAAACAACCCTCCAGTATATCTACATGGTTCTTCACCCGTAGATGTCTTTCGCATGAGCACTGCTACCCATCTAAAATCATTAGCGTCTGTGTAGACGACTAACTGATCCTCATCTTGAGGAATCGCGAGTTTTGGCAAGTTACTACAAACCTGTTTTAGCTCACAAACTCTTTGGGAATGAATATCTTCCCATTTCCATTTGGTCTTCTCATCCTTTTGTAATAAAGGACGGAAATCCTTTCGATATTTTGCCAAGTCTTTAATGAATGAACCTGCAAAATTAATCACTCCTAAGAAGCTTTGAAGGTGCTTCTTATCTCTAAGAATATTTGGAAAATTGCAGATTTTCTCCACAATATGTTCCTGTAGTTCTATTCCTGCATGGTCAATAATAACACCGAGAAACTCGATTCTATTAACGTCGATTATTGCCTTCTTTTCAGAGAGCACTAATCCTTCTTTATGACATGCTTCTGAAAATATTTCAAGATGCTTTAAATGATCTTTCATATTCTTAGAGGCAATTAAGATATCGTCTATGTAAACAAACATAAACTCAAAATAATCTTTAAATAGATTATCCATCTTTCGTTAGTATATCTGAGGTGCATTCGCAAGACCCATAGGCATTACGTTCCAGATATACTGACCTTGTGGTGTAGAAAAAGCAGTTAATTTCTTAGACTCTTTTTCTAACTTAATCTGGTAAAATCCAGACTTGCAATCAAACTTTGAAAACACTTTTGACCCTTTAATACAATCAATTAAGTGTTCTCTACTTGGAATGTAATAACCATCAAATTCGGTAATCTTATTAATACCTTGATAGTTAATTACTAACCTTGCTTTTCCTCTCTTTATTTCGCCATGGTTTCTTACCAAAAACCCTGGGCTACTATAAGGAGAAATACCTGCTTCGATTAGCTTGAGATCGATATGCTCTTTGATAATCTTTTGCATATCTTTTCGATCTTCAAGATTCATCTGTATCGGCTTGTATCGAACCAACTCGTATCTGTGTTGTTCTTTTACCTTCAACGTTGCTTCGATCTGGTTTTTGTCCCACCAGGCTAAAGGATTTTCATTGTAGTTCCTCTGAATTAGCCTTTTAACATTTTCGAGAGAAAGTAGACTTTCCTCATTAATGTCAATCTGGGTGGTCCTTCTTGTAAGGCATTCTTTAGAAACTGAATAGCTTCTTCATGTGCCTCCTCCATTCCCTCTTGTCTGTATGACAAAAGAGCTTCACCAAATTTCCTCTTATCCTGCATTTTTGGATGAGTTAACTTGGCTTCATTATCACCACGTTTGCTGCGAAAATTAATAGGCATGATCCTATTAAAAGCCTTTTCTCGCCGCAAAACCTGTATCATACTACCACAGTTAGTAGTAAAGGTTAACAGGTTCTTGTGATTATCCTGCTCATATTTTGCAAAAGTTTGGATAAAATTGTTACCAAGCAAAATATCAGCACCTGTATCATGAATATAGATTGGTGGCATTCTTACTTTATACCAAGGGGTATCGAATGCGCCTCCGATCATTATTCGTGTTTCTCGAATACCTTTATTGAGTATAAGGATCTTCTGTGAGAAGTCTCTTCCTGCAATAAGAGGTAATTTTTCCACTGCTTTGCTGGGAAAAACTCCTGGCTTTGCTGTGCAAATGCCTGAACCTGAGTCAATATAAGCTGCAAAATATTCCGTCTTATATTGGTCATATAATATCCCTACAGATATATATATAGAGAAAATACTTGTCATTCAGAATCGTTTGGATAGATTCCTCTTTTCCAAGATTCTAACAAGTTTATCCTTGAGCTTCTAACATTATGCTCACGGATCAACTCTTGAAACCTTACTTGATGAGTCTGTTCATTATCCCGCATTTCTCTAATGCGTTCCGTCAACTCATCTTTCTCTTTTCTGAGATCTTGGATCTCTTCATCAATATACCTTCCTGGCATAATTTAGAACCTTTCTGGATTGTTTGGATAAATCCTTCTCCTCCAGCGTTCTAGCATGTCTATTCGTGCGTTTATTTGACTAATTCTTAACGCACCCTCTTGTATCCTTATGACATCTTGGATACTTCTTTGTTCTGGTAGATTTTGCTCTCGCAAAGATCTTAACAGAGTTATCGCCTGGTCTCTTTGTATCGTGAGATTAACGATTTCTTGGTCCAGCTTGATTCCTGGCATAATGGTTTTATTCTACCCTGATTGTATGTCCATCAAGGTCGAACTCCATCCATTTTTCATCTCTTCTCCAGGGCTTATGTTCCTCAAGGAAACTTAACCCTAGGGTCATAACTCCTTTAGTTATGCCTGCACTTCCTGTAACAGATACATGATATCTTGCTATTTCTAACATACCTTCATATCTGTTAATACTTGGTTGTTGTAAATGATATATCTCCTCACAAGGAAACAAATTATCAGTTTTAGATATATCAAAAACAATATGGATTTCTTTCCATTCATTATTAGGGCATTTGATTTTTACATTTCTTACCCTAATCTTTTGTGGATACAAATCCTCACTTGGTTCTTTTCCTTTTAGGCTTAAAATCCTACCTTCGGAAAAGGACAACCTGTTACTAATTTCAGAATCAAACCTTAATGATCTACTGTTTAGAATAGGTTGATCTTTGATTAGCAAATTGACACCTCCTAACCTTGGTATTTTAATTGGGTCAGGTGTCATAACTTTGGCGAATTCCTTGAAAATTCTAGGAATTTCTATATACTCCTTCCTAAGAAACATATCTGAATGATGTGTATTTGAAAGAGCATATGCAATTCTATACGTGATAGAATATGGTCTATTTCCTTCTTTCATAAGATCAGGTCTTTTAAAATCTTGATGAAGGGTTAAGACTCTACTAAAATCTTGGTCTGCTAGGTTATATGCAATCCTAGGATGTATGTCAAACATAAGTTTGCCAGCATATAAATTACCTACCATTGTACCAAGACAACTTTCGCTTAAATTATTGATTCTTTTATCCATCACAGATAGATGTAACTCAGAATCAATTCCTTCTTTAAAGGTAGCTTTAATCACTACTTCAATGGTTCCAATATGAATCCATTTCATTGTGACCGCTACTTCTTCTTTGATACGACTCAATTCCTCAAGAATTTCTTCTTTTGGAATAAGTTGCATCTCAATGTTATTACCGGTTAACCCTATTGGAATAGAGAACTCACCTGAGTTCACCCGGTAGATGATGTGATGCTTGCGTTGTCTTATTCCGATTTTGTCACAAAATCGATTAAGACTTCCAATCTTAAATCCGTCGTACGGACCTAAAGCTGAATCCTGTTGCATGATTCTTTCCATCGTCTTGTTTGAGATGGTCATTTTTGAAAAGAATCCTGATAGACTGTCCGTCGTCTGGAGTCTATCTTCTGGTTCGCCGGAGCTACTCGTCTGATTCTGTAGATGATCCATCGGATCCTTCTGAAACAGATTCCAATTCTTCTTCATAGATACTTTCATCTGAAGAGATGTCCTCGAACTTGTAAACTGGCACCAAATCACCATAGAAGACAGCATCTCGGATGTCGTCTGTGTACTCGAATTGGCGCACATCTTTTTGCTTTTGTGGGCAATCGGGCGAAATATGGCCTCTCGCGCCGCACGTCCAACAGTTGCAATCCTTGAAACTTTCATTCGTACGAGTGTGAGCTCGTTTGAAAGTTCTTTTCCGGGTTGTTCCTCCTGCTGGCTTCCCTGTGGATCTAGATCCCTGTGAAGAAAACCTGGAAGGACCTGACTTTTGACCAGATTTGTAAGATCTAGCCTTTGATTTGGACCACCATGATCTTCCCTGTTTGGAAGGTCTCCTGTATGATCCTCCACACTTAGATTGAAACCTTCCCTTGAAGTGTTTCTTTCTCTTTCCGTGTCTTTCGCGTTGTGGTTCTCCGATAATACTCGGAAAATCATTGTTGTCGCAACAAAGAGGGGTCTTTTTCACCATTCCTCTTAGTCTCTTCTTGTTCCTTTGTAGTGTTGCTTGTTGACACCATTCTCGTATACTGTCCTTGAAAAAGGACATCCTTCTGGCCACTGAATCGACTCGGCCTGTAGGTACCTTGTAGGTTTGCATAAGCATCTCCCTCCATGGACTGCAGATTTTCGCAAAGAATAAATCTGTTGCCACATTCCATGGTACATCTGCTTGGAAATAATATTTGCGGAACCAATATATATATTCATCCGCATAACATATATCTCTCAATTCGAGAGCAAACAGAGCTTGGGTATACTCTCTTTTCTTCTCGTCTTTTCTTTCCTCAAAATATCCGTCCCCGAGGAAACATATTTTGAGTAGATGATCCATCCTTTCGACAATTGTTATAACATTCTCGTTGGATAAGATCTCTTTTTTGAGAGAGGCTTCGGTCATCTCCCATGCCTTCTTGGCTGAACCTTGCAAACTATTTACCAGTATCTGGCAAAAATGATCGTTATCAACATCCAGTGTTGATGAAGCAACTTTCATGGATGACATCCACTCATCGATCAAAACTTCCATATTTCTGAAATCGATGATGTCTGTTGTGAGCATCACTCCAAACGGATGGGTTGGTTCAAGCATTGTTTTTGCCCAAGGGCTTTTGGAAACTCCTTTAAACCTTCCCAGTCGGGTTTTGGCTTGTCGAGCTATGTATTCTTCATACTCAACCCCGTCCTGCCACCACCTGGGTTCGGGAGGAACCGGTACTTCAGGTACTGGTGCTTCCGGTACTGGCGTACTTGTGCTTTCCTCTTCCTTCTTTGGAATCGGCGGAATCGGCTCGTTCATCCTGAGATTTACCAGATCCACAATTCCGAGATTGGAAAGGGATTCGGTTAATTCTGCAAGATCTACTCTTGAGACTTCCATCCAACTTGTCTTATGATATCAAGTAGGAGTTCGTCGTTGCTTTTAGGCTTCGAAACTTCCGTAGCCTTTCCTTTGGAAATGATTGGAATATCTCCGAACGAATTTTTCATACGTTCGTTCATTTATCTTCCAGTTCCTTTGGTTTGTCTTCTCTTCAGATCTACAATTTCTTGTTTCAGATCTGAAACATCTTTTTGGATCTCGGATAGAGATCGGACTATCTTCTCCATCTGTCCACCATAATAAATGATGGTCTTCTGGATCTCCCTAAGGTCTTGTGTGACCTTAGATGTGTCTGGAACAATTGTGTTCCAATCTGAGCTGGATGTCATTACTGATATCCTGCACTTGTGTTATCTCGAAATATTTTCAGATACATTTTCTTGATTTTCTCCTCCATTAGGCACAAGAAAATAATATTGTTCAACATAATTTAATTTATTTCTTCAATAAAACTAGGCTCTGATACCATTTCGTGCATCGGATCTCAATAAATATAAATCATGGAAAAATCCATTAAATTTTTCTTCCGAATAATAATCGTTCAGTATATGGCATTGTTATACCTTTCAGACCAGATCACAAGTATAAATACGAGTGTTTTTTGGGGCACGAGAAAGGTTTCCAACCAAAATACCAAGATAATTATATCCGGTTGTGAAATCATGGTTTTAACAAGATGGTTTGGCATTCATAAATTAAGAGTGAAAATAGTATTTTGAATAGTGATTTTTTAGGGGTAAATTAATCTTTGACCATTTTTGGGGTATATTGGGATAATATTATAGTTGATGGGGTATTTGGATTATAAAGATAAGAAAAAAGAATATTTGGAGGTATTATCTCGTATTTAATATCTTCATAAAAACCAAACCCAGCATTATTTGAAGTAATCAACAATCAGAGAAAGATATTAATGCAATGACAGCGGAAACGTGTGGGGGGTGGGAGAAAAGTCAATAGTAGGAAAATCTGAGTTCACATTGCATCAAGAAGCAACCCACGCTCTTCTCTGTACATTCTCTCAGCTTCCTCCTCTATACTTTGCAAGGCTTTGTCAACCTAAAAACATGTGTACAAAAGTCAAACTCTGAAAGGACCTCATTCTGAGAGTACAACAGAACATGCAGCAGTTTAACCTTGTTAGACCTGAAATTCTCCACCACATGATTTTAAGACAATAATAGAGTGATTGACTTCATTAAATCTTCACTATGAACAATATATGTAGTACTAAGAAAAGGTTATCTAAGATTAGTATAGAAGTTTCTCCGGCCATGACCTAAAAAAAAAAAAAAGCAAATTTCTTTGGCAAAGAATTTGTATTGATCAAAGGTAAACTTACCTACCAAAGATGAAAAAACAAGAGACTTATCTAATACTTTAGGTTGTGTTTGGATATGTCGAATTGGATATAAATGAAGCAAGAGGTGGGATGTAAGGTCTTGAGTTTCAACATGAAGCAATTTGTTTTAGAGATAACAGTATGCCCACAGAGGAAATATAGCCCAACTACATGATTAGAAACCACACTAAATTTGATCCACAGAAGACATGCCGAGGGAGGAAATAGTGCAGTATTCATGATTACAAACACCAGTTAAAGTGCATGAGTAATCTAATGAACAACTTTTCTCTCAGAGACCCCTACTTGGAAATAAAAATAATATCTCGTGTTCAAAAAAAAAAAAACACAAAAAGACTTGCACTGTAGGGAGATGCACAAACCCACGACTAGAAGCTAGAGGCAGGGTAGATGACATTTGAGCAGCAGAAATGGCACTTGAACTCCCTGCACTTGTTGAGCTCACAGTTGTGACACCTACATATGGTTTAGTGATGTCATAACATCAGCCAAGTCAATTAAGGAAAGCTTTGTAAAAATGTATGGAAAATAAGTTCAGAAACAGTAATCCTGAAAGAGGGTCATGAACAAATTAACAATAAAACGGAAAAGCCAATAGAGATACAAGAAACAATATATTCTCCAATGTAAAATTCTTTCTAAACATGTATCAATTCAGTTGGAGTGCATGGGATTCAAATTAACTATTTCCATCATCCTTGGGCAAACTGCGAAATGATAAAATAAATAAAAAGTATTTGATAAGTTTTTTTATATGTAAGAATATTAAAATGCTAACGCTGAATATTTAATGATGTCCATAACTCCATACTGATCTACCATACCAAAATTTGGCCTTTACGAGCTATGCAAATACGCAAACAAATGGAACCCAAACACAATATGATCATGACAATTAATATGTTGAGCATTACCCCTTTCCCTCAAAGGTGGCTTTATTTTAGGTTTGAAAATACTCTAGGAATTAGTACTGCATCAAGACACTTTGCAACCGAAAAAAATTCAACACTTGGAGCATCACATCTGAACTTCCTGTGACTTGGTGCTTTGGGATCTCATCAGACTGATTGGACAACCTAGTCCAATATCAAACACAATATCATAGGCTAACATGATGATCGGATGCTGCCATTGCTGATTTGTATTAAGTTCCTTATTCATGTTCACATAGAGCCAGCGGTCAACATCATGATGAGACTAAGATCAATGAGCAAGCATTTTACCAAGAGAATTAGATATAAAACATGCCCTATTGCAAATTAGTCAAGAATCAGCCTGTTAAAGCTTTACAGTCAACAATCCATACACCTTATGCCGTGCAAAACTACAAGGTCTGAAAAATCTTGAAATATATAGAATAACTAAAATGCTGATAATACATGTGCAACAAAAAAAGAATAATCACACACAGTACATTTCAACAATTTGAAACATTCACCCTAGTATACAGTAATTACAAAAGAGATAAGATAAACACAAATACTCAGTAACTTTAGAAAGGTACAAGAGTGAGTATACCAACAAAAATAAATAAATAAAGGAGCAAGGGAAAAGAAAAGCTTACCAAAAGAAGGTAGAGCTGCACTTGATTGTGCTTGTGATGTGGATGAGGCTGCAGTGGTGGATGATCACAAGGACAGTGAGAAAGATCCCGTGACTCCAGAGGATGATGCAGGTGTACTAGTTATACCAAAACCAGTAAAACCTGAAGTTCGAGCAGATGTGCCGATAACTGCTGATGTAGAAGAAGTACAACTAGATGCTGGAAAGGTCAAAGTAGAACTAACACCAGTACCAGCAGAAGCAGCAGAAGACACACTGGCTGAAACATTTGTAGTTGTAGTAGTTGTAACTGTCGAAAACAGTGCAGAAGGGGTAGTACCAAAAGTCACCGGTTTTGAAGCGGGTGTACTTGACACAGATGTCAAAATAGATGGAGAGAACCCGGTAGTCCAAATGAAAAACCAGATGAAGACGATGGAGAAACTGCGGCTAATGCTGGGGCGGCAGAACTACTGGTGCTCTTCAGAAATGAAAAACCAGTAGAAGTAGCAGAGCTAGGAGCTGTAGACAATGAAAATGCAGGTGCTGACGAGGCTGATGGTGCAGGAAACAAAGGCCCAGGGGAAGAAGCTGAAGCTACAGCACTGGAGAAAGAAAACCCAGGTGCAGAAGCTGCTGAACTTGAAGTATTGATGGAGAAAGAGAAAGCAGAGGTTGATGTAGACGAACCAGGGAATGAAAATCCAGGTGCTGAAGAAGCTGAACTTGAAGTACTGGCGGACAAGCCAAAAAGAGCTGGAGTTGATCCAAAACCTACCCCGAACAAAGATGATGAGGTGCCACCGGTAGTAGTAGTTGAAGATGAGGATGTGAAGGACCCAAATAAGCCAGCAGAGGCAGCACCGGACCCAAATAAAGGTGCAGTGGCAGCAGCAGTTGGTGCAGACATTGATGATCCGAATTGACCAGTATTGAGAGTTAAACCGGACCCAAATGCTGGTGCATTGGTGGCCTGGGTAGATGCCGGTATGGATGATCCAAATAGACAGAGAGCTACGGCTGATCCAGACCCAAATAAAGGCGAACTAGCAGCGTTAGATTATCAATTACTTGACAGAAAGTCAGGAAGAAAATCGGACTAAGAATTTTGGGGTTTTTTTCGACAGATTATCAATTTTTTTATTTTTTGCTGTTTTTCAATAAAGAGAGGAGAGGGAAGAGTTCATAGGTCGGAGATCCGACGGGGAGGATGGAGAAGCACCGCCAGCATAGGGCGGCGGCGACGCCATGAAGAGGCGGAGAGAGAAAATTGCTTCGTGGGTTTGATAGTTGGTTTGTTTATTGGGCCCGGATTTATATGTGGGATTTGATAGGATTATTGGTGGGTTTATAAGGGAAAATGGCCCAAATTACCCATTTTTTTAGATTTTCATCCAATTTTATCCATTGATATAATAACACACCTCTAAATAACTCTAAATATAGATTTTGAACCCAAAATGCTCATTTTTCCCAAAGTCAATGGATAATTGTGGGGCCATATCAGAATTTGGTGACTTTAATGTGCAAATATACTGTTTTCATTTATTTATTAATTTGGACATTTTCTCACTGTTTCCAAATACAGTATTATTATTTAATTGTTAATGTATTCATAGTTTGTTATTAATTTATAATACTAATTAATAGTACTAATTATAGTTCGAAAATAGTGTTTCAAAAATAATATTTACTAATTATTTTCTTTTATTCATTGACACGATATTAGTAATTAATTAATTATTTATTTATTATTTCGAAAATTAGCAACATTGACTTAATTTTCGAAAATTTGTGCAATTGATTAATTTTCGAAAACTTGAATTCGAAAATAAAGACATTATATTTTATTCATGTACACCTATTAGTAAGTAATTATTTATTTATTAATTATTTATTTATTAGTCGAAAAAATTGAAGGAATTAATTTTTCAAGATTAATGTTTCGAAAATAATAAAGTTCAAAAACATCAATAATAATTAATAATTTTCGAATAGTAATATTTTAATTTGAGATATTGCTTAGAAAAATTTCGAAAACATTTATTTTCTCACATTATAATGTTTGAAAACATTAGTAATAATATGTAATAATTTTCGAAAACATTGTTATTAAATTTGCGAAAATTGCATTATTAATTTTCGAAAACCTTTTAAAAAAAAAATAATGTTCGATAAATTAATCATAACATTGTTATTAATTTTTCAAATCATTGTTATTAATTTTAGATGAAATTCATAATTAATTTTCTATAACATTTTCATTAATTTTTTAACATTACTTATAAACTAGTATTAATTTCCTAACATAGTAATTTACGAACATTAGTAATTTTAAAACACTAGAGTAAAATTCTATTACTAATTTGATATTACTTTAATTCATAATCTTCGAACACTAATTATAATTACTAACAATGTATGCTCGAATATTAATAATTATTTAATAATAGTGAAGAAATGTTTCTTTTACTCAGTTGTTGAAGCCAAATAAATTGGACACTTTCTTCTTGTATGATTTTCTGACTTGCAAACCGAATATTTCTTTTTCAACCTTCGGATGCCTTCATTGTTGCAGCCACCAATGTGTTCATTAGCAATTTCGTCATCTCTATAGTCATACTGCATGAGCACGCGTTCGGTACATCTTGCTCTATTGTGGTCTGTACGGCCGCATCGACTGCATCTTCCGGATCGGGCAGAAGGAATCCGTTTCCCTTTGGGTCGTCCCGCTTGTTTAGGCTTGTCCGGTGCTCTACATAATTGATTTTGAATTTCATCTGATGCTACCTAAGCTTCTGGCTCGAGCACAGGATTAACTGTACCGCTCCACATCCCCCTCAACCATTCAGTGGTGTAATATTGGCCGACATATGATGTAAATGATTCCTTCATAAAACTGTAACAAAAATTGGACTAATGGTCAAGACGTATAGGTACGTATGAATACATTCACTAATCATAATTGTGACCTGAGATGTAAAAATATGGCTTCGTATGACTACCTTATTGCTGCGCATGCATGCGAACACGGTATTAGGTCACTTTGAAAAATTGAACATATGCACTCGTATTGGGTTAGCTCGACAATAAAAATCTTACTCCCATCCGTGACCTTATATTTGTTTCGGCCCAATTTATCGACTTGCATACGTCGACCAAGCTTGACAGCTTCGACTAGTCTTTCATGCGCTGCCTTCGTCAGAGAATTTTCTCTATCTTCAGCAGCAGTCCTCCTTTCATAAAATCATTTTTCGATTATTCGTCGAGCACACTCTAGAAAAGAACATACAGGTAGCTTTCTTGCCCAGACAAGACGACTATTCCATGTCTCAGCCGCGTTTGACGTCATAAAGTTAAATCTTCTAACAGGACATCTCACTCGAGCCCATCGTTGTTCTCCAGCCTTCGTTAAGGTTGCTACTGCACCTTGTATACCAGTTTCTTGTATCATAGAATAGTACCTGTAAGTAGAATTACGGTTACGAAAATACACAGAGATGAAAAAAATTATAGAGGTACTAATACTAATGAATACCCCAGGCAACATACTTTTCGAAGCTCGTCGACTGATAACAAAATGCAGCTTTGTTGAAAAGTTCCACCAAATGTGTTCCATGTCTGGCTAGATTTTGTTGCAAATGAAAACAACATAAAGCATGAGTCGCATCAGGGTACACTGCCTTGATGCCATTGTTGATACTGACGTGTTGATCGGATACTATTAGTAATTGATCTAGGCATCCAAATGCTTCACGAAGATGTTTCAAAAACCAGGTCCAAGACTCATCATTCTCAACATTTCCTAGACCAACTGCCAATGGAAAAATTTGATCGTTCCCATCTTGGGTCACTGCAACAAACCCAACACCTTTATACTGACCCTTTAAGTGACATCCATCCACAACTATAACGGGTCGTGAGTAGTGTATAAATCCATGAATAGATGCTGCTAGTGCATAGAACACATATTTGAATTTTCCATTCCCATATGTTTCCAAAGCTGTATATGTCCCGGGATTAGATACTTTCAAGGCATCTAAATATATTGGGAGCAGAGCAAATGACTTTTTTGGATCACGTATGCAACCCTCATAGCATGGCGTTTTGCTTTCAACACAACCTTGTAAGAAACATGTACACCATGTCGCTCCTTCATTTCTGATATGATGCCCCTAGGACCAAGGTTGGAATTTTCGGTCCTAAGTGTGTCAACATAGTACTCACCGATCACTGCTGCTGGAAGTCGTCGAGTTGCATTGTTGTTCAAATCATTTGAACATGTATGTTCTAAAACAATGTTCGAAATTTTCCAGATGCCAAATTTCGCGTGTGCGTTCACTAAGAATGGGCAATTTTTGTTTGTACACTTCACATACCATCTGGTCTTATCAGACTTCTCCACGCGGTACTTAGCAACATTATCCAAATGGTAAAGACCTACTGCATTTTGCAACTCGGATTTACTACCAAAAGTGCTTCCTTTTCTCAAGGTGGTATGCTCGGTCGGCTCATTCGTTAGGGTAGGCTCTGACTCATCACAAGGTACATCTGGAATAAACCATTCTGGTCTTCTAATGTAGGTCAAGAATTCCTCATACGCCTGTCGTTGCTCCTCATCCAAAATATTCTCGACATCTTCATCTAGCTCAAATTCATCATTTTCAGTTGTCGCTTGTACCGATTCATCTTCCTCATTTGACGAACCTAAAACATTGATATAGATGATATGTATTACACTTTGAAAATATTATTGAAGAATGAATGACTCCTACAAAATTACCACAATCATCGGAGTACGGTTGGTCGGGTCCACTATGTGTGTCACGTGGTTGTGGGACAGCTTCACCTAAATAAGACTCATTGTGTTCGTAAGTGGGAGGAGACCTATTCAAATCGATATAATCGACCCCCCAATCTGATGTCAAGTCCGCACGACCACTAGATGAAGGCCAGGATGCCCACTGATCCTGTGACGATGTCATTGCTTGCCTATCCTCGTCTTCATTTCGTATACCCCATTTCGAAAAGAATGTTTCGTTATTTTGTAGACCAAGGAGAACATTTACATGGCCTGAGAACTGGTCGGGAATTTCAAATGAAGGATATAAGCACGTGCTACGGTCCAATACTCCTGATGAAGCCCCCACAGGGCTGATATTTTCGATTGGTGATGACCACACGCATTCTGGTCCCCCGGCATACGTAGGTTTGATTGAAACATAAATGACAAGACATTCATTACTTACGGACAATAATCGTTCTAGATCCGAATCATTTCTAATTATTTTCTTTCTCACTATTCCATTTATCACCGTTAAAGAATGAATCACATATCTCCAACTATTGAAATCAGCACATATAACTCCATGGACTGACTCTAAAAGATCAGCAAATGAAATTCTTTGAAGGTGTAGTTGCTCGTGAGAACCGTTTCTGTACTCTAACCCTTCCCAATGACTCCCGAACCAAACCACTACAGGTACGAAACTCATAATTTCCTACGTTTGGACAAAAAATGAATACAATGGCTGAAATCAGAAAAATTATTCTCTTTTTTTGAACAATTTCCAAATGTCATGATGCGTTCTATAAGTAAATTCTTTGGTTGTAATATTTGAACCGTACAAATATAATCAACGTAATTGCCATATTTATTTTCTATCCTCATTTTAAGCCGTTCATTGAACCGAGATTTTATATAGTCTTATTATCAGAACTAAATTTATTAGTGGACAGAGAAAGTACTCTTGGGTCCACCAGGAAATATCAACATGGCAGGTATATTTTTTTGGACATTAGTAAATATATCATTCACTAAAAAAAAAAATTTATATGTGGAAAATTAATCAATAATTTTGTCGTTCTAACATAGTTGAGATTTAACCACCCATTTGAACCATGTACAATTAATCTATGACTTTCTTATATTTTTGTGACAAAGTCTTTTAACATTATTTACTCAATTTTAAATGTCACCACACGACGTTCTTTCATACTTGTTAAGTTGATTACAATGTTTAGGGTTAAATTCATGTCGTACGGACAATTATCACAAGCAATGCAGTACATTATAAACGCTGAATCATTTAATAAAATATTCAAATTTGCTAAGTTAGACAAAAATCATTCTGATTTCCATGTAATCAAACAAGATAATAAGTGTAGTCAACTTTTCAATGCAATAATTGTCCGTAACAACAAATGTTTTCAGTCAACATACATCAAACTACAAATACTATATCGGATATGTCACGCCCCAATTTCTTATAAAAACATTTATCAGAGTTTTTCACATGGGCGTGCAGGAAGAAGAAAAGAAGTAGGAGACGAACAAAAGATATTACATAATAACCATCGGTTCAATCGATTTAAACATAATATTTACAGCGGAAAAACATCAGGATCTCATATCCCATACATACATCATCGTATAACCACAAAACATGGATTTCTTACAACATTGTTTTATAAAGGGAAAAGTTTGAGAAACATCATATTAAAGAAAGTTACAGATCCAAAAATAAATGTAGCACCTTCTCTCTCCTTTTAGGGTTCATCATGCTTATCACCTCCTGTAACGTGAATTACAGAATAAGGGGTGAGTGCGTTGAATACACTCGTGGGGATAAAATCCACGTCTAAATCTTAACACATATATTTAAATCAGAAATACGCATAATCATCATAGAACACAACACGAAATATGCACAGCAGATATTAGAAATGGTAAGGGATGAATAGGTGCGGGCATCGCCCGTCTTATCCCATAAAACGGTCTCAAATACCGTTGGTGCATTTCAAGGACCACCAAACCTTTTAGAGAAGAATGGGAGTTAGGGACGAATGCATGAAGGAGCACCTCAGCGGGCCCATCCCTCACAGTTTATGTATGTCACAGCAAGTATAATCACAACATTTAGTATTCCTCAATCATGCTTGTAATAGGGAAAACTGTAAACAGATAAAGAGTTAGAAATTACCCCCACCTTGTTCGGTGGTTACCACGTGAGTTGCAAGTATCGAAGATCACGTATCTCAAAGCTTCAATCCAACCGGTAGCCTACATAGTTTACGATGTTTTTAGATATTTATGAAATATAATTAAGAATTTAAACGATATCGAATTGGATGCTATCGATCGAAACGAGACGGATCGGAACAGAGGGCCTAACGATTGAAGCTGAAGAAACAAGAGGGAAATATCAGTTTATATATCTGAGGTGAAAGAGAATGAAATTTGGATCACAACGAAATAAGAATGAGCTCAATCGGAGTTGAAACGAGTTCGAACGGAGCGTTTTAAGATTGAAGGGTATTTTGGTAATTTGGTCAAAGGGTTGACTTTAACCGGGATCCACGACCCCCGGTCAATGATATTTTGTTGGCAACATCTCGATGATAAAGTACGATGAAAAGAAAACGAGATTCGGATCGAAAACGAATTGAAAATACGACGTCGCGCGTGTTCCCGTCGACGGGAAAATTTCCCGACGGTGTCTCCCGTCGGCTGCCTAGTTTTCTAGGCAGCGGGGCAGGTTGCTCCCGTCGTCAGCCTGCTCGAGCAGCCACCTTCCCGGCACCACCGGCGGTGGTGTCGCCGCCCTATGCCGCCGAAACTTAGTCCTATGGCTAGCCTGAATCACCGGCTACCAAATCCGGTCATTCCTCGCCGAATTCCGACTTGAATAGTACCACAAAAACAGCCACGAAAACCCTTCGTTAAACACAATTTACACAAACACAATGCAACAACTACTTTTCCAATCCATTTTCCGGCACCGACGCCCCCACCCATGGCGGCGCCACCCCTCCAGTGGCTAGCCCACCACTCCGGCAGCCCTTCCGGCACCTGCAACCTCAAGAAAAAGAGCGACAGAGAGAAAAACGGGAGAGAGAAAAGGTGGCAAGAAACAAGGGTTGGGGTTTTGGAGATGGTTTTTCGCCGTTTTCCGGCGAACGGAGAATCGGAATTGAATTCCGGAAGTTGCCCTAGACTCGTATCGTCGAGGGCTACGTTATATACGAAAATCAGTCAAAACGAACGGGTTTGACTTTTTCCGGCGAACGGAGAATCAGAATTGAATTCCGGAAGTTGTCCTAGATTCGTCTCGTCGAGAGCGGCAGCGGCTGCGGCTCCGGCGACTCCGGCGGCGGCGGCGGCGGCGGCTCCGGCGACTCCGGCGGTAGCGGCGATCGGAAACAAAAAAATAAATAAAGAGACGAGAGAGAAAAGAGAGAGACTTACGTGTTTTCGTCGCTTTTCGGCTCGTTCAAAGAAAGGTGAAAAAATGAAATGAATGAGCGCCTATTTATAGAAAATCTGGAAAATTACTGTTGATTCAAATCCCGTTCCTTGTTTTTCCGAAACTTCCTATTTTGCCCTTTTGTTCGCCGTTTGAGCTACAGGTGTCCGATTGACCTCTAGTTCGTTTCTATCTTCTCGTTTTTCCATTACACATCTAATGTTATAAAATATTCTATTTTCCATGTGTATAATTTTTATCCATCTAAAATTGATCGTTAAACACATATCTGAAACGCATGTAATTAAAACACATAAGATATTTTAATTAAGGTTTACTTATTTAATTAACCAATTATGCTTTGTTTTTATCCTGGGCGTTATAGGACAAATCCAAAAACTGATATTATGTAGAAAATCAACTAACATGAGTTATTTAGTAAACTACATTGCATTAAATGACATACCGTTGAACTTTGTTTAACAAAAATTTGCGTAGGTTTTGCACGGCCTAATCCACACCAAAATATGCAAACAAATTTAAGTTTGTTGAAAATTTACTCACGTCCTTTGTTTATCCTTCATTTGCTCTTATATAGATAGAGGAAGGATATGATACTGTGCATACAGTATTAGGCTCATTCACTTTTTGAAACAATTGGGTTGAAAATTATAATCCTAATATTCTTCGCAATTAGGGGTTGAAAAAATGAGAGGTGGGGGACAACTACTCATTCACTTTTTGAGGGCGACCCTCCCGTATTAATCACACCGCTAATATTTTTCCCCTATTAAGTAAACCCTAATTAATTATGAACTAAACCCACTTTGATAATATTTTTCCCCTATTAAGTAAACCCTAATTTTCTAAAAACTATTTAATTCTAATATGTATGTCCTAATTGTAATTTCTACTGTGCCTAATCTACTTGCTAATATTCGAAATTCCTAGTGTGTGTTACTATTACATTAAATTCAATTTGGCCCCAATGAAATTTAATATCATGGATTT